>CM056995.1:185825898-186487565 GCA_029891345.1 Dryococelus australis | reverse complement strand
GTTCGTTGACCTGAAAGGAATAAAGCAGTAAGTTTTCTCGCTTGAAAATATCCTATCGACATCAGGTTTATGGTAAGGCTTTAGTCTTGAGCTGTTGTTCCTCGGGAGCTTACGTATGTCTCTCTACCTATAATGTGCATACTTTATAAGTGTGTATAGTGATTGCTAGCATAGTGTAAGTGCAATAACTTCCACCTATAATAATACTAATTACAAATTATGAAACAAATGAAAAGGTATGAGACAGTTGATGCTTGGCTGTTTTGCTGAGAGGACCTATTATTTTGATGAATGTTTAGTTTTCTAATTATTCGCGTGTAGACGTGCATACCTAGTATATATTCATTGTATGTTTATACAAGTATGAATTTGCACAATTATGTTAATTACGTCATTACCTGATTACATCATATAACTGCATTCCCTCCACTGTTCTCAACCCTCAACAGTTGACGCCGAACATGTAATATGTAGGCTGAGCAGTAGATGCAGATCAGGTATTACAATAGACATCGAGCGCATGTGAATGCGTAAGAATGAATTTCCCAATTTTAAAAATAATGTTAATTGAATAGCCTGGGAATCGAAGTCGGTTATCCAAAAATTTACATTAAATTAATTACTATAAGCAGGAATGCAAAGGAAAAATATAAGTTCAAAACTAAAATGATAATAAGTGTTCTGTCCAAGAATATGAAATACGAAAATAGCGTTACATTTGCTCTAAGTGGGAATATAAATCAAAACTTAATTTTTGGTAAAATTCAAATATAAAATAATATTAGGTAGTCTGACCAAGAGTCGAAATCGATCATCCTAAATTAACATTAAATTAAGAAAACCTAGTACCAAGCCATCTCAAAAATAAAATTTGGTTGAAATTGGAAATGAAATAGTATTACATGGGTAAATAAGTCCTTGAAGAGCATGCACTTGATAAGTTTATGCTTAGCTATGCTTATAAAACGTTTTAAGTTGTATTTGACCTTGTAGTATTGTTTGTTGTTGGGGTTACTTTGTGTGTTATGAATTTGATGACTATATATGAGTAACTATGCTTATAAAAGGACATTACTCATTATCGACATTGCCAGAAAGGATTTAGGGTCTAAATGACTTTCCCATTATGCTGTGTGTCAGGTATGGTGTCTATGATATTAATATGATCACTACAGAATCGATGGTTCGGAAATTATGACTATAATTAATAAAGAAACCTGGTCAGAATAGATTTAGGACATAAATGACATATTGTAAGGTACTTGATGGTGTTGTATTTGATGTTCGGAGTGGTTACATAATTAATTAAAAAATGTAATAAAGGTTCCTTCTCTGCTAACTAAAATTCATGACAGAGTTGGTTATAGTTATATATTCATTTTTTTCTGACATGTTCTTATCTGTCTAAAAAATACGGATCTTTTGATATGTCACTCAGTTACATTTGTTTTGAAAAAAAAATTAATATATTTTTAATTTTAAGACATAAATTTTATTTAAAAATGTAACACTTTGAATATTTGGCTGCTGTGACCCCATAAACTAAATATCCTTTAAAATTCAAGAATGAAAACCAACTATCCTTTAAATACGAGTTTGTAAACATGTTTTGACATACATGTATGTTTGACCATTTTTAAGTTTTATATACATATATAAATATTAACACAAATGTTTAATGTAATTATGCTTTATTCATTTATTACAACTTAGATTTGAATGTGCTAGTATATAGTTATCTTTTTTAAATACCTTATTAAAAATTCTATTTCAACTTATGTCTCAGTGGCTCATATGGAAGGAGTATCGCGTTATCAAGCCGAGGTTCCCTGGTTCAAGTCCACTAGAATGAAAGATTTTTATAGTGTACTAAGGCATTACATATATGATGGGGAAAATTTTCTTAAGCTTACAGCCAATCTCAGAGCTCGTAGTAACAGATAATAGCATTAAACCACATTAGCTCTTGAAGAGCTAGCAACTCGCATGCGAGTGACTCACACTCCATCCAGCAGGTGTTCACAACATCAATGTAATCGATTGATTGAACTGGTGTGCTACCTAGTGGCCGATGACGAGATTAACAGACAACAGCGCTCCTAGCGGTCGATGCGAGTACTCGAACTGAGTTCGATTAATTGAAGTTGTGAATAATCTAGCGAACAACTCTACCAGTAGGCTGGTGGACGATTATGACACCAGTGCTGCCTAACTGTCAAGTTTGGAATTGAATATGGTATATCTCGTAGGAAATTTGAATAAATGGGGAAGGAGTTGGGGGAGGGTATAAGTAATCACAGGACAGCCGAGGGGAGGGTTGTGTGATAGTGTACTAGGCATACATAATAAATAACCAGAGAAGGAGAGAGCCTAGAATCTCGCAGAAAACATCCAATTCATTCCAGAAGTAATCACAATGCACCTCAGATAGTGGAGGGAGAGTTGGGGATTGGTACTGGTGGAGGTAGGTGAAGAATGGAGTTGTTAATGTTAATGAGAATGTTAGTGTAAAAGGAAACTGGCGTAGATAACCATAAGCGATGGAAACAGAGCAATGGTTTGGAAATTATGACTACATTTACAAATGTGCTTAGCTCATAATTTATGGTCTGCCTCAAACAACAACCAATCACAGCATCGGGAGAGCGGCTTGGTGAAGAGCGTAAGGGATACGGAATAAATAGCCATACGGGAGGCCGGAAAGTTGTCCACCCCATTTCCCTGATACAGTCTCCTATGCTCCACAGTCGGCTCGGCTTAATCCGCAATAAGCACTGCAATTAACTCCACAATTTGTACCACAATCAGCACCGCACTTTGGGGGCCTGGACTGTCTAGGTTAATCTTATAGGACTACGATTGCGTACCAGCTAGTATCCCTCACTCCAAATATGGGCAGCACCAGTTTAGTTAGTATCCTAATGTCAAAGACCCTTCCCAGGTTAATCTTATGGTACTATGCATGCCAATGTGCCAAATGGCCCAGGACTGCCTCGCCCCTACCACTGGTGTAGGTCTTCAAAATTTTCCTATGCATTACTTCCTTAGCTGGTTTCCCCGGGAAAACATAGCCAAAGCAGATTCAATTATTTCATCATAAAAAAATATCATCCCTCATTGAGGGAAGTAAGTTTTGCCTATTCATTCCAAGCCAACCTAGAAAGTTTCTATCAAAGCCGGGTTCTCACATCAACCCCCTCCCCACAGTAATTCCATACCATGGGTATTTACCACAACCATAATCAAAATTACTCTTGTGATCCCATCCTCTGTACGTCATAGTCGTGTGACGGTTTTTTATTGCAGGTCACGACGATACGCAATAGTCATGTGAGTGTTAGTATTGCAGGGCTGTACAATAAGTCATGGTCGTGTGATTGTTTGTATTGCAGGGCTGGACGATACATCATAGTCGTGTGATTGTTTGTATTGCAGGGCAGGAAGATACGCCCAGGTCGACGCCGTGCCGCGCAGCCTTCATCACTGCCTACGTCACCTCGGTGACGATCCTAGCGTCGTACTCGGCGGCGCTCATCTCGTCCATCACCGTCACCCGCGCTTCACTGCCCTTCGCAGACCTCGAGGGTATCCTCGCCGAAGGCAGCTTCAACTTTGGCTTCGTCAACCACTCCGAGATATTCTACTACTTCGCCGTGAGTACTTGCTTGGTAAAGCTTCCTTGCCAGGCTGCGGCATACCTGGCCCCGCCCTGCACTGAACTTCTCTACACACTTCCCACCTCTAAAATATTACCGTCACCACTGTAAGTCCCATAGATACACAGAGCATCACGACAAGGACAATGCACTTAGCAGAGATGGAGCACTTGGCGCACGTACCATTGTCGCCCTTACCGCTCCCACACTTCAAATGCAGTAGAATGCTCTTGGTATGTGGGAGCCTTAAGGGGAATCCCTAGTAAAACATTTTAAGAGCCTCAAAGTCACAACTGGCCATAAGTAACTATTGCGACGTACACTCCTCGGACTGCGATTTGCAGCTGAGCGCCTCGCTATTCACATGTGTAACACTAGCATGTTATTAAAGGCTGTTCACGATAAAGTGAGCACTTTTGAAATCAACCTTAGAAAAATGTCACTGATCTACCTGCACATATTTTAACTGACGCACTGAGTGAGATGCGTCCAGTAAAGTTGGTAACGATGGACGGGCAGTAGTTCCATATTTAGCGACGAATAAAAAGTGTAAGGTAATCATTTCTGATAACTGAAATTATTTATTTCGGTTTATTTTATTAATCGAAGAGTAAACAGCAGATCTGTAAAATATTTACTTTTCTAATAACTTTATGGTTTCACTTGACCGGCGAATGAATACAGTTACGAGGCCCATGAAAATGTTAATCTTACATAATACGGGAGAATACACAACGTACGTGCAAGTGGATCGTAAGCAGGGCTTTCAAAAGTGCTCATTCTACCGTGAAAAAGCCTATACATGCGATGTAAGTCACTGGATCAAGTAACACATGCCACTTTCTACTCCTTTCCGTTCCCTTAAAGAAACTGCGAAGTAAAGTCATAAAAGTGCTGGTTTTGACCATTTTCACTACTATTTTTAAATTTTAAGTACATTTTAATAATAGAAAAGTAAAATTTGCCTGCTGTAGCAAACCGGTTTTTACATTTCCTGGAACAAAAATCGTATTCCCAGACCATTAATTTAGATACACGTATAAGAGCAGGTGTATTTTACTAAGATTCCCTTTAACATTTTGAGCCGCATTGTGAATAAAATTGCCAGATTTCCTTCACTTATTGATTCAGTGACACTGTCCACTGGAAATCAGCCATTTTTTCACTATCTTTCAGTGGTTATTTTTTACTGATGGATCAGTTAAACAGCGTGTAAAAATAGTCGTCAAACAACTTTTAAAAATGACTGCGAAACAATATTTACCAAGCAAAATAACAACGAATAAATGAATAAAACAAATACAAAAAAAAAATTCTTTCATGTGTTTCGTCTTTCAAACACAATTTTACGAGGTATTAACTTCCATCCTTTCAGTCTGTTTTTACATCTTTCATTAATTCGTTTTTATGTACTTATCACACAGCTCTGTTTGAAGGATTAATCTGCGTATAATTTGGCGAAGGGAGTGCATTAATACATACTATTATTTTTAACAATCCTAACGATGCCAATTAAAGTGAAAACAAAAAGTAATGGCACACAATTGAAATCTTAAGGTTTTCGATACGAAGTATAAGACATATATATTCCTTTAATTTTCTTATCTTGGCCTTGGTAGCGCAAATTGTAAAGTAACGCCTTAAAATCGAAGTAGAAAGGGTATATGATATATATCCTGGCCTCCTTTTAGAATTTCTACTTTTTTAAATTACTGTAAATTGCAATACATAAATAGTAAATATTTGTAAGTATGTTTATTTCACATAATTATTTGGCTACATTCAATAAGAAAATATTTAGTTCGCTACTACAATTGGCCATCACTTTTCCAATTAGTGAAATTGTTCCCCATCACTAATCAACCATTGAATATTGTTCACTGAAACAATTAGTGGTTTTCTACTGATTCCAAGTCGAACCATTTTCACTGATTCGAGTAGTTGAATTTCACTGCGAATCAATGGTTTTTCACTGATTCGGATTGACACATGACACTTATCTGAGCATTTGCAATAGGCACTCTACTCGCAGACTTCACCTAATGTTGAAAAATGCCACTCATACAGGGGCAAGACATTACTCCATAACAGTGCTTCAGGATATGTACCTACAAGATATATTGATGCGTATCAAGAGAAACTACAGACACGTAGTCCGAGATTGTATTGTTCGGCCAGAAACTCCAAGAAGCCATCACAACATCTCCCAACTCCTCGCGTAGAATTGAACTGTTGGCTAAGACAGCGGCACCCTCCAGGAAGGCCAAGCTAGTTCCACTGCTCGCCACAGGAGGGCAGCACCTAATTTATTCCAGCAGCTCCAGCCTTCATGCCTCAAATGCAGACGTTAAGAAAGGATCATGCCTTCTTCAGAGGAGATAATAAATGAATAGGTCCTCCTCAGTAGTAGGAATTCCAACCCCCGAGAGCAAGGCTACATCCCCCCTGCCCCACCATCACTGCAACAACCAAGCTTCTAGCTGATAACAGTATATAAAGGCTAGCAACCCCTAGCTCTTCGAGTCTCTGCTCCTCCACTGCTTGCAAAGGCTAGACGTAGCCATCGGGGTGCCCGTCCACTGGTACCGCCAGAAATCCCACCGCTTTCAAGGGCCAAGATCTCTACCAGTCAGAATACATCGCCGACCAGAAGCTCAACATCTCTTCATCAGCTGCTGAACCAACGTCTGCATCCACCGCAGATCCCGAGATTTTTTGAGACTCTGCCACCAGAAGCTCCCGAAGACGTCGTCCGCCGCGTAACACCCCACCTCTTGGTAACCACCCATGACCTATCCTTTGGTAGCAGGTCGCGACAACGTACCTTTTGGACCTCCCCCCTTGCCCACCAGAGGGTGCGGCAACATCAACAGGTGTCCTGGTAACAGTATTACCGTAGTTGTTCCTTCAGAATGCGCCATTATTTATTAGGCTTTATTTAATTGCGTTATTAATTGAATCTTTCTTGCTAGATCAATTTTCGCTGCCATAACATGTTAGGTTTTTCTCAGGTAGACTTCGACTGGATTAACTGTCGCGGTTAACTTCCTTTAACTTTAGTGAATTATAATAGGAGAGTGCGGAATCACCCTGTCTTTAAATACGATAATATAAACACGTATTAAGTTTAACTCGTTTGTTCTGAATTTACTTTCCCCTGTCATTTTTAATTTCGACCTTTTATTTTGTCTTCGGACATCATTGCCCCCTGAGTAAATGCAGGAAGCCGCGTAAACCACAAGGGTAAACACACACCACTAAGAGGTAAACCGAGCTCTGCCAATTGGTAGACTTTCGGCTGCACCCAAAAGCACTAAGCACTCCAGTCGACTAAGAGAATCGACCATACCAGGTGTTCCATAATCCGGCACTGCTTTCAAAGGCCAGATAGGGGTTGGAATCACTTAGGCCTGATCGACCTCTTGTGGGTGCTACACCCTGGTCTCAGCGAGGAAGTGACATGGGCTGCTCAAAAGTTCCGTCCACCGCTTGCAAGTACTTGTTAGGAACGCCAAAGTGCCAGATTATCCTCTGAGGATTGTTTTATTCAGTGGCAAAATACTACACTCACGACAAGGATGTGCACGGAAGAAACTGAAAAGGGTCTTACGAGACAGTGTGTGAAATAGTGAAAATAACTCCTTCTGAATCTACCACATGTTACAGTAATATTTCCTATCCCCGAATTTGGTCAAACCTCTTTTTACGCCATTGATAAAATTACCTAATAAGGAACACCCCACCATAGAGGATATTTTACATAAGGGAATTATCCCACTCGGTCTCGACTGGCTTTGTATAGGGCTACCCCTGCAGAAAACTCTCTGTTAAATAAACTCAGAAGGCCAGGACACCGCAGCCCCTGCTCGTCTTGCAGAGCCAGCACCTGCACAACCTCCAGCTTGCAGTACGAGCCAATCACCGTCGAGGAGCACCCCTCCTCACAGCAAACCCAAAATAATGTGTCCGCCTCGAGGAGGGCTTGTGCAAATAGTCCCATATTTCGTTCCAACCAGGAGTCCCACAAGCCCTAGCTTGTACACCAGCAGTGCACCGAAGATGTCTTAAGGACTGTGCCTATATCTCCCTATGAAATTCGCGATACTTGCTACGCGACAGAAATCAGTCCAATTTGCCACGATCAGGGCTTCCTTTGTAAAATGACACCTTGCCAGACTTAGATTCGCTTTTAATTTCCTTAGTCGTTGGCCTGTAACTAACCCTTGTAAAACCCATTGGCGAGAACCTAATCCTTGCCGGAAATACTTATCCATTTGCATTTATCCCAAACCTACTGACTGTGGTTCGAAACCACTTTCTATAACTGGGCATATGTCAAAAGGGTAAGAGTAATAGTTAAATATTTTTTCTTTCTCACTTTATTTTATTTTGGACAGAAGAGAACATTCTTCTTCAAGTGGCGCCCAATGTTAGGCGTAACTGCATTTAGTTCAGTCTTGACAGTTAGATCAAGCCAGCCAACCCCACATACATGACCACTCTGGTCCACAGTCTTGACCTGACAGGTGTTAGAGGACTTGAGTCGATTATATAGATAGGTAAGCCGCCCAATTTAAACAGCCAGTGTTTTAGCCGGACTGCTAATTCACATGTCCAAACTGTATATGGTGCGTTGCTCGTGAAATCTCACATGTATGCACATATATGTAATGGTTACCAAAGTCACTTAAGGGCTGTACCTGCCTAAAGGACCTTGCCTAGCGAAAACGCCTCCAGCAGGAGCCGAACCTCTCGTGGGACTTCAGAGAGTCTTCTGTGAGAAACACCCTGTTGACACATACCCTGGCATGGGGATACATTTAATCCATTGTGCGAAAACCGCACCCAACACTTCCATTACACCTGCTTACAGTGGGAGCAAGTCCCCAGGTACACAGATGGCCTGGAGTACCGGTGTGTAGCCTGCCAGGAATGTTAAGTAACTCGCTGTATCTGTCTTGAGTGCGATAGACTGGGTATGAAAACAGTCATATGGATGAACTGTGCACCTGAATTTCATCAGAGGTATATAGGTTGGCCGGGTGAGAATCACTCGTCCCGGCCAGGTATACTATTGTGATGTGTGTCGAAGTAACCTGGACCATAGGCTATCGAACCCAGGAACGAGACAGAGCTCTGTCATGTCCCTTCCGTCCACCAAATTTCAGCTACCTGAGTTCGGTGGAAAGCCCCGCAAAGACCCTGTATCATTCATAAATAAACATAAAAAGGAGTTTCGGGAACATAACATCCCTTCCAAACAGTGGGTCAGCCGTATCCATCGACAATTATAAGGAAAGGCCCGAGTATGGTGGACCAAGTACCGAGAAATTATCTCAGAATTGTAGTAACCGTATATTCATCTTGTTTCTCAGTTTAATGGGGAAGTGATGATAGCACTGGTCATTTCGGAGTTTCATACTCGCATCCAGCATCTGGAGGAGGAGGCAGAAATAAATATACGCCGGAAGATTCAAATGTACCGGTTTATAAACCTAACAGAGAATGAAGAAAGTTGTGTGTGTAATATTACACATACGCTGCTCCCTCTCTAAGGCATTTGCTACTAATTCCGGAACTGCAGACTGTACACAAACTTGTGGAGCGAGCACAGGAGGTAGAAAAGAATAACAAAGAGCAGGCCTTGTTTAACAAGCTGGTATGTGCCGCCAAGGTCGTCTCCCCACCACCTTCTCCCGAGCAGCAGGTCGTCCTCAGCCCGCCCACTACTCTCGCCACCACTATTCGCCGCTGCTGGCACTGCCCGGGGAGGAAAGGAAACGACGAACAAGCGAGTGACAGATGCACCAATATGTTCTAGCCACATTAAGATCCCCACTCCCAGTTAAGAAAGATCCTTAATGGCGCACTATTAAAACATTCCTACCAAGAGAGCGTAACACCCGAGGTGCCACATATCCAAGTGGATGTCAATGGTTACCCTTAATCAGCCATACTAGATTTGGCTGAAACAGGGAACTTTGTAAGAAGCGACCTATTAACAACGAATCAGATTGCTTACCTCCAGCACTAGCTTCGCATGGTAAAAATGGCACAAACTAGCCAAACAAGACCGAACTTATTTTGGGCATCCATCATCTAATGCAAAAACCTGAGCTTATGGTATCCTCTGATATCGAGGAGGAGCTAATCCTATGCCAGCCCTGGCTAACCAGCGTGCAATGTGTGATGGACCATGGTAATAAACAGATATACTGGGGCGACCAACAGAGTAACAATTCACTGGGAGCTCAGTCCAAAGGCAATCGTTGTATGCCCCATCGACATACTAGGACATACTATATGACCTAGACCCCATCAGAATTTCCTAGCTTCAGAACATATAAACGATCATGCTAGTGACTTCAACTTCCCTGGATTGCTATGCTAGAAGTGAAGCCATATAAAATGTCAGCCCAAATACAGCGAAGATTTTATGCCAGGTGGCGGAAATTAATGCAAAGGAAATAGTAGAACCATCATGCTCTCCTTATAACACCCACATCATACTCATTCCCAAAACGGATGGTGGGTTGCACTTTTGCATGAACTATAAATACCTTATCAATGTGCCTCGCCCTCCAATGACTTGCATAATACCCTCCAGTATATTGGGGAGGCTTCGGTCTTCAGTATGCTGGATTTGCAATCTTGCTACTGGCAGATTACCGCCCACCCCGGTAGCCAGAAATATACTCTGTTCACCACTCCCGAAGAGGAGACACTCCAATTTAGGGTATTGCACTTTGGGCTGAAAATGCTCTAGCTGCTTTTCAGAGGCTTACGTCGGCAGAAGTGCTAACAGGATATGTCGTAAAGTTCTGTTTTGTATATCTTGACGACATTATTGTGTACTCTAGGTCATTGGAAGAACACTGCATGCATTTACAACAGGTTTTCGAGCAGCTCGAGATACACAGATTAACATGAAAACTCACCAAAATCCACTTCGGTAAAACCTTCATTGACCATCTTGGTCATGTGATATCGCCCAAAGGAAATTTCCTTCAATTAAAGTCGATTGGGGAGAGCCAAGAATCCGACTGACCCTACAGTAAGAAACAGCAAGCTCTTTCTTAGGGTTGTGCAACTGGCTGCTGAGTTTCGTACCGAATATCGGTCCCCAAATTTGCTTCTACCCCCCCCCCTCCAACAATCACAAGAACAACAAGCCACGTTCCTATCCATGAAGGATAGCTTTCCCCACATCACCCAACTACACTAGACAAAGGAAGGAAGGACCGTTATCCTGCAGACAGACACCTTTCAACGGAGAGTAGTTGATATGTAACAAGAGGATGATGTTGGACGGCCACTGGTAATTGTGTATGCCAGCACCCATTTGGGTGGCAAACACACAGAGCCTGAAACATACCAATTGTAGGCGAGACTGATGGACGTATTCAAAAATTATTAAGGCAAAAGCATACGTAAATAAGTGGTGTCAAGTCCCATTACAGAAGTAAACGGGAGACACGTGCAGTCGTAATCTGAGCTCGTGCACACGTCCAATTACGCTGCACCAGGTGTCGAATTGGACTTTGCCCTAGTGTACTGTCCACTAAAGAACAGACGCATGGCCGCGGGGGTCTTTTTGCTCCACCAGGATGGTGGAGCAACTTTAATTCATAGGATAGAAAAAACACAAATTATATCTCCATGCGCACGAATATTTGCATGCAGAAGTCATAAGAAGATAAGACAGTTATTAAGGGGGACCCGGTTTTGATACTAGACTCGTTCGTCCGAATTTATTTTTTAAAAATCACTCCAAGCGAATGCCGGGATAGGTTCATTGTCGAGTTTGCCCTAACAACTAGCTCCATCTTAAAAGGGTGTAAACATTACTTTTTCATTAATTGCAGCTAGCACACCAACTAAAAAATAACATGTCACATAACTATTGTAAGTTACTCAAATAGGCGAACACGAACGAGAATGTTATATAGTCTAAAATGGTGGGATGGACAGATCACCAAACCAAAACAGATTATAATATTTGATTTTTCATGTAGCAAAGCCATGAAATTTTTTTAAAATAAAATTATACTGAAGTATATTTGCACGTTATGTATAAAAAATGTGACTGTTAACATCTCTCGTGTTCTTTTTTTTTCCCCATTATGAAGGAAATCCGCAATTTTATACAATACATCATTGAAAGGAGAATTAATCTTCTCAGGAACTAGTAGGTAAGCAAGACTCAATAATAAGAAAAATAATGGTAAAATGTGTAATGCTACTTTAAAAAATCGAGCACCAGAAACCGCGAGAGAGTACAGAGTTCCTTCACACAGACAGCAGAAAAAAACCTGTAAAATTCTATCATCCTATTTATTTAAAATCAATTTCACACGAAAAATGACTTAATATACTTGCCTGCTACACAACAAAAGAATACACTCCCTAGTCAGATCAAAAATATTTTTCTAAGCTTCATTGTCAGCTTACGACATTACGAGGGATGTGTTATATTTCTTCATATATTTGCATTAACACCCTTGTCAATTTCATAATTTTAACAAATATAAAATTTCCACAAATCTGCGCCTCAACTCCTGCTGTTATTTATTGGTGCATTCTTTATAATATTATATTTAATCATCACATTTATCTCACCACTAATAATATTTACAGTTATTGATAGATGCAATTTTAAACACGCTGCGAGCTCGAGTCCATTCCCATCCTTCAGTGTGCATGTGAGGGGACTTCAACAGGAATGGTCACGTTAATTTTCACACCCCTAATCATGCATTTTTACTGTATCTTCAGGCTCAACATGTTCCACAATCGCTTCACGTATTCAACAATTGCTCCGCAATCGCTCCACATGCGAAGGATATGGTGGAAAGATGGAATCCTGCCGACTGACGCCTGCCGATGTCTCTTCTGCTGCTACACACCACGTCTACATATAATTTTCGAGAGAGTCTTCATTTGAAAAGTGTTTTTTGTACTCCTAATCCTTAATAACAGTATTTCTAATAAATAAATAATTTCGTTCGTATATATATGAGGTAACTTTGTGATTTGACACATGCCGATGCACATTCACCAAGGAGGCAGTCGATTTTGTCCTTAGGAAAACTATTTCTTCGTTTATTTTTCGATCCCTGCAGATAATACTACATTTATCAGCTCTCTTGTTGTTGTCTCGTATAGTAAAAAAAAAATATATAATACAAATTAATTAATTTACAAACAATTGGGTTGCTCTTGCACAAAATAATACATGTGTTTTATTGTTCAAATTCGTGTTAGTTCACAGTCGTGTGTTTGCACGGTCATGCGACAGGTAATGAAAGTAAACAACAGATTATTTGACGGAGGGTTTGGACATTTGGCGTGCCCTTCCATTGCAACAGAGTTTCTTCCTGATTGTCCATGAATCTTCGTCACGTGATCAGATGAGGGTCTTAATTTTAGTTTTGGACATACCTTATAGTCTCCCTGGTTAAACAGATATCTTCTGACAACACACACATTTCGCACACCTTTGGTCCCTATTCGACTCTGAACATGCGTAGTTTCCATGTCACAGGCATATACAACCGTTTTAATACATGTCATCGTGTAGCAATGTCTTGCAAGAGCCAGACAGTACGAAGATATGAAACGTCATTCTGTAGCGATGTCGCACATGTCGCGATGTCTGTAGCTAGTCAGTTCGGGAGAGAGTCATAGGCCTTGTTCAGGCAACAGGTTTTTTCCGCCGCTGATGCTGGCCCATGTTACGATGTTCCAGAGAGCACTGCGAGTCGATGGGTACGACAGTTCCGGGACATGGGTGACGTGACGCATCGCGAACGATCGGGTTCTTGGAGGGTGTCGACTTCAGCTGAGGACGATCGTCTCATATCCCAGGCACAGTTGGCTCCTTTTAGGAGCGCCATGCAGCTAAAAGAATCCACGCACTTTCCTGGCAGTTCGAGTACTGTGCGTACATGCTTGATGGTGACGGGACTGAAATCCGGGCTTGCTTCAAGGAAGCAAAGACTTACCGATTAGCACAGGATTTATTGACTCTCGTTTGCCGAGGAAAACATTGGTCAGATGTCATCTCCTACGAGTGTGTGTTTTCCTCGGTTAATGATGGGCCAATGCATATCTTCAACATCATGGGATCCGGCACAATACAGAATATGTGGCCGAGTCTTCGTGCTATGGTCATGCATTCATTGCATCTTGGCGATGGATGAGGGCATGCTAGATAGGTGCGGCCTCAATGCAGGGCAATATTTGCATATTCTAGAGTATATTATAATTCCATCGGTGCGACTTGTGTTTCCCAATGGTGTGCTGCGCTTCCAGTCGGACCATTCTCCGACACACACTTTTCAGATGGTTCAAGAACTGTTCGCAAGGCAAGACCAACTAGAGCTCGTAGATTGGCTATCTTACAGTGCTGACTTGAATACAATTGAGAATGTTTGATCGGAGACAAAGAGCAGAATGGCGGTAAACTGGCTTGATCCACAACCAGCCAATAAAGATGCTCTCTGGGTGCTAGTATCGGATGCCTGGGATGAAGTAGCTAGTAGCGAACACTATGCTACTTCTCTGGTCGCCTCTCTACCACAACGACTGCAGCAGGCGGTTGAGTATGAGGGATACTGGTTCTTCTTATTGAGATAACAACACCGGCCCTTTTCATGCCCAAATAAACAATCACTTAAAAAACATGATACAAAAAACCAATGGTCCACCACGTAGCACATGACCACATTGGCATTCAAACAAAAGGTGCGAGGTGGTTCCGAACTTGAAACAGCGGGCCTCAGAACCATACACGCGAGAACACCATAGCAATATCACCAACACTTTAAATATTTTCAATTATTAAAAGGTTAATTAATACCACCTAACCTCACAGAACATAAATATATATCTATAGGCCTTCACATACAACTATGTATGTGCATGTACACATGAATCGCGACTAAATTAGATTATTTTTATATTCTTGGTAAACATGAGTAGTCAAAGACCACAGAAAATTATAACATAAATTCTGCTGCTTATCCATGTAATGTTACCATATGAATATTTCCTTTAAAATAAGTAAAATTTCTACATATCTTAGAAGCATACATTCTTCACACTACTTCAGCATAAATAAGTTGGTTTACTTGCCGAATTTTGTTAGTCTATGTCGTATTGTGGGTCACACATGTATCATTTCCGAGCAACAGGCGGATAAATCATTTTTCAAAGAATGCAGCAGTAGTTAATTATTTTTAATTCGGTAGTATTTAGTCTTTTCAAAATAAACGGAAATTTTATATTGTTTGCACTGTCATACCAAACGGAAATCAGACCGCAAAGTAGCATACCTGTCGCCCAGTAATATGGAAAATACCCTGTAAATGATACATGTAAATATGATTTGCTTGTAGTTATAGGGTCCCATCTTTCATTTCTTGAAACTTAATTTTCTTGGCATCAACTGCACTTTCTATAATAATTGTTTATGCCGAGACTGGGTGGTTTATCTCAATTAATTCCATTTAACAGTCCATCTTGTGAAGCAGCAAGGAAGGAAACTTTTCGTCTACCATCAGGTCACTCGACTAACTACAACATTTCTGTCCGATGCAAACTGTGCAATTGCAATAGGTTATTTTTGCAATCCCCTGAAATACTTGCGTTCCCTTTGAAGAAAACTTTGTACCTTATTTCATTTATAGGGGAAGCACACGAAGTTGTAGGTTTCATTCTGCAAATTTTCCCAAAAGAAATAATAAGTATGTCTTTACTGTGGTGAGTTCTTTAACAGAAAGAAGCACTTTGTTCTCGAGTACTCTCTTCTATATTATTGCTGTCTTCATTTTACATTTCTAGGAGGAATTCAGTTTTTCGTTGTTCAAATTCAGCTTCCAGCGTGTCTTCTTGAATCGCCGATGCACAAAGACCATAATCACAATTTTCTTTGCCATATTTGGGGCCACTGTTCTTTTTGTTTCTTTTAAAGTGAAGAAGGCGACAGCGATTACTTATTATCCTTTCCTTGCACCTTTCAATAACTCTTCATTTGGAAGCATGGACTTTTCTTCACCGAGGTCGTGTGAACGAGTCTGTGCAAGTCTGATTTGACATTAATTGAAACAGTCACTGGATGACATCTTGTCTGGTTAGACCCACGAAGAGAAAATTTTACATTTTTTTCCTCCGACTGTTTTAGTAAAAATTGAATTGTAAAGCTTTGAAATAGTGTTTTCAACATCACAGATTAAAAAAACAGGAGGTATTATTCACAACACGATTAACATCACTTCGCAGTTCGCCGGAAACACATGTTTCTTTCAACAATGGTAAAATATTCACTTCCCCTGTTCAGTATAAAGTAAGAGAAGAGGAAAGTTTGATAAGAATCGAAACCACAAAAATGAAAAAAAAAAAGAAGTCTTGAGTAGACAGATGAAGAGGGTAAAGATGATGTTAAGAAAAGAAGAAATGCAGATAAAAGAGGCTTCAGTATTGACATTTTCAGAGGCTAAAATGCAAATGCCAAATTTAATGAAATTTTTATTCAAAGAAAAGAAAAGCAATGTGGAACGGTTAAGGAATAAAATATTTGAACATGTAAATCACTTGTTGAATATACTGGTAGAGCAAGAAGTAGAAGTATTGCAAATGAGAAGCGAAACATTAAATTACGAGAAAAGGAAAAGAGAACAAAAGAAAAGATGGGGTTAGGAAAGAGAAATTGAAATGAACCAGATGAGAGAAGAAAAAATTATGTTTACGAAAAGTAGTATTAGTAGGGAGGAGACGAGAAATAGAGGAGAAAGAAATAAAAAAGAGTTGAATGAAATGTGGTGTAAGAAGAACAAAGAATAACTGGCTGTAATAATAATTGAACCAGCAATCGTAAGAACCGATGGTATTAGAGAGGCAACTCAGACTGAAATCGTAAGGTTTAAAAGACCTAAGGAGAAGAAAATACGAATAATTATAGTCTGAAAAACAAGAAACAGCGGAATTGAAATGGAATTGCCTAATGGAAACATGCAAATAAGATGAAGAAGAGATTATAGAAAAGCTATTAAACATAAAGGTGATATGGCAGGAGAAAGATAACTACAAGTTATAGTTTTTGACATAGATAAGAATAAAGAGGATGAGCAGTTTGAAGAGGGTGTTTACCATTAGAACTTTGCAGATATGCCAAAAGAGGAATTCAGTAACGAATGTGAGATTTTATTTAAAACTAGATCAAAGAATAATTTGAACAATATTATATGTGTTAGTCCACATATATGGAAGAGTAATGTGTTAATTGTATGAGAGCGAAAAAAGAAGAACAGAATGTAAGCCATAGAGCAACAGATATAAACTGCTCAGGTTTGAAGAGTGCAAGAGAAAGTAAAAAAAAAAAAAAAAAAAAATGGTAGTGTGAGTTTTGGGTTTTAAAATAGTTCAGCAGAATTTGCAAAAATCTGGAATAAATATGTAGATATAATAGAAGAGATAATAAATCGAGGTATCGGGGTAGTTTTATTGCAAGTATCCTATATGTATATTGATACATTTGTAATCATGGATAGAAATTAAAATGTAATTCATAGTCATTTAGGAGCAAAAGTTTTAACAGTAACACTGTATCATGAGATGATACAATGTATAGTTTTAAATCCATATACAGATGGAGAAATAGTAACAATAGAGGTGAAGATAGTAAAGAAAGAATTACATGTAATAAGACATATTGCCCAACAACAAAATATATTAGAAATAATTAAAATAAAATAAAAAATATCAGGGATGAAAGAAAAGATGTAGATATGATAATACTAGGGGACTTCAATGAAAAACGCCGATATGGCATTCAAAGACTAAAGATAAGATAAAAGAGGTGAGGAAATTGGAGAGTTTAGGTTTAGAAGAGATATAAATGTGTTGAATATGGAAGGGGATATCTATACATACGACTCGATCCACTGCGAGGAGAATCTATATGTAACATTCGTATCGGAAGGGATTAGGGATAGAAGTGAGAAATGGATGGTAGAACCAAACATAACTGATCACAATAAGATTAGTAGGGAGTGGAAAATAGGAAGAGTAAGAAATATAGAGAACAAAGTAAGTTTACAATTTTTTGGTGAAAGATAAGGAAATAGTGAAGCAATGGGGAATAGAAGAAATAATTGAAAGATTAAACAAAATAATAATATATTCATGTACACAAAAATAAGACGTAGAGAAGGTAATATAAAAGAAGGAAGATATGCAGGTTGAATGAAGAGTTCAGGGAAATTAAGCAGATATTTAGAAGGAAGTGAAGCTAAATTAATATATAAGGAGGGATATAAAAGGGATAGACATTATATAAAAGGATGATTGGAAATAATATATTGTACAATGGAAAGAGTTGGTATGAAAAAAGTAAAGCAAGGAAAATGTTTGCACTTTACCTGATGAAATATCAAGAGATAGAGTACGAAAATATGAGAAGATTGGAACGGTTAAAATACATGGGATATATATACTAAGGGTGTATTTGGGACCTATAATGAATTAATAAATAAGTAATACCGGACAAGAGTGTAGAAGAATACATGTGTTTAGATAGTTTGAGTAGAGATAGGAAGAGGTGAATGTGGAAGTTGACATGGAATAATTAAATATGGCGGACAGAAATTGTGGTTGAAAGATATCACCGGAAAAGATAATATAACAATCGAAGTAATAAAAGAACTATGGGAGTATATAATGGATGAAATGTTGGAAAAAATGAAAAAATAGTGGAAATGAAGGAATTTTTCCAAAAATATATAAATGGGCAGAAGAAATAATATTATATAAAGGTAATAACAAATCTAAGATCAATACTAGTTCATATAGACTTATTTGTCTGCTTCCAGTGATGGGAAAGTGGGTGGAGAGAGTAATATTAAATAGCCCTAATTCCAATATATAAATATATATATATATATATATCACTAATGCATTTTCCACTTTGGCATGGAATAGTATAAGGATTATTTCAAAGAGAGAAGTATGGGCATTTAAATAGTTTTGTTAAATTCGAGAAACAAATAATATAATTTTTAATGAATATTAAATTATTGAGAAAAGGGGTAGTTTGGAGAGAATTGCATTTGCTGGCGATTGTTTAGTAGTGGTTGGAGAAAGTACCAGAAGATGTTTAGAACGTAGGGCCGGGGAAGAAATGAATAAATTGAAGGAGTTGGTTGATAAAAACGAACTAGAAGTGGCAGTAGAGAAGAGAGTCGGAATAAGGTTCAAGGGAAATATGAACATGAGACCACCTGTTGTAAAATATAATGTTAAAAGTGGAAAGGTAATTATGCAAACAAAATATTTATACCACATACTAATATGCTTACAGATCAATTAAAGACACTATGTAGTAAAACCAAATATAAAATTTGTAAATATTCAACATACTGCGCATCAGAAAGAAAGGTAATATATTTTTATTTTGCAAAGGTATTTGTTTATGTACCAATAGTATTAGATACAGAAATTCGAAATAGATATATCATTAAATGCTTAAGGGAATTACAAAGATTCATACAAATCAGGTTAGACGACATGACATCCACCAAATTATTTACAGCAGTAGTAATGTTAATCAAAATAATACCGATTGACTATATTATAAAAATTAAGAATAGTATTTACAATTTGAAATATACATATCTACAAATAGGCATGAATGATGGTATTAACACAGGATAACCTCAGTTGGAAAAGAAGTATAGTTATTTGTGAAATACACAGTACATAAGAGATGAAGATAGTACATAAAGATGCATTAAAATAATGGAAAAAGAGCGGAAAGATATTGAAGGAAGTATTGGAATTAAAAATTATGTTAAGGAACTGGAAGATTGATATAGAAGCAATTTTATGATGAGTAAGGTACCGTAATGAAGGGAATTATTAGTGGATGTTGTCAAAGAAAGAGTTACCTGTGATTAATTAATAAAACAAACAGCGATATATTTGAATTTGGGAAAGAAGAAAAGAATATCTACAATGTATTATATCTTTGAAAACTTATTGAGAAGGATATTACTGACATCAGAATGGTATTGGGAAAGAAGGACAAATATTGTCCTTTCATTAAATATAATATTTGTGATAAAGAAGTATATACATAAATAGAACGGTATGTGGAACGTATTTATAGAGAAGTCAAGACTTCTTTTAATGCCTATTTATTAGATAAGGGTCAGGGTGAGTAGCTGACTGCCATGCCAGGCGAGGCTAGTGGGGCGCTTACGCAACTAGGCAACGGCCCCGGTAGCACCATGCTTGCTGGCAAGACTGGCATTGAACAGTGAAAGCCCTGGTTTCGGGGAAGGCGAAATACATCAAGATAAAAGTTTTAAATACTGGAATTTTATAGAGATTGATGTATTTTATGGTTTATGATTCCATTAATTATAATTTGTGGATTTTCACATTTGGATTTTACTATGTTGAAATTTAAAAATTAAATTTTAAGTATATGTGGTTTTGGCAATTATTTTTAATTATTTTATATGCAGTTTAAACGCTCCCGATAAATAGATTTTATCTTATAAAAATTATATTGTGGGAGGGAGAAAGGGTCGGGACGACAGCCTCCCCGTTTTGATTAACTAGGTGACTTGCAGGCTTTTTATAGGTGGTGTGAGAAATATGCAAATGTAACAATCAATGTATATTCGTGTATGTAGGGAGAATACTTGTAGAAACTTGTGTGAATCAATACCATATATTATTATTACCAAACAACTTACACTCCTCTGGCGCAATGGTAAACTCTGGAACTCTGTAAAAGGGCATTCAAGACACTGGCTCTCAAAATACCTTGAATTCTCATTCAAAATTAGAAGCACTTTATTTAAGTATTTGCAATTAATTAAAATAAAATTGGCGTTTCTCAACATTTAAATAGAAAGGAAACCAATAATGTTAAAACCTTTAATTCAAATTAGAAAAGATAAAAATTTAATATTAAAAATGGTTTAACTATGTAAAAACCATTTAAATAAAATTATGCTATGCAAGTAGAGCAGAAAACTATAATACTACCACCAAAACGAACAAAACCTTAATTAATCAGAGATAAAATAAAATAAAAATTAAAATATCTTTAAAGCTGGTTTCTATAATTAAAATAAAATGTAGTTCAAATTATAATATGAGGCTCTAATCAAAAAACACTTCAATTCTGACACAGTTTACTGAGTCAGAATTGAAGTGTTTTAAGATAAGTGCCTCTTAATAACACTTTATACCTCGAACTCCATTCGTAAATTATATTCCAAGTTCAGGAACTTTTCCCACATACTTTTTAGAATCGTAATTTCTTTGAGAAAAATCTTTTTGCTCTCCAATGAAAGATAAAGTCTAAGTCACCAAAAATTAAAATGAATAAACTGTTTTTCACTCTAAATATAAATTAAAGTTAATGCAAATCAAAGTTTGCTCCGGAAACTAACTAAAGTTAGTTCGAGCGGGACCACTGGGTTGAATAGCAATTAATATAGAAATCCGGTAACTATTTCTTGACTAAATTGTAGCATCTGTCATAATTATAATCAGGAGCATTAAAATAACTGAAGGAATAGCTACGTGGCACAAGTCCATTGGCCTGAAATAAAACGGCGAAACCTTACTCAATAGCTTACTCCTCCATCATGGCGTCTCGATGTCGTGCAGCATCTAAGCGTGGTCGACAGCGTCCTCTAATATAAACCAACACATATACTAGAATTAGTCTTTTCTCAATATGACTAAGCTAGCCCTGGTTGAAAACTAACTTCTGGGACGAAATAAGTCAACCTAAGTTATGCAGATGCCGGGGATTTTGCCCCCGAAATCCCAGCTAAGAAAAAATTGTCAGGGACCTTCAGATCCGTACCCAGAAGCCCTTAACTTCTGGAAATTCCATATTCAGATCTAAAATGGAGCTTAGCTTCATCCGGTATAATTATACATAACTATAGCTTAATATAAAAATAAATGAAAAACAGCAAGCAAAAGAAAATAATCAGTGTTAAAATAAAATAAATAAATTACGAACCTTAAAAAATCTTGAATAATAAATTATTAATATACACAAGATAAACTTCCAAATGATAATAATAATGCACTCTCTTACCGTAGAGTAACATAAATAACCTTAAAAAGAATGGAAAAGAATAGTGTTTACTAACTTATGTTACTTACTAAAAATAACGAAACAAATGTAAATTGTACAGGGGGGTGGGCTCCAATTAAATTAAGAGTTCCAAAAACATGTGCAAAAATATAGGTGTCATACAGTCCAAAAGAAATATATGTGTTAATCTACATACCAGTTCCTGTAACATGTAAATGAGACTGCACAGATATATTACACTGTAGCCCCCAGCGGTAACTGGTAATTCTTGACAAATGATCACCACTCCCACCTGTGGTGATTCCCAAGCGACATGAATGATTACTTGATTGAATGGTTTTAATTTGGAATTATAAATTGTTGTGTAATGTTCGATTTTAAAATTTTAGATTTTAATGTAATTGTTCTACTGTTTTAATGATAAATATTCCCTTAGTAGTGTTAGATTGGTTTTAAAATTATAATATAAATTGAATTGTATTAAGTTTGCAGAATTTTTAATAGGATACAGATAGCTGTACTAGATAGGGAGATCCGGAAGGCCTGAAGTCTAAGAGGGTCATGGTTTTATTTACTTGTTACTTGTTGAGAAGAACCATCAAATAAGTATTAATTCTCGCTGCAGCTCTAATGATCACCGAAAACCTGATGAACACTCTTCAATGTGTGTGTGTTTTTTTTTTTAAGTCTGCAACTGTCAAGTGTCCGGACACATTGATAAAAATTGTCCTATGCTTAATTGCTGAAACTATAGCTGTTTCCAGTCTGGGTATTTTTCTGAGAACTCTTTTTAGTAAGTGCACATTACCCAGTTTGTAGTTTATGTACACTTCACGCATTTTTATGTAATTTCGTAAAACATGGTTAAGACATAACATTTTTTGACCTGAAAGTGTGGACCATAAGGCATACACTCAATTTCCTGTGAGCTCTGCAGTCACCATTACCAATTATCTTGTTGTTATATACCATGCATCGTGATACATTGTAACAATCCTTCTATCTTTATGCTTTGTTTCATTGCTGACGATGGCACAACACAGTTTTTTGCGACTAATGACACGTGACCTATGCTTCTTCCATTTTGCGATTACATACAGAGCAATACTAGTTGCGAACTCCTACGAAAATAACTGTTTTATTTCTGGAACATGCTTCCATAATAATTAATAAATTAAATTTTTTTAAATATATACATTTTCAATTTGTAAGTATTTAACTCAAATAACATAAGTTTATGAAATATTTGAATAATTATGTATACACACATATATTAATATTAGCAGCTAAGCTTGTCAGAAATGTCCTCTACTCAACCAGCCATCCAGAGTGAAGGGTCTGAGATATCGCGGATGTTGCGGATGTTGCCATCAATCAGTGGTCTTTCTCTAGGTACTCCCACTTCATCCACCATGCATTCCGCAGTAACATGTCCCCAATTCACTTCAACCTCATAGGAACTGAAGCAAAACAGTAGATTACTTTAGCTGTACAATTTATTGAGGCCACCAAATTTATTATTTGTTATTTTTGTTTTCAGACACAATTTAGTATATTCCCTCTTCGGTACTCATTTTTGACACTCTTGTGAATAGTTTTCGCCTGCTGACAGTGAACAAGTTACGAACAGTTGAGAAACGTGTTTCATGCACGCACTTCTTCCAATTCACCTCCGCTCCCCTTCTCCAGGTAACTAGCATGTGCACTTCTCTCCTCCCCATCTTCAGGTAACTGGCCTGTGTGCTTCTCTCCTCCCTGTCTGCAGGTAACTGGCCTGTTTGTTTCTGTCCGCCCCGTCTCCAGGTAACTGGCCAGTGCGCTTCTCTCCTCCCCATCTCCAGGTAACTGGCCTGTGCGCTTCTCTCCTCCCCGTCTCCAGGTGACTGGCCTGTGTGATTCTCTCCTCCCTGTCTCCAGGTAACTGGCCTGTGCGTTTCTTTCCTCCCCATATTCAGGTAACTGGCCTATGCACTTCTGTCCTCCCCTTCTCCAGGTAACTGGCCTGTTTGCTTCTCTCCTCCCGTCTCTAGGTAACTGGCGTGTGCGCTTCTCTCCTCCCCGTCTTCTGGTAACTGGCCTGTGTGCTTCTCTCCTCCCCCTCTCCAGGTAACTGGCCTGTGCGCTTTCTTCCCGTCCTCCTGCCCCTCCACGTGCCACCTCGGCCTGTGTTCCCTGTCAACCGTGGCTCCAAGCAATGCTTGCAAGTTCCTCATCCTCGCTCTTATGAAGCAGTATATGACGGACCCTTACAACACTGCAACAGACTTTAAAGGGCAGTCGAATTTCTCGGTAATTAGATATGTAACACTGTAATATTATTACATGTGATGGAAGCCAAAGGATTAAACTACAGATGCCATGTTGTGCTTCTCCATTTCCATGCATGGAAACTGCCCGGGAAAGCTGGAAATATGCGAGTTTTTACTATTTGAACTATATTTTTCTTTTTTAAAAATTTTCATAACTTAAAAGTAAAATGTGATGATGCTAGATAACAACATGTTAACTTTCGTGAAATATATCGTATCCCCAGAACTTCAATTTACCGAGATACAGGTTTATGCGCAAACACTGATTTTACAGGCGAAATCTGACTTGGGAGGCCTCTTAAGGTGCCCGTCTACGAGGTGCGCGAAATGGGTTAGAGTGTGCTGTTACTACACACTATTGAATAAAACTATTTCCCCTGTGCACAGTATTTTTGCATGAAAAGAAATAACGCTCTATATTAGGGCAGGATTCAACTTTCAACAGATCTTGCTTATTGCAAATACCATGTTGAAACTGCTGAGAGTGTAGCTAGATATGGAGCTGTGCCGGAACGCAAGGGCGAGGAAAATGGCATATCCCAAGAAATCCCGCCGACCAGCGGCATCGTCCGGCACGATACCACCCACGTGCGAAAACCCGCCCCTCCGGAATAGAACCCGGTTCCGCCTTCGCGGTAGGCGAACGCTCAAGCCACGGCTCTGTATTGTGAGAGAGTGTAGAGGTTAAGGAGGTAGTGTGTTGTGCAGGACTCGAGACGAAGTGTTCACCGGCGGGCATACACGGAGCTGGTACAGCGCGATCTAGCGGCCAACCTGCCCTCCAGCTGCGAGGAAGGCCTGCGCCGGGCCTGCGACCCGCGAGCCAGGTTCGCCTTCATGGCGCCAGAGGACAACGTGCTGGCATTGTCGGCGCAGCTGCCATGCGCACTCGTCGCTCTTCCCGCAGCCTGGCGCATGATCAATCTGGCCTTCGCAGTCGCCACCGCCAGTCCCTACCGCGCTGCCTTCCACACGTGGCAAGTGCCCACCCTTCTCCAATACCTTGCAACGCCTGTTTTCACTATTAGCAATTGGGAAATACAGGCTCATGAAGTTAGGTTTTTTAAAGCCAATTGGGAAGGTATAAACTTTACACAATAGGTAAGCCTACCTGAGTGTGAGAAATGATACTATCAAGCTCTGTATCCACGGCAATATAACAATTTGTTTTTTAGAAATGTTTTATTTTATTATTTTGTTTTCTGATCTATCTAGGAAACGCTATTGTTACAAAAGGCTTCGATAGCAAAGAACCAGATATTTTTTAAATCAGACAACTGACTTAAGGCTTTCATACTTGTACGAAATACTGATCAAAGTGCAGGCTTTACTTACAACTACTATTTCCTCAACTTAAAAAAACAAAACATACCGCATATTTTTTGCCTAATGACAAGACGAGATAAAAATTTCAATGTTTCTGGAACGTACTTTTCAAATAACCAAAAAAACTTACAGAAATGTTTACAAAGCTGAGTGAAAATTCATGTCTCATTCATTTTAAGGTGTGTTTAACATAATATATTTTTCGATATACCACTACAATTAAAAAATATGGAAACATTTTCTATATTCGAGCAAGTTTCAAAAGTTGCGAATAACATTTCACAGTGTGATATCAAATATTTCTCAAAATTAGTTAACTCATGGTAGGCCTAAATCAATTCAATGCGAATTATCTTTTTACTGTAAGCGAGTTAGGTTTTACTGTTTTGTACGTCCTTAAAAAATTAATATTTTGATTTAGGCTCCCATTATTTTAAAAAAATATGGAGACTAAAATTGTTTTACTATGGGATGGGTCGATACTACTTATTCTTGATTCTCGATACCAGTTTTGATACCAAAACATCCTCGTGATAGTCGATACCTATACTTTTCTCGATACCAAATCAAAATTGTCATGAACACAAAACAACTTGGCCAAGAAAATGCTCATGTTACTGATATTCTTGACACACAATGAAACTATTTAAAAACATATATTACACTGGAAACAAATAGTGGACGGCCTGTAAAGCATACGTCCTTCACCAATGATAAACCAACACAGTCTCCTTCGATTCTACAGAATTAGAATTCCACAGTTAAAGTTGTAATCAAACTTTGAGGAAAATGATAGCTCAGTACACACTTACTTTGCGAGTTCGCAAATTTTTTTATTTTATTTTGCGTCTCCAAGGAAATTACTATAAGGTTAATTAAATATTGTTATAGGCTGTTCGCGGTAAAGTGAGCACTTTTTAAGGCCCTTCTAAAATTTTACTTTCACCCAATTTCTATTTTCCTGTTACTTGTTAATATAAACATTGCAATGTGACCAAAAAAATGCAATGTATATATTTCACCACTTTCAAAAGTTAATACCTGGGATTGCCATAGGATATATTTGCCAGGTTAATTCCTGTGGGAAAGGCCTTAAAAAGTGCTTACTTTACCGTGAACAGCCTATACTATCTGATACACCAGCCGTGGCCTTGCTTGCGTATTCTGCGGGCTAGGCCACGGCGCATGTATGAGATAGTTGTGGTATTTATTTTTGTGAATATTTAACCACGCAGTTACATCAGAGTTTTGTGTGGGATTTACAGTTACTATACTAAATTTTATCGCTCGTGCCTATCGGCGCTCGCTGGCCTTTCTCTACCTGCTTTTATTGTACCTGAAATACATACCATAATAGTTGTTAAGGGGAAAATTTTTAACTAAAAGAAAAATTTCAGTGCATCATACAATTGTGCTATGTATTGGGCGTGTAATAACTACTCAAGTTGCTCACTCGCGCCTATCGGCACTTGCTCGCAACTCTCGACCCATTTTAATTGTACCTTAATTATGTACCATAAATGTAAATGTTGTCAAAAATCATAATTGTGGTTACCTAAAAACACCTCAAGGTGCTCGCAGCTGTGTAAATATTATGCTATGAATAAAATATGATATGATATGGTACACTTGTGATTTTAAACTTTAATAACATTTAAACCGTTCGTCCGATCTCGGCCCGCGAAGGGTTTTTGGAATACTTGCAGAAAGCTTTGGAATGCTCGCTGCCAGCAGATATAATTATGGAACGCATTTGAAAGTTACTCTTAATATTTAGTGAACCGTGAGACCTAGGTCAAATTGTCTGTGTGCATTGGAATGCCCAATGAATACACATTAAATAGTAGTACGCTTGTCCTAAGTATCGTACACATTCCGAAACTTATGGTAAGCTCGTACTATAATTATAGCACAAGAATATGCGTGTTTGATTATTATATTATGGTACGCTTTCCAAAAGTATCATGCACATACCGAAAGTTATGATAGGCTAGTAACATACTTATGGCACGAAAAATTGGGTGTTAAAATTCGATACTTTTGGATAATCTCATGCGATACTATATACTATAAAGTATCGAGGATATCGAGGTGTCACAGTATCGAGGATCCCATCCCTAGTTTTATTCGTGGAAATAGTATGGTTAATGTCTCACATTGAGCGAATTCCTGAAATTTAAAGTAGAGAACATACTTTGAACTACTTCATATATTTTGGTGATGTAAGATTTATTGGCATTAAAACTCCAAATGCTTGGAACTACCATATACAACAGTAGTTGAAACAGTCTTTTATATTTATTAAAACCTCTAGCGAAAAATCAGGAATTCATGTCACAAATAAGAAAATAAGTCAAAATTATTATATTAAAATTAACAAGAATCATATAATCTACAGCTCTTTAAAACAGAATTCATTGTATCTTGGATAAAAAAAAGCCTTAGTAAAATTGTATAACATATAATTTGAAGTACGCGTAATTTAATAGAAATTTAATTTTTTTTTTTATTTTGTAAAAGTAAAAGGACATATCTGGATCAAGTAAAGCCTGGAGCCGGAGATCCGGTGCCAGGCGGCCATCTTGGATTACGTCGTGTGAAACCTCCTGCCCTATCATTCCTGTTGGGTGGCGGCCATGTTGTCAGCAAGTATAACCTTGACCTTGGCTTATTGTTTTCGACCTCCAATTTGGTTTTCGAACTCAAATTTGGATTTGAAATCTCAAATTTGGTTTTTGATTCTGAATTTGATTTTGCGCATCTCCGTCAGCGTCCAACTTGGTTTTTTAACTTCCCATTCTTGCATTCTATCGTCGAGGGATTCCTCGGGGTCCTCGCAAACTTTGTTTATTTTACATTCCACCTTTTTTGTCTTCCTAATGTTCTCTCTTTCTTCGTTCTCTCTATTTCATTCCCGGAGCTTTTCTCCTTCTATTTCGTTTGTCGTCAGCTGGTGGCAACCATCATCTACTGGAGGCAGCCATCTTGTATGCCGTCCATCTTTGATTCCCACATCGGCTGCTAGAGTATGTGCTTGCGGCCATCTTTGATTCTCGCACTTGCCGCCAGAGTGAAGTTCCGCTGGTGGCAGCTAGAAGCGCTGGTGGCCATCTTGTGTTAGCTCATCGACCACTAGGAACACTGGTAATTTATTTTAAGTGTGAACTCAAAAAAATGCTGGAGTCTTGTGGTTGGGTTCCTGCAGTCTTTGGATCGCCAGTCTGGTGTGCTAACCACAAGACTACCATCGCATGTGGAACGATAGCAGTTGAAATAAGGCAGATACGAGAGCGCACACTCATCGGACAGACTTGTAATCCTGAAAATCACTATTCGACTGGCACCCATATTGTTTGTAGTCCTCTGATGGAGGCATCCATCTTCATCTACCTATAAGCATAGTTGTCTGTGGTATTGAGGACTGGAGGTCAGCCCGACTACCATCTTGGATGATGCCACTGGCGGGAAATTTTCTATATGTCTACTTATAATCATAGTTAGTTGTAATATCCGAACTTTTAAAGATATAGTTTCCAAATTCATTACATAGACATCAACGAAGGCAACGAGAAGAGCCGTGAGGTTAGGTAAGCCCTATGTATATTTATAAGCATAGTTGGCTGAAATTTTCGAATTATTTAAGATATAGTTGCTAAATTCATGAAACAGTCATCACCCAAGATGGCGAGAAGGGTTATAGGGTAAAGTATGTAATATGTATACTTATAAGCATAGTTGGCTGTAATTCCCGAACCATTTAAAATATAGACATCAAATTCATAACATAGTCATCACCTGAGATGGTGACAATGGTCGTAGGTTCAAGTATGTCATATTTATACTTATAAGAATAGTTAGCTATTACTTACTAACCATTTAAGTAATAGACACCAAAGTCATAACATAGTCATCGCCTGTAATGGGTCGTAGGGTCAATTATGACATATGTCTACTTATAAGAATAGTTGGCTGTAATTTCCCAACTGATTAAGATATAGCTACCAAATTCATAACATAAACATAACTCTCATCAGCGAAAATGGTCGCGGTGCTAAGTATGACCTAAGTGCACTTATAAGCATAGTTGGCTGTAATACCTGAACAATTTAAGATATAATTGCCAAACTCATAACATAGATATCATGCCCCAATAACAAAAAGGGCTGAATAGTCAAGTATGATGTAAGCACACTTATAAGCATAGCACCATATGCACTGCAGTTACCACAGCACACACCTTGGTTAGCTTCACATGCACCATGCACACTACAGTTAGCACCACAGTTAGCACTGCAAGCACCACACACACTGCAGTTAGCACTGCACGAACCACAGTTAGCACCGCATGCACCACAGTAAGCACCACAAGCACTACAGTTAGCACAGCATTCACTGCAGTTAGCTCGACACACACTACAGTTAGAACTGAAAGAACCACAGATAGCACTGCATGCATCGCAGTTAGCACTGCATGCACCACAGTTAGCATCGGACGAACTGCAGGCAGCACTGTACAAACTACAGTTAGCACCACAAGCATCACAGTTAGCCCTGCAACAACCCCATTTAGATCCGAATTTTATGCATTCAACACTGCAAGCATCACCTAATTCAAAACATAGGCATCACCCAAGATGACAGGAGGGGTCATAGGGTCAAGTATACCATATGTCTACATGTAAGTATAGTTGGCTGTAAGTTCCGAGCTACATAAGATAAAGTTGTCAAATTCATAACATAGTCGTAATCCCCAATGACGAGAGGGTTACACAGGACCAAGTATATTTATCTGTAATATCCGAACTACATAAGATATAGTTGGCTAGTTCATCGCACAACGTTGGCAGCATCGGACGTGTTCTGCTACTAGTGATGCCAATGTTGACTGACATTGACGGTTTCGATTCACTCGGTTCGTGCAGAAGGCGATATACTGACCAGGACGGTCTGGTCTCTTCTGGAATATTTTAACACGTCATACAGCACCCAATGCAAGTGTGTAATATGTGATTTCGCTTGTTGGTAAGTGTTATTAAATATTTTCCTTTACATTTTGTTTTTATATATGTTTGCATCAGTATGTAGGAGTGTTAACCTTATCGCTTCTTGGCTTCGTGAAAGTATTTTTTTATTTAGACTATCATGACGTACGGTGTTCGATGATCGTGCAGGTATTTAAATCCTTAAAACTATTTATTCTTATGATTTTCTTATACATCTGTTTATCTCAGCATTTAGCGACGACGTCTCTCTTGCGAAGCTAGGGGTTTAAATTATACATATTAAAAATAAGTACATGTACCATTTTCTTATATAGTGGTGTCTTACGGATTAGTCGATTTCTCAATGCTGGACAGGGCGTGTGTGTTGTGATTTTAGTGATGATTGAATCTGACAGTTTCTTTTCACTCGATTCGTATGGAAGGTTTTTGCTATTCTGTTGTACTGACCAGGATGGTCTGGCTTTGTCTAGCATCTTTTAACATAGCATACAGCGCATGGTGTGTGTGTAATAAGCGTTTGCAATGGTTGGTACGTGCATATAACAATTTTTATATCTGTTTGTATCAGTGTTTGTAGCAGTGTTGTCCTTATTGTTCCCACAATTAACAAATAATTTTTTTCGCCTAACATAAAGCCCGATGCTTGTGCAATATACACAAGTTGTTAAATGGCTATAACTATTTTGCTTTCATAACTGTTCACATCAGCCCATAACAGCAACATCACTCTTGTGCAACTAATGGTTTTAATGTAGGTATGTGCTTATAGTTACAGCACTCTAATTAACATGTATTTAGAACATAATAATCTGTTCAGCTATACTGGATAAGTTAATTCCTCTGGTAATGGAAAAGTGCATGTATGATTCGGGCTGGTCTACCACCCTGGAGATATAACACATCTCTCGACTAGTATTCTGTGCCATCACTTCGACTTGGCTAGACCTGAACGGTGCCTGTGTTGCCAGTCGTTCGCTTGTTGGACTGCCTTACAGATTCTCACGATGATATTTTGTTGCACAACGTCGGCCGAGTCCGTCATGTTCTGCTGCTAGTTTTTTAAGTGTTAGTTGTACTCTGAATTTTCCGGTTAATTTCACATGGGTTCTTAAGGATGTTGTTGCTATTCTATCGTACTAGTCAGGACCGTTCGGACTTGAGTAGTGGCATCTAACACCTTGTACAATGTTCGACATATGTAATGGTTGGTAAGTGCCTATAACTAGTTTCCATAACATCATGTTTTTATATATGTTTGCATTGCTGCATAGTATTAGTAATGACATTATCTTTCCCGCACTTCACAATAGTAATGTTTTTGCAACTAGCATATTTTATAGCACTTGATTCTCGTGCAATTTACACAGAGTGTTAATTGATGATTGTGATGTTCATACATAGATATCATTCCCTTAACCTGTTCGAAAATTGCAGCTTACTATGCTTATAAGTATGTTTAGGACACACTTGACCCCATGACACTTTTCGATGTAGGAGCTGATGCCTGTGTTATGAATTTGGTATGTATATATAAATGGTTCGAAGGTATCAGCCCATTATGCTTATAAGTGCGCTTAGGACATACTTAACCTTGCGATCCTTCTAGTTATGTTAGCTTATATCTATGTTATGTATTTGTTGGCCTTATCTTAAATGCTTCAGAAAATACAGCCAACTATACTTATAGATAGACATAGGGCATACTTGGCCCTGCACGCCCTCTTGTCATTGGGTGTGATGCTTGCATTATAAATTTAACAACTATATCTTATGTAGTTCGGATGTTACAGCTAAATATACTTGGTCCTGTGTAACCCTCTCGTCATTGGGGATTATGACTATGCTATGAATTTGACAACTTTATCTTATGTAGCTCAGAACTTACAGCCAACTATACTTATAAGTAGACATATGGTATACATGACCCTATTACCTCTCTTGTCATCTTAGGTGATGCCTATGTTTTGAATTAGGTGATGCTTGCAGTGTTAAATGCGTAAAATTCGGATCTAACTGAGGTTGTTGCAGGGTTAACTGTGGTGCTTGTGGTGCTAACTATGGTGCATGTGGTGCTAACTGCAGTGATAACTGTAGTGCTTGCATTGCTAACTGTAGTGTGCATGGTGCTAACTTCAGTGCATGTGGTGCTAACTGCAGTGCATTTGGTGATAACTGTGGTGCATTTGGCACTAACTGAATTTCTAACTGTGTTGGGTGCAGTGCTTACTGCAGTGAAAGTGGTGCTTGAAGTGCTAACTGAGGTGTGTGCAGTGTTACTGTGGTGCATGTGGTGCTATGCTTATATGTATGCTTATGTCATTCTTTACCATTCAACACTTTTCGTTGTCAGGTAATGATGTCTATGTTATGAATTTGGCAGCTATATCTTAAATGGTTCAGATATTACAGCCAACTATGCTTATAAGTGCACTTAGGACTTACTTGGCACCACGATCTTTTTTGCTGATGGGGTTATGTCTATGTTATGAATTTGGTAGATTTATATTAAACAGTTCGGAAATTACAGCCAACTATGTTTATACATATGCATTTGCATACTTAACACTACATCCCTTCTCACCATCTCAGATGATTATTATGAATTTGGTGTCCATATTTTAAATGGCTCGGAAGTTAAGCCAACTATGCTTAAAAGTGGCATAATGACACACTTGACCCTACGAATCTTCTTGTCATCCCGGGCGATGACTTGATTATGAATTTGGTGACTATTTTTCAATGGTTCGGAAGTTACAACCAACTATTCTTATAAATAGACATATGACATATTTGACCCTATGACCCATTTCAGGTTATGGGTATGTTATGAATTTGATGTCTATATTTTAAATGTTTTGGGAATTATGGCCAACTATGTTTATGAGTAGACATATGAAATACTTTACCTTACGACTCTTCTCGCCATTTTGGGTGATGACTATTTCATGAATTTGGCAACTATATTTTAAATAGTTCGGCAATTACAGCCAACCATGCTTATAAATATACATAGGGCATACCTAGCCTCGCGACTCTTCTCATCATCTGGGTGATGTCTATGTAATGAATTTCCCAACTATATCTTTAAAAGTTCGGAAATTATAACTTAATATTCTTATAAGTAGATATATAGGTAATTTCCCACCTGTGGCATCATACAATATTGTGGTCGGTGTCCTCCAGTCCTTAATACCACAGCCAACTATTATTATAAGTAGATAAAGATGGATGCCTCCTGCGGATGACTACAAAAAATGTGGGTGCCAGACGAATCGTTTTTTTCACGATTACAAGTCTGTCCGATGAGGGTTTGCTCTCTTATCTGCCTTATTTCAACTACTATCGGTCCACATGTGAAGGTTTGTCTTGTGGTTAGCACACCAGACTGGCTACCTAAGGGTCGTTGGAACAAAACGGCACGACTCTAGCATATTTTATTTCATAATTTAAAAAAAATATCAATGCTTCTGGCGCTCGATATGTGAACACAAGATAGACGCCAGCGCTCCTAGCTGCCATCAGTGGCACTTCACTCTGGTGGCGAGTGCGAGAATCAAAGATGGCCACAAGCACACACTCTAGCAGGCGATGTGGGAATCAAAGATGGACGCCAAACAATATGGCCGCCTCCAGCAGACGATGGTTGCCACCAGCAGACAACTACAAAACAAGATGGCCGACATCAGCAGACGACAAACAAGATGGAAGGAGAAAACCCCCCTATGGGAATGAAAGGGACAAATGAATGAAGAGAGAGAATTAAGGAAGAAAGAACGAGAGGAAGAGAAAAAAATGTGGAATGTAAAAGAAAGAAAAATTGGGAGGACACCAAGGAAACCCTCAACGATGGAATGCAAGAACAGAAAGGAAAAAAAATATGAATGCTAATGGAGATGCATGTTATGTCTAGTCGACAGCGAGGTTACCAGGGATAGAGCAAGTATATGTCTAATCGACTAGGAGGCAACCAGTGAGAGAGCAAGTATATGTCTAGTTGACAGAGAGATAACCAAGAATAGAGCAAAATTAATTCTTGTCGATTGCAAGGTCATCAGGGATGGAAAAACTATTGGTCTAGTCGACTGCAAGATGACCAAGAATGGAGCAAGTATATGTCTAGTAGACAGCAAGGTCACCGGGGATGGAGCAGTTTATGATACTTCGACAGTGATGTCACCAGGTATGGATAAAGTATAAGTCTAGGAGGCTACGAGATGACAAAGGACGGAGCATGTATATGTTTAGTCGAAAGCATTGTGCCAGCAGGGATGGAGAAAGTATATGTCCAGTCAATTGCGAGGTCACCAGTTATGGAGCAAGTATATGTCTTGTCAGCGAGGTCAGCATGGCTGGAGATAATATATATATAATCTAAAGTGAGGTAACAGGAAACAAGTAAATATATGTCTAGTCGACAGCGATGTCACCTGGGATGGTTCAAGTATATGTCTAGTCGACTGCGAGATGACCAAGAACGGATCAAGTATATGCCTAGTTGACAGTGTGGTGTCACCAGGGATGGAGGAAGTATATATCTTGTGAACAGCAATGTTACCAGTGATGGAGCGTATATATTTCTAGTCGACAGAGATGTCACCAGGTATGGAATAAGTGTATGTCTAGATGACAGTGAGATGACAAGGATGTATTATGTATACATCTAGTCGACAGAATTGTGTCACCAGGGATGGAGGAAATATTTGTCTAGTCGATAGCAATGTCACCAGGGATGGAGTAAGTATATGTCTAGTTGACTGCGAGATAACCAATGAAGGAGCATGCATATATCTAGTCGACAGAATTGGGTCACCAATGATGGAGCAAGTATATTTCTAATCTACATTGAGGTCACCTAGGATGGAGCAAGTATATGTCTAGTCTACAGTGAGGTCACTAGGGATAAACAAGTATATGTGTAGTAGACATTGATATCACCAGGGATGTAGCAAGTATATGTCTGGCCGACGGCTTGGTCATCAGGGGTGCCATAAGTATATGTCTAGTTGATTGCGAGGTCACAAATTATGGAGCAAGTATATGCCTAGTCGACAGAATTGTGCCACTAGTAATGGAGGAAGTATATGTCTTGATGATAGCTATGTCGGTAAAGATGGAGCAAATATATGTCTCGTCGATTGCGATTTCAGCTGGTATACAGAAAGTATTTGTCTAGTTGACAGCGAAGTCACCAATGATGGAGCAATAATATATCTAATCGGCAGTGAGGGCATACAGGTTGGTGCATCTATATGTCTAGTCGACAGCTATGCCATCAGGTGTAGAGCAGTATATGTGTAATGGAGAGGAAGGTAACCTTTGAGAGAGCAATTATATGTCTAGTCGATAGCGATGTTTAACAGTGATGGAGCAAGTATATATATTAGTCGACCGCGAGATGAAAAATGGCGGAGCAAATAAATGTCTAGTCGACAGTGTGGTGTCAGCAGGGACCGAGGAAATATATGTCTAGTTGACAGTGAGGTCACCAAGGAAGGAACAAGTATATGTCTTGTCTAAAGCGAGGTCACCAGGGATGGAGCAAGTAAATGTCTAGTCGACTGCGAGCTGACCAAGAATGGAGCAAGTATATATGAAGTTGACAGCATGCTGTCACCAGGGATGGAGGAAGTATAACTCTAGTCGAAAGATATGTCATCATTGATGGAGCGAGTATATGTTAAGTCGACATATAGGTTACCAGGGATGGTTCAAATATATGTCTAGTCGATATCGATATGACCAGGGATGGAGCAAGTATAAGTAAATTTTACTGCGATATGACCAAGGACTGCGCATGTATATGTCTAGTTGACATAAATGTGTCACTACTCATAGAGGAAGCATATGTCTACTCGATAGAGAGGTCACCATGGATGAAGCTAATATATGCCATGCCGAAGGCGATGTGACCAGGAATGGAGCAGGTGTGTGTATATATATATATATATATATATATATATTCGACATCGATATCACCAGGGATGGAGCAAGTATATGACTAGTTGACTGGGAGATGACCAAGGAAGAAGCATGTATATGTCTAGTCGACAGAACTGTGTCACAATGTTGGAGAAAGTATATGTCTAGTCGACAGTGAGGTCGCCTAGGATGGAGCAAGTATATGGCTTGTCTAAAGTGAAGTCACCAGGGATAGAGAAAATATATGTCTAGTCGATTGCGAGATGACCAGGATGGAGCAAGTATATATCTAGTTAACAGCATGGTGTCACCAGGGACATTAGAAGTATATGTCTAGTCGGTAGCAATGTCACCAGTGTGGGAGTGAGTATATATTTAGTCGGCAGAGAGGTCACCAGGGATGGTGCACGTATATGTCTAGTCGCAATCGATATGAACAGGAATGGAGCAAGTATATGTGTAACTGACTGCGATATAACCAAGGACGGAGGATGTATATGTCTAGTCGACAGAATTGTGTCACAAGTGTTGGAGGAAGTATATGTCTATTCGATAAGGAGGTCACCAGGTATGAAGCTAATATATGTCTAGTCGAGAGCGATGTGAGCTGGGATGGAGCAAGAATATGCCTACTCGATAGCGAAGTCACCCAGGATGGAGCAAGTATATATCTAGTCGTCAGCGATGTCAACCAGGTTGGAGCAGGTATATGTCGTGTCGACAGCGATGTCATCAAGGACAGAGCAAGAAAGTCTTTAATGGAGAGAGATGTAACCAATGAAAGAGCAAGTATATGTATAGTCGACAGCGAACTGACCAGGGATGGAGAAATGTTATATCTAGTCGACAGAGAGATGGCCAATGACAGAGCATGTATGTGTCTAGTTGACAGAGAGGTCACCTGGGATGAAGCAAGAATATGTCTAGTCGACTGTAAAATGACCAATGATCAGGCAAGTATATGTCTAGTCGACAGGGATGTCACCAGGGATGGAAAAATAATATGTCTAGTCGACTGCGAAATGACCAATAATCCAGCAAGTACATGTCTAACCGGGGTCACCAGGGATTGAACCGTATATGCCCAGTAGACAGTAATGTCACCAGGGATGGCAATTATATGTCTAGTCAGCAGCAAGATGACCAAGGGCGGAGCAAATATATGTCTAAATGACAGCATGGTATCATGAGTGATGGAGGAATTATATATCTAGTCGACAGCGATGTCACAAGGGATGGAGCAATTATATGACCTGTTTACAGTGAGATCACCAAGAGTGGGGCAATTATATGTCTAGTCTACAGTGCTGTCACCATGGATGGAGCAATTATGTAACTAGTCGATTCCGAGATGACCAATGGCAGAGCAAATATATGTTTAGTCGACAGCACTGTGTCACAAGGTATAGAGGAATTAATGTCTAGTCGAAGGCGAGATCACCAGGGATGGAGCAACTATATGTGTATTCAAGTGTGTGATGACCAAGACCGAAGAAAGCATATGTCTAGTAGTCAGCGTGGTGTTACCAGGGTTGGAGCAAGTACATGTTTAGTCTACAGTGAGGTCACAAGGGATGGAGCAAATATATGTCTATTCGACAGCGTTGTCGCCAGGGATAGGGCAAATATATGTGTAATCGACAGGGAGGTAACCAGTGAGAGAGCAAGTTCATGTCTAGTCGACAGCGAGGTCACAGAATTGATGCAAGTATTTATCCATTCAAATGCGAGATGACGAAGTACGGAGCAAGTATATGTCTAGTCGACTCCGAGGTAACCAGGGATGGAGCAAGTATATGTTTAGTCGATAGCCATGTCACCAGGGATTGGGCAAGTATATTTCTGTTCGACAGTGATGTCACAAGGGATGGAGCAAGTATATGTCTAGTCAACTGCGAGATGACCAAGGACAGAACAAATATATGTCTAGTCGACAGTGATATCACCGAGGTTGGATGAAGTATATGTCAATTGGACTGGGAAATGACCAAGGAAAGAGAAATTTATGTCTAGTGGACAGTGTGGTGTCGCCACGGATGGAGGAAAAATATATCGCGTGAACAGCGAGGTCGCCAGACACAGAGCAAGTATATGTCTTTTCGACATCGAGGTCACCATTCATGGAGCATGTGTATGTCTAATCTACAGTGAGGTCACAGGTATGAAGGATGTATATCTTTAGTCTACATTGAGGTCACCAGGGATGAAGCTAGTATATGTCTAGTATACCATGAGGTCACAAGGATGGATGAAGTATGCGTCTAATCTACAATGAAGTCACCATGGATGTTGCAAGTTTATGTCTAGTCCATAGCTAGGTGTTACCAGGAACAGAGGAAGTATATTTCTAGTCAATAGCGAGCTCGCCAGGGATGTTGCAAGTATATGTTTAGTCGACAGCGATGTCACCAGAGATGGAGAAAGTATATGTCTAATATACAGGAATGTCACCAGGAAAGAGCATGTATATGTCTAATCGACAGGGAGGTTAAGAATGAGAGAGCATGTATATGTCTAGTTGACAGAAATGTAACCAGGGATGGAGCAAATATATGTCTAGTAGACAGAGAGGTGACCACGAATGGAGCATGCATATGTCTTGTCGACAGCGAGGTATCACCAGGGACGCATGAAGTTCATGTATAGTCGACAGCGAGGTCACCACAGATGGAGCAATTATTAGGTCACCACAGATGGAGCAATTATTAGTCAATTCGACAGCGAGGACATCAAGGACAGAGCTCATATATGTCTAGCTGACTGCATGATATCCAAGGACGTAGCAAGTATATGTCTAGTCGACAGTGAGGATATCAAGGGCAGAGCACATATATGTCTAGTATTCTGCCTGATGAGCAAAGATTGAGCTAGTGTATGTCTTGACGTCAGGGTGTGTCACCAGGGATGGAGAAAGTATTTGTCTTGTTGACAGAGGTTACCAGGGATATATCAAGTATATATCAAGTCGACAGAGATATCAGCAAGGATATAGCACATATATGTCTAGTCGATTGCCTGATGACAAACGGCAGAGCAAGTATACATCTAGTCGACAGCGGGGTCACCACAGATGAAGTAAATATATGTCTTGTCTACAGTGATGTCACCAGGGACAGAACAAGTATTTGACTAGTCTATAGTGAATTCACCAGTGATGAATCAATTATATGTCTATTCGACAGCGATGTCACTATGGATGGAGCAAGTTTATGTCTTGTCGACTGCGAGATGACCAAGAACAGAACACGTTTGTATCTAGTCGACAGCAAGATCACCATCGATGGAGCAGTATGTGTCTAGTCGACAGCAATATCACCAGGGATCGAAGATGTATATGTCAAATGGAGTGGGAGATGACCAGGGAATGAGTAAGTATATGTTAAGTAGACGGCGTGGTATCACCAGGGATGGAGGAAATATATGTCTAGTATATGTGACAGTGAGGTCACAAGGGATGCAGCAAGAATATACCTTGTCGACAGCGAGGTCACCATGGTTGGAACCAGCATATGTCTAGGCTACAGTGAGGTCACACAGATGAAGCATGTTTACGACTAGTCTACAGTGAGGTCACCAAGGATGGGGCAAGTATATGTCTAGCCTGCATTGAGGTTACAGGGATTGAACATGTATATGTCTAGTCTACAGTGAGGTCACCAGGAATGAAACAAGTGTATATATTGTCGACAGCGAGGTTACCAGGTATGGAGCAAATATGTCTAGTCGTCCGCGAAATCACTAGGGATGGAGTAAGTATATGTCAATTCGACAGCGAGGTCGTCATGGAAAGAGTACACATATGTATATTCGAATATGTGGTGACCAAGGCCGGAGCTAGTCTATCTCTTGTCAACTGCGTGATGTTACCAGGGACGGAGAATGTATAAGTCTATTCGACAGTGTGGTCACCAGGGATAGAGCAATTATATTTCACGTCTCCAGCGATGCCATCAGGGACAGAGCTCATATATATCTAGTCGACTGCGTGATGAACAAGGGTGGAGCAAGTATATGTCTAGTCGACAGCGAGTCACCAGGGATGGAGTAAGTGTATATATAGTCAACAGCGTGTCACCAGGGATGGAGCAAGTATATGTCTAGTCTACAGTGAGTTCACAGGGATGGAGCAAGTATATGTCTGGTCTACATAGAGGTCACAGGGACGGAGGAATTATACATCTATTTGACAGCGATAACACCAGGCATTGAGCAAGTATATGTCAAGTCGACAGCGAAGTCATCAAGGACAGAGCTCATATATGTTTAGTCGACTTCGTGATGTCCACGGGGAGAGTAAGTATATACCAATTCGGCACAATACCATGAAGGACAGACGACATATATGTATATTGGACTGTGATATGACTAAGGGCGGAGCAAGTATATGGCTTGTCGACAGTGTGGTGTCACCAGGGACGGAGGATAATATATATATATATATATATATATATATATATATATATATATATATATATATATATATATATCCAGTTGACATCGAGGTCATCAGGGATGGAGCAAATATATAACTACTCGACTGCGAGATGACCAAGAACAGAGCAATTATATGTCTAGTCGACAACGAGGTGTCTCCAGGGATGGCGGAAGTTAATGTCTAGTCGACAGCGAGGTCACCAGGGATGGAGGCAGTATATGTCAAATAGACAGCGAGGTCACCATGGTTGGAGCAAATAAATATCTAGTCTACAGTGAGGTAACCAGGGATGGAGAAAGTATATGTCTATTCGATTGCGTGAATACCAATGGTGGAGCAAGTATATGTCTAATTAACAGCATGGTGTCACTAGGGACGGAGGATGTTTATGTCTAGTCGACAGCAAGGTCACCAGGGATAGAGCAATTATATGTGTAGTCTACAGTGAGTTCACAGAGATGGAGCAAATATATGTCTATTCTACATTGAGGTCACCAGGGATGGAGCAAGTATATGTCAAGTCGCCTGTGAGGTCATCGGGGATGGAGCATTTATATGCCTAGTCTACAGTGAGATCACAGAAATAGGTCAAGTATATGTCTAGTCTACAGTGAGGTCACCAGGGGCGGAGCACGTATATATCTGGTCGACAGCGATGTTATCAGGAATGGAGCAAGTATGTGTCTAGTCTACAGTTAGGCCACAGTGATGGAGCAAGTATATGTCTAGTCTACAGTGAGGTCACCAGGGATGGAGCAAGAATATGTCCAGTCGGCAATGAAGTCACCAGGAACGGAGCCAGTTGATCATAGAATCACGGACTGTAGTAAAGAACCATCCCAGCATTCGCCTGGAATTTTCCCATAGAATCCATGGGAAACAGTGTGACCGGTCCGGGAATAGAATGCAGTACGTCACTTTGGTCTTTAGGAATGAGATCGAGAATTTTTTTAGCGGTATTCACACGTGAGGGACAACAGTGTTATATTGTGACGACCACGAAGCCTGTTTTAAAAACGCAAAGCAATTTGTATTGTCTATTCTCAGTGCTTTTCCACTTGGTCAACCAGATGTTCGGATAATCACACAAATAATGACGCGTTTGGTTGTTTTCTAATTATATTAAATATCACTAGTGTTCCTAATTATATGTCATCGACTAATTATAATATTTAGTTTATAATTTACAATTGAAGACAGTGAAAACTTTGCTTTTAATGACTAGTATCGCTGTTTACTGTTAAGTGAGCATCTTTTTGAGACCCTAGGTACTTTTTCCTTATAGGCATTTTTTATCCATTTACCACCTTTTTATATAAATACTGCCATGTAATTAATAAACTGAGTGAGTATAATCCATCGTACTCGGAAGTTAACGTGTTAGGAAATATATTTATTGACCCGTATTCCAAATGAAGGGGCTTTCTGAAGTATTCACATTACCGTGAATAGCCTATAAGAAAGAGCTTCAGAGAAATATTATTAAACTGAGTGCGCACGAATACCGTGGATTGTCCTTTTTTTTTTTTTTAGACTAAATTAAGCTTTGTGTACATGTCAGAAGAATGGTCTGACAGTACATCTTAGCAGGCCTCCAGAAATGTTGGAATAAATTACGATTGGCCTAGTACGTGGTTCCTTATGTAGTATTCTTTACATAATTTCGTTATACTCTCTGCTCTGTTGCATGTGCTGGCGGGGTGTACTGGCGGCGTACTGTGTACTTGCCACGCATGGTGTACTGATGACGCGCTATGTACTGGCGGCGCGCGGCAGCCTGCGCCTGCTGAGAGACGGTGGAGTGCTACATAAGCACAGGTACCACGACAGGCCGGAAGGCGGCGGCATCAATGCGCCCAGCTTCAGCTCAGTGTCGCTGACGGCAGTGACGCCCATCATCGCAGTGCTGGGCTGCAGCTGCACCGCCTCCCTCGTGCTCCTGATCCTCGAGTGTCACTGGCGGCGGCGGCCTAGGGCGGCGCTTGACCACCACCCCCGGCGCCAGCATCACGCCTTCCACAACTGAGCCCCCCCCCCCCTCCCTATCTCTTCAATATCTCACCCGTCCTCCTTCCTATCTTCGCAGCACAAACACGCAGGGCGCCTTGTTCTATACATTTATATTGCACCCCATGAGAGCATCTTTACGATAACGACAGCTGCAGTTACATGTAACTGTCTTTATGGAGTCATCTGTAAGATATTTCTTTATGTCTGTTCTTGCGATGTCACAGTATTGATAGTGCTTCAGTCTCTGTTATAAAATCAACAATCTTCTTGCTGGGTTATATATAAGTCCATAAATAAATAAATAAATAAATAAAAAATATATATACATATGTATATATATATATATATATATATATATATATATATATATATATATAACACGCACACATACATTTCGCAGCATTACCTGCAACACAAATTGCTTCTATACAGTAGATATTAAAATATAAATATCACATGATTATTAACCCTCAATTTGGAAGAAAAATTAATTGATAGTAAAAATTATTATAATTGTTTTTTGCATGCTTTAAATTTGAAAGGATATGAAAAAAATTTTGGAAGCATATTTTTTATGTTAAAGGTATAACAAAAATATGTATCATAATTGATACATTGCCAAATATGCTCAACTTAATATTGCTTTGGTTATGTATCACATACAATACCCTGCAAAAAACTAGATCGACTTTATAGTTGGTATTCAGTAGTAATAAATAACAATGCGAAGAGTATGAAATTATTAAATATAAATATATACTGTTCTTGAATACAAAATCTTAATTAGTGGTTACAGTGGCAGACATTTTACTGTTATAAATTTAGGAAACGTTCAACTTAAAAGTTACAATACTAGGAATGACAAAAATGGAATAAAATAAACGTAAAATAAAACTTTGCATGAAAAATTAAACATCATAAAAATATACTATCATTAGTCACAAATTCAGGATGTACAATCATAGATGTTTGAAACATTCTGAATCAAAACATAAAAAATACAAGCTTGCATTTAGTGCTTTCCATAGAGTCTGGCCCTTGACACACTGTTTGAATAACCCATGTGAAGTGAACACAGGCGAATGTCCAACCATATCAAGTCTCACTTCATCTGACGGTCGACGCTTCTTTGGTGTTTTGATCCTCTGAAGAGTGGCAATGCATGTAGTTTTGCTAGGTCTTCCACGAACTCTTTTTTTCAAAGTCAGGCTCTCAAAAATTTAATTCGGAAGGCTTTGAGTGCTATTTCTTGTTTAATTTTTCTCAGCTGAAGTTCTCGTTCATTAGAAACCACGCATTGTTTGCACACAAATATCTAGTAGTTGTGCAAAAATTTCAAGGTACCACCTACAGGTCTTTAGGGGTGTTCTGTAAAGGGCGATTAGCACATCTGCCAAATCTACACCTCCCATATGTGTGTTATATTTCTTCGCAATATATGGGCAATTAACATCAATTTGTTCTCTAATATCTCTGCAGTAACTCTTCACACTTGATACTGGATATGCATCAGCATAGGAGAAAACTAGAGTTACGGTCTTGTTGGCGACCCACCTGATAACAGAAACTTTAAATTCGTCTGAAACAACATTAGAGAAACTTCGTTTTTTCTTCTCCAGTGATTTGTCATCAGCTAGAGTATCACAGCGAGGGATCTTGTCTGTCCTGGCGGTGCCTAAACTGAAGATGCCAAACTTATTCCGCAGGTAATGAACTAAAGGAAAAGTTGTAAAAAAATAGTCAAAATAGACAACTGAAGGTGCAGGGTTGGGGATTGATTTGCACAGAACTATGAACACTTTTGGACCAAGTTCAAAGAGTTCTTCTCCAGTGAACAAGCGATCACGAAAAGTATCATCACTCTCATAAGGAAGGAAATCATAAATGATACCAGAGACTCCAGCCCGAACAAAGACCTCGAATCTCCATTTTTTTTTGGTTTACTAGGATGATACTGTCTCCTGTTTCTTGCCTTTCTTACCTTGTATGGAATCATCATCTCGTCAATGGAAAATCGAGACTCTTGATGAAGTTGTAACCATCGTTTGCTAATAATATCAAGTTAAGGTTTTATTTTAAAATATCTGTCATAATTCTCATCATCATTGTTTACTAAGTGAACGAAATACCTTATATGTTGGTACTTTTTGAGTGACATGAGACTAGCTATCTTATCGTACCTCAAAACTATTTAACTATTTGACCAATAATCGTGGTAACATGGCATGTCTATAACCCCCATTAGAATCTCAATAACCATAAACTGTGCAATATTATCTTTCCTTATGGTAGCAGCAGTTCTTCCTTTAGCTTGTGTGACTTGTGTTGAATACAGATTTGTTTGCACAACAAAAATATCAAAACTTTCCTGTGGAAAAAAAGACACGAAGAACTCTAAGGGAGATTTTATTTTACTAGTCATGGGCAACTCTTTTTCTGTAGGTTGAAATTTATCTTGCATACTAAAGAGAAGGTTTTCCCACTTCATGTCTACTCGTTTTGGCTTGGTATTTCCTATAATTTTTTTTTATCAGTTTTGGGCTTTCCCACTATTTGGCTTGGAGGTGAACATTGTGTTTCTAACTTTCGTTCGGAATGCTTTACAGGAGATTGTGTTTTGTTTTTCGATGCATTTGAAATATTCTCTCCTTTAGAGGATACATGAGATTCAGTACTGAAGGAGGATGGTGTTTTTTTTTTTTTTGTCGTCTGACATCTTTGGACGATCTATGACAAGGTAGAATTTGTTTTTCGGACTCCCTTTTGAATGGTTTTCAGATGATTGTATGACATTTTCAGGACTTGTTACGATTTCTGGTTGTGTTGTAGGCAAGGCCAATTCCATATTTGAATTATGTACAGTGGAAAGTGCAACAATATAAAGTTGTAAGCTGGCTTGAGTTCTCGCAGTCATGGTAGAGCTATTCTTTTTAGTAGAAATTTATGTCGGTCGACTCGCTGTCATAGGGAAATCATTGGCTGTGGTGATGTTAGAATAAGTGTTTTGGTATTTATCCACATGGTCACTTACAAATGAAATATTTTCTATGGTTGCTTATTTAACCGTGTATGTACTGTTTTACAGCTATAAAGAATATTTTCCACTTTTGGTGGGGAAGTAGCTTTTACTATAGGCCCTATATCAACTGTATTTGGGGAAACCAAGAGATTTGTAACTTTTTCAACTTCTAATATAGCAATCAAATCTGCTGTAGCCAGTACAAAATCACAGTACGTGTGGGATGTATTTACTTTAAAGTGTCCTCAGCTCGCTTCTAATGGTCAGAATGTTGGTATGTTTCTGGCACTATCTGTGCTATGTATTTTTCCAATGATTGCATTTGCTTATATGAGTCATGTTAAAAAAATAAGTTTTCAAGAAATTGTGTCAAAGATGGAGCTTCAGAACATACGGAATTCACGTTGCCATTGGTTCCCCTTCTTGTTACCATATTCTGGGCCATCTTCAGAGTCTGAGACACTCCCACTTCTAGGAAGCAACATCATGATGGAATGCACTCTTGATAAACAATATTATCTTCTGGCCCTGCAAAAAAAAAAAAAAAAAAAAAAAAACAGAATATTTTGCTAACGTAATTATTGAATTTTTATTTTTTTTTTCAATTTGGTAGCAAATAAGAATGATTTTATAAAATAAAACATAGTGCTAAATAACCTTATAGTTGAGCACATTGTGTTTGTTGCAGACTTTGACATGTTTTAATTATATATATCAGAAAAGTGGCATAACTTGCTTATTTCCTAATGCTTTTCTGTTATTCCAAGACTTCAATTACATATGTGATAAAACATTATGATGTGTGAGAAATTGCGAGGTCTTACTTTAAGTATTTGGCAGTGTATCTTCTTTGATACAGGCATATAAAAACATGTAACTGTCAGGATTTTGGCAATCTATCATATAAGATACATAGACCATAAAACAATCTGTTCTAGGTTGTTGGTGATGTATCACTAGTGATACACACATTTGTGTTTCATATAAAATTGCCATTAACATTTAATTTGACATTTTGATACTTTGTTCCTCTTGCTACTATCTTGTCATTATGGGGCAATTTTTGCTCTCTATGACAACATATAGCACCACAATCCAGTATAAAGAGTAAAAAAGTATACGCCAAAGGCATCACAACAAGGAGAAACACAAGTACAGCAATCAGTTATTCTTTGCAGATTTAATAAATCCTAATGTATCATATATAATACAATGTCAAATTACGGGTTGTCATACTTAGGAATACTGTATTAATTTTAAAATTGGCTTTCTGTGATGCAGGTTTCCAGAATGTTCTAGTAAATTTTGAGCATCAATAAATAGCAGCACTAGAGCCGAGTCTGTTGGCTTTTAAATAAGTAACATGTTAATACTTTTTAATGAGAACTAGGGGAATGTTACACCTCTCGTTCCATGCAATATTTTCTTTAGAGATGCATTCACATGCAGTATGCTACCTGTCCTAGGCCATTTTTCTCTCTGCCTTTGTTGTATGGCTGCCGACTTCACATCAACCAATTACCATCTCTGACAGCTGACTGTATCTTGATTACATCTGAGAGTAGGACAATAGTGAAAAATAAAATATACTATTCAATAATATGCTACATACCTTATATTTGTGTGGAAATATAATATAATCCAATTATTCTGCTTCTCGAAGCATTTTAATTCACATAATTTTTCCTGTGGAACAAGTTTACTCTACTTTACTTAATGTGATTGCCATTTTCTTTCCGCTGTAGTATATAAATATACATTGTTTGCCTGTCTTTATACACGGTCACGTGACGTTCAAAAGTCCGTCGTGGAGACGGTTTGAGTACCAGAATACCTATTCTCCTCGCAAAAATTATTACATAATAAGAAAACTGTGAAAGACTGTTCGCGGTTAAGTGAGCACTTTTGAAACTAATATTTTTTTTTTTTTAAGAATCACTGAGCTTATATATATGTATATATACATATATAAGCTCAGTGATACTTAAAAAAATATTATATATATATATATATAAGCTCAGTGATTCTTTCAAAAAATATTAGTTTTATTGAGTGGCATGTGCCCTGTAAAGTTGGTAACTACGGGGAGTAAGTAGTTCCAAATCTTAATGTTGAGTTTAAAATGTTAGGTAAACATTTGTGTACACTGAATTGGTTTCTTTTGCTTTCTTTTTTAATTTATAATAATGTAAGAATAAGCAAACTTGTAAACACAGTTTCACTTGTCCGGCGCATTATTAAAGTGACGAGGTGGAACTACTTACTTCACGTAGCTACTAACTTTACAGGGCACATGCCACTCAGTGTGTCCGTTAAAATCGTACAGTAATAATAAGGTAGACCGATTTTTCGTCTTCTGCGCATGCACCCAACATTGACCTATCCGCAAACGAACACAAACTGTCAAAGTCACATTGTCAACCGTGGTGGGAGTGTTTGTTTTTATCCTAATTTAAAAATAACAAGCACTTTTTTTATGAATAACATGCTTTCACCAATTTTAATTTAATCACACAGCATTACATATTGGTTAGAAGAATTATACATACATCTCAAAGCACTTGTTTTTCTAAATAGTATTATAACCTCATTTGCAATCCACGTTATTTTTGCACGTCGTATTTGCACAACAGCAGTTCAATGTTGGGACACGGAGATTGGTTGTGCGCAACCAGCGAGACCGATCCACCTCATCTTTAATTTATGGTTCAAATATTTTCAGGCAGAGAGGAGCAGTGAAATTTTCCAAAGGCTGATATAAAAAGTGCTCAGTGGACCGTGGACAGCGTGTATACTAGAGAATGCGCTGGCGTCCAGTTAACTTGGCAGCAAATCAATAACAATAACTTTGAGGTCTGACGTGTTGTGACTGTAATGTAGTGGCTGTTCGAGCCTGTGTTTTTCCCATTTATACACACAAGCGCAACAATTTACATTTGGTTATATTACATTCACGGTTAATTAAGACTTTTCTGAAGCCCTGCTAGAGTTCTAATTCCGATATAACCCTCCACATCATAAAAACAAAGCTTAGAAATTACACCAGAGGACCAATAAACCACATTCGTGCGCACTCAGTCAAATCAAATTTTGCAGGAGAACTATTTATATCTAAGCATTGCCAATACACCTATTTTACCTCTATCTTAATTTATGGTAGTAATAAATGAAAATATTGCAATGTATATAATAAATATAAGTAAAAGTTAGATTTAATCAAGAATAAGATATTTTCACATTGACATAAGTATTAAAAGCTCGTGAAACAAGTAGGCATATTTATGAAGCAACCAAGCATGTCATACATGATGTGATTTTTTAAAGATTTGGATCAAAAATTGTGAACATATGCGAACAGACTAAAACAAACTTACTGTCTTAAAAATTACACGATTTCACTTGGCTGATGTATGAATAAAAATAAATGGTCCACACCAATGTTTCTTTTTTACACGCGAAGAAAGTATTCAAAATGACAACAGTGAACCTCACACAGTGCTTCCGAAAATTCTCAATAAACCGTGGACAGCTAATTCCACGTAAATATATTTACCATGCGAAATGGTATTCTGAAATTCAAAACGTCTCCCCGACGGTCTTTACAATGTCTCGTGACTGTCTTTATAATGTTATAATTTCTCTCTCCAGAAATTAAGTGGGCTATAACAAGTTCGTTAAGGGATGGAGGTATAAATAAAATAAAATAATTAATTATAATATCTATACTTTATTTACAATAACTATAGCAAAATTCTCTGAACTCAAAATCTCACAATAAATTTATACCTCTTACTGTTCACAACTAATGACTCCAATTTCATACTATTTTATAATTACCGCAAAGAAATCAATTAAATAAAATAATTACAGAGCAGTCCCAATAGACAGTGTATTAACCTATCCAAATATTCTATCAAATATGAGTGGAAATTCACAGTTCGAATATTAAAATAAAAATCCATATTCACTTCCATTCTGTCCCACCTCATTTCAGTCCACGTCCCACCAGTCACAATGTTCTAAGAGTCCTCCAAGCGCCCTCACGCGCAGTAGGCCTCACTCGTCAGTTTCACACACTTTCGTCCATTCACGCCACGAACACCTCGCCCGCCGTCATCCTGCAATCTCCTGTCGTCGTCCGCAATTCACTTCACTCGCACACACTCGGCCAGGTGGCCTCCATCAAACGATTGCCGGCCGCTGGGTTACGGCAGTATATATAGTGTTTTAGGCCGCCACCTAGAATCTTTCCCAACTAGCGGGATGCATCGCGGAGGGCCGAGGTGCCAGCCAGTCTCACCAGAACATTGTTGCGTCGAAACCTTCAGCAGGGGAGAGTGGTCGTTATGCAAGCTAGGCGCCGAGCAGTTCGACAGCCCGATGGCCGCTGTCCATTATTAATTGGTTTCCCAGAAAGTGGGGTCAGGAGGCAACAAGCATGTCAGCGTGGTGAAGGGGAGGAGTGAGGTGGGTCCACCCTCACAGCCCTGGTCAGCAGCGCGTAACACTGCCACCTCCTTAAGTTCGTTTGTCCCGAACAGACTCTACAACATCAGGACTTTCGTACAGTGCCAGTCGGTCGATGTTGAAAATCTTAGGCTTCGCCCGAGAGCCTTGTCGACAAATCCTATAGACCACATTATTTATCTGCTTCAGGATCCTGTACGGGCCTTCCCATGATTTCTGTAGCTTCGGGCAATATCCCTTCTTCTTTTGAGGGTTGTACAACCACATCAGCTGCCCTTGAAAAGTCTCCTCAGGTATTCTTCGGTCATATCGTGTTTTCATTCTGTCAATGTTAATTTTAAGGTGCCTGCGGACAAACTCATGAATGCCAGTTAACTTCTGACATAGCTTAATAGCATATTATGGAGTGCCAGCTTATGCCTCCACTGGACGTCCGAACAGCAGATCACCAGGTAGGCGGAGCTGTCTCCCAAACAGCGTCCTTGAAGGTGTTACCCTTGTGGACTCTTGGATCGCCGAGCGATATGCCAAGAGAAATAAGGGTATCTTAGAGTCCCAATTTTTCTGATTGTCTTCTACAAAGGTAGCCATATACTGTTCGAGGGTACGATTTAGACTCTCAACCATTCCATCCGACTGAGGGTATTCTTCATTCCTAAAATCCTCGTTAGTCCTTGGAAAAGATTTGCTTCAAAATTTCATCCCTGATCAGAACGAAGCTCAAGTGGCACTCCAAATCTGGATAAAACATGCTCGAAAAAGGCATCAGCTACTGTGCCTACCACTTGGTTTGGCACCGGTATGACCTCAGGACAATTTGTGAAATAGTCTTTTGCTACCAGAAGGTATATATTTCCCCTCTAAGTGATTGGTAGGCTTCCGAGAATGTCAACTGCCATCCTCTCGAATGGAGCCCCAACATTGTACTTCTGGAGGGGGACAGCATCCCTTAACCCTCTGACCCTTCCCCGCAGTACATGCAACACACAGACGGCACCACTACTCAACATCCTGCAGACCATGCAGCCAATATATCATTCGGACTCTGTAGAGAGTCTTATTTACCCCGAAGTGACCACCTGCTGCTGTGTTGTGCAGTTTTCGAAGCACGTCTAGGATTTGGCACTCTGGTAGGACCAATTGTAAATGACTCTGTCTTCTATTGTTACTTTCCCAATTCCTGTAAATCACACCATTCTTTATAACAAGGGAATTCCACTGTGCCCAATATGCCTTGACTGTCACACTTAAGTTAGATATCTCCTCCCATCTCGGTCGTCGCCCGGTTTCCTTCCACTTCAATATTTTATGCAAGGTATCAGCTGATCATTTCTTATGTCATTTTCGTCCCATGTAGATGACCCATCACCAGATACAGGGCCTCGAATTCTTGTCCTCGCTTTCCTCGATACACAAACCTTTTCCTCCTGGCATTCACAATGACGACAGAATAGTTCACATGGTCTCCTGGAGAGTGCATCTGCATTGCTCTGAAGGCATCCAGGCCTGTGTTGTATTTCAAAGTCATATTCTTGCAGGTGCTGTATCCACCGCGCTATTTGACTTTCGGGTTCTTGAAATTTAGCAGCCAGTGTAATGAAGCAAGATCAGTTCATAGGATGAAGTGTCTGCCATTAAAGTATGGATGAAAATGTGCAATTGCCTTCACCTCTGCCAAAATCTCCATGCATGTCACACAGTAGCTTCTCTAGGGTTTGTGTAGCACCTTACTGAGATATTTCAATGGACGATCTTTTCCATCCTGGATCTGGGATAACACAGCCTCGATTCAAACATCACTAGCATCAGTATCTAGAATAAACTCACCCTCTCTACTCGGGAAGCCCATCATTGTGGGAGATATCAGAATTTATTTTAGTCTATTGAAAGCAATTTCGCACTCTGGGGTCCAATACAATTTTCTTTTGGCCTCAGTCAATTCATAGAGAGTTTTGGCTTAGTGGCGAACCCGGGTACAAATCGATGGTAGTAAGCACATAGTCCAGGCAACTTCGAATTTCAGTTTTATCCTTTGGTAAAGTCCAATCTCTTAATACTCTTGTCTTCTCAGGTTCTGTTTCAATCCTGTTGGCTGATACAACATGGCCGAAGAAACTAATTATCTTTTGGAAAAGGTGGCATTACTTGGGAACGAATTTCAGATTGGTTGCAGTCACTTTCTGAAACACAGAATCTAAGTGTGCCAGGTGCTCTGCAAATGTTCTTCCTGTGACCCCAATGTTGTCTAAGTGCACTTGACAAATATCTAATGGCAGAACTTTCTCCATTAGTTGTTCAAAGGCGGCAGGAGCATTTCATAGCCCAAAGGGCATAACCTTGAGTTGCCAGGTTCCTTTCCCATGGACACAAAATACAGTCTTTTCCTTGTTTTCCCAGGTCATTTTGCACTGCCAATACCTGCTCTTCATGTTTAGAGTAGAAAACCACTGCGAATTTGCTAAGCTATTCAGAATGTCGTCTATCATATGGAGTGGGTAAGAATATTTCTTAGTCACATTATTAAGTTGATGGTAGTCAACACAAAATCTAATAGAGCCATCTTTCTTTTCTAGCAAGCACAATGGGAGAAGACTATGGACTGACTGATGGCTCTATCATATCTAAATCCCTCATCTCTTTCAGAATATTGTCAATGAGATCATATGAAGCTACCAGTATTCACCTTGGTGATGTCTTTATGGGTCTGGCATGCCCTGTATCGATGTGGTGTCATGCAACATTAGTTCTGCCAATGTCATTGGGCTCGCGAGAGGAAGCACCTCTAATTCTATGTAACAATTCTGAAACTGCCCTTTCCTCTCACCAGTTAAGGTTTTCTCTTGTTCTTTTGAACAGTTCCCCCAAAGCATCTGGAAGAGGACATTCAGTAGGTTGTGACAGGGAAGTTTCTGGAACATTTGGAAATACTTGTGAGACCTGTTTGCAAAACCCTATTGTGGCTCCCTCTACAAGGCGGATAACTTGGTCAGACAAATTAATCATCCTAACTATCAAACTGTCCGATTTTGAAGAAATTTATGCCCTAGCTACAATGACACCCTCAGGTAAATTGCTACCTTCCTGAGCTGGTTCGATAATGCCAACCGCCTAACAAATTTTCCCTGGCATCTGCCTGGAATAACAACTTTGCTAGAAGCAGGGAGCACAGTTGACTGATTACACACTACTGGGCAGTTCATTGGCGAAGATAAATCTCGTCATTTTGACACTACTAACTCTGTATTACCTACACGTAATCCCCCAGTTGAGTACCAATACAGCATCCCAGCTTACATAATACATCAAGACCCAACATGTATTCGTCCTCCATTTCTGCTATGTATATATTATGTTCTATATCATGGTTACTGATCTGTAAGAGTACCCTTCTCTTGCCTTTGACTGGTGTGGTCTTGCCCTTACTGTAGTTAAATAGCAGTGAGCCATGCTCTTATCGGATGATCGCTGGAGAAAAGGCCCAAGAATGTCGGGTCTCACCACTTATAGTCGCTCCTGTGTCAATAACCATCTGGCAAGAATCATCATTTAGGCTCCCCTCCACCAATATGGCATTAGAGTCTTTTTTCAAAAGAACTGGGACCTTCTCTCCAGTAATCAACGACCTTTGCTCCTCAAGACCGGTGATTACACGTTCCCCGAAGACATTGCACTCTCACTTGCCCCTTGGTGCCTGCTCCCTGGCTGTTGCTGCTGCTGCTTTTGCTGCTGTTGTTGAGGACAGTTGACTCTCAGGTGCCCATCTGTCCACATATCCAAGACTCCAGCCATTAAGGTGGGAGATGCAGAGTCTCCTTAGTGCGCACCTTGGAGGTGATGTCCCTCATGGTCGTCTGCCAGTCCTTCAAAATCCTCTTGATGATGTTGTGCTCCCCTTAATCAAACATCATTGCCAGTACTGGATGTCGGGGCACTTATAACTTCCGTGCTGACTCCACTTCCAGTGCTTGGGCTAAGGCATCCTTGCGATATCCTGCCACAGCTCCTGCAGTGGTTACCCAGGTCGCTGGATGCGGCTTTGCAGTTGGTCATGGTGGGCGTGCTGCTGGTACAAGTCGCCGAATCGAAACTCCAAAACCGACACCAGTGTGGAGTATTCTAGATGATTTCGTTCCAGCAGCGACTATAGTATGCTCAACGCTGATCCCCTCAGTACAGCCGCCAAGTAGTACGCCTGCTGCTCTTCAGTCCATCCATTCAGGGCGACAACGATCTCGAACTGGTGCCGGTACTCGCCCAAATGTGTCTGTCCATCGTAGGGGGTGGGTTAAATGGTGACACCTTTATCCACCTCTGACTGGGACGTACCCACACTGCAAAACTGCGGCACCTTTCCTGCGATGGCTGCACTGGCGGCAACCTCTGCCTTCGTCTCCCTAACGGCATTCGTCGTCTCTGTGGTGACCAAACTTGGCTCTTCTACCACCCCCTGCGTGTCGTATGCCTTGCTGTTGCAAAAATTGTTGCCATTCTTTGTTGGGGGCGCTTACCTCATGTTTTACTTCCTGCTCAACATTGTCCACCTTACCCTCGACACTGTCTATTCTTTCGCTCATAATGTCGATCTTCTTGTCCACACAGTTTATTTTATCATTTACTAACTGACTCACACATTCTATCTTTCTGTCCGTATTCTCATTCACACTGTCTATTTTTCTGTCTACACATTCGTTTACTCTTCTCTGAAACAGTCTATTTTCCTATCTACAATTTCACTAACACTACTGATTTGGGTATTTACATTTTCATGAACGCTACTAATTTAACTATATACATTTTCACTAACATTATCTACAACACTATTTATTCAACTATTTTCAGTTTCTATTTTGGTATTTATCTTTCCACTTAAACTTTAGATTAAAGAGCGGAGTGCTTCCATATCTGCCGACATTTTTCTAGTTAGAATTCAAAAATTTATATATAATATCTTGGATTATTGCTCAAATATTGTGATATTTACGAATATTAATTAAAATTATAGTAAATTTTACTTTTATAAAATGCTTCTATCCGAATTCTGACACCAGTGTTACAATTCCTCTCTCTAGAAATTAAGTGGGCTATAACAAGTTCGTTAAGGGATGTACGTCTTAATTATATAAAATAATTAATTATGATATCCATATTTTATTTACAATACCTACAGCAAAGTTATGTGAACTCAAAATATCCCAATAAATTTATACCACTTACTGTTCACAAGTAATTACTATAATTTCATACTATTTATCATTACCACACAGAAAACAATTAAATAAAATAATTACAGATCAATATTACAGTTCGAATATTTACAAAAAAAATCCGTATTACACTTCCATTCAGTCCCACCTCAGTTCAGTCCATGTCCCGCCAGTCACAATGTTCTAGAGTCCTCCAAGCGCCCTCACGCACAGTAGGCTTCACTCGTCCGTTTCACACTCTTTTGTCCATTCACGCCACGAACACCTAGCCCGCCGTCATCCCGCAATCTTCTGTCATCGTCCACAATTCACTTTACTCGCGCACACTCGGCCAGATGGCCTCCTTCAAAAACCTGCTGGCCACTGGGTTGCAGCAGTATATATAGTGTTTTAAGCCTCCACCTAGAATCTTACCCAACTAGCGTGAAGCGTCGCGGAGGGCCAAGGCACCAGTCAGTCTCACCAGAGCATTCTTGTGTCGTCACCAGATCAATCGAAACCTTCAGCAGGGGAGAGCAGTTGCGATGAATGCAAGGCTCCGAGCAGCGCGACAGCCCGACAGCCGCTGTCCATTATTCACGGGTTTCCCAGATAGCGTGGTCAGGAGGCAACAAGCATGTCAGCGAGGGGGAGGGGAGGATGAGATGAGTCCACTGCCACAGCGCCGGGCAGCAGTACGTAACAATACAAAGACAGGCCAACTAGATGTTTTTATGAACGGTAACAGACAGAAAATGGCCTACATATTGAGGTTACTTACAGCAAAAACGTTCTATAGAAGAAAAATATGCATTTATATGCTCTGAATAGGAGGGGTAATATTTCCGCACAAGTGTATAGTGCATACTTAATTAAATATATTTTATGTTTTGCTAATGATATTTTCTAACGTAATCACCATACAACCAATGGACTTGACCATGCGGCTACGTCGCGATTCTTAAGAAAAAAATGAACTTCTTGAAAACTTGCATGATAAAGAGAAGTAAATTTATTTCAAAAGTGTTGCGTTATTAAAAAATATATTACGAAATTACCATTAATGATAATTTAAATTTTGCAAAATAACGTAATATGTATCAGAATCCCTGAAAAAGATATTTAACAAGCAGACTGCTGATTTCAGAACAGAGCTTGCAGCATTGCCAAACCTATGCGACTTCACAAGGACAGTGATAAATAGATGCCTTATAGAATTCCTCATGAAAACAATTAGGAGTGAATGTTGTTTTACCCTTAATTATTATATAGATGCTTGCAGTCGTACATTTAGGCAAGCCAAAGTTGCAGACTAGACCTCCAGCTGACCTTTCCTCCCTGACAAAGTGTTCATGCGTGATATCGGACACGCTTGTTCGTGACCACCTCGGTTTATTATCAAATATATTTCACTCAACGCGAGTTTCATTTGCCTTTGTGACAGCAGTAAGTGTTTTCTGCAATAGTGAAAAGTTGTGAACACCTATTAATGAAATATTTCAGACAGTGTAACATCGAAAACTAACCAAGATTTCGAAGGTTTTTGTTATGACCTCTTGGCTGAAGTGAAGTTCTAGGGTACATTAGTAGTTATAAAAAGAGAGTTCTGGTGCAGGGGATTGGGGATGCGATCTCCTACCTTCAATGACTAGCAAAATGAAGCCAGGTTCCAATGATGAATCCTCAGAAATATATTTCACCCAGGTTCACACGACCAATCCCCTACTAGCAAAAAATGATGCCTGTTTCGGCAAATGGGTTCCACCACGAGTGTTACCACCCAAGCCTTCCCTGCCGGTACGTGCTCTGTCACCCGACTCGCCCAGCAGCAGCCCCCATGACGACCCACCTAGCTACTTACCCGTCCGCAGGGCATTTCACTCCTTTTACCATCCACACAACACTGTAACATGTCATGTGGACAGCTTCTGGGCTTGTAATCGGCAATTCAATAAGTCAACACCACTGCTAAGGAATATTTACCAAGAAGGTAAAAAACTGCCAGCAGTTATGGCAGCAAATTGAACAGGCATCATTACAACACCGGAAAATATAACGACCCATGTTAAAAACAAAGAAATTGATATGGAAGAACAGGAAAGAAGCAATCATAGAGTACAGCTGGTAAGGTAGACACACTTCAATGTTAAGTGGTTCATATAATAGTTTCCACATTCACATCACCCCTGGTAGGATAAGCGTTGGGCCGCACAGGTAGGGGAAAATTCAGAGTTCCCTAGGTTGGAGATACATCATAGATGCCAAATCCCTCGATAGCTGAAGCAGCATTGTGGTTATTAGCAGATATTGGATATGTAGAGAGTGCTATGTAGAATGAAGTAATTATAAAATTGTGTGTGTTTGTAATGAATAACTGTGAAACTGTACATGCATCACAAGTACTAGCAACATATACTCAGCAAGAGAAAAGTAGACAATCTCTTGCAAATAGGCACCAGTTTGTTACTAGTCATCAACTTCAAAAGTAGCAGCAGCACCCATGGTAGCAATATTCTACAACTATTACATGTACTTGAGAGAGCTGTCGAAAGCAAATATGCACCAGGAGACTGGTTGTATGCCTGCGCAGGATTAGGTCTGCTCCCCACATGTTGTCAGCGCACGATCAGCTGGCATACTTGATGGGATAGCTCTATCTCCTGTATGAATTACAAAAACATGTATACCGGACATGTTGAAGATTACTTGTGTATGGTATACCAGGGGAAACGAAGAAATGGAGAGGCGATAAAACTGGCATATTATTGGCAAGCAAGCCTGACCAGTCTGTAGTATCTTCTCCAGTATGCTGTATATGCTCACAAAGAAGGTACAAACACAACGGTGGCACATATGACAAGGATATTATACAGCCCTTGTATGTGCTACAGATTACCATCCCATCAGTCAACACACATGGTAGGAGGGATATGACTCCTATGTGTGATATGGTGTCCTGAAACTGGAGCAGGAGAACTCAAGCTTACCTAATATAATTCATATATAGCTCTTGCTAGATGCTCCATTATGATGGGATTAAATGTATATGCATACAAGGTGTTCATTGCAAGAGAGGGGATTGCAAGCACTTCTGCTTCAACAATCCCAGGGCAAGGAACTGCCTCATACTATGCAACTAAACCTACTTTCCCTCCTGGAGACAGACACATAAATGATTATACATGCCTGCCCCCAGGGTGAATGTCTAGATCTTCTCATAGTAGCTGTAGAGGAGGGTTTAGATGTCACAGGTTGTGGCATTGGATCCAAAGCTTAGCAGTATGGGCGAGAAAATATTCAACAAGGTGACTACTGACTCACAGCATTGACTGCTGATGTGCACAAACTGACTAACTTAGGTGAGAAGCTGGCCACTATGGAGAACTAAATTTATGATACCAATGTATTGGCCACTGAAATGGATGAGACTTGCCAAGCTGGTCGAGACTGTGTTCAGTCTCCCCGTTTTTGCCTTTGGTGATGCACTCAGTTTCAGACAGCGGCCTTACCAACCTGACTACAAAAATAGACAGGATCCTTAATGTCGGCACTGTGGGTGCAGGTGCACTGACCACTTTGACTATGAAGCTGACCAGTTTGTAATTGAACTTTTCGAACATGAAGAAGAAACTGAATGATGCAATTGTGTAGGTTGGTGGCATGCCCTCTAAATTATACAAGACCCTGCCTGTGGAAGCTAAAGGTGTGCTTACCACTTCACTAAGAAGCTAACCGACCTGCAATAGAACATCATTGCTGTCACTAAGTCGTCTGGTCAAATAAACAGTCAGATTTTATCCCTGACTTCCAATGTGCAGAACCTCAGCAGCTTGTGCAATGTACTTGCTACTGTCGAGAAGAAAGTGAATGGCTTGGGTGGGCATGTAGACAGCAGAGTGCTTACAGCTCTAGATGCTATTCTAAAGGATCATCTGCTCATGACATAATAGAGTACACGTAAACTGGATGCTCTGTGTACTCAGATAGAGCATATATCCGACATGGTCACAAAGTGTGACGACCTGACAGCTGAACTCACTATGAATATTGATTCTGTAAGGAGTTTTGTGTTGGACAATAAGATTATCGCCGACCTGTCGGCGAAGCTGGGTAGGTATATTACTGCTTCTGCTGCTAGTGTAAACAAGCTAGGGTCACTGACCAATCTGGATGTGAAACTCAGCACTGTCATGTCAGGCATAGGAAATGCCATTCGTGATAACATTGTAGAAGAGCTCGGATCAAAAGTTAGTCCTTTGGGTAAGCAGATTGCTTATGTGGAAGAAATTATCCATCGAACAATCGTGCGTCAGATGTCTGACATTCACACTGAGGAGGACAAGTGGGCGCATTGCAAGCATGCGTGCGATTATGCAATTCAGCGCATTGATTAAATGGAAGACACATCTAAGAAGATAATATAGCAGCATCACAGTTATAAATATGCAATACACATTTTACATTATATTTCAGTACTATGTCGGCCCCGACGAAGATCTGTAATGAGCTGTTGCAAGTTTCAGTCATAAGTATTAGCTTGCCAAGCGTACACAAATGGAACATGGTGCTGTATTGGTAAATGTATACCGACCAATAACATCTCGATTCGACCAGCAACAGTCTCCTGCTCTAAAGACTGAACCTGGCTTTTAACACAAGATGGAGATCAAAGAAGATGATGTGCCGACTCTGAAACGCAAGAGAGAACGTTCTAATGCACGCTCAGGGGCACTTCGCAATTACTTAACTTCCTACACACCTCGCTTCAATGATATAACTTATGGAGTGTATAAACGAAGTAAGAAGTAGTTTCTGGGCGATACACAAATTTTCTTTCTGTCCAACGATGTTCTAGAAGTAGTCGATGACTACATGCAAGCCTCACCTGGCCTCTATGTGCTGCAGTTTAAACAAGAACCAGGGGATTATTTGTGTTCTGTATTGTGACAGTATAAGAACTTACTTAACTCACAAGTGCTAATTTTTATGGAAATGATGCTGCCAGCAACACTTATAAGGATGAAACTTACCCGAAGTTCGACATTAACCTTGGCCTGTTCCCACATGTGGGCTCAGGTCTGCCTTTGTAGCTTGTTGGTGAAAATCAGCTGAAACATGTTTACTCGCATGATATCAACGAGCTTCTAGGCCATCTGCGTCTACTTATCGCATCTCAGCAGACTGGAAATACATCCCACAGGAATGAAATAGTGAATAACTTGGAAGAACTTCACGAACCTCGGAATATCCAGTGATGGCCATCGCCTGATCTCACGATTATGTCATCGAGTAACTGCATCGCCTGGCATGCAAGAACTTCCCCAGATGCAAGGTTCTTCTGTATGGCCTCATGGACCTCTATCAAGCAGATTAAGTCGAAATGCTTCCTTATGCTCGGGCCAATAAAGGACATCAGTATTTCCTGACCATTATCAATGCTTCTCGAAGTATGGATGGGCCATCCCTGTCTGCAGGAAGCGTGTTGCGGATATAGTATCTGCCATGAAGTTGGTTTGCCCGAGAAGGGCACTCTGAAGAACCTCCTGATAGGTCGTGGGAAGAAATTCTATATCCCTATGTTCTGTGCACTTATGACAGTGAAGTAGATTAACCTTTACTCTACTTTAAGTGACCCCAAAGCTTCAGTTGTTGAATGTTTCAACTCGATGCTTAAAAATTGGATGTGGAAGGCATTCTCAGCACATAGTAGATAAAAGTGGTTGGATCTGCTGCCTCGCCTCCTTTCTCAGTACAATACACACAAGCATAGAATGACTAGTCTTATCCCTGGTGAATGTACTGCAAACGGTGTACAAGCACTCCATGATGCTGGACCTGCGCAGACCAATAGCCGAGGTGGGAGATATTGTCAGCATCTTAAGGAACAAAGGCATCTTTGATAATTCTTTGTATCTGAAATGGAGTTTTGAGATGTTTTGTGTTGTCAAGGTGAGAGACATTGAGCCACAAACATATACACTCGTCGATATGGCCTGCCAAGAGATCAGTGGTTCTTTTTACAACTATGAAGTATTCGTCACTTTAATACCCCCACGACTATTTGGGGGAATATGTCATCCGCACAACTGGAGACAAAATGCTTGTGAAATGGTTAGGCTTCCAATCATGCTTCAACCAATGGATGCCAAAATCATCACTCACGACTGTGTATTGTGTGTGTATGTACTGGTTGTTGTGCGAAAAAAAAAATTGTATCATTCCAACAGTTGTGAGACTCATTTTACTGTTCTGCTGATTCATGGATGTCATGTTCTCCCCCTCTCGTGTATACCCCCTCCCTAGGCTGTGATTGGGATGGTACGGTGGGACAAAACTCCTCCCTTGACCGGGATTTCTGATGCATGGTGTCGCTGTGGGGACCCTACATTGGGATTCATCATGGGATACAGGAATATTTTTTTGCAAATAGGGGATTTCTGTGAGGACATTTGCGAGATATATTTCCGGGGATTCTTCATTGGGATCCAAGGGCCATTTTGCTAGTCCGTGAGGCCAGGAGACTCGCAGAGAGAGACATTCGGTAGGGCGGAAGTTTTCAGAAGTTTTGATTAGTTACCAAAATGGTCGATGCCCTTTCTAACATAACCACCGCTAGCTTACTGGTCACCAAATGGCTACTGGAGGTGTACTAGCTGCCTATATGGCCACCGGAGGGTGACTCTTCTTCCCCTGACTCCTGGGTGGTAAGGGGATTCGTCTTTGAGACCCGGGGATGTTTGTCATGGGGACCCAGCCCATGAGGGTGCAAGTTTGCAGGTCAGCTTGGTAGAGGGATTCGTCGTGGGGACCCGGGCGACATACTTTGCTAGTAGAGAGATGGAGAGACTTCTGGTATGGGGATTCGTAATGGACATCGGGCCACGTGAACAAAATTGGGGAGGGGGCAGTGTTATGGAATGCTAGAGCAGGATGTAGAGACATTTGGTACGATGGAAGCTTCCATACTTTTGACTAACGAAATGGCCATCGTCGATGTACTGGTCTCCAAGATGGCCTCCACTATCTTACTGGCCTCCAAAATGCCCACCATTGGCTTACCGGTCGACAAAATGGCCACTGCCGACTTACTGACAGTCAAAATGGCCACCGCCGGCTCCTAAGCTCCCAACCCCAATCCCCTTCACCAGAATAACTACTTGCATTCGTGCCCTTGCTGTGAATATGAGCAGCGGCAAAGTTACGTCACGACCTTGATGCATTTCTAGCGCACGAAGCCCGTTTTGGTGGAGAATTTGGAAAGAATAACTTTTCACGCTATTACATGCAACACAAGCTGTTAAACACCGGGCAAGGTGGCGCAGTGGTAACATGCTAGACTCGCATTCTTGAGAAACCGGCTTCGCTTCATCATCCAGCCATCGTCATTTCGGTTTTCCGATATTACTACAGGCAAATGCCGGGGCTGTCCTTTGATATAGGCAGGGCTGGGCAAAATAATTTACATGTGGTATTTGAAATACAGAATACGCTATCTGTTTAAAAGCGACCCGACACCCCTCTGTAAACGTATGCTCGCACCTAGACGCCACCATGACACCGGCTGTCGCTGTAAAAGGAGTCCGAGTGTTGTGTGTACTAATTACATGCTACTTTTTTCACAAACGACACACGATGAAATGGCCGAAGAATAAGTGCGAAGCCGGAACCTGACATGAAGTGTCATAAAGACTGATGACAAGTTGGCGTTCGATGAGCAGCGACTCGGGTTGTAAGGACTCACCAACACACTACACGCGAGTTTAACTAGCCACTCGCAAACAACACTATAGCATGTTGTACAGACATCACAACACTACAACATGCCAGTCGGGAGGCTGGTAGTTACAGCCCGGAGCCCAGCCAAAATATAAACACGGCAGCCCGCCATCAACACAGTGATTAGACCCAAGTGTGTCGGGCTGCAAGTAGATTTGCAAATCCACTTAACGAATTAGGAAACTTGGGTTCCTGGTCTCGTGACAGCACGGCCTTCCAGGTGTGAGATATTGGCGGCGATATTGTTCAGTGCCACGTAACACCGACAGAATGGGTGGAGCTAGGGAACTCACTGACTTCGAACGTGGTGTAGTTGTTAGATTGGCAATCTGTCAGAGCTATTTCCGTCCTTCCCAAGTTGTTCAAGTCATTCATAAACACGGATACTTTTTGACAAATAGTGTATTTTGGATTTTTTAAAATACACAGTATAATAATAATATCAATACATTTTAAATTTAGAAAATACTCAAAGAACATTAATGGAATTATATTCTTTATAATATTACATGTACTTAATAGTATCTAAATAAAACCAGAAAATTCTGAGCCCAGTCCTTTTCAAAGCCTAGTGTATGAAGACAGATTAACAGATATCTATATGAAAAGTATAATAACAGCTCATATTTTACTTAGCTTCTTAATTTTTCGTTTAATTCAGTGAAAACCATTTTTTCCCACAGCGTTATCAGGTAGTGATAATCTAGAAGGAAGCAGAATGAAACCCGCTAGTGGAAAAAATCTCATTTCACAACAGGTGTTGAAGAGTAGAGGCTAGTTTTATAAAGTATGAAAACCTACTTCGCTATTTGATACTGATTCAGATTTACTATAGATGTTGATTTATTTTTATGGCATGTCACTAAAGCCAACTCAATGTTGGAGAACTTTTCTACGTCAATACTGTACAATTTTAAAACACGTAAAAATAGAAAATGTCTAAACTTGCACGGAAACACTTCAACATGCACAAAAATAAACAGTTGTAAATTTCGCCAGTATAATTTTTTTGGACTTCGCAACATGACGCTGAATACAAAACATGCTTCGCCATACAACAACCATAGATTCGTTGTTTTCCCAACCATCCATAGATAAGGCTCATAGATTTAGGGATTGATTTTAGTTTCTTGCTCACCTTTATTTTCCCGTTGTCAACAGAGTAGTGCAAAAAGATTGGATACTGTGTATGAAAATAGCAGACATGCTAGTCCATGGTCAGTCGAGAAAAGTATTTTGTGTCTCTGAACTGAAAATACTTTCCGAAAGAGATTGAAATTAAATACAAAATACTACAGTATGCTATGGATTAAGATGAAATAAAAATACTAGCTGTATATAATATACACACTTTATAATACATGTAAATAACATACTGCCCAACTCTAGATACAGACCATGGCAGATTCCTTCCCCTCTTCCGTTTGTCTGAGCAACTTGTTCTGTATCAAATAACTCCGAGTAAAGTGGAGAGGTCTGGGCTTCTCAGAGGTCTTGAGAGTCGATGATGGTGAAGTCATGTGAGTATGGAGCACCACCGGTTTTTAAGGGCGGGGGAAATGGGAGATCCCCGAGAAAACCTGCCGACTAGCGGTATTGTCCGGCACTTTTCCTGCATGCGAAAATCCGGAAGCGATCCCGTCGGGAATCGAGCCCGGTTCGCCTAATTAGGAGGAGATTAGTCTGACCACCACACCACCACGGCACCCTAAAGACTCCGATGTCAACAAAACATTCAGACATACATTCGTCCACAACTAGCAAAACATTGGGCGCGTTGCAATGCAGACGCACTGTAACAAGTCTAACCAAGTTGTGGAACTTTGGGTGGGGGGGGGGGGGTCCTCCTATTTCATTAATTAATTTACCCCGCATTTGCCTACAATGGTGATGTAAAATTACTTCGGAAAAAATACCAGTCTGGATCGACATCGCGACCTACCGAAAGCGAAACAATCACACTATGCGCCGGAAGTACAAATTTTCCTCAAACATTGTAAAGTTCGTGGGCATGTAAAACAGACTACGTTCGTAAGAATAAAATTATATCAAATTTTAAAAATGTTATTGATTCTGAATGTAAAACTATCATACATTTGAATAAAAATGGCTGACATGGTAAATATCGCATAGTAACGTAGTCCCACAGAAAATACCGAGATATTGTTCCGCTGATGCTAGACCAGATTTATCGTGTACGCAGTCGATATCCCCGACTTTTACCGTTACATTAATACATATCTGCTATGTTCGCAGCCTTTTGAACTAGTTGTGTTTTGCTGTGATGAGGTGTTTGTATCGCTGATGTTCCGTTACATAACTAGTGCTGCTACAGATTGAGCGTCGAGAGGTGGTAGATTGAAAATAATATATGTAGAATATTTATAAACCGTTGTTTTCAACACTCCTATACACAAAAGTGTGATGCAAAACTCGATAAGATAGAATCGAGAGAACAGATTTGATCGTTAAAAAGAAATGTGTAAAATGGCTATAAAGTAATAAATTTGTTATGTATGAATCTGTAATGACAGTCAAAAACAGTGTATATGGCATATAGTACAATATTAATAAAAATACTCGTCATTTAAAAAAATGCTTCACCTTTAATCTAGAAGACCTGAGAATCCTGGTATTCTGCACCTTTCCTGCGTAAATACAGCATGTCAGATAATTCGCGCATACGGACTGCACCACACGAATCTGTGATCAAAACTCAGCAGAAAATATTCTTTTGTAAAAAAAAAAGCGAAAGGCCCTTAGTTTACGAGAAAAATTACATTACAGTAGCTAAAATAAAATAATTTCAAGTTAAGCACAGCATACAGCAACAGCATAAAAAACGTCAAAACGTCGTAACAGGTGTTCGAGGCTTTTTCTGCCCACAGCAATGTTATTTTCCGCATGTTGGATGTATGCAGCATGCACGGAGCTTAGCCGTCGGATGCATCCATTGCTATCTCCATGTCCCAGTACTCACTGCATGTGAACTCCATGACTTCATTGGCCCAATGAGGCCATGGAGTTCACATGCAGAGTCCCCTTACTCGTTCCCTTGCCGTATGCCTTACAATTGACACATTAGTCGCAGCATTGCCACCTCACCTTTATCTAATTGTAATACCACATGTTGACTACAAAGGTTTCTGTACATTTCATGTCGTTTTTGTCGTAAAAGTAGGGTTTTATGCATTTTTACCAAAGAGCATTTCCTACTTTGTTTTGATCACAAAATCGTGTGGTGCAGTCCGTATCAGCCAATTACCTGACAACTTGTTTATAGATAGGCCCTATCATATAACTTAATTGGCAAACTGTTAATCTCCTGCGGAGAAATGACACGTAAAAACCTGACAAACATTGAACATGACTATTTATGCTATTAAAACTGGTTTGTTTTATAAACAGTTACGCAAATTCATTCACTCCAAAACCTCGCCCAGAAAAAAAGTATACATTTGCATAGACTTAAATTGTTGCAGACATGTGTTTCTCTATTAGAACAACTAATATACAAATATTTTCTAGGTGTTCAAATATAAGTCTATGAATAATATTTCCTAAATTATCCTGAATTTTGTGTGGAAAATATCTTAGTTAAAATACTTACACTCTTAGACTTATTTTCATATAATTTCAATGTGAAAGTGTGTATGTGGCTCAACAGGATTTTTTTTTAAATGACGTGTGTTAGCAACAAAACATAAAACAGCTAAAAGAATTCTACAAGTTCATGCATTTAAGAGAGAAAGCACGTCGTAAGAGATTCATTCGGTAAAATACGTCAAATATTCAGATGAATGGTAATAAAATTTAAACAAATATTATACCTACAACACCTTGACCTTGAAATGATTTCATACTGATTTCTGATCCAAGACACACTGTCGTATTACTCTGTTATTACACTATATCGTTGGTTAATAATTTTCCAAAAACGTTCGTTTGGATGTATTAATTTCTTACTCTCATTTAAGAACAAATACCTTTTCATATTTACTTGTTAAAAGACAAATCATAACATATTCAAACGTATCATTGAAATCTACGAAACTACACAAAGGACACAACAAATCCAACACCAACACAGTTGTTTAATGAATAAATTGGAACAATTTAGCGTAAGATTAAATCTTCACAACTAATTAAAATTTCGGATCAGCAAAATATTGGAAATTGTAATACTATTACTGTCAGAATTAAATACGTACTCCAGTTGATTCTCAAACTCTGAAATTGAATGTTTCATTTGCCTCCTGCATAGGCAATAAAACTAAGAACGCAATTACTAAGAAAACAAAAGATAATTAATTTCTGATGCAGCCTAACAATATATATCCAATATTTAAATTTTCATAACATAAAATAACTGGCTAAAATTTTTATCGGAGAAAAACACTGAGTCTTTTAAAATTACTTTCTGTGGACTTCTGGAAAAAAAATTGATTGTGATTAACGAAGAATGATTTCTCAATTAAATTTGTTTTAAGTTTATAAAGTATCAATATTCTTTAAGGTCAGCTCAAAACAGTACTTTAAAATTAATGAACTGATTCCATTTAATATTTTCAACTGGGACTGATAGCTGAATACGTTCGGGTGACGCTATTAATACAAGTCTGGAACGTTCTTGCATGGCAACAATGGCGGCAATGTGTAGGCGGACTTGAGGGACGTCTCCAGCTCTCCCGTCATCAGGAATCTTTATCCCGATAAAGGCGAACTCGTTCCCATACACGTCCTCTCCTGGGCTGCAAGTAGTGGAGCTCTCAGCTCGGAAATTGGAACTCTAAATGCAGTAGGCGACGTCTTCTCTCGGACCTTCAGCTAGCCACGCCCATCGCCATCATGTCACATCCAATAATAATCCTTCTTTTCCTGCCAAGCCCTAAAATTTTCTCTCCGGCTTATAACAATGACAAATTTGCCTTAGATAATTGTCTATTGGGGTCAAACTCCCTTGCAAGCTAAGTTATAATTTAAGCATGAAGGAAAAACATAATAATATTCTGTAAAACCTCACATCGACTCTGTTGCTGTATCTATGTGGTTTGGTTTGAAACATAAGATGATGCAAAATACTTAAAATAAATAACATTATTTTCAATTAAATAAATTGACATTGTCTTACGTGAATATAAACTAAAACAAACAGGAATATGCACAAAAAACTGTAAGGTCACTTTTTTACAGAAGGCCCTACCAGATTTATGTAAAATTTTTCATAACTGGCAAAACAAATTTTGATATAGCTCGAAAACATAAATGTCTTAAAGCTACCTTTTTTCTCTTTCAAACATATTTTCTGACAGCAATAGTAAACTATTTTACATATATTTTTTTACACTCATAAAAACAATCATTAATATTAAGAACCACAAAGAGAAAAACAATGTGAACAACTTAACTTAGTTTAGCATGAACACAAAAATCATCAAAAATAAGTCTATATACATGAAATACACATGAAAACATCCTCCTAACATTATATACACAATTCAACAATTAAACAAACACTAATTTTTCACTCATAGTTCAAATGAAATGCACGTTTCTTTTTTCCCTTATGTCAAAACTATTCCAAGGGAAATTTATCCCAAAACTTGCAGTGTTCTATTGGTACTATGAGCTGTACCATAAGACACCTGGAGCAAGGAACAGCAACAATTGGTGCAACTCAACGATGATACAGGTAGCGTCCATCGCCGAATTCAACGTACAGCTCATTGTCGCGTAGGTGGACCACTTTTTTTCCTCATCAGCTGCAGGAAGAAGTCGCAGTGTTGGACTTCAGAAACGTCTGACATCGCTGGTGCTGTCAACATACCCATCAGACAGTTAGTTGCATAAGTCGTCTAATACCAGCATTCGTGTAGGCCACTATCATGGACGGACGAGCGCAAGTGTTTGTGGTATTTTCCATCTTAAACACACAAACATAAATAATGTTTCTTGAACGATCAGTTCTAATTGCGGTCCAATTTCAAAACAGACACTTCACTTTAAGTTCATAGCTGCATAGATGCTCATATTACGTTGGGTTATAGAGTATGCAGTAGTCAAATTTTTGGCTACATAACCTTTCATTTGTACGTTACCCTAAGATTAACTGCATTCTTACATTGGATTTCCAGATGACCCTAACAATATTAAGTGAGGTGTTTCTTTCCAGAGGAAATACATCCTCACGCTCTACTAACGTTGACCCTACTGCTGCATTGCCCAGTCACTATCCCTAGCACTGAACTCACCAAGTCCTGTTGTGAGGAGAGGGACAAAATCGTCAAACAATTCGCCAATGTCGGACCAAATACACTCTGAAAATAAATTATCTCTGTAGCGCCTTCCTCAGCAGTAACATTTTTCAACAATTTAACTGCTATGTTGATGCTAAGTTTAAATGGCCATGTTGTTGGCAGAATAAAATTTTTGAATAGGTTCTTTACACCCCGTAAATAAAAATTTAAAATTAGCATCACTGTGGGGCCTATCACTAGGAATTCATACGTTCATGGGCTTAGCCCCGAACGCTGTGTCCAAAAGTACATATTGCAATTCGGGCAACAACGCATAGTTGGTCGAAGATGTGTCGGAAGGTGAATTAGTTTCCAATTCAGAAGAACGACTACTGCTTTCCAACCCTGAATAAATGTGCAGACTTTCTGGAGAACTCATTGCAATGTCTAAATGTTACCCTCCCCTTACTCACCAATAACTGGGATTTGAAACAAAAGAGGAGAGCGAATGCCGTATCAATTGATAAGCGGAGACATCTGCACAGCAGGAAGGTTAGAAGGCAAATGACAAAAGAATTGGTAATCGCACCATTTGTTTAGTCAGCGCTCGGACCAATAGGAAATTCTAGGGGTCGCGAGGGAGTATAAAGGCACGATATGAACCCATTCGAATACATTATTCGTTTTAAACACAATTAAGAGGTTTGCATTATTGCGCAAATTATGTTTTGGAATACGAACGTAACTTTGTGACAGATAAAAACAATCAAAATTTTAATGTCTACCAAAACAAAAATATTGCTGAATTTCGTTCTGTGGCTCACTGCACACATTGTCGGAAATAAATACCGAATTGGGTAATGCTTCATTCCGAGACACAATTTCGTATTTATTACTGAAATGGAAATATTTAATTCCGTAATTCACAACAATATGTTTGTTAATCGTTGATATTTCCCTTGTTTATGAAAACACATATACGTTTTCAAACTTAAGCCCATTTAGATGTTATAACTACGACATAATAACACACAATGATGGAACACTTCTAATGCATATTATATACAGTGTAAAAGAATTCTATGTTTCTGTTCAGTTACGATTTATTTCATAGATACAATTACTGGAAGACGCAGAAGCGCATGAAGTCTTTAATAACTTCCAAAATGTGAGCTCACAGACAGACATTATTGAATTAGTAAAGAAACCGAATATAGTTTTTTTCTGAGGGATGATTTATGAGAGATGATTTACCAAACCTTCGTGAATGTATGATTGTCAAACTAGATTCGAAACAAAAATTAACGAACAAATTGGATTTCATTATTAAAAATGTAAATGAATCATTGTATACTAATAGTTTAGGTGATTCACTTCCTTCAATTGAAATACTAACTACTTATAAAATATGCAAATCAAATACAATTACAGAACATACCAGTTGCCAAATACAATCAAGTGTTAACATTTATTTTTAAGGTTTTTTGAGTATAAATAGGATAGGTAGCACGTAAAACCTATCAGTAATATGCTAATTATGATTATATTAAGTGCTAACCCCTCATATCTGTGTTTTATTTATTTCCCAATTCGATAAATATCGTGAGATGCAGGACGAGAATGTAGGTTTCCTCACATATAAATTATATTATTGCGGAAGGCCTTTCGTGTGGACATGCGCTAAGCTCTTTACTGTAAAATGGATTACATATGTGCAGAAATAATGTAAATTGAGACTGTGAAATAAATATTCTACTAAAGATTATTTAAACAATGTCATTAATGAAAATGGAGGCGGGATCATCATCGAATCGCCATCACTGCAGATACTGTGATAAAGTATATGCATTAGTTCAAAATACAAAGCGTCATGAGAAGAGTGAATGTGCGAACAATCCCTCTCGTGTGATATTTAGCTGCAAAATTTTTCAAGACACTTCACACAAGGTGGTAACTTGAATAGACATGCCAAAGTCAGTAAATATAGCGTTGCTACAGAGAAACAACATTTGAAGACTGCACTACATAATATGATCACAAAAGGAGAGCGAAGTATCATTAATACAAATAACGAACAGTATAACATACAATCGGATCGTACGAAATATACACTTTCTAAACCGATACGCGATTTTCGAAAAAATAACTTCCCACCAATAGTTACGAATACTAATGATAATAACGATACAACTCTTTCCGAGGAAAATAAACTCATTATTTATGATGAAGCAGGAAGTGAAGACAACACTGATGATGGCAGTAATAGTGTTGAAGACGATTATTTAATACATTTCCGTACCGACTTTGCAAAAAAAAAAAGAGTTCTGATTATTGCAGAAGACGACAAGAATGTGCACTACATATGTCCTAAGAACCATAGTGAACTTATTGATACACTTAAACATTTAACCAGTTTGCCTATTAAGGAGATTTCGTTAATCATCGGTGTACTTAAAGAACGGGGCTACATCGAATGAAATAATTAAAGTGTTATCTGCAAACACCAGAGAACTATAAAGACGGCATACATGGAAGAGTAGGATTATAAATTCATGTGTTTTTAATTAAGTGAACCCTACTGCTTTTCTGAAACAGTAATTATATAAAACCGAATGTAGGGATCTATGTTAGATAAACAAAACAATGCCTGAGAAATGTGAGCGAGTGGAATATAGTTCGCTTGGAAGTATTAGGTCTCTCTCGAGTTGTTTAATTCAGCTGAAGTTGGTGTGTACAAACATCCGAATTGAGGAGTGAGGATTGAGGATTGAGGATTGAGGATTGATAATTGAGGATTGATATGTAGAGTAGTAATTTCATGCCGGCTTGTGTCATTGCATAAAGTTTGTCGCAAAAGGTGGACACCAATATTGGATGATTTAACTCTCGCTTCTAACCTTTTGAAAATGTATCGTCCACATGCCTATGCTATACATTAACATTTCTGGATGAAACATTGTCATTGGAAAACCGAGAAACACTATACTTTGAATTCTAATTTACAAATGCTTGCTAAGCATTTTCGCTGGATTTAATATTATTTAAAATCAATTCAGCCGTTGTTAGTGTAAATGCCACTGGCTTTTGATAATGTCGTGGTAAGCTTGCTAGACGTAATGAGCAAAATACAAGTATTGACCGAGCGAGGTGCCGCAGTGGTCACTCACTGGACTCTCATTCGGTAGGACCAGGGTTCGATTCCAAGTCCGACCATCCTGCTTTTGGTTTTCTATGGTTCCGAAATCACTCCCGGGGAATGCTGGAATGGGTCCCTAACAAAGGCCATGGCCCATTCCTTCCCCCAATCCCTCTCCCCTGTGCAACTTGTACCGTTTCTAATGACCTCCTGTCGACGAGACGTTAAGCCCAAATACCAACCTACAAGTATTGATTTGGTTTACATTTTTCCATTTATTTCTGGTAGCACAACATATAATTGTGATAGTTAATTTCACTTCTTAAAAACAAGTGTCAAAAACACTTTGAGGATGTAAACCTGCATGTATTGTTAGATAAACATTCAGAAGTCAATAAAACACTGAGATAGTTTCAAATTCCCTATTGTATACTAAACATTACAAAACATTTTAATTACATATACAGACATACATTAACATACCACTTGGATTACCTACACAAGCCACTTTTGTCAATTAAACCCTGTAAAGAGTGCATCACAATTTAACATTACACAAAAAGTCACAGTGTGTGTCAAATATTACACACAATGACATCAAAATCAAACATTGATATGCAAAAAAACTATAACTGTCCTTTCAGTAAGCTATATCAAAAGTACGGCTGTAAATAGCCAGTCTTTCAACATGTGAAATTAATTTTGAAATGGTCGTTGATGAACGGGGAGGAGCCCTTAATTGACACTGTAATACTTCATTGCTTGCGGTGAGGGAACCTGAGTTACAAATAGAGGAGGCGTGTCGCGAGACTGATTCACTTGCGAAGTTGACTACGAAGTGTTAAAAGTAGGATATAAACGGATTTATTTTAAACTGCATGAAGGATAATTACAAGTAAAAAAAATATAATGGATTTGAGCATTGTTGTTATACCGTTGATTCAAACGAATAACCTAAGTTCAACGAAACCATAGTTTGCGAAAATTGTGATATATATATTGCCTGTATCTCAACTGCAAATTGCCATGATTGCTGAAGGATTTATTTGCAGGTTTTAATAGAAAATGATCATGGAATTGCATGGTAACAGGGAAATCAGTTATGAAATTAGAAATCAGACTTTGACAACACCATTCGCTGGAAAGAAGCTTGTAATGGTGACAATTTTACGTTTAGTGGTCACCAATGGATGGCCTCGTTTCCCTCTGTGTAATGGATGGTGATGTAACATTGTCAGATATCACCCATATCATCGACATGTAAGTGCAATACGTATTTTAAGATTATAGTCTATGAATTATGTATGATAAAGAGTATTTGACTATAGTGTATTACTTAATGTTTAAAACTCTGTATACATTTGAGTACACATAAAACTTTTTTTCGTGAGGTTAAAAAATGTAAGCAGATAATAAAGTTCATGTATTCAAAGTGTAAATTGAATATTAGCAAATTGTTTACACACAAGTGAAAAATAATTTGAACTTGTTTGGGAAAGTTATAGTCTCAATATCAGTTTGACTTTCCTACAGAAAAAATTTTTTTCTTCCATCCATCTAATACCTACGTCTATGTAACCCCGGGAAATTCAAGTGTGGATTACTCTTTTTGGTATAGCGGAATATTGCGTCAGTTTGGAGAGATGATTTCCTATTCGTTGTCCGTTAGATGATGAGAAAAGCTATGTTTTACTATATTGCCCAGACCTGAAAAAATGTCCTGTCTATCATGAAACATTTTCTGAACTACCAGGCTGTATCATACTACATGCATCCTAATGTACGAAAATGTGTGAAATCAAACAAATTAGAAGACTAAAACTGTGTGTAAGAAACTTATTGTAATTTGTCAAGGAAATGATGCAGACGTTAAGGTAAAAAATTACTTAAAAATTGTTTACCGAATTTGCAAACACACGGTGATGACAAACTGGAAGGCTTTGTTTAATGACGTATGTAATCACAAATGTTAAATGTCTGTATGTCTCTCATAAAACAAATACTCTGAAAACGAACTTCTTTGCGTCTTCTTGTCTTAGAAAAATTCATTTGCATGAAGCCGTACTAAGGTTCCCTTAAAAATAAGCATGAAACCAATAAACATTTAAACTGTGTTTGGAAACCATCCGAAAACTAACTTTTTTTTAACACTTTCTATATTAAAGTAACAATGTGACATCACATTATTAACTGTGTTACATTACTATAGAGTATTCATTAATAATGTAATGATACTGGATTTCATTAAAAAAGTTAAGACAGCATTATTTATTTCTACTAGATTTGAAGTAAAATGTTGTTATGGCCCTTAAGGGCGTAGCAGGGGTAAAGTAAGGCAAAGAGAAGGACGCAAACCAAAAAAAAAAAAAAAAAAAAAAATTAAGAAAGCGCGACACAAAAATTCAGAATCAATACAAACAACATTAAATCCCATCTATGCATTATCACCAAGAACAACAAATTTGCAACTTGATTCGAAAAATATAAATTGCATCTCTCAATTTCTATTGCTTGCTACTAATCGGTGAATTAGGGGAAAGAGAGAACACACATGCACTGGAACAAAGAGAACAGCAACAATATTAATATATCCTGAGAAATCACCCAACCTGAATAAACGCTGGTGAAGTCCCATTTAAAAAGGTAAAAAAAAAACCCTGATTAAGGCAAGCACCTTTACAAGTTTAAAAGTAAAGTACACCTGATAATTCACTAAAAAGTACAACATGGAACTCTAATTTCATGGATTAATACCATTGGCAAGGAGCACAAACCTTCATTACACCTAACCCTGATCATAAAGACATGCCATAACATATCCACTAAACACCATGACTTTAAAATCATTTCGGCAAATCGTAATCAAGGAAATCATTCCCACACTTGACCATGAGTGTAAAGGCATGCCATAAAATATCCACTAGAATCCTTGGCCTTAAAATCATTTTGGCAAAACGTAATCCAGGAGACCATTCCTACAGCACGCCAATAAAAGGAAGAATCGACCTCTTACAAACTTTACCATAAATTACCATATTTAAATTCACACAATCAGGACAGTGAAGGAACACTTCCCTACAATAATCAATATACACAAAAGTCGCTTAAAAAACACTACCAAAAAGGGAACTCTACCACCGGCATTTACAACAAATACTTTCATTGCAATACTTAACTTGTGAAGTACTCAAATTACGCGAAAACGCTTCTAGCATGCTGAAGTCCCGAAGTACGAAGTGGTGTAGACATAATCTATCGTCGGGCAGCCCATGCCACTCGAAGACGAAAAGTGCACACTTGCTCGGGCTGAGGACGAACATGTATACGAGAAAATGTGGCTCGGGAAAGTTAAAGAGGCGGCGGGAATAGCATAGAGGCGTATAGAACGTGCCAGAGTGTGCAAGACTGAACTCGTTGCTAGTAGTAGCCACCAGACAGCGCTCGGCTGTGCCACGAGCCCCGTGCGCCTCTCTTCGGTATAGCTCAACGTTTGGAAGCGTTCAGACATGCGCCACACCGGGGAGATTTGGCATAAACATACCTCTTTCTGGTGCAAAAATATTGCCTCTTCAAATGATAAACCCTCTCCAAACATTAGTAGTTTATTAAACTGGAATACCAGTACAGACATATCTAATAATCAAGAAGACTTGCTAACCTAATTCATTAACATCATATAGTTCTGTAAACACACTAACCCCATAATAGCAGCATCGAATCGTACTCCAGGAAATTGTAAGCATAACACCTTTCACCACCTGGCACGTCGAAAAATAAATAGTTCAGGCAGGACAGTTTTTTGGCAGGACAGGAGCACTCACATAAAAATGCGTGAGTTAGCTGATTGGCACGCATGTCAGACTTGAAGCAGGCCTTTAATACTCCCACACACTGGAAGAGAGCTGCAGGGATCACATCTCCAAACCTGGAGAAGCTGATGGATGAGGCCCACAGTAGAAAACAGCCGAAGACGAAGAGTGGCTAGGTTCTCACCCGTATCCTCTGCTCTTGAACTCTAGTTACTCTGGCAGGGTGGAAAGGATTATGGAAAATATAAAAGGATTAGTGAGGAGATATCCACCTAAACTAACACACCAAGACTTCTAATAACGCCCCCTTGTGTTTCTTCACAATTAAAAAAAATATATTTGGTGGATATTCTGTACCTAATAATCCATAAAAATAACTACTGTTTGTAGTTTACTCCTTTAGGGCCTAGTTTAAATTAATACATATATTTAACGAACATCTTACAAATAGAAAATTTGAACAACAATATTTGCAGTACATTACATCCAAAATACATTACCATAGACTGCAAACTATCCCCTAGTGGTAACAGTGCTCCTCTTCAGGGGCGAGGTCTGGCCAATCATTCAATGGCTGATGAAAAATCTAAATATTAAAGAAATAGATTTTTAAAAACTTTTCCATTGCTGGGTCCTGCAATAACACTGACATCGGGGTAAGAAAACTAACAATGCAATATGGGCCATCGTACTTAAGGCCTAATTTTGCAGAGAAGGAATGAACCTTTCTAAATAAATAATGAGTCTTTACAAGAACTAAATCACCAACCGTGTAAGAAACAGGATTATATTGTACGCACTGCACCCTACACATATGGCGATAGTATTCCCTGACATGCTTGGTAGCATTCTCCCAAAAATCATTCCGCTCCCCTACATCTACATCAAAATGTAAGCCCCAGGCATTAAGAAAAGGATGCTATAATCTCCGGCCAAAGAACACTTCTTGAGGCATCAACCTAGTAGCAACATTTACACAAGAATTCATGGCCATCATTATGACATGGATCTCTTTTCCCAATCTGCATGAACATCATGATGAAAGGCAACAAGTACTGCCTTAATGGTACGATTATACTGCTCTGCCATATTAGCTAGAGGGTGATAAGGGGTTGTATGGACCAAACAAACTCGCTAAGAATAAACTAGATTTGATAACTCGGTGGAAGTAAAGTTTCTCACATTATCAGTAAAAACCTGGGCAGTTGGGCCAAAATAACAAAACACTTGTTCCTGCAAAATCTTACAAACAGTAGTGACCTTCTGGTCTCTCATGGGGAATAACCAAATAAACTTTGAAAATACATCAACAAGATCCAATAAATAATTTAAAACCTTCTTATATCTAGGGAGAAGGCCAGATACATCCATATAGAATCTTTGTTAGACAAAACTTGGGGGTGAACTACTAAACTGTCCTTGGGCTCTACTATTAGGGGCCTTTACCTGCTGGCACAAAGCACACTGTTTCACCCAATCTCTAATTTATGATTGCATTTCTGGTCAAAAGAAATGTTGTTCAATACACTGTGAAGTGCGTTCTTGCCCCTGATGAGCGCCCGAATAAGAATTATGGAAATACTCAAACACCATTGGCCTCGCTGCATTGGGTACATAGGTATGGAACTCGCAGTTAAAGGAAGCTTTGTCAATAATCCCCTTCTTCACAATAAAACCAGTGAGTTCACCTAGCTAGATTTTACGCCACAAATCTTCACATTCATTATAATTTTGCTGCCAAACATTAATGTTCAAATAAAACTCCGGAACTTTCTTCAGAACATTTTCCTGCTCCTGAATTCCTCCATCACACACAAACTCTTGAGGGTTAAACATTATAACCAAACTATCCACTACACAATTGGCCTTTCCCTTTACATAAACTATATCAAATGAAAAATTACTAAGGTGTTGGATCCAACGACCTAATTTACCCAAAGGTTTCTTGGAATCCCAAAGCCACATTAAGGCTTGGTTGTCTGTACACAGTTGAAAACGAGTACACTCCAGATAATTGGAAAATTTCTCAGCCATAAATACGCAAGTAAGAACTTCCTTTTCATAGACCGAGTACATTCTTTCGGTAAATGTTAATAGTCGACTAACATAAGCAATGGGAAAAACACCATCCTCATATTCTTGGGACAAAATGACGCATAACACCACGGAGCTTGCATTTACATGCAGTACAAACTTACTCTCAAAATCAGCCAATCTTAATACTGGCGAAGAGATCAAACAAGTTTTTCTTTTTACGAAAGCCACCTCTTGCTGATCTCCCCACAAAAATCCTTGGCCCTTATATTTCAAAATATTTTGGGGTTCTGCCAATTCGGCAAGAGATGGAATAAATCTGGCATAGTAGCACATCATATAAAAAAAAACGCCTTACACCATGTAAGTTCTTCGAACGACGAAAGGAAAGCACACAGCTAATACGATCAGGGTCTAACTGCAATTGTCCTTCACTCAGAATAAATCCCTACAGACTCACATGCCGGCAACACCAAATGATTTTCTCTTGAATCATAGTCAACCCCATTTCAATATGGTATTTTATGGGAATGTTTGTAAGAGGTGGATTCTTCCTGGTTTTTTTTTTGGCATGCTGTAGGAATGGGCTTCCGGACTACTATTTGCCAAAATAAATTTAATGGTATGGAGTTTAGTGGATATTTTATAGTATGCTCATGGATAAGTGAAATGATGATTTTTGCTCCTTCCCAGTGTAATTTTTTAAAATTAGTATTCCATGTAGTACTTTTTAGTGAATCATCAGGCGTATTATACTTTTAAAGGTGTAATGGTGTTTGCTTTACACAGGGAGTAATTTTACCTTTTTTAATGGGATTTCACAAGTGTTTATTCAGTTTGGGTGATGTCTCAGGATATACTAATATTGCTGTTTTTCTGTTTATTCCAGTTCATGTGTGTTCTCTCCTTCCTCTAGTTCACCGATTGGTAGCAAGCAACATAAATTTACAGATGCAATTTATATTTTTCAATTCAAGTGGGAAAGTTGTTGTACTTAATAATATAATGTTGGGCTTCAATATATTTGTATTGATTTTGGAATTCAGGTGTCCATACTTTTCTTAATTTTTTTAATGGTATGCGTCCTTCTCCTTGCCTTCCTTTAGCCCTGCTACGCCCTAGAGGGGCGTAACAGAAAACTGCGCTATTCTGCTCAAGGCAGAGTTTAGCGCATGCCATTGGCATTTGTTCGCTTTGTTTGTTATTGAGTGCAAATTATTTGTTGATTCGAAAATATTAAAAGGTACTGCCTGGTGGCTGCAACTGTCCAAAGATACTCTAATTCAGCTGTTACAACAACTTCATATTCCAGAATTGCCGCAGGAAGCAACTTAGGTTGAGTTGAGGACTTTGGCTCGTGGTTTGGCGCAGGATCCTACTCGTGAAGGGAATGAAGTTAGTGGTGAGTCATCTGCATTTTCTCCCAGTGTTGGTATACTTTCCTCGGTAACCAGCAAACACGAAGGAAAAATTGTGGGTGATATTCCTACTAGTAGTTGTGCTATGGTTGAAGTGGTAAAGTTTCTACAACAAGTTACTTTAATATTAAAATCGCAGGCCTTTTCTTTGCAAAATATTTTGGGTGGTTTAGTGTTTATGTTCCTAGTGAGCTACATCTTAATATAATTAGAGCTAGAGAATTGGGCTTTCTTTGAGGGCACTGTAGTTAAAAAAGTATTTAAAATTCTTGATAGTGAGTGTATTAATGACCATTTACAATGCTTGTTTCTCCAACAAAATCAAGCCAGGAGGTACTTTGTTGACATATTTGGCAAAATAGAATGTCTGGTAGAGATCTTAGGTTTGCCATGTGGAAATCTGAGTTTTTAGAGAGCATTATCGATTATGTGCTGCCGCAGTATCTCCCTTATGTATTATCAGCCGATTGGCCGAAAACTTTGAGCTCGCTGAGATAGTTGTTTCACGGTGTATATGTGTGCATACAGGTGAAAGATTGTGAAGGAGGTGCGATTAGTAGGGCTCATTTTCAGGAGGCCACAAAAATTGTTCTTTGTTTTAAATGTGTTAAACATAATTACAAAGCATACGAATGTAAAGTGCGTATGGTCCCAGCAGATAATTCTCAGATTGTCAGTGGAAAAGAGTAGATCCCCTGTGATGTGTTTTGAGTGCGGTAAGCCCGGCCATTTTAAAGCCCAATGGCTTAATTAAGATGAACTTGAGATTTCACATGTTCGAATTGTGAGTGGTAGCAAAGTGACTATGGTAGGGGAAAATTTCCATACGAATACGAGTACAAAAGGAAGGAACTGCCCTAAGCCGAAGAAGAAAATTTCAAAAATTCAAAACCAAGGAAAGAATAACTTTCCATTTGTCCTAGTGAAGGTAGGCACAGTTTAATAACCCACCCTAATTGGTAGTGGTTGTTTGGTGTCCTTGATCGATCAGGTTTTTTGTAATATGTTGTTTAGGGAACATCCCATACATGCTATGACTGTTGAATGATGCGAGAAAACTGTTTTTAGGCTAGCAAATAGGGGTTTAATGCAATCATGTGCTCTTTTGACCATAAGTATGCACATAGGTCATTTATCCTGGAAGAGGGAAATTTAATTTTGTCACACCAAAGCCACAATATAATTTTGGGAGTAGATTTACTCCACAACACTCATGCCCATTTAAATTTTCATGAAGACAAATTGAGTTTTCCTTTTTCTAAAGAAGGGGTAAAGTTAATGGGGCAGGAGGAATGTACACAAGTAAATGCTATTGATAATGATTTGGCGAAATAAATGCGAGAGAATTCCCCATCTATAATAAAAGACAAACTAAGAGTAAGTAATAAATATGTGAATGATTTGATACTCACAGACAACAACCCGGTTAGGTGCCATCCCTATAGTGTAGGTCCAGCCAAGACACAAGCTTTCAAAAATGCTAGAATACTTTATTCAGGAGGATGTTATTAGGCGCTCTACTAGTAGTTATGCGTGCCTGGCGTTTTTAGTAAACAAAAAAGAGCCTGGTAAATTTTATTGTATGCCTTTATGATCATGGTTAAGTGAATTGAGGGTTTTTGCTCCTACCCGATGGTATTCTTGAAATTAGTATTCCATGTTGTACTTTTTAGTGAATCATCAGGCGTACATTACTTTTAAATTTGTAATGGTGCTTGCTAAACTAAGGGAGTCATTTTACCTTTTTTTTTAAATGTGATTTCACAAATGTTTATTCAGGTTGGATGATTTCTCAGGATATATTAATATTGTTGTATTTCTGTTAGTTCCAGTGCATGCGTGTTCTCTCCTTCCCCTATGTTCTCCTACTGGTAGCAAAAACAGAAATTAACAGATGCAATTTGTGTTTTTCAAATCAAGTTGCAAAGTTGTTGATCTTGGTGATGATGTGTAGATGGGATTTGATATATCTGTATTGATTTTGGAATTTTGGTCTCCATGCTATACTTGAATTTTTTTAATGGTGTGCATCCTTCTCCTTGCCTTAGATATTTGGTACACCCCAAAGTGGTATAACATACTTTAGGTTAAGGGTAAGGTCATTATTTTTATTTATATGTCATTAGTTTATTAGTAACCAAATTTTATCATGCTCTTTTTTGTTTACTAAAAATGCCAGGCTCGTGTAATTACTAGTAAAGCACCTAATAACATCCTCCTCAAGCAAGTGGTCTAGCATTATTTTTAAAGCTCGCCTCTTAGCTGAACCTACACTATAGGGATAACACCTAACTGGGGTGTTGTCGGTCAGTATCAGATCATGCACATATCGATTACATACTCCCAGTTTGTCTGTTAATACAGATAGGAACTTCTCTCTCATTTCTTGTGCAAAATCATTATCAATGGCATTTACCTGCTACATTCCTCCTGCCCCACCAATTTTACCCCTTCTTTACAAAAAGGAAATCTCATTTTGCCTTCATGCAAATTTTAATAGGCACGTATGTTATTTAAATAGGCACGAATGTTGTGGCTGAAATCTACACCCAAAATTATATTCTTGCTTAGGTGTGGCAAAATGAAGTATTCCCTATTCTAGAATAAATTACATATGTACATACTTACTGTCAAAAGAACACGTGATTGCATCAAACATCCATTTGCTAGACTAAAAACAGTTTTCTCGCTGTGTTCAATAGTCATAATGCCTATGGGGTATCCTAAATAATTTATTACCAAAATACTGATCGTTCAAGAACACTGAACAAACACTATCAATCAGGGAGCGTTCTTCAACTGAACATACATTCACTAAGAGAAATGGTAATTTTATATTTCCTTGGTTTTTAATTTTCATAATTTTCTTCTTTTGCTTAGGTTAGATCCTTCCTTTCGTACTCCTATTCTTATGAAAATGATCCCCTATCCTAGTCACTTCGTTACCATTCACAGTTTGGACATGCAAAATCTTAGGTTGAGCTATATTATGACATTGCGCTTTAAAATGGCCAAGTTTACTGCATCCAAAACATGGCACAGGAGATCTACTCTTTTCCAATGACTTAGTTTGAGAAAAATCTGCTGGATCCATACACATGTTACATTGGTACACTTTGTGAATATGTTTACAAAATTTAAAACAAAAAATTTTATTGGTGGGTTTGGGGAAACTTTTATCCTGAGCATGAGCCCTAGTAACCACACCTCCTTCACAAATCTTCACCTTCATGTACACATCTACATAGTGGAACAACTGTCTCAGCAAGCTCAATGTTTTCGGACTATCATCTGATAATAGATAAGGCTGATTGTTACGCCGCGCCCGAAAATCTACCTGATAAACAGGTTGCATCCTGAGATGTCATATTACTTTAATAAAAACCTTAAATGAAGGAACACAGCTACTCTAAACTGTCCTTAATCTCACTTTTTCTTACATTGTGTTTTGTAAACAGTCCATAGATCACATAACACAGAACACATTACCAGATTTTAAAATTAATTATGTGCGTTCGTAAATTGTCTTTGAATGTATCATCCTCTCACATTTTTAAGTTTATATAAGTCAACAAATCAAACTCGTTATAAAAACATGTGATGCAGTTGGCCTCTAAACCTTTTCTATGTCTTCAATTTCATGGGCAACCTTACAGTGCGTCCACTCCTGGTTTTTACCCCACATTGAATGTTCGGCTCCCACTCTTCTTGGAGGTTGTTTCTTCTGACTGCTCCACCATATCTCGTTTCAGCCACCAATGGAGGGTCTTCTGATGCAGACACCTCTAATGGGTAGATACGCTGTATAGGTCTCATTACCTCTCGACTGTAAGTCTTCACTCGCACTACTGTTACATGTCCACCCTTCCCTGCCTACTGGCCACTCGAGTCTTCTTTTGTAGTCTGAAACCATTAACACTACGTACCCGATTTTTAGTCCCTTCGGACCTTTTGATTTATTTTTTTTACACAAGAAGGCCCAAGTACTTGTTTTGAAATCTTCTACTCAAATCCTCCCATAGTTGTTGCAAGGAACCTGGCCTGCTTTCATAGAGATGTCTTTTCCAGATGATCAATATCTGGTACACCAATTGGTCGATTGTCCTGTAGGAATATGGCAGGAGTCAATGGTACTAAGTCCTCGGTATCCTCAGACAAGTAAGCGAGAGGTCTAGAATTGATCACGGATTCCACCTCACATACGTTGGTCATATCCCAGGGATGATCTTCCTAACGTTCTTTTTAACAATTTCCTGTCCATCTTTACTATTCATTCCCACCACCCACCCCACCATGGAGCAGTGGGTGGAATGAAATTCGACTGGATCATTTGGAAACAGGATTCTCCTTCTATCTTGGACCAATCCAGGGAGTCAAACTCATTATCTACCCCTACAAATTGGTCCTGTTGTCACTGTACATTACTCTGGGTCTCCCCCATTGTGCAATGAATCCTCGAAGGTGCTGAAGGAAAACACCTGTCGACAACCTCAGAACTAGCTCAAAGTGAACCGCCCGATACACAGCGCAGGTGAACAAAAGGATCCATGCTTTCTCTCCACCTTTCAAATACAATGGACCCACCATGTCAACCCTGCAAATTTCGAAGATTGAGGCATCATTCACCCTGTCCTCAGGAAGGGGTGCAGGATTAGTAGTAATCTTTCTTGATTCAAATCTTTTACACTGAACACATGTGGGTCTCACCCGGCATACTGTGTTTCTAACTCTTAAAATCCAATACCGTTCTTGTAGTTTTCCCAACAGAATTTGGACACCAGCATGTGAATTCTTAACATCGTATTCTTGTATTAGTAGCTCTACAAGTTTATGTTAAATGGCAAAAGGATAGGATATATATAACACTAATCATCTTCTCTTCAGGCTATCTTAGATCTCAGTCTCATCAGACCATTCGAGTTCACAAAGGTGCAGAGGGACTTCATCCATTTTCCATCAATCTCTACCACCTCTTCTCTTTGGACAAGATGGAGGAGTCTCCTCTCAGTATCTTCAATTTCCTTAACAACAAGGTTACCTCCTCTCTGGTTTTTACTTTTTGATGCATTTTTGAGAAACCATATCATCCACACAATTAGTTTAACAATCTGTGACAGCTTCGAAAACTGTTGTAGGTACCACTGTACCTCTTCCTTGGCCGATGGATTAACGAAAGTGGTGGTCATTTTTATTATTTTTTTCTGAACTTCGGCATAGTTCATCTTGATTTCAAACTTTGACCAATCATCTTGCTTCAATTTTAACCAGCTTGGCCCCTCCCACAATCGAGAGATCACAAGGCATTCTGCAGAGCAGCATTGTGAGGGGAGATCAGCTGGATTCTGTTTCCCTGGCACATGATGCCAGTCTTCTTGTTTCGTGAGTGTTCTGATTTCCTTTAACCGAATATTAACAAACACACCCCAGGCCTCTTCTTTTTTATCCAATATAAGCCCGGGGAAGAGTCAGTCCAAAAAACCGGCATCTTTAAGTTTAGGCTCTCCCTAATGGAATTTCCAAGGCGACTGCCAATAGAACATGCCAACAGCTCCAGTCTAGGCATGTAGACATTCTTTAATGGTGAGACTCTTGTTTTTGACATTACCAGACATACTGTAATATCTCCTTCGGTACCACTTCGTAAGAAAGCTGTAGCCACATAGGCACTTTGACTGGCATCACAGAAAGTATGTAAGGTCCATGTATCCTTCAATCCCCCTAGAGTCCAGCATCTCGGAATCTTCACTCTTTGCAGTTGTCGAACTTCAGTTTCTTATCTCCTAAACATTTTCTGCATGTCTTCTTGTATTGGGTCTTCCCAGCCCCCTTTCAGATTTCAGCTCCTTTGGATGAGGAGATACGGCACTAAGGTCACAGGACACAACAAACCTACAGGATTGAATATCTTCTGTGCAGAAGACAGAACCTTTCTCATTGTGATGTCATTTGAATCCTCCATAAGGCTTATATTACAGAACAGAGATTCTTCCTCTTTGTCCCATAGCAAGCCAAGAACATGAGTCAACCTTGAAGATCCCTCTCTACTAATCTATGTGCTGTCCTCCCATTCACTGAGCTCAAATTTAGCTTCAGCAAGAAATTTCGTTGACTTCTTAACAAAATGATGCGACTGTTCTTCTGTATCAAAGGAAGTTACACAATTGTCGACATGGAAATATCTCTTCAGCAAATTCGTGATCTCTTGGCACACAATTGAACTATTCTCAAGATGGAGGTCAAGTACTGCACCCAACAGGAATGGACCATAATTAATCCCAAATACAACACATTTGTGTCTCAAGATCTTTGATTTTCTGTGTGAGAAATCTTACCACCACAAAATGTCAGATAATCTCTGTCAGGAGGAGCAACAGAAATTTGCAGAAATGCCTTCTTTATATTGGAGATAACCCAAATTTCCCTCGATCGAACCTTGCTAAAATCAGAGGAATCTGTTCAAGCAAATTTGGACCCTTTTCTAGACACTTATTCAACGATGATGATCACTTCCCCCGACAAGATGAGCCAAACACAGGTCTGACTGTCGTCATGGAGCCATCTTTAAAAACACCCCGGTGTGGCAGATAGTGGCATCTAGTGTCCTCCTGAAAGGGGACTTCCTCAATAATTCTTTCCTGCAACCACTCGTTAAACACACCATCATATGCATCAAAATTGTTCTCACATATCAGTTTCATTGTTGTGGACTCGCACCTTCTCTTCGCAGTGTCGAAATTATCACAAAGTGCTTTAAATCTCTCATTTCGAGGGAGAACAACCTTGAAACGACCCTCCTCATTCACAGAGACTGTTTGTTTGAAATGGTACAGAATAGCAGCTTCCATTTCCTTCTTGGACTATTTCTCCACTGGATATCTTATCCCAAGAACATCTAATTTCCGTAAGTCTGCTACTGCAGAGTTCATGCTCAGCATTGAGGTCCCAAGCATGTTGTCAAGTACCATAGCTCTTGTCTGTTGATAATTTGCCCATTACGACCCAACTAAGGTGGGTCTCAACTGCCACTGGGCCACACTTTAATGGTTTTACTCTACCAGTCAGAAGTCATCCACAAGTATCAGCTTCCAGGAGCAATTTGATCTCCGGCCTCTCTGGTACACAGTATGAGACAAAAATTGTGGTTCTTTAGTTCCTTCAGCCATGGCACTTTCCTGAGCTGAGGTATTTCACCACAGATCACAGGTTGATCAAGCACTGTGATTCCACAGGTGTAACTGCCATACAAACTACTCACCTTTAAATGATAGTACTTGTGGGACTGTCTCGTGGATTCTGTGCCTCCAAATAACCTATAGATAAATGTTTCAGAGGTTTAGGGTGTCAGTCCGATAGCAGAAGCAGTTTTTTCAAACATATATGAGCACTGTGACCCACAATCAATCAAAACTCTGACAACATGTGTCTGTTTGTTTCCTATCACCTTAACCATTAGAGTCTGTAATGAAACTTCCTGACTGTTACTTTAATCGGTAAGGGAAGCAGAAGGCAGATCTTCTTTTACTTCTTTATCCTAAGGGGTTGTCTCTGCAATCTTCTTTCATAGTCCTGGACACATAAAATTGTAGTGTCTTCTCTCACAGGTTTCACATTTCACGCTGGTTCTGCAAGCTCTTGAGGTGTGTCCCTGCAGCAAACATTGGAAACAACACCCCATCTTCATTAAAATATTTCTTTTTTCCATTAAAGTGATCTTCTGCGCCTTAAAGCAGTCCTTGTTCTGGTGCGGGTTTCTGCAGAACACACACTTACTGTCAAAGGCATTAAATTCTCCAGAAAATAGGTTGTTGGCAGTAGGTATGTTTTCCAGTTCCTCTGGCTACATTTTCGATCTTGTAGCCCTTTGAGCTTTATCTGGAATCCACTCGCAAAGTATAACTTTTAAGAGATCAGATTCAACTAATGGGAATAGAAATGCAGCATACTGGTCACCTGTCACACCTAGAGATTCAAGTGACCTGAAATGGGATTCCAGGTGGTCGTATAATTGTGAAGGGAGTGTTTCAGAAGAGGTAGTATTTTGAATAACTAGACATAGTAACTCATGCAAACAGAACTCATCTAACAGATCCTTCTTTCCAAGCCTACTTTGAAGACATTAGATTGCCTTTTCGTAATTTTCTTCAGTGGGAGGAAAGCTATTTACAACATCTCTGGCCCTACTGCCTTCGACCATTGCCTGAATAAGATACTGGAACTTATCTTTTCTTTCTACATCTTTATCGTGGCCAATACGACTAAACTGGCTCCAAAACCCTAACTAGTTTTTAACTTAGCTGTTAAACTTTCTCAGCTCTATATTAGGGAGTTTTAGTTTCCTTCTCACAGAAAAATCGCTAGTAGAAACGTGAACATTGTGTATAGTCAACAGACACTCTAATTTCTGACGAGCATCGTCCAACAGGTCATAATATCCTTGTATTTTATCATATTCAGTGATGTATGCCGAATCATCTGCATCATCTAGAAGAAGTTCCAATATCTTCTCGTCAACATCTTTCAGCTGGACACCCAGATGCTCTAATTTAACAAGTTGCAATCTTACCTTATCAGTGTCAGTCTCTGTAAACACTGCTTTGTAAGTTTTCATGAAGTTCGCTCGAACTGGTGTTCTAGCTTTAAGTAGTTTCTCCATGTTAATTCTTGCTTGCGACTTACTTCACACCATGAACTTAGTCCTGTTGCAGTCGCCATAAAAGTTACACCGCGCCCGAAAATCTACCTGATTGACAGGTCGCGTCCCGAGATATCGTATTACTTTAATTAAAACCTTATATGAAAGAACACAGCCACTCTAGACAGTCTTTAATATCACTTCTTCTTACATTGTTTGGTTTTCGTAAACTGTCCATAGATAGCATAACATAGAAAACACGACCACCTTTTAAAAGTAATCGTAAATGTTCTTAAATTGTCTGTGAATGTAATACTGATACTGGGGCAGCACATTAGTGATAATGCTCTCTACAAACTCAGATTCCCTATATGGCAAACCTTAGATCTCTACCAGACATTTTATTTTGCCTAAATATGCCAACAAATTATTTCCTTGCTGTTGATTTTATTGGAGAAACAACCATTGTAAATAATCATTAATGCACTCACTATCAAAAAATTTAAATATTTCTTTAAGTACAGTGCTCCAAGGTCAGCCCAAATTCTCTAACTCTAATAATAATGCGGTGTAGCTCACTAGGACCATGAACCACTAAATTCCCTTAATATCTTGCAGCAAAAAGGCCTGCAATTTTACTATTAATGTAACTTGTTGTAGAAACTTTACCACTTCGACCGCAGCACAACAACTAACAGTAGGAATATCACTAAACATTTTTCCAAAATGTTTGCTGGCTACCACGGAAAGTATACCAAGACTGGGAGAAAATACAGATGACTCATCATTAACTTCATTTCCACCACAAGTAGGATCCCGCACCCAACCACGAGCTAAAGTCCTCAAGTCGCCCAAAAAAACTTCCTGTGGCAAGTCTGGAATATGAAGTTGTTGGTGCAGCTGTGTAAGAGTCGCTTTTTACAGTTGCTGCAACCAGACTGTACATTAAAATTTTTTAATAAACAATTAATTTTCACTCAATAATAAACAAAATGAACGAAGGTCACCAGAATGCGCTCAACTCTGCCTTGAGCAGAGTGGTACAGCTTTATCTTTACGGCATAGCAGGGAGAAGGATGCATACCATAAAAAATCAAGAAAGCGTGAACACAAAAATTCCACAATAAATACAAAATATATTGAAGTCCATGTATACATTATCACCAAAAACAACAAATCTGCAACTTGATTCGAGAAATATCAATTGCATATCTGAATTTCTGTTGCTTGCTACCAATTAGTTAACTAGGAGAAGGAGAGAACACACATGCACTGGAACAAACAGAAAAACAACAATATTAATATATCCTGAGAAATCACCCAACCTGAATAAACACTGATGAAATCCCAATAAAAGTTAAAACGAGCCCCTGAGTAAGGCAAGCACCAAAACAACTTTAAAAGTAAAGTATGCCTGATGATTCACTTAAAAGTACAACATGGATTACTAGTTTCATAGATTAATACAATTGGCAAGGAGCACAAACCCTCATTACACTTAACCCTGACCATAAAGACATGCCATAAAATATCCACTAAACTCCTTGGCCTTAAATTTTTTTTGGCAAATCGTAATCTAGGAGACCATACCTATAGCACGCCAAAAAAAGGAAGAATCCACCTCTTACAAACATTCCCATAAACTACCATATTGAATATTCACACATTTATAACAGTGCAGAAACTCTTCACTATAAAAATCCACTTAAACAAAAAAAAAACTACCAAAAAGGGAACTCTACCCCTGGAATTTACAATAACTGCTTCCATTGCAACACTTAACTTGTGTAGTACTAATATTATGCGAAAACGCGTCTAGCATGCTGAAGCCCCGAAGTACGATGTGGTGTATATATGATCTATCGTCGGCCAGCCCGCGCAACTCTAAGAGGAACACTGCACACTTGCTCGGGCTGGGGACGAACATTTATACGCGAAAACGTGGCTCAGGATGGTTAAGGAGACGGCGGGAATAGCGGAGAGACATATGAAAGTTGCCAGAGTGTGCAAGGCTGCACTCGCCACTAGTAGCCACCAAACAGCACTCGGCCTTGTCACGAGCGCCGCTCGCTCCTCTTCAGTTTAGCTAAGTGCCTGGAAGCGTTCAGACGTGCGCCACCCCAGGCTTGTGAAAAGGGTTGATAGGGGAGTGGATAAACATGATTCCTTTTTCTGGCGTAAAAATATTGCCTCTTCAAATGATAACCCCTCTTCAAACAATAACAGTTTATTAATCTGGGCTACCAAATACAGACGTTGCTAATAACCAAGCAGACTTGCTAACCAATTTCATAAACGTCATATATTTCTGTAAACACACCAACCCCATAATAGCAGCATTGAATTGCACTACAGTAAATTGATAGCATCACACATTTCACCAGCTGGAGGGACGAGAAATAAATCGTTCAGGCAGGACAATTTTTTTGGCAGGGCTGGAGTACTCACATAAAATTGCTTGAGTTTACAGTTCAAAACCCGTAACAAATTTTACTATAATGATTTTGACAGGTACAGTAAACACCCAAGAAGTAACTCCATACAATTAAACCGTTACCAATCAGTCTTTCAAGCCAGCCAAAATGATTTCATTAATAATTAACATATTATAATTAATAGCAGCACTTGGCTTTCCTATATCATTCAACTTCTAAGCTGCCATTACTATGGCAGAACTTGAAATTAATTTACTGTCCTTTTTATTATTCTTTCAAGCCAACACAATGTTTCATCATTAATTATATTATGATTTATACAAATATATCTTACCTTTGATACCATTTAATTTCTAAAATTCCTTTACGTTGGCAGAATTCAAAATTCCTTTACTGTTAATTATTTCTATTCCGTATGCCGTACTAACGAATTACATGGATATACAATGCCGAGACAAATACAAATATGAATTAAAAATACTTCTAAAACAAACCACCATTTCACGACGCACACAAATTGAACCATCAAAGGCCATGAAACGACCGAAAATCACATTAAAAGTATTGTACTAAATAGCGCACCAAAGAAACTTGGCCGAACAGAGGTGACTACTACAACTAGCTTAAACAATATTTTCTTTAAAACTTGTAATACTTTCTTTTAAAAATATTCAAACAAAACTGTACCTTTATTAGTGGCATATAAACTTTTGAAATCTTAAAAATAAATAACGCACAATGAAACAAATTCTTACCCAAAAATTTCGTGTAACATTTAAAAGAATTATCATGGGAACATGCATTTAAATTTAAGAAAATTATAATCCAAAATCTTCTTTCCTCACGATGGGTCGGACAGTGCAACTGTGTAAACCTTAAAACACTTTAAGGATAAGTGCGCACACATCAATCCATGCCATATTCGTCGGCTCACACCGGCAATGCAAAACCGGGAGACATTTAAAACTTTACTATTTAAATGGACCATGCAAACACAACATTAATTGTCAAATGTCGTCAACCAGATCTAAGTCACCTAGGTCAAGGCATGAGGAGAAATAGGACGACGTAAATCAGTATAGATAATAGGTAACTTTCCAGGAGGGGTCTGGCCAGTGCGCCCGCACAGGAGGGGGGGGGGGACACTAGAGATGGCAAGGTAGGAGCGGGGAAGTGGATATTGAGATTGGACCTACGAAGCAAATAGCGCTATAACGAAAAATATGCACTGCCGACAGCGCACTCTGCGCAAAAGAATTACAATTGTTCACAAATGCATATATTTCAATCAAATTACATAGCGTGTAATTAACTTTATATCAAATAACTTCTCACCACCACATAAGTCGTATGAGGAATATTCTGAAACAGAGAAATATAAAACCAGGTCGGTAGGATTTTTTTTTGTGCCAATAAGCCACGCGTCTAGAGTTACATTACAGCTCACATTAGGAATATTTGACAGGGTGAGAAATTGTCTAGCGGAATAGCGCGGGCTAAGAACCTGCAAAGCTTGACCGTAAACAGCAACGCAGTCGAATGAGGGCTGCTGACAGGCTTCATAGTAAAACATTTATGCACGAACTCTGTGTAGACGGTTTTCTCCACGCATGCGCAATGCCGTTCCCAAGTGATTCATTGATTTTTTTCTTAGGATTACATTATATACTACTTAGGGTTTAGTGGTCGGAACTATAGTTTTTCGTTCAGAAATAGCATTCAGATTACTATTACTCGAAATTTGATACTTCATCGATACGGGAAATACACTAAATATATTAAGCAAAATTTAACTTACACATAAATATAATTTATTTGTATTTTTATATAACGAATTGCAGTAAAAGTTGGGTGAAGTGATATTAAGAGCCAATGAGGGAAAATGGAGATCTCCGAGAAAACCCGCCGACCAACGGCATAGTCCGACATGATTCCCACTTAAGAAAATTCGGAATGAGCCTAGCGGGTATTGAGAAATCTAACCGTTCACCCTCTATATGTTTACAACGAAATGAATTTAAAAGTTTCAAACTAAGTCGAGAAAGTTTTACATGCAATGATAGCGCTCTGTTGGTATGTTACCGACCGTTTATGCACGCCATTTTTAATGCAGAAGTACACACACGTACAACATTACCGGTGTAAGGCTGTGGTTTTAAACTTAGTAACATTTCACACAGAAACTGGTTAACAAATGGAATTAACGGAACTATTTACCAACATAAAAACTCGTGAATGTAACTTGTAAATCATTTGAATTGATTCACGTGTAATGTATCATGGGATACTTCAAATTTAAATCACACGCAATTTACATGAGGAACATTTGGTTTCAAGCTGAAACGAAACGAAGCTACGAAATCCAACGTGCAGGCAGGCAAGCGAGCGCACGTTGTCCGAAGCCGAAGTGTTAATATCTTTCGTAAATTTCCGCCCAACATTTCAGCATGGCTTTCGACCACATCCACCCGCGCCAAACCTCATCCGCCCTTCAAACTCGTATCGAGAGTCAACATCCGCAGCACTAAAGTTTCCCTCGAGGATTGCTCTCAGCGCGTTCCTCTGAGAGCAGCCACATCCTAGTGACCTCTACCGGCCTCCGCGTTTGCGTGAACGATTACTTCTCAGCCGTAACCGAGTGAAGACTTGTTCGCGCTGCGTGCTCTAGTACAAGAGCTCGGTCCGCCTTACTGATGGCCAGTCCGAGCATTAAGTAAAGATATACACTAGAGTATGTCTGTCCGAATGTATCAAGTATCGAGCCGAGTGGAATATACATAAGTGCATTACTAGGTTCAGACACAGCCTTAATGACACGTGAATCGACACATTGAACGTACTGATTATATGTACGAACAGTCATCTTTGTAGTAGATCACAACCCCAAAGTGTAAAACACTGCGTTAAATATTACACCGTCGTGCATATTTCTCCACCATTGAACACATATTTCCTATCCATTTCCTTTCACAAATAACGGAATGTATAGTTTACTATGATTTATAACATAATTCAAGATTAATATGACGTTTGTAAATAAAATGCTAAGAGTACTACTCATATTTTTTCATGAACACCTTAATTACAGTTAAAATTATAGTTTAAAATTAAAAACAATGACCGTTATATATTTATGTTAATTCATTTTTGCAGACGTAAATAAAACACATGGTAGTTGATATCGCTGCATATTTCCGCAAACACATAATTCTACGACATAAACGAAACACATGTCATGGTCGCCACTAGTAAATCATTAGTTGTGTATTCACAGTTGCAACGAAAGCTGGTAACTCGCGTTGGACAGGCTCGCCTGTGGCAGAACTCGAACGAACACGTAGGTGAGCTGAGGCCAGGGTTATGACATAGTTATACTAGCTGCCGATCTGGCAACACCGCACGGGTTAGGTCGTCCAGTACCCTAGCGCTCCTCTGGATCATTAGCGGAACCGACACATAAAACTTGCCAGACTTTTTTCTATCCCATGGCCACTCTAGTGTATATCTTTACTCAGTGAGTAAGTTATGTTATGCACAGGCTGGTGCTGTGAGACAGCTGATCACCCTCGCCCCCCTCCCTCCATTTTACCCGCAGACGGTCAGTCCATCGTGCCGCCCGTCTGCTGGGTGGCGCCATAGTCCCCCTTCCCCACTATATGGGAAAACCCAGGAATGATTGACAGCGGCGAGACTTGGCTGACGTCACATTTCCTCCTGCTCTCCCTGCTGGAGATGCCAACTAATGTAGCGGAGGCGCAAGAATATGCTGGGAGTTACGGTTATGGCGCAACGAGTTATTTAGCTATATTTCTGGGTGATGTATTACGACTCTATAAATACTGCAGTGGTCCAATGGCAAGCAGTCTTAGGCGAATGCCCTCTAGTTGAGTGTGGGCGTGATATTTAGTGGGGTACCACTGAGGACGAGGTGCTCGTGGTTTGAATAGACGAGAAGGCGTGAAACCCGACGAGTGAAGCCTAATTTGCATAAGAGTGCTTGTAGTACTCAAGAACATTTCGGACTGGTGGGATTTGGACTAAACTGAGGTGGGACTAAATGGACATGTAATCCGAATTTTATTGAAAATATTGGAACTGTCAAATATGGACATATAATTTATAGTATAATTGAATAGGTTTTAGGGCCCATATACTGTCTATTGGTACAGACATTTTCAGGTAATAATAAATTGGATTATTTGAAGTCATTAATTGTAAACAATGTCAATTTATAGGGAGATATTGAATCGAGAGAATTTTGTTTCTAGTTTTTGCAAATAAAATTACAAAATTATAATTAACTCTTTTATTTAATTAAGAACTCCATCCCTTAACGAACTTGGTATAGCTCACTTAATTTTGAGTCAGAAATTATAACAGTACTGATGAAGTGGATTATTGCGCTCGGCAGAGGCCTAATGCCATTTTATAGACTATTCGAGGTTTCTTCAGACTTTTTAAATCAAACACTTGAAATATCACTCCATGTATAACGTGTTTAGTTATTTCGTAAATATGCCATGCATCACAAGCGTTTTGTACCTCTGTTAACACAAAATTATCTTAAATTTTGTTTTTCTTTAATTTTAAATTTTACGTGCATTTCATTTATCAGTTATAATATTTAATTTATAGTGAATACGAATTAACCAGTGAGAAAACGTGTGTGTTGGCAGTGCCTAGTAATACATAGTTCTAATGAAAAATTTTATTACAACTGAGTGGGCACGAATAACATACGTTGCGTTGTCCTTTGTTGTAATGAGTTAAGCTTAGGAGGAATATCGGTGAGGTGTGAGGTAACTGTGACTGGACTATAGCTGTAACTTCTGGTTTGTCTGGACGGAGGGCGTGGCGTGGCGTGGCATGGCGCTGGGTTCACCAGCCTGTATGTGTGCCACATACTTCCACGCTTCTACTTGGCGCCGCCGGTCACCTTCTGTACAGCAGGTGGCTTGGCTGCTATTACAACACAACGCTCCTAATTGTAGGCGCAATGGTTGAATAATTACCGCCATACGTCTCTAGTTGGAGTACGATTATAAGAAACTGACACTATACACGCTGAGTTGGAACAACAGCAACTAACTCCCTTCGACGGGATTTGCAGTGGTTGCATATTTTATTTCAACTACACACTACCATGAATGACATCGCTCAATTTTGAACACTTTCCGTAACATTTACAAAAAAAGATATTTTTTTAGCTCCATCTTAAAGGCCACCTACTGCCCTTAGGAAGCGTTTACGGCCAAATGTCGAATTGATGATTTCGAATTATTTCTTCGTATGGAAATGCAAGCGGAGTGTGGGTGTTGTTGTGACTCATCCTGTATGTTGCATTACAACTGTGAAACACGCCCTTTGCATGACTTTGACAGAGCCGGATACCAACAATTCATCTAAAGATCTAATGTCAACATTTCGCTACAATTCTTCGTTTTCGTAAGCTGAAATATAAAGGTGTTGATGTACTATATACATATTGTCTCAGTCATTCACGTGCATCTAAATGCCTAAAATCATATAATAATAATAATAATTTATCATTATTATTAATATTACGCTGTTATTTTAAAGAAGAGGACTGGAAATCTCTTTGTGCCCCCTTGCTTGGAATAGGCCAAAGCCCTTGGAAAACTACAACATTACAGCTTTTTTCCTAATAAACCACATATGTTACTTACAATTAAATTGTACCTGACACTGAAACGAAGCCTTGAATACAACTGCTTCTAATAAATAACATGACAACATAACTACGATAACCAATAAATGATTTATGTTCGTTAATGGGCGTATGGTGAGAGTAATTACATCGTAACTCGAGTAAGTACATTCGATTCTCGTCTTAAGTATGCTTGCATTTTTGTTTGTTTGGGTCCAAGTTTAGCTATGTTGACGGGAAGACGCTCTCTTGAACATCTTAATAATACCTGCGAGAAAATGTTTTAGCAATAATACGATTATATTTATTTTCAACATTCTTTTGTATACAGTTTAAACATACTAGGTTCATGTTAATATTACTGACTAAACCATTCAAACACCAGTCGTAAAGAAATTGAAATTTCTAAAATACAATATTTCTCCCGGTCGAAAAGAAAATGATTTCTGGCATTTCAGTACGTTGATTGTAATCAAATATGTCATTATTTTAATTGTACGGAATACCGTTAAACGTATAGATATTACTTGTAAGCGATCTTACCGCGAATAAAAAAATGAGATCGTGTAGTTTTTGCATCATGGTACGTCAAAATCACCATGTTAGGTTTTTTAGGGTTTACAGATGAATTAAATGGAAACATATTCAGAAAATTTAACAAAGGTAACTGATAGATCATGTCTTTGTGCTAAAAAATGCTTAGCAAAATTCATTTTTCCAAAAATTCTAGGCTGCTATAAATAACCAATACGTAAACATTTCCTTATTTAAAGTAATAATTTATTAAATATGAAAACATTTTACCGCGCGTTTTAAAATATTTTTTCAAATAACACGCAGATTCTTATTTTAATAATAATCACCTCATTTGGTTATAAGTGAGTTAATTTTTAGCCTACTTCCCCAAGGCAAGATAGGCGTATGCAATCACTCCGAATATTTGTTTGGAATGTACGTCCCTCTAATAACTCTTTAACCCGACAATCGAATTTCACTAAACTACGTCTACATATAGTATTTATTAATGGCATCGAACTTCTATACTCTTCAATCACATCGGGATATTTTTTTATAAATGGTTGTAATCTTAAAAATTAGAACATTTTGTTATATTTCGGGAACTCTTTAACCGAATACAACCAAATTTGGCCCGTTGATAGTGCATGCTGTGGGCATCAATTATAGATCGTGTTTATGTTAATAATTCTGAACTTTGTAAAATAGTGCAACAATAAATATAAAGTTTTTACTTTGTATCTCGGCAACTACAGAATCGTTTCCTATCATATGTGACATATAAATAATACTATTGGAGGCCATGTTCGTATTTGCAATTTAAAAGCATAAGACACTTCTTGTAAAAATTGAAGAAGTATACACATTTTTAGGTTTATTTGCAACAACTACAATTCCGTTTGAGCATTTTCGACCAAAATTGTTCGCTGAAAGAATAGTTAAAAAGCCTCAAATGTGTCTAAACATAGCCTTGTCTTCCGCCATTTCGTAAGATAGCGCGATGTGAAAAATTAAATTTTAATTACGTATCTCGGGAAATGATCAGTCGATTCCTACTAAATTCGACACTCAAGCAATACAGTACTAGATTGCGTCATGTTAAGTGACATGTTTTAGTAGGTAGGACTATTTATTTCAAAATGATGGCCCCATGAACATTATAGACTGCTATGCCATATCTATGAAACCAAGTAACAAATTTCAACAGATCTTTGTGTGCAGGTAGTGTATATGCAAGTATCAAATAAGCTAATCTAAATGCCCATTTGTCAACCATTTTGTACGATAACACTACATGAAAGATTAATATTTTGTGCCTTATCTCGGGAAACAATGAACGGAAACCCACCAAATCCAGGCTACAAGTTATACTTACGTAGTTAGTCTAAATTTATATGACTTAAGGAGGTAGTCGCGTATTTTCAAAATAATAGCAATGTAAATATTTATATTAGTAAGCCATATATCCCAAACAATTTCAACCGGCTTCAATATGTAGCAGTATCTATGAATTAATTAGAATGTGCCAGTATAGGAATGAATATAGCACCACTTGAGAAATTGGAGCTTTTTATGTAATACGTCCTGTAACAACCCACCGAGTTCCACCGAACTTTGCACATGGATAGAGAAGGCCATGTTTTAAATGTGTCAGACTTTATTTACAGTATGGCAGTCATATAGGCTGTTCACGGTAAAGTTAACACTGTTCAATGCCGTGCTTAAGAAGTTCCTTTTAAATTCATGTGTATTATTTCGCCTCGTGTTAATATAAAAATTAAGTGACACTAATAATCACAGTGTATACATTATACAGTTATTAAAATTTATTGTCTGAGGCCACAATAAAATATAATATATTTCTAACTATGCTTGCGGGAAGAGCCTTACAATGTGCTCACTTTAGCTTGATGAGCCAATAAATCATTTAGATATGTTTGTAATATATATTTAACGATTCAACCACGTTCCATTAAATTTTGTTTGCTGAGAGTAGACATTGAAATCATCAAATATGTCTATAGAGATCATCTTTTGGCGACTTCTTGTATGGCAGGGCCACGTGATAAAATGCAACGTTATACCATAACTCGTTATCCAATCAACGAATTAACATGAAATTTAGCATACAAATTGTACTGAAGTGGTCCATGTTAACAGACATAATCTATGTGGGGAAGATTGTTTTTTCAAAATAGTGAAATATGTATTATTTGGATGATTTGATCATATCTATAAAATAATTTCACAAATTTCAATCAATCGTTTTATATAAGACTTCTATTAGACGCATCAGATATGCTTACACAGGACATGTTTTATGCCTTTTTGTACGATAGCACCAAAAAAACTAAAGCTTTTATGCTAGATCTCAACCAGTCATCCTATTTCCACCCAATTCTGCACAAAAGTAGTTCCACTTTAGACCATGTAAAATTACATGATTTAAGTGATTCTCCCACTTGTGTTCAAAATGATGCCCCTGTGGATGTTTGAAGTTGCTAAACCTAATGTACAAAAAGTTTAGATCGATTTATACCGAAGTTAATGCTCCCAATGATGCCTCTGTAACGTAGTAGGCTGTAAGGCAGCTAACGGTACGAGGCGTTCTGTGTTCGAGTCCCAGGGATGGCACCGTATTTGTAATCGTCTCACTACTGTTGCATATGTTTCTGGTTGCATCTCTAATGATATCGCTATCAACGAGACGTCCAGACCCAACTACCATCTTATTTTTTAAAATCTTCATAAAAGTTATTTGCATCCGAGTAAAGGAAAGTAGGCTCATTAGATCTATCGAAACATTCGTATTAATTGTACTTCCTAAAACACAAAGATTGTCATTAAAACTAGTTGGTATACAAAAAATGTGGTAAAGTTTGCTTGCGCGAAAAAATAAGTAGTGTCTGCGTGTTAAACAGTATTTGCAAAAAACATAGAATTATGATTTTTTTTTTGGTTTCAATGCGCCATTAAAGCAGAAAGCTCGCCAGTAAACGGTAGCTTTCCTTGTCTTCTGTACACGTCAGCTATGAGCCGAACTGGAGTAAATTTGGTAATTATTTCTCGCGTTCCACGAAAAACGAGCACTCAACGCTGTTTGTGAGAACTTGGTGAACAAAATGAAGGCAGGTACCACCGGGTCATGAATTTCGTCTCAAGTCACACACAACTTTACCCTAAGAAAAAAATTAATACCGGTTTTTTCTCTCAGCTACAACGAAGTTATGACTGCACCCACAAACACCTGTGCTCCTGTTCCCACAACCTTCTAAGGCTGCTAATTAAGCTAATTACCAAGTAGGAAAGTGCTATTGGGAAAAGGGAAGGTGGCGGCAATTTGTTTCTTTTGAGGCCACGGAGAAAAACTGCACTTTTCTTCTCAATCTTTGGCTGTGTCCGACTACTTAGTATACTAGTTAAATACAAACGTATCTATGCTTAAAGCCCTTTCACGTGATCAAATCTTTCTTCAAATTACCTTTAATTTTTATTGAATTCAGTTCATTGAGTCAAAGATACTTATAAAAACTTACTTCAAGAATTTTTTTAAACTTGTTTCAATAAAATGTTTGTGACAAATCATTATGTAGAAACTGGAAAGCTTACTGAATGTAATTTATTGAAAGGCAATTTAAGTGATTTAGTGGCTCGATAAATTATATTATTATAAAATATTTGACCGTATAAAATGGTTATCACCATTATGCCTAATGTTTATTCGTCCAGAATATTGGGGCAGGTAATCTTTTATTCATACCTGAAAAACATAGGCTAAGTGGATATATTATCCAGCAAGAAACAGTATTTAATATTATTCAACACAAAATACTAGAATCATCGAATTTTGGAACGCAGTAATTTCTTTTGCACCTGTAATAAATTCACATTTAATGCCTATGTTGCTATGATATGTAATGGAACCTTGTAAAATTTTACTTTTATTTTCAGTGTCAAAATATACTCGCCCAGAATTATTTCTGTGGGATTAAATTTCGTACAACAGTAGTCTATACATATATTTCATGACCTCTAAACAGCCGCGACGAAATACAAAACAAATATGTGTGTTTGGGAGGTAAAGGGCATTTTTTATAATTTGCAAAACCGAGGTTTTGATATAGTATTATTATATCTTCGCGCTTTAAACCTGAATTCGAAGCACTATCCCCTACACGGAACAAAAAACGATTCATCTAGTGTGTGTCATCTGGGTATCGAAGCAAGAACACTCTTGTAAAGATCCATATTTGTGACATAGTGCAGTCCTTTACCTCCAAAGGAGAAATAGGTATTCTACTGTAAGTACAAGAAGCAAATAAGCGTGCGTTTGCCAAGTATAGAGCGTTTGTGTGCTAGCGGGGAAACTTACAGCACTAGTATACTGTATAAATGATCCTGTTTAACTTTCTAAAATGTATTGTAAGTTTTTAATACATAAATTGTACGAAGTTGAAAACTTCTCTACGCATTTGACTTTGTGGTGAGCAAACATAGGAACACTGTGATTAATATATGGTAAATTAATTTACAATTTACAGTTTCTCACTATACGTAAGAAATTTAATGGTAAATTTACAAATGATTTCTATGAGTGTATATATATATATATATATATATATATATATATATATATATATATATATACACACACACACACACACACACGTGGTGACGTCACAGGCGCATCCAAGTACAGATATATGTACATATTACTTGTAGAGATTTCGTACACATCCTTATCTTCAAGAAGATGGTTAATTCCAGTTTGTAATATGGCTTACAGCAGGTTAATTAAGCTTTTTCGAAACCTGTGAAAAATAAATCCCTGCATATGACTGCACTTACTTCATTTAAGTACTGATAGTTCAAAGGATAACTGCATCAATTATGCGCATTGGAGGAAAAGCGATTTCTCAATTTGGTCTGAGCTTGGGTGAGTGAACTTAAAACGTGGGAGTCATAAAGAACATCACTTCGGAAATTTTTTTACAACCTCCCGAAAGATAGCCGAAAGGGTTAAAACGAATAATTCGACATCTATATCTCTATTTTCTGATGTGTTAACAACATCTACGACAGGTTTTAAAGGTCGTACAGCCCCGTATTTGATTTATAAACCTGATCGGCTATTTATATACTGGACCCCTAAATTTTAGTGGGGGCATTGGTTAATTTGGGGGTGGTAAAAGGTTTTCAACTGGAAGAAAATTATATTCGAAGACGTGGCCTTCTTTTTAAATAAAACGACGTTCATAAAAAAAAACTAGCATTAAGACACATTACGTAAACCTCAGGATGGGTTAAATTAATGCAGGAGGGGGTGGAGTGTTGGGATGGGGGTTTCAAAGTAAAATGAATTCTCGAGATCGCGCCATCCTGGATCACGACGCAGACAATAAGGTTGCAGCTCTTCGTCATTTGTCATTTTAAAGCCAAAATTGTTCGCTCCCTTAAGGGGTTTTAGAAGTTCAACCCCTATCACAGGGGCTAATAACCTTCCTAGAGGAAAATACACGAAATCAATATAATTTGATTAAAACAGCAGAAACAATACGAATTACTAGATATAAATTTAGAGTATAATTTTTATTCATCTAATGGTGCATCTAACCTTTATATTGGGATCTAAACGACATCAAAGTGGAATATAATGGGAAATTATGGTGACTAGAAATTAATATAACATTTAGCGCTCTGAACTTTTTGAATCTACTTATGGAATTTTACAGTTTAATTTTGGTTGTTATCTTTGGAAAGATATTCTTTAATTTGAACACCGAAAATAGAATAAAAACGTTGTTAGAAACCAAAAAATATCATAAAACATACATTTTAAATGCAAATTTGTTATAGGTGCAAAAGGAAATATTCATATGCGTTATTAAAAATTATCTTTTAAGGGAACACCCAACTTAAGTACAATCACAAGAGAATAAAAACGTGCGATCGTATTTTGTTAGTCAAGGGATAATGAGCACGAATTCGGAATGATTTGCGATATCTGTAAGGCACTTGCATTTCAGTCTTCGCCACAACTACACTTACAAAGGCTCGTACAAGATAGTCCTGCATAATATCTCGGCAAGATTTAGCTAAACATGGAAACAACGCCCACTGCACTTGGGGAAGAAAAAATAGTAAAAATGTCCACCTAGTGAATGAAAATGTGATATAGGTGGCTCACGGTAAACTGAGTACTTTTGAAAGCCCTATTAAAGATCTACTTGTATGCACATTCTGTATTCTTCCACCATATCAAAATAAACATAGCTATGGGTATGATCATTTTGTTCATGCGTCGGTCAAGTATACATATGGAATTATTATAAATTTGATCGTTTTTATACTTATATACATTATAAAACACAAAGCGAAAAAAAAAATCACATATGTTTACCTGACACCATTAATTTAGTGTTAAGACCTGGCACTACATTCCCTGCGTGATTACCAACATTACTGGGTGCTTGTTACTTATAAGTAAGTAGGAGCAGTGGCATTTTACAAAGGTTGATTTTAAAAGTGCTCAACTAATCGTGTACAGTCTATATACATTAACTGGCTTTCTTACTATCTGCGGGCCGGCTCTGGGTTAGACGTGCGCCATAGAAAGTTAAGGTAATCAGCCTCTGGCAAGTCAATCTGAAAATAACTTCAGAAGCTGTGCCGATAGAGTGTTATCTGCAGCAGCTGGTTAGAGCCCTACACACACCAATTAAGATATTAGTAGTAAGAGCATGTCATTTCTGGACCATCGATGTAAAAGTGGCACAAGTGCCCATAAACATAACCTGGAGAGGGAGGGCGAGAACACAAACTGGTGCCACCACTTTTTGGAGGAGAGCACACTAACTGGTACTCCCCCCAATCCCTTCCACCCAAGCCATCGCACCTCCGAGGTGAGTTGTGATTGGCTGCACCTCCTTCCCCACCCTCCCCTTCGGAGGGGTTCTGTGATTGAATGTTGGTATTACCCCTAATTTCCCCTTCTTTGCCCTCCTTCTCCTGGATGTGTTCTCAGATTAGTTGGTTGGTTGTTGGAGCAAGAATGACACAAGGGACATTTGGGGAGAGTATATGTTGTTTCTTTGGAGTCGGGTAGCCTACTGAACTTAGAAGCGACATATGTGTCCAACCTCCGGTGTTTGGATGAGGACTGAAGTCTGATGTTGGGTGTGGAGAGGAGGTGTGTCGGTGCGGTATAGGTGTTGCTTCATCGAAGCCTGGATTAAGACTGAGGTCTGATGGTGGGTAATGGCAAGGGGGAGGGTGTCGGGAGTGGTATAGGTTGTGCTTCTTCGAATTCTGAGGTTGTAATGTGCTTAGAGGTTGATGAGGGGTGGTAGGGGGAGCAGGAGCAGGGTACATCCGTCCAGGTCGGTGTCGGAGTTTGGAATGAGCTGAGAGGGTGAGTGAGTGGAGGAAGGGGGAAAGAGCAGCAGGGCATGCCCTGCTTCTTAGCAGTCCACCATGCTACTGAGCTTAGGAGTAGTGATGCTGGGCTGAGTAACTAAGGTCACAAATGTAATAATCCAGTGTCTGAGAAAACAAACGAATTATAACCAAAAAATATATAGCATTTAAATTGAACAAGCACCGAAACATTAAATATATCCCGAGAAATAATCACAAACTCCAACAGAAAGTAAAGAAATAAATTACAAGCACAGATACAATTTCCAAGTACCAAACATTAAATTATGGCGGAAAAATTGTTTACCAATGAAACAATAATCAATTACAAACACAAGATAATTAATAAGTACACACAATGAGATGAAATACCAATTGAATATTAAATAATGATAATTCACAAATACTGAGATAATGAGAGAAAATCAACTACAAGCGAGCACAATGTGACATTAATTACACAATTGCTAAGTATTTGCAACGAGTAAATTAGTACCTACATCCTAAGTGCACATCCACACTGTGCTACTCCCGACTACACACTGAACTCAGAATGTGTATATCTATAGGTATACCACTTAGCCCAAAGGCTCCAACACTTGCTATTTTATTAAATGAATTGTCACTACATGATAAATTTACTATTTATTTTATAAAAATTTCGTTTCATTTAAGTTTCCTAGAATATGTCCCTCTCTGAATACCTGTTTTCCCATTATGTAGTCAATTGTGCTTAAAACATTCCTTCAGAAACTTTGAATATTCAGCCATGTCAGCGAATACCTTTAAAATTACGTGCATACTAATATGTTACTACCTATGTAGCGTGCAGCGCAGGCCAAAATCAACCCTGCCGCCCTAGCGTGTTGTACGAAGATTGGAGCCCGCCGTCCGATGTCATCGGCTCTTGGGCCTCCCCCCCCCTCCCCCCACAAACGACTCTTCTTCCCGCCCTAGCTACAGCACACTCGTCAATATTACTTTAGATATACAATAAAAATCATCACCTTCCAAGGTTAAGATATATACATTTCTTTGTTATTTAGTGCAGTGTTTCGTGAAATCTATTAAACTCTGCTAAATTTCCTTCACTTAGCCTTGGTAGAGTATTTTCTTTCCCACATGAACAATTTGTTTGTTAAATACCCAGACTATGTCTGTAACACGAACGAAAAGGGATACAGTTCTATATAAATTACTATTCAAACATTTATGTAATGTTTTTTTCAACAGATTTGTGAGGTTTTAAAATGAATAATTCTGATAATATTTTGTTGTTACGTTGTAGACCGTGTGCAGACCATGACATGTGTTTTGTTTATGTCGTGAAAGCTGATGTGTGTGGAGAAAAAATGCAGCGATGTAAATTATTATTTGGTTTTATTTACCTCTCTCGAAATGAATTATCATAAATATATAACGGAATTGTTTTTCATTATAATACTATATTTTTCTATAATTAAGTGTTCATGATAAAATATGAATACCGTTAGCACTTACAATTACAAACTTTATATTAATCATTGATGATGTCATACATAATAGTAAACTTTTCATTCCGTTCTTATGTGAAAGGAGGTGGATAGGAAATAACTGTTCAGTAGTGGAGAAACATATGTTAGACGCACGACAGTCTACAATTGAACGCAATATTTACAGTTTGGGGTTGTGATCTACTACAAAGGTGACTGTTCTTACAAATAATCAGTATGTTTAATGTATCGATTTAAGTGTCATTAAGGGTGTGTCCGAATCTAGGAATGCACTTATGTATATAAGCATAATACATTCGGCTCGATACGTAATACATTCGAAGAGACATACTTATTTGCATCCCTTAGAACAACTAGTTAGTTGATAAGATTTTGAACAAGCATTCTGACGGAAAACACATACTGAATATGTGCTGGAACGTAGGAGCATAGATTTAGAACTATCGACCAATTAGGAGCTGTAGCTGGAAATATATGACAGTGAAAGTTTTCCTATTAGCCAATGATATACATTTTTACAAGAAAGTAATGAATATATATTTGACTCAGTAAAGCATTTATCAATAATGTATCATTAAAACTGGTAAGAATTAGAGGTAAATTTCCTTTTAACACCAATATTGGTATGCATAAAAATTAAATGTCGGATTTTCATATAGCATTTTCACTCATCCATGCCTTGCCTTATAAAAGCTTTGTTAGCGTTTGCAACGCGCTGCATATTAACTAAAAATGCTATGCCACGCTCGGTTTACAACATATCACGAAGAAAAATGGTTATTTTTATCCCGGCTCTTCAAGATCATTAAAGGTTAAAGATAATACATTGTTAAGAACTTTGCTCAGTGACGTTTCTCGAAAGTTAATGCCTCCATTCCACTCTTTACAAAAGGAAGGGCGCGAGACGTACACACATTCGTTTCCCTGTGTACGTGTGTGTCATTTCCCGAGACATGTAAAACATTTATGTACGTAGATGAATGCCAACACTGTATGAGCGTGCCTCTCATTAAGCATAAAACCTTATGCACACTGCGGGAGGACACTAATGATCACGTATAAGGCTCAACTGTAACAGATGTTTGTTTGAAAGCGACAATACAACTGTCTTATCTGTAAGATCCAAGTTTACAATAATGATGTGCATTAGTGAATATTATCTGAAAAGTTGGCAGCTGTGTGCGTTTACATTTACACAGCACACCATTGTATATTCTACACTGAAACCTCGGACTCATAACAGTGTGAAAAACGTTGACAATGAAATGTTTATTAGTAGTGTTTTAAGAACAACGCACTCATGAAAACTAAACATAACAAAGAGAATTACAATATTCTACTTCAGACTAGGTAGATTACAAATTATAACTATTTCTACGCTAAACATCGGTTGAATGCAATAGCTCGGTGCCAATCACTAATAGTCAAGTTAAGGCCGTGTCCGAAAGGACAAATTCGTTATTTTGTAATTTGTCATTTCGTAGGTTTCAATCCGGACGTTGTCGTCAGTCACTTGTTTAGCACACGCGGCAACGCATTCTTACATTAAAAGTGAAAATATATTTTATACAAACTAAATGCTTAGAATGGCCGTAATAGTTCTACAGTCATCACTGGAATACTGCGAACATGTTAATAAACAAGAAAGTAATATAAAATCCAATAAAGAATTAAAATAAAATAAAACTTGCGAAATATATAAACAAAGCACAATTCTTACTTGCTTTTAAAAAACGTGCCTAGTGTATTTTATTATCAGTTATTTGTTCTAAAAGATATTTAATTACGCATTCGCGTATGTGTTTTGAATGTCAAAACCCACATTCCGCTGATTTTGTCATTTTGTATTTTTGCTAAGATCCGCTATAAACAATATACGGCATATCAATTTACCAAATACGCCACAATGTTTGTATACAAATTTGGGTCACGTGATCAGGTTTACACATTCTGCCATTTCGGATACGACCTACGTTTACAATACAAAAACTAATCCATTTAGAATTATGCTGAAGGTGCTTGTGTGTCGTACAGAAACATGTCTTCTGTATTTATATTGTTCCATTTATTTTTTAATTCTAAAACCCAGCGAATGGAAACAGGCAGCAAGTCTGTCATGTTTGCTTTTGATCCTAACATAACCGCATATAAAACAACCATATTGAAGGAGATCATACCTCAAAGCCGACATTTGCTATTTAAGACACTTATTATTTGTGAACATGTGCACACACGCGCCTTTGTCATATTGTGCTATACTTGCATTACTGTAAATAACAGTTTCTCGCCAACAACACCAACTGCTCTGTACTGACTGGCCGTAACATCAATTTTTTTTCTAAATATGTAAAATACAACTAATTCCTTCTATGCTTAAGAAAGCCCCATTAATGCACACGACCTGATATGTTCCATTGGGAACTAAACACAAGAGGGCACACATAATTTTCCTCTGCACACATCATAACGCATAATGTAATTCTTAATTATTTCTATTGTAAACCCAGACGTAGCTTACGCTGCGATACGGGTTGCAGGCGTGTTTAAATGCATTAGAATCAATACATTTCTCTGTTCATAGTGTAGAGTTGTTACCTAGAATAAAAGAAATATTATTAAATATCTTGACTGTGTCAAAAGTTTTCCGTGTGTTCTGGAATGTTTGTTGTCTCCTAGCCTAAAAATGGATGACAACAATTTACGAACGCTATATAAAAACTGGAATGATTTCTGACAGTAGGTCATTCTTGTGTATTAACTTCGTGGAATATTTACATAATTATAATTTACTTTTCCTAAAAGTAGTTATGTTCTGTGTGCCCCATGTTGTGTTGAGTGAATAAATACTTTTTTCGTTAACGACCACTCATTGCACGTTTATACTATAGTAACGAAATATATTTTATAACATGTACGGTCGTCTTTATAACAGGGAGTGTTAATTAATACAGTAAGAGTAGGTTCAAGTCGTTTATTGTGGGGATTTTCTCCTTTTTTGTAGCATTCCCCTAACACTTAACAATGTTAATTGTAATTTGCCACTATAATACTAGCAGTACGTTGTTTAATTTTTTCAAAACCGTTTTCTTCCGATATTCAAAAAGGGTTTAAGATGTTTCAAATTCTGCGAGATGCGTATGTCATTTAAGCCGGCCTAACACGATACCCATTTTCTGTAACTTTCTGTTATACTCATGGGCACAGCAAAAGGCATACAAGTTTCTATAGCATAAGGGAAGTAAGAACTCGTCCGTTCATACTCACACGTTACCTAACGTGCTAGTGAAAACCTGTAAATGGCAGGCAAAACAACTCAGGAGACAGGGATGCAAATGCAACCAAATTTTATATGTAGGTGCTTTGTGATGCATCCACAACGTACGAGGATAGTTTTTATTCCCTGAAATTGCTTTGGTTTAGGTTTTAACGTACGAGTACTGTTAATGTATGGAAAATGATATGAGTAACGGCACTGCTAATGTATGGAAAAAAAGGTACTGTACTCAAATGTATGTACGACGGACATTTACGTCTCTCATTTGAACATTGCCATGTTATTTAAAAAGGGCGTATTTAAGAATGCTGATTAAAAGGGGTTGGGGGAGAGATTTCATATTTAATTTTTGAACAAATTACAGAAGCTGTATTATTACAATTATATAGTACCATAATTACTTATCATCAATGTGTATATGTACAGATATGGAACCACAAAATGCTTTAGACATTCTTCATGTGTAAGGAAGATCACGTATTCCTTGAATTAAAATAAAATAATACTTGTAATTTTGGTTTTACCTTTTATTTTTATTTCGGTGGGGGGGAAATGTTCCAATATATCACCTCCCATCCCGGCTACGCCCCTCTTTTTAAATACGTATCATTAATGGGCAGCTCTCCTTTATTAAACACGCTTTTGCGGTTATACAGCCAAAAGAAGACAGAACTGTTACAATACTAAACGTAAGGCTTTCATGTGTGCCTGTTAATATTACTCACGCTATATAGCTCAAATTGTCTACTTTAAAAACCAATCTATGTGATTAGCAAACAACCAGTGTTCGTCAATGGTACACTGAAAAAAAAAATTTCTGTTACCGCCATAAAAATTTTTTTTTCAGTGTACTGTGCTGGTACTTGCTTATTATTACTTTTAGACAAAGTATTATGGAAATAAATATTTCCAACAATAAAATAAGTTATAAACAGCCATAACGTGTCACATATAAAAATACATTACCCGTTTGAGATCGGAACTCTAAAACCTACAGATTTGTGGGGCAGACCTATGCACTAACTTACTGAGTTACACTAACCATTTAGTGTCCATACGTGTGAGAACGTGTATATAGAACATAAATCCACAGTTATCGCGTATTTTATGAAGTGGGGTTTATTCCTTTATTATGACTGGTGTGAGTAATATGCATTGTTTCCCCTTACTTATGCGTACATTAACTTTTATTTTGTTCATACACATGTTTTAGAGAAATGGTAATAATTTCTTAAACGAATATATATGAATTGAGATAGGAACTCATGTGTCAGCCATCTTGTCTGCCCCGGCTTGTGGGTATAGCAGACATTCAGAACACATTCTACTGTTGCGGAGTTGGGAGTGGGGGTGTCAGAGATGGAGAATGAGTGAGGGAGAGGGTAGACATACGCACGCACCACGAAATTGGACTAGCGCGACCTAGTGTCCATCCCTCTAACTAAAGATTCTTACCTGCTGGAGTGATCAGAAAATGTAACCTCGGGAAGTTCACTCTAGGTATATCTTTACTCAATGGATATACCTACCATACAATAAAATTAGCTGTTTATCAAACATGCATTGAGTCAGCAAGTACTAAATACGTTCTAAAAAACCTGTAATCTAATCAACCATAATGATATTTAATACTGATAAAACACTGCAATATTTCTACCAATATAAAAATATGATTCTCTACTTCCCACACGCAACATAATAAAAAATAATTACAAAATCATGTAATGCTTCACCTGGTGGTACGACCTAGTCATCAACGCTGCATGGAAAACAACCTAGTATATCCAAACCCCGTGGAATTTTGGCAAGGCATTAATACTTTGGCTGTTGTAATGGTTTCGAGATTAAGGACAAGTTCTTAAACTGAAGACTACTGGATATAGGAAATATTTTTTAGTAGGCATTACTAACACAACTATATTCTCCCCAATGTTATTCATACTAATTATAAATAAATTGTAATACTTCATAAATAAAATATGAGTAAAAGTACAATTAAACCAAAAATAAGTTACCTTTATTTTAGCACGTGTATAAAACACTTGTGATATGTGACATAGGTAATTAGAAAAGAACCAAACGTGTCGTAATAGGGTGATTTTTTTTAAGGTTTAATTAATAGAAAGGTGCGAAGAAACCGCAAGTAGACTATACAAAATTTCTTAACATTGATACAAATTCTTTATTACATACAACCAGAGTAATTTTTATGATGGTCTTGACTCTTAGCAACTGATTATTAAAACATTTAAATGAGTAAATTCTAGCATAATATTTTACCGCGTTGAAAATATAGAAGCTTTTCTTTTTCATATCCAGGATAAGTCGTAATCTTCTTACAATTTTGGTAATGTATGTGCTTTTTTTGTAAAGACTGTTCACTAAAGTGAGCACTTTTTAAATGAACCTTAGAGAAAAACCACTGCCCCTGCCTGCATATATTTCAACGGCCGCTCCAAGTGACATTTGCCCAGTAAAGTTTGTATAGAGGGATGGAAAGTAGTTCCATATCTAAAGGTCAGATAAAAAGTGTTTGGTAAAATTTTGTGGAAATTTTAATCATTACTTTCCCTTTCCGGTTTTTTTAATGCATCAAAGTGTATAAATTTACACAATTGTAAAATAATTCCTTTCATAATAATTTCATTAATAAAGTTATGAGGCCAACGGCAATGTTAATTTTACATAAGGCGTAAGAATACACAATGTACATACAAGTAGAACGAAAGCAGGGCTTCCAAAAGTGCTCATTTTACTGTGAACAGCCTTTAATGAGTTGTGCATATAATACAGTCGAGTGAAATGTTCTGTTTGAAGACACTCTCTTTCGATATATAGTCGCTTCGCAGTATCGTAACCCTTAATTGAATAAACCCTTTGAAAATTCATTCCATTAGGACGTTGTTGTTGATTTCAGAAACGTGTTATGTACCATAAGGGTTTCATACCTTTGTTAGGACAAAATAACTGAATTACATTATTTTCTGTCAAGTTAAAATTTTATTTATAAAATATAATATTTCGTTTATGATTAATATGAATAGAAACATAGAGAAAATGTTTGTTTTGTTAATGCCAAGTAAGAAACAATTCGTATCCAAAATACAAGGGCCTATTGCACTGAGTGCGTACGAATTTGGTGCGTTGTCCCCTTGGGTGTAACTTTCTAGACCCGATTAAGCTTTGTTTGCATGATGCGGAGGAATATCCTGTAAGTAGAACTCAAGCAGTGCTTCAGAGAACTGGAGTAGACTGTACAGTTGGAGCGGTGGCAACTTGTAGCCCGCCACGATGTAGGTCGGCTCCAGTGGACGACAACAGCGCCTCTGGGAGACGGGTGGGCGCAGGCTAGGGTTGTCGCAAGCCGGCCGCAGTGAAAGCTGTTCCCCGGGCCGAGCCCCCTCTACCCACTCTGCCACTGCAGTAAGGGAAGTTGTGGCGCTGTTCTCAGGCCTCGCCAGATAAGCCTGTCAGCCACACGACGCAACATGTCCTGCCTCAACACAGCTTGCCTGCTCCTCCTGCTGGGAGTCGCCTGTGTCCTGGCCGCCAGCGTGCAGGTACGTCCATATCTTACCTGCTGTCACCACACCACCAACACAAGTTCAAGGCTGTTGCCTGGTTCACAATTTGCTATAGGGATATACATATTAATGCAATTCAGCACTTTGGTGTTCCTGTTAAAGGTAATACATACAACCGTAGACTTTTTTTTTGGGCGGTAAAGTACGAGCTTCTTTGCTATGGAAGCCCTTTCTAACTTTAATGAAGGTACAGCCTGTTTCCTGGAAAGATCAGAAAACTTATCAATTAAATAAAAATCATTGAAAGAAATTTGTTATATTTGCCTCGATACAGAGCTTGACAATAGGCCTATATCTTTTCTCATATTAAGGTTTTTGTTTCAAGTTTATATCTTCTGAATTGTATTTAAAACACCTAATTTCATTAACATGCATTTATTTATACAACATTTTCAATCAGGCAACAGCCTTAAGTGAGAGTGCAACATTGGTTGCAGGCCGACAAACCCGTTTGATCAAATCATGGACCCGACGCCCGGCGGGTTGCCGTGTTAGCCGACTTCCGGGCCCATAGCTATAACTGTTAACCATTGTTGCTATTTTAGTAGAGGCTGTTCACTATAAAGTGAGCACTTTTAAAAGCAACCTTAGAAAATAATCACTGCCTCTGCCTCCATATACTTATACGGGCACACTGAGTGACATGCGCCCAGTAAATTTGGAAACGATGGAGGAAAAATAGTTCCATATACTAACATCGAATAAAAAGTGTTAGGTAACCAATTGTGAATATTGAAATTATTTTTTTCGTTTCTTGTTTTTTTTTTTTTTTGCAGCGACGTATAAAAATTATCAGATTTTTTTAAATACTTACTTTTATATTAATTTCACAATTTCGTTCGATGAACGCATGAATAAAGTGGTGATGCTTATGACAATGTTAATCTTACATAAGGCGGAAGAATACACAACGTGCTTACAATTAGATCTTAAATAGGGCTTTCAAAAGTTCTCATTTTACCGTGAATCGCCTATAGATTTGCATGTAGGTCCGACGTCTTTTTTAAGGCTGTTAGATACCAAATAATTAATTAGTCAATAATTGTGCCCAACATTGTTCAACTTGTACGTATTATGTGTGATGTCTTTTTTTAAATAAAAAATAAATGCTTAATTTTTTTTCTACTAATTTGATGATAACTCCAAAATTTTTCTGTTTTCTGTAGTCATAATAACACATACTAACTAAGTTGCACAATTGAAAAAAAATTTACAACGTTAACTAAAGGCGTGGGCAACCACTTGACATATAGATACGTAATCCTAAAATAAAATAGAGATTTTTTTTTATCTTAGAAATATGCCAATTTTTCCTTTAATTCCTTTTTTTTTTGTATATATATTGTTTGTTATTTAGCAATTATGTACGTTTTACGCGATAGGCTACGGCATTATTTAACATTGTATATTTTTGAATTTGTACAACTTAGTTAGCACTTGTTACTATGAATGCAGCATAATAGAACATTTTCGAGTTTACATCAAAATATTTTAAAAAATTAAAAAGTAAAATATTTGTATTCTAGGACAATGGCACCGCATACAATGAGAGTAAATGGCACGGCGTACAATGCGACTGAGTTGAACCATGTTTGCTACAAATATAGAATAGGTCTAGTTCATTTTTTACTATCTGACACATCGTCTAGTGTGCTCGATATATAAATGTGAGCTACGTACGTTATTTTTCTTGCATATTGAAAGAATTTAAAGGTTCAATTGAAGTGGCCTACAGAGATCTTGACGGCCGAGGTCTTGAGAGCCGATGAGGGTGAAGCAAGATGAGTATGGATCAGTGTTGGAATGCAAAGGCGGGAGAAACTGGAGATACCCAAGAAAACCCGCCGACCAGCGGTATTGTCCGACACGATTACCATATGCGAAATTGGAAAAAAATCAAGAATTTGCAATCATGGAAAACAAATCTTCACAGTGTTATAAGCAATATTTGAACACGTGCGAAGAATTTCGATGCATTTATTCGTTAGGCCATACCGAAAGCGATAATTTTATGGCGGAACAAATAACTTTACCAATATCAACTGTATTTATTAAATAATAACATACTTATAACACTTTGAATAAGTGTGTTGCATGATTGCAATTTTCTGATTTTTTCAATGTTTCACTTTGAAATTCTGGTAATATTCAATATAGGTATTTAGCGCACTCTAAAGGCCTATACACAACTGTGCTGTCCGAAGCTCTGTCTTAGGACAAGAATACGATGATTGGTGCGCGTGACCTTGTGACGTCGCGACGTCGTCCGGAGCTCGCGTGTCCTAAGACAAGCTGCATCGTAAGACACGTATTCACTAACTTTGAACTTTCTTCCGAAACTGTGTCCTATGATTGTAGGGGAAAAAATAAGAAATAGGTTTCAATATTTAGAAGTTTTCGCGCGAAAATACCAAAACATAAAATGTTAACATTGACATGGAAAACCAATGAAGTAAGTTGAAAGCTGTATTTTAATTATTAAATATTAAATGTAACTAAATTATGCTAAAATAATGTCGATATAAAAAGGCATGAATATTAATTACGTTTAAAACAATCACTTCTACGGTATGTTGAACGATTAGCAATTTAAATTTAATGATGAAATAGTTACAAACGAAGGAAGCAAAGTTTAGTTCCCTTGCTCAGGTGGCAGTGTGGGAAAGCTCGATTACTGTGACATCACTTGACATGGAACATGGGACACGCTCACGTCCACAGTCATGGCCAATTGTAGACGGGAGTATAGGAGTTTCACGGATAACTGAGCACTTCCAGTACCAACCTTTGAGAAATGTAACTGCCCTACCTGCATGAATGTTAACGGACACAGTGACTAACAATGCGCGCCTAGTTAGGTTGGCACCGACGCGACGCGGCGGAGGGAAAGTAGTTTCACACTTTCAAGTTGAATCAAACGTCTTAGTGAAACATTTGCGAATACTCAAAATATTTAACTTTCTTTGTGTTTTGTAAATGTATGTATGTTTAAGAACCAGCAAATTTGTAAATTATTTACTTTGCTAATAATGTCACAGTTCCGCTTCTACAACGCGTAAATAAAGTGACCCGGAACACGTCTCTGTTAGTTTGACACACAGCGAAATAACACACAATGTGCATGCAAGTATATCTTTAGCAGGGCTTTCAAAAGTGCTCAGTTTACTGTGAACAGCCTGTAGGCTTGAACTGCTTTGCACATAAGTTTTAACCGCACGGTTTGCGGCAAAGCTATTGAACCTCTGCGTCCACAGCGCTGATGTACGAAAACAACACACAATTCAGGCTGCACCTGTCAGTTACTTTCCAAACGTCACGTGCATTACAAACACATATTAACAGCACTCCAGCGTAGCTAAAACCATCTTGAACAAAGCTCTCTATTTCAAGATATCCGCGTGAAATACAAACAGAAATACTCAAGAAACCTGCAGTGAACTTTGCTACAGACCTTCCACCAACTAAACAGGTAGAGTCAGCTCTCTTAGTCCCGCGAGTATTCGCAGCACAACGAGTAAACAGGGAGGCCACGGTGTTGTAGTGGTTAGAATAGTCGCCTCACACCTAAGGAAACATGGCTTTATCGCCGGCGGCGTCGCTCCCAGGTTGTCACATGTGGGAATCGTGCGGGTTTTCTCGGGGATCTACCGTGTCCCCGCCCCTGCATTCACCTCGCTTCACCCCCTTCGGCTCTCAAGACCTCGATGTTAAGAGCCCCCCAAACCTCTTCACTCACTCACCAATATTTCATTCACGGCCATCCCAATATTTTGTGATGTTTCGAACGTTTCTGGTTTTAAGTTCGTGCAGTTAAAAACAAGAAAATGAAAGAGACAAGATAAAATGATTACAGTTGCATCTGAACCATTCCATATAAGTGATTTCTTTGAACTTACTTCAGTGAGTGAAAGGCGTGGCTCTACCAGAAAAGGCTCAGAAATTAATTTATTCTTTATTTAAACTCATTAGAGGACCTTCGTGGCTAACGTTAGTTAAGGCGTTGACTTAGAATAACGAGACTCAGAGTCCCGTTCAAGCCTTGGATGTATGTTCTTTTTCAGACAAGTAAGTTCAGATTAGCTGAGTGTTTAACCCACTCTCCTACTTTCATACAGATTACAGACTTCAATAAAATATAATATAATAAATCGTAAAAAAAAATTATAACTGGCAATTCACAGACAAGAAAAATTGGCACAAAAACAACTTGCTTTTCATATCGGCGTCCAATATTTCTCATGTCAAAGATGATTCTTGTACCAACACAAGTTCTTCCCTCTAGCCACATGAGTGTGACGTCATAACGGCACATCCACCAAGGACGTTAAACCCAACACGTCCCATTGCTGTACAAAAATTTTAATTTATTATCGTTTTAATAAGTTGCATCTGAAAAAAAACTATTATTCCCTTTTGTCTTCGTCGTTGGTTAGGCCATCGTGAAAACTATAAAAGTATTCAGGATGATTTCGAAGTGTTTTATTGGGAAGTAAATGGGGAAACAAGGGACGAGAAACCTCACTCATGTGGTATGCAGTGGCTGGACGAGTAGTTTGTCTGATTTGTAGGAAACAGAGTTGTGTTTGTTGGAAGCTATATTAAATTTAATAAAGTTATAGAGATGACTGACTGGACCATAGTAGCTGAGTTGAAATGTTTTGGCCCGTGTTAAAAATTGGAGTCTTGAACACCTGTGAAGGTGAAATGAGGCGAACATGGACCAGCGATGGAATGTAGGAGCGGGAGAAAGGGCGGTGCCCCGAGAAAATCCGCCGACCAGTGGCAACCTACGCTGCGTGTCCCACAAGCGATAATCCGGGCAACCTCACCGGGAATCGAGCCCGGTTCACCTCCGTGGTAGGCGAGTTCTCTGACCATTGCTCAGCCTCTCCCCCCCCCCCCCCACTAACACAATAGGCCTACAGCTTCAGTGATTGCTCCAGTGCGTTTATATCGTCAGATGAAACCAGGGTTTCTGTACCCTGGGTTTTGGAAAGTAGAGTTTGTGTAGAGTGGAGTGGAATGGGGAGGTTTGAGCGGCTCTTAACATCGAGGTCTTGAGAGCCGATGGAGGTGAGGCGAGGTTAGTATGGAGCAGCGTCGGAAAGCAAGGATGGGGGAGACGGGAAATCCCGGAGAAAACCCACCGACCAACGGCATCGTCCGGCATGACTACCACATGCAAAAATTAAGGACGCGATCCCTCTGGGAATCGGACATGGTTCGCCTTGGTGGGGCCCCCGCGTCCTTAAGAAGTGTTTTGTATGCGGTATAAATGCGCGAAAGTGAGAATTTGCCGTATTTCGAAACCGAGGTTCGTAATTCAAGTTTCACGTCAAATTTTAATTTTCTTGTGCGATATAAACAATGAAAATGTCGGTTTCGTTTGTAAGTATGACATGAAATGTACTACTGAGGTCTGTTGAATAGCAAAACAAATGTTTCATTGATTAAAAATAATATGTCTAAATGCAGAATCTTAAAATATAGTTTTGGTGTAAATACAAAAAGAGCTAGAACGCAATTTATATATAGCATTTGAAAAAAAGTTACGAAATAGCACGAATTTGATTGTTCTTTATAAAGCAATGCAGGCTGACGTAAAAAACTTTTTGTTTATATTCATGATTTTCCTTTGAAAAGTATTCTCTTCTGTGTATCAGCACGGCAAAAATAAATTTTTATTTTTTTTGGTATTATTTTATACCACTGATTTTTGGCATAAAATAACACGCGAAATGAGTTTCCAAAACTGAGTTTCATGTGTAAAAGCTTAGTTTGGGATGTTGGGTTTCTGAAAGTCAGGTTTCGGTTGACGTTATATACGTCCTGCTTGTGGATGAGGAAAATGGCAGTTCTATAGAAGGGATGATTTTGAGTAGCGGACAGTTCAGAGTGCGTGCGGATCAAGTAAGAGGTTGTACTGTACATTCTGGAGACAGATGTACGTAAACTTGTTGTAAACCCTTGACAAAATAATTAATAGTTCAAAGAAACTAAATTCTGGTTGCTTGCTACCATTCTCTGCCTTGAAGCGTAATGAAGGGCGAGCCACATACCAACGCATATGTGAAGTTTGCCTGAAGCTATTTTGAAGCGAATTACACTCATGGTAGAAAAATGACTTCCAATGGAGCACTGTTGCTGACTGTACAACCTTCAGAACTCTAGTAATACACACGCTATCAAAATTGTCAGTAATATATGGTGTGTGTTACATTACATGTAACTTACATATTATGAAAGAATACATATATTAAGTATCATTGCAAAATTATTTTCTTAAATTTACTTCTTTAAATATTTTTTTTATCAATTATTAAGTGTAACTTTTTAATAAAAATGATAACGTGTTGCCATTTTGAATGTTTTAGGAAGCACACTAAAAATATTAATAAAGAACTTTATCAAGCAGTGCCATTATAATAGTGACAGGTTGTGTGTACTAAAAAATTAATAATTATTTGCTAAAAAATAGTGTTTAATAACCGTTTTTATGAATAACCATTTCAGCCACGAAAGTTATAGTTTTTACTTTAATTTTTCTTTGTAAATGAACTTTGAAATGTGTTCTGCGCGTTGTGAGTCGGGTAAAGTAGTCCACTGGAAGCCAGTTTCCTGCCTTGGGGCATGCACGTTATCATCACAGTCCAAGTCATCATACCAGCATGCAGTCTTTCTCTCGTTCGTCGTGTGATTATTGAACTTGAATTGGCAAATCTTTCGTATTTTAGTCACTTTGAAGAATTTTAGACCACAAAATCATTTATGAAACCTCTCGTTTCTGCCAATAAAAAACTTCAGAACATGTGCTACGACCTGTAGCGCTAACTAGGCGACACAAAGTATGACAACATCAGAAATCAAACAGCGTCATAAACGCAACCAGCTTAGCAAAAGGAAATATTTTGTTTCAATGTTTATTGTACTCATTAAAACAGTGAGTGGGTTGGCAGAACTGTAATATATTTGGCCAATCTTTTCAAAAAATACATGTTATATCCCTTTAGGAAAATACAATATCATAACTTTTAATATTTTTACTATGATATATGGTACCAAAGAAAGAACCACAATTTTACTACCAATACAATTTGCGTAAAAATTACGAATAATTATGAGAGAATCATACTGCAAAATAGAAATATATTTTCCAGAACGTCCTCCTCACTTTAACTGTAGGAACGTTCTGTATTTCTCTTTATCTATTTCACTAAACATTGTTTTCCCACAAACGTCTTTTAAATGTGACCCTATTCCGGTAGCTTAACAACACATTCCTTGTCTTCTTTGGATATTGACACGATATTAAAAAAAGTATTCAAACATTTTGACTTCACAATTAAATCTCTGAAGACTGACATTCAAAAAGCCAAAAACTACATCCCTCATGAAAATTGTCCTTGCGCAACTCTACGTTTTTTTACAGTTACGTTACATTTGCCACAAGCATCCATGCTCTCTAACTTTTAAATGATTTTTAAACAGTTTACTGTTTTAGGTGAAAATCACAGGAATTTAGATAATTGAGGATTTATCCACGGCTAATATTTAAATGCCTTTAAAGCAATTACTATTAAAATAAATACCCACGCATTACAATTTCATTCACATTTTCAAATTTTTCTATTTTAGGTACCAAAAACTTAACTACTCAGACTTCATTTCGCTACCTACGAATCTGAAATACTTTATTTTACAATATTACATAATGTGCAGTATCTGTTTTGTCCCCAGGAGTCGACTCTCAAAGAACCCGACTACGGCGGTGCTATTTATACTTAGGTTCATTGCACGGCCCCTTCCTCAAAACGAGGCTCAAAATACAAAAAACCAACTTTAGACCAATGAAGATAATAGTTCAGTCTAAAATATAGACTATTTCCAGGAAAATCCACACTGCGAGGGACAGTGCTGCTACCCGCCGGATACACCGGGAAACACAGTCCACCCAGTAGAGTAATCAGCTGTTAGCCAGGACGCTTGCCAGTTGTGTTTTTCGAGCCTCGCGTCTGCGGCCTTGCTCAACTCATATTTCATTGTCTGTGACGCTGCAGGTCTTTATCGATCGACGACTTCGTAGCACCAGCAAAGCAGTTTTCAAGGTAAGAACATATAATCTTACACAAACTTTAGATTTCTTGTAGAAATTTTGTCGACATTTTGCTGGTGAAAACTACGTCGACTTTCTTAGGTGCGGGCAAGAACACGAAAATAGCGCAGGTGTACGCTATAGGGCACGTTTGCAGGGCCGAAGAGATTGTTTGTAGAAAATGAGACCACCTGTGTCAAACGCATAACTTATACTAGAAGACAAAATCGACTTATTCAACGTAGCTATCACGAGTTTGTAATGACATTATTAATAATGCCTCAATATGGAAAAATAAAGGTTTTAACTATAGTTCCACAAGCCAAACTGAGATCTTTACAGCCGGAAATTGTAACTCTCGAATGGATACTGACCGACGTCTCAAAATAAATGGAACGAAGCCCGTTTGAGTACTGCCCCAATTCCTTAACTTACTCAGCAGTCAGTAAACGCAGTGATCTTCGCGCCTCGAGTCACACTTGTGTAACGTGAGAAAATAAGCACATTCTTCCATTCCGCTACAAACATCTTTGGTTTTTCCCCATGTCAGGTAACCAGAGCCTTCTTGCTTAGTATCATCTCCTCGCCCTCTCTTTTTCAACTTTGTATTTTCAACAAGCAAATGATGTCTTATCAATCATAAACATGTTCTCCAGTTAAAAAGCTGGCAAAACACATGATTGTACACTGTCATGAATCATTCTGTGAAATAAACGCAGAACGCTCTCCAGCTGTCGGACTAAATTTTCTTAGATTAACTGATTACAATATGTTTTCGTATGCATAATTTATACACATATAACCACACTTTGGCATTTATATATAAGTATTCATTTTCATTTCTTTAGTGCAGTTCAGCAAATGCAGAGCATATTAAAATAAAATACTATAAAAAGTAATGTGTTTTAATTCTGTATATACTTGGATGAGTTCTTTAATTGATACCCATAATTATTGCTTTTCGTAAGTTAAATGTTATGCATTTCTTCTGTAAAAAGATTTCCTTGACTATCTCTAAAAATAAAACGAAAATTTTCAAAGAAAAATACACGATGCTGTGAGAAAAAAATTTATTCACAAATTCAAATCTAATCAGTGCTTCCATGCCAAACTTTTTTTACGATGTACAATAAATCAAGCATGATAAGTGGCTTAAAGTACATAGTACACACAAGAAGATTGTGAACTCAGAAATCGAAAATGTTCCTCAAATCAAAGGAGTATGTATTTATTCCAGCAAAATATTGGTCTGGACGTGTTACTAAAATTAATTCAAACAAACCTTTTCTAAGTAGTATTTTGCGAAGATAATTTTTTCTTACAGTTTTCCTCTTACCGCTTCAAGCTACCGTCTAACAAGCGCTTAAGGTTCCCATCTAAGTAGTGCTTGAGGCTACCGTCTAACTAGCACTTGAGGCTCCCATCTAACCAGCGCTTGAGGCTCCTGTCTAACTAGACCTTAAGACTCCATCTAAATAGCGCTTGAGGCTCCCATCTAACTAGTGCTTGAGGTCCCCATCTAACTAGCGCTTGAGGCTCATATATAAATAGCACTTAAGGCTTACATCTAACAAGCGCTTGAGGCTCCCGACTAACTAGCTTTTAAGGCTCCCTTCTAACTAGCACTCGAGGTTCTCATCAAACTAGGGCTTGAGGCTCCCATCTTACTAACACTTGAGGATCACATCTAACTAGCACTTGAAGCTCCCGTCTAGCTAGCACTTGAGGCTCCCATCTAACTAGTGCTTAAGGCTCCAATCTAACTAGCACTTGAAATTCTCATCTAAATAGCACTTGAAACTCCTGTCTAACTAGCTCTTGAAGTTCCCATCTAACTAGTGTTTGAGGCTCCCGTCTAACTAGTGCTTGATGCTCCCGTGTAACTAGCGCTTGAGCTCCCATTTAACTAGCAATTGAAGCTCTTTTCTAACAAGCACTTGAGGCTCCTGTCTAACTAGCGCTTGAGGCTCCCGTCTAACTAGCAATTAAGGCTTTCGTCTAACTACCGCTCGAGGCCCCCGTCTATCTATAGCTTGAGACTCCCATCTAACTAACACTTTAGGCTCCCATCTAACTAGCGCTTGAGGCTCCTGTCGAACTAGTGCTTGATGCTCGTGTCTGATTAGTGCTTGAAGCTCTCATCTAACTAGCGATTGAGGCTTCTTTCTAACTAGCGCTTGAGGCTCCTGTCTATCTGGAGCTTTAGACTCCCATCTAACTAACGCTTGAGGCTCCCATCTACCTAGCGATTGAGGCGCATTTCTAACTAGCGCTTGAGGCTACCGTCTAACTAACGCTTGAGGCTCTCATCTAACTAGCGCTTGTGGCCTCCGTCTGTCTAGAGCTTGAGACTCCCATCTAACTAACGCTTGAGGCTCCTATCTAACCAGCGCTTGAGGCTCCTGTCGAACTAGTGCTTGATGCTCCTGTCTGATTAGTGCTTGAAGCTCCCATCTAACTAGTGATTAAGGCTCCTTTCTAACTAGCGATTAAGTCTCATTTCTAACTAGCGCTTGAGGCTCCCGTCTATCTGGCGCTTGAGGCTCCTGTCTAACTAGCGTTTTTTTTCGAGTTTAGGGCCGAGATGTGCGCAAGCGATAAGAACGACACTGCCACGCGCATCAAGTTCACTATCGCCGTTAAGAGCAAGTGTCTCAACTGGCGCCCACTCTTCTAGTCGCACTGCGTATGCCTATGGGACATTGAATGGTGGCCCTATTATTTTTGGTGGGAAGTCTGTAGGAAGGTTTAATGCAGGCCCTTGAGTAGTTTGCTATGGATTGGACACGTATATGTTGAGGATACAAGGCTTTGAGAAAGGGGTTTTTAACTATTTTGGAGTACTCGAAAATAGTGTTTCTAATGTTAGTGACGTTTTGAAAGTTCTCAACAGCCCTCGTCTGATGTGTGTGTTCTTTTACCAGTACAATGGGCACACGTTTAATAGTTTCGTTGAAAAACGTGTATTACAAACACACTGCGATCCATTGTAGGCGGGGGCCTAGATGAAACTGTATTGGCAAGCTTTGCAAATGCAATATTTGACCATTTTCTAGAATTTTTTCTCCGTGAATGGATTTAATATCACAGATATCAAAAATGTAATGGTGGCATAGATGATTGTATTTTATGTTCGGTCGCAAAAGTCGTTTTTCCAGAACATTTATTAACCGAGATATGTGTAACCGCGCAAACAACGATTTCACGCAAAATGTTCCAAAGCATACTTCTCTTAAAGGACTAGTAATCATTACATCTTTCATTGCTCTTATAAATTTCTGTAATGAAAATTTATGACCAGGCATAAATAAATCAGAGCTAGACATTGCATAAAATGACTACTAAATAAGTTTTCTTTAGTTGGTACGTTTTCAATTATACCGTTATTGTCCCATGCGGGATTGAAATTTCATATTAAATAAAATAATTAGTAAATATTTCAATACGGTTACATATGCGAAACTAATCGCGTAGGAAAAAAAATTTGTGTGATTTAGAAATAATTTTTCAGTTGTTCATTATGCGTTGACTAGCTTGGTTTTTAAATATTGACTTCGAATGTTGGTATATGGAGGAAAATACGTAAATGCAAGATGTGACGGAGGATAGCGGCAAGTAAACGGTGGGGGTGGTTGTTGTACTTGCAGAAGCGCGACGTGGTGTACCAGCCAGCGGGGCTCCTGCTGGCGGCGAAGCCCCGGGAGCAGGACAAGCCACAGGACTTGAGCAAGGTACCCGGGGTTGCTGGGGTCGACTACCCCATCTACCACTCCGTACCACCCACCTCTTTCCACTGCGGCAACGTACCTGCACTGCCTGGTATCTACGCCAACGTCGAGACCGGCTGCCAGGTATGTCCTCCTTTTCCTAGTGGCGCACGTGTTAAGAACTGTTGCAAGGCAAGCTCTTTTCTGTTGCTTGCTGGCTTTAAAAAGGTAGCTCGGCAGGTGACGCCACAGGATATATATAATGCGTCCCTTGCCTGCTCACTTGTGAATGGTCAGTTTCCGTAGGCTTCACACTGACTCCTGCTCTGTGCACACAGCAGTGAGCATGCACCAGCCTTACATTGCTACACGCCAGCCTTACCTTGCAACATGCCAGCCTTACCTTGCAACACACCAGCCTTACCTTGCAGCATGCTAGCCTTACCTTGCAACATGCCAGCGTTACCCTGCAACATGCCAGCCTTATCTTGCAGCACGCCACTGCTGCTGATGTTATTGGTCAGCTTGGCACCATTCAGGAACGCCAAAAACCAATCACTGAACTCCGTGGCCGAACACACGTCCTCAGTTCTTTCTTGCTGTAGAATGCGTGGCGCCTGCCATGCCAACCCGACGAGTTTGTCGTTGTGTCATTAACAACGGATGCATTTTTTCCACGATAGGGAGACTGATTTGTAAATATATTGACATTCAGTTAAACATAAAATAACATAATACTTACCTATCCTTACTTTATTTGCCTCCTCTGCAGATAACGGCAGTACAGTTTCTTGGTTACAATTATCGTTTACCACCGCCATCTTTAGTCGTCTACTACTACTGAGACTACCTGTAAAGCACAACTGTTGTCTCAGAAGAAAGTGTGTGTAACCTCCAAACAGATGCCAAAACACCTCTCTTTAGTGACACATGAGCTGCAACAGGAAGCAACGTATGGCTCGTCAGGAGTCCCACCACAGTAGAGAAAGGAACGCTGCCTTCGTCCTAGCCTTATAACCTAGGGACACCAGATTTTCGCTAAAAAATTTCATAGCCAGTTGTATTTCACAACAGTTCAGAGCAGAGCCACTCACTTTCCTAATCCTTTCACGCACACTTAAATGTACTCTTTGAGGTGTGGCAAACAAGAAAAAATTACATTTTTTAAATTTAGATTTTTTATGTTATTTATTTACAAGAACGTTTACAGAAAACGACAGAAAACACATGCCACAAATAATTACAGAAACACAACACGCCAGCCGTAGATAAGAAGGATGCTCTTCTGTCGTACAGGAATAAGCGAATGCTAAACGAAAAGAGACAGACTCGAGCAGCGACTGAAACAAAAAACAAAGCATTTCCATGAGTAAACTAACCAAAACTTAAAACAGACGTTCAGTTAATACTTGCAAACTAAAATACTCCTTGAGTAACTAAAAGAGGATAAGTCGGAAATTGAGTATACAAGAGAATAAAAGAAATAGGAATGGCAACAGTACAGTGACAGTATACACAAATAAAACAATGAGACATGTTAAAAAATGTTGCCAATTGTGCACAAGTAGTAAGGACAAGAAACAGGAGCGCGGCATTTTATGATGCACGCTGTACTTGAGTCGACAGAGTTCATTTTCGTTGCCACACACACTGGGCCGCAGGCTTTATGTTTAGCCACAAGGATATGAACTAATCATAACCAGTGGTGTGTAGTGAAGTGTTGCGAGGTAATCTGGTGCTTGCCTAGTGCTGTACACACTCGGCTCACGCAGCAAGAACCATTAACCAGCGTGAAGCCGGGAGAAACTGAATGTATTGCGGTCACTCACGAGACAGTGGCGAGGAACCCATTACTCACGTGCTGTGACGTCAAATGCACTACTACGTTTAAGTGTGGCCGATGGGTAATCTAACAAACGATTAAGTATAGCACAGAGCAAAACACAGCTTACCTTGCAAGAGTTCACCACAAGCAGCTGATCATAAGCGAAGCCAATCAGACGGTTCGCGTATAATTTACCCACAGGTAAGCTCATTGGTCGTTAAGCTTCGCGGTGTGGAATACCGACCAAATATTGTCTACATGTGTGTTATATACACAGCTGTGTACAATGGGTTAAATGGATGATTCAGGTGTTGTGCATCTTAGGTGGAGCCTGCCCGCAAATGAAAGACATACAGTTACGTACGGAGTAGCTCATTGATCATTCAAGTAAGAAAATGTCTACATGACAAAGACACGTGTCATGTAGACATTTTCTTACTTAGACACGTGGCCAATAGGCAAAAGGAAAACATGATACGCCAGCAAGGTAGTGAAAATTGTGTGCGGGTCAAATTTTTTCCTCAAAACTCGGCTGTCCGTACTTATAGCCGGTTCACACGTAAGCTGATCACGCCAAACAGACTGCGAAAAAACTAGAACAGCCGATCAGAAATCGTCCTCGTTATCCGCGCGATCCACGCAGAATGAACTCTCAGCCCCACGTCGATATTTATGCTCGCGACAAGAGTTCACTTCTCCGATATTTTCCAGAAGTCAGTTGGCTCACATATTTTACAGCGCGAGTTTGTTGCATATTTGTTTTGCAAAACTAATCTTTTCAGAAGCTCTTTCGAACCGTATACGACTTCTGTATTTCTACTTTGCTTTTTGACGAGTATAGGCCGAAATTGTAAATAATATTGCTTAATTTTTTTACATTGAAAGTATACAATTTCACCATAACCACGCGGCACAAATGTTTTTATGCACGCAATCGATTGATCTTGACGAGAGCTGCCAACGGAAACTTAAACGAACGTCGTAGCTTCTCCTATTCAATTATGAGACGCGGCGAAACGAACTCAAAATTGCGGTCTCTTCCCCCTCCCCCCCCCCTTCCAAGGCTCGCGTGATGCGTCGCAGTCGTCTCTCAACGTAGCATATTTTTTGACCCTTTGGCAATTGAGTGGTGTAATTGAACTTTGAATGTAGACAATATATCTGGAGCTGCAATGCCAAACATTATCTCCCGAATTTGTCATCATCGGATTTTCTGGATTGCCTCATACTATGGTTGTAAATTTAAATACGTAGTCACGTCAACAGTATAAATATGCAGTGTAGTGCCTTAATACAATGGCTTATGCGCATTTGAACTACAAAAATATTTGCGTACGGATATTTATTACATGTGAAGTAAATGAAATAGATATACGTACAGCAAAAAAAAAATGCGTTTCCGTTTTGACAAATTATTTTCGTGTAATACATGGTTTGTAGAGGTTTGAGAACAATGATAGCTTAACTTATTAATATTTTGTTTATTGAAATATTTGGAAAAAAAATATTTAGGTTGCTATTTCAATACTTATTTAACATAGCTGGGTGTGTGGAAAACTTTTTAAAACTTTGAATTACCGATAATATACAATTTCTATTGAAATAAATGCACTGATTCGATAAGTTCAATTCAATTAGTTGAACTGGCTACAATATTTGATCGCGTGAAATGGCCCCAAGACTCTGTCTAGCCTACATAGGGTTTTTTCTGCGTTTGAGGCCGAGAAGCGCGGGAGCGATAAAGGCGACATTGACACGTATATCAAGTGCGCCATCGCCGCTAAGCGCAAGGCTCTCAACTAGCACAGTGCAGTGTTCTCATCGCTCTGCGTGTAACTATAGTATTTCAGCGGTAACCCTATTATTCTATTGGTGGAAAATCTATAGAAAGGTTCAATGCAGTGCCTTGTGTAGTGTTGCGTGTATCTGACGTGTATATCTTGAGATACAGTGCTTTGTAAAAGCCGTTTTTAGCCATTTTGTAGTGCTGTGAAATAGCGTTTCTAATGTGCGTGACGTCTTGAAGGCAATTGACATTCCTCGTGTGAAGTATATGTTACTTTTATAGATCAGCACTTTGTACGGCCGTTTAATAGTGTTGTAGGAATACTAGTACATATTTCCAACAGTGTGCAGCGCCGTTGGAGCGTGAGTTTGGAGGGAGCCCCAATATGCAGTGTTACGCTTGCGTAAGGCACTGTTTCAACTGAAAGGCGTGAAAGGTCCAGGTTGTTCGTGATTGCCTCTAGCACGACCGTAATTCTCGCCAGCAAAGCCAACAAGCCCTGCACGCACTGTGTGTCTGTCGCAAGCATGTTGGCATTCGTGCGACGATTAATAAGTTCACCTTTCCCTTTCACTGGCCGGCTAGTTGGTTAGTGGGTTCTCTTGCGTGCTTATTCTTGAGCAGGTTTTCGTTCGCGAAAAAAAAAAAAAACAGAAACTGTTCTGGTCTTGCTCACTGCTACAGCTACCGCATTGCAAGTCGCCAGCGAAACACTTCAGAACTTTGCTACAGTTGCCTCAGTAGGAATTAACACAACCCGTTATAGAGATATGTAAATATGGCACATTTGCCACCAGCTGTTCTACTTTCCACGCCAGCGAGGCTCTATATTCCCATACTGGCTAATACACGCTCAAAATTTAAAACTCTTCTAAATCAGTGAATTTGACTGCAGACGTGCTGCTGAAACCATAGATTAAAGATGAGTTAGACCGATATCCCTGGCTGCGCACAACCAATCTTGGTGACCCAACATTGAACTGCTTTTCTACCAACACGTCTAGCGAAAATGGCATGGTTTGGATTTTAGGTTAGAAAACTGATTTATAAACGAGCAATTCAAGATGTTTTATACTTCTTCTAACCAGTCTGTAATGCTTTTTGATTAAATTCAAATTTGTAAATATATTTTATTAATATAAAAGTGCTTGTCATTTAAAAATTAAGATTTACCCCCTGAATATGTGCTAGTGACAATTTAGGGGCTCTTTTGCAGTTCGGGGCCAATAAACAATATTTTGTGGTGGGAGTTAATAATCTTATAGGCAGTTCACGATAAACTAAGTACTTTGGAAAGCCCTGCTCAGTATTTACCTGCATATACGTCGTATATGTTTCCACTGCATGTAAAATTAATATTGCCATGGTGACCTGATCACTTTATCCAAGCGTTAGTCAACTGAAACTGTTAAAATTGTTAATAAATGCAAATATTAAAAAATTGGTTCATTCTTAAGCATGTGTTAATAAAAATAAACAGAAAGTCAAAATGCATAGTATGAATATTCACAAATTATTACCTACCACTTTAATTTAACGTTAAACCCTGTAAGTACCTCATGTCCGTCGTCGCCAACCTTACTGGACGCACGCCGGTCATTGTAACATACACGCAGCTAGGGGAAGTCTTACGTCTCCGACGTTGATTTCAAAACTGCTCACTTTACCCGTAGAGCCTTTAGGAAATGATTTTCTTCACAACGAATGACATCGTTCACATAAAACGTAGAGCCTTTAGGAAATGATTTTCTTCACAATGAATGACATCGTTCACATAAAAGTGACGTCTTTTGCGAAGACGTCAGACACAAGTAAATGTTAAACATGATAAACTTAATACGTAGGTCTTTGCAGTACAATATAGAAAAAACAATAAAACGCAATCCTATATCACTGATTCTGTCAACTTTCTGACCAAAGCCGACATTTTGCCATACTATTGTATTTCTTCTTCTTCGTCTCTTTGTGCTTTAGGCATTTGCCTGTTGCGATACCCGTCTCTTCCTCGGTCTTCGCTCTTAAGGTTTATTTTTCATTCTTTTAAGAGGTAATATCTATTAATTATATTTATTCGATATCTCATTTTCCTTCTGTTTTCTTAAATGTTATCTCTTAAATTGTAGGTGTTCAATTCTTCCTTTATTTCTTTAATTTGTAGTTTATTCGATCTACTACATTCTTTAACAACTCTATGAAATCCCATCTCAGTTGCTTGAATTCTGTTCTCCTGTCGTTTGTTTGTAACCTATGATTCATCACTTCCATATAATAATGTTGTACTGCTATAGTTTTATAAAACTTTATTCTTGTCTATTTCGTCTCTTCATTTTTAAAATGCCTATTTATAGTCCTACATGTTTGTAAATTTCGATAATTTCTTATCTTTGTCTTTATCATATTAAAATGTGCCACCGCAACCTAAATATTTAAAATTCTTAAGCTGTCCTACTATTTTGTTACTGGTAACAATTTTTGTTCTTAGGCCTATAGTCTTTTCCTCTAAAAGCCATTGTCTTTGTTTACTCTGTTGATGTTTTCAAATTGTGTTTCTCACAATTTCTACCCAACAAATAGATATATTTCCTTTTGTAGGCCATTCATGTACCTCTGCCTACATTGCCAAATGCTTTCATAAAATAAATGAATGCTAGACGCTTTTCTCGATTAATTAATTTTCGTTTTTCAATTACCTGTTGTAATACAAACACTGCATACATTGTTGATCTTTCCTTTGTAAAATCTGTCTGTTATTCACATTACAGGCTTTCGCTTGTGACTTTAAACGTATTATTTACAATTCTAGCATACAATTTGTATGCAGTATCAATTAGGCTTATTCCACTATAATTTTCACATTTTCTTCTCTATCCTTTTTAAAATAATGGTATTACTTTTGCCTGTTCTCGGAACCTCTGTTTTTACCCAAAATTTATTAAATAATTGTAGTAGCCTAAATTGTAAATATCTTTCTCCATATTTTATAAGTGCGCTGTTCATGCGATCTATGCCTTTGGCCTTTCTATTATCGATTCCTTTATTGCATCTGCCAATTTATCCATATCCGAATTATTCACTGCTTATGTGTTCATATCTACTGTTTTATGATGAGTTGGGTGCCCTTTCTCATACCACAAATTATTATAGTGGTATATCAATTTTAGGTCTATACTATTTATATGCTTTATTAATTTTCTCTTGGCAATATTTCTCTCCCATTTATAACGTTCATAATTCTTTTCTGATGGATTACTAAGGTATTTTAGACAGGTTTCCTGTTTTTGTCTAATAACGTCTTCCATTTATTGTGTCAAAATATTTAATCCGTTTTCTTTTTCAGAAATGCTTCATCTCTTGCTTTTTAATTGCTTTTCTATGTTATTTTATTCCTCATCAATGTTTTATGCAGTTTCTCTTTCTTTTCATATATTATTCAATCACTTTAGATACAGCCCCCTGTTATTTACATTTTCAAGCGGATATACTTTATACACCTTTTTATTAATTATTTCTTGTATGAGTTTTCTTTTCTGCCACCAATTTGTGTACATGTATTTACCAGAAAACGATCTGATACTATATCATATCTTCTACATACATTGTTTCTCTTGTCATTCCCTCTATTTTACCCTAAATAACGATGTAATATACAAGATAAGTCAACCTGTAACCTCTAGTTGTCCATGTGAATTTACGTATATTTTTTTACAAAAAAATGTATTGTTATTTTGAGTTTGTTAAAAGTTGCGAAGTCTATGTTCATCCTTCCATTCTCATTTACTGTATAATCACCCATTGTTACAACTATATTTGTGACTGGACTATTCCCAACTCTCGCATTAAGATCCCCTAGTAAAATATTGTTTAATGATTGTTATTGTTTTATTTAACATTCTTTGAAGTAGGCCTATAGCATAGAAAGCAGTCCACACGTATTTTTTTCTTCTTCTGGTGCATAGACTGCAATCTTTGTTCGGAAACTTATTTCAGAGTCAGAGTAAAAATTTTTTCGCTTAGTTCTGGTAGACTGGCTCATGTAATAGACTTTCTTCACATAAAGACAAGTGGACTATAGCCCAGTGGAGAATGCGAGTGTGCACACAGGGTATAGAACTCTAGCATCCCCGTAAATCTTTTCGCGAAAAAACAGGTGGCCCTAGTTACAGGCTTTAATTTTATTTTCTCTTTTTTGTGAATATTCAGTGCTACTCCTTTACTCGAGCTCTTCCGTTCCTTTATAGCTCATCAAATATTCTCCCTAATTTTTTTTCCCTTGGAGTTTCTTCTTTGTCTCTGTTATTGCAGCTACATCTATGTTAGCACTCTTCAGTATATTTGCTCATTCGTCTTCTTATGTGTTTGCTAAGCATATCGCATTCCATTTAGCTATTTCTAAGGGTTTTGGAAATCCATTTCGTTTGTCCTTCTTCAAGGCTGTGTCTGTTATCCGTAAGTCCAATCCATATCAGAGGTTACCTTAGGTATTGAAAGTGTAGAGCTTGCAAGGTATCAAATGACGAGACTGATGGTGCTGGTATTTCCTCCGCACCAGATGTTATGGTCACACCGCCAACAGTCTGTCGCCAGAGCCGCGCTCTTTAGGCACGGCACACCACGAGCACGTGAGGCTCTATATTCGCATCATAACCTCGCATGTACCCGTACAGTATTCCTTCAGCACAGTATCCCGCGCCACATCTAAGCGTACGAAATTTCGGCATCAGCAATATAGTTCCAACTTTTATGAAGTCCTCCTATAGTTACTGATAATTAATGAGCCTACTTTCCTTCTTAAAAGCTTATATTGTAGGGAAGCGTTGACGTCTCATTGACAGCGACATCATTAGAGATGAAACCAGAAACATGCGAAATATTACCAAGACAACTAACTTACACGTGAGAGTCACCCGGGATTTGAATTCAGAATAACTTTTAAAATTAAGCTTGTCTGCAATCAACTGCATCACAGAAGTAAGATTCTAAGCATCAACTTCGTATGTAATCAGACTTAATGTTTCGAACGATACGGTTCACTAACCTGAAATATTTCACGCCCAACATTTTGAAAATGAATGTCTGAGCCACTAAACCCACATATTTTTACACGGCCTTACCATGACGCTACTTGTGTGAAATCAATTGATTGGTGCCCGAGTTAAAGCGTAAGAACCTTATTTTCTCAATCGTAGCTATCTTACAAAACTGCCTAAAAATGTTCTTTTGGCTGTGAGTATAATGGAAACTGTCAGCATAAAATATTTGGTTGAATAAGGTTTAATTGTTAAATATATATGCCAAATATATAAAAATATTTATATAGCCGCCATTGCCTGGCTCCATTAAAATTATGTAACTTTACTTGGCATTCTGCAGATGTGCAAAATTTTGTGGAAATTATTTGAATTATTCCTGAAATATGTCAAAATATTCCATTTTCTCACCTGACACTATTTTACAAAAAGCCCTGCAAAAGAGGATCTCTGTATTGCTGTGGCCTGTCCTGAGGGGAGAAGGTCACGCATTAACTAGGGGGGATAAGGGCAGCTAGATGGAAAAGCACTCAAATGCAAAATACAACATTTATTCAACTCAAGTACGCTACAAGAAAGCCTCTATCAATACAATTATTTACACTAAATCATTTAGCTATAGAGCTGGGATACGTCATATATTCACTCAAAGAGGCGCAGATGCCTTTTCTCAGTTACAATAAGTATTAATCTTAAAAGAGGGTACTCTGCTTGGATGAAGCTTAATATGCCTTCGCGTGTCCCGAATCCTAACGTGCCTTCAGTCACCCTACCAGGGAATATAATTGCCCTCTAGATGACGACGTCTCGGTGAAGCTCTCTCTACGGCAGGCTCGTCAGGTTATGATGTCGGACCACGGGAGTTGGTCCTCTCATCTGCCAGGACACGGATAGAGCCTCCGGTGTCGCTGGCAAGATGGCGCGCCCAGAGCAGCCATTGCTCAGAGCTTATATACTTCCTTCCTGACCTCGCTCACAATCCCCGGAATTTGTTTTTCTACAACAACGTCTTGGCTTGCCGAGATCGCTCTGCGCCTTGCCTCAGCTCGCAGCTTAACAACCCTTACAGAGGCCAGCCGCAGCAGTATGCATAAACGATGATTCTAATTAATACTGTTTGCGTACAAACAGTTGGTAGCATTTTGTTGAAGCTCATGATAGATATAATAAATTATTCTATATTATTTATATAAACCTCCATTAAAAGATCCCTAATGCACATAACACATGTTAATTTATATACCCTACTGTAGCAATATATGCGTGAAATTTTGGTATGAATAATTTGATTGATCATCGTGATATGCCATAAAATCGACATTGTTCATGTAATGATCTTCATAAATGGAAGTCAAAAAGTTTATGTATTTGTACATTCCATTATTGTCATATATACAATATACATATTAAAATTTAATACTTTCGTAGAGAAGGCACACTAAATAAAATGTTTGCATAGGTGCTGCTCAGAAAATAAGAGGTTTACATACTTAAAACGTATAAATTAATATGGCCTACCACAGTACAATTTCTTGGCCAAAATTGGAAATAAATCGGTTAATTTTTTCCTACATACGTCATAAAACTGCATTATTTCACGTGAGGCTTAGTACAGAAAATTTTGATGGATATAACTAATACTGTCATTATACAAATTTGAGTAGAAATATATTTTTTTCCAGTTTCATAAATAACAAATTATTAGCTAAAATATTTATATGGCGCCCTTAAAAAATATGTTTGTCTTGTCCTCTCAAAGTTTATCATCTTGCATGCTTTGCCATAGTGCTATTTGTTTGCCAAATTTGGTATAAATTGTTGGTTTTTTTCGGAGTTATCGCATAATTTTTATTTTATATGTGATACTATTTTGTGTGAACAAATGTGATGATTGTAATATATACAACCATCTTACAATGTTTAATGTGAATTAATTGCATGATTAATAAAATATGTTAGTTACAATTATCTTTTTCTTTCAGTAGTGATTGGAGTGTAATATTAATGTGCATTTTTGTTAGTCTAAGCTCATCGACGTTCCTGGAATGCCGATTGGACAAGGTAAGACAGTACAGATTTTGCAGTGCCAACAAGACGGCATTGATTAAAGTACCTCTTGTACACATTTGTACATATCAACTGCCACAATACTACTTGTTTGCCAAATTTTGTAGGAATCTGTAAACTGTTTCCAGAGATGTTACACAAATCTTTATTAAGTCATGTAGCGCTATCTTACAAAAGGAGGACGAAAGTGGCTGTTGTTTGTCTTCTCTGATGCTTGTAATATATAGCGTCAGTAGACAAAATTTTGTTCAAATTGTTCAAAAGGTATGGTAGTGATACTTAATAAACTTCAAATGTTTGTATGGCCTCCATTTGAAAAATAAGTGTCTAATGAAAGTTCGCTTAACTTTTTTTACCTGGCCTATCATAGATCATATTTGGCGAATATTGGTTGAGTAGTTTTGAAGCATAACGTAAAAACTTTATTTATTCATGTGCTGCTATCTTCCAAAATGGTTTACCAATAGTATTCGCCCCTGAATTAAATGCTTACTCCTTACGCTGTCAGTATACAAAATTTGGTTTAAATTGTGTTAAATGGTTCCCGAGATATGACATATCACTCTAAACTTTAAAATTGCCGCCATTTGAAAAGTAAGGGCCCGACGTTGTCGAAACTATTAAAGTCAGGTGTCCATACTTAGTAATATACGTGTACCGAGTTTTGTGAAATTCGGTTCCCGCATTTAGAAATTGGAGGGGACTGACAAACACAAGCGCAGATACACACATACACCTACCCACACACATACACACAGATATACATGCAGGAAAGTGAAGTCATAAGCCTTTCTTTCCTTCGGAAAGTAGGCTAAAGAGATTGCAATCAATTACATTTTTAGGAAACGGCCAAAAACGTCATGCATGGGGTGATTTCACAAAGGTTTGGTTTAAAACGTGCCAATAAACCGCATTGCCATAGCATAATACTGACTGATAAAGTTAGTATAAGTTGTAATGTAGGATTGCAGGTTTTTGTTTGGTAAATAAATTTTGACATATGTCCTATCACGATATAAGGATCTCTTGCAGGTTTATTTCATGTTATCGTTAGTTGAGTAGGTTAAAGGTTAAAACTTGAAAATTTATTTTATATAAAGTTAATCATTAACACTAGTATTGTTAGGAATTTGTCGTATAATTGCATATGAAAATAGGAAATATCGTTCAGGTGTGTGAGCTCATTATATACTTACAGTAAATATTTTGATACACGAGCATGCCATAATTATTGCTGTACCAGCAGGTATTAAAGTATTAAGTTGGTCAACATGATTAAGGTGTTTATCAAAAATTTTCGAGCCAAGCCTCTTACTAGCCTTTTTTCTGCTGTTTGTAGTTTAGATCATTAAACACATTCGCCTGCCAAGTGCTCTATTTTGGACACACTACCTGAAAATGGAATACAAATGAAGTCTACAGGAGAAAAACATTATTAACGCCATTTGCCTTGTTTTGTAAGAGAGCGTTTTAAAATTCAAGACACTCTCAAACAGACCCTTATAATCCGATTAATTTTTTTATTTGGTTAAAATGATAAGTATGCGTTCTTGAATTCCTCTTTGGTCGTAACATGAGCCATACCTTTTTTTGTTGGGATATTTACATGAACTTATCAACTTTTCCCCAAGTAAATAGTTATGTATTAAACTCTTACCTTTCATTATCTATCACAATTGTCTTCATTTAGTCTTGTTTCAATCAAACTCGGTAGAGTTAGAGTTCTCCATGATGGAATAATCATTATTTATTATTTTTAATTTTTAGTTTGAGCATACTCCTCAAACAGCAAAATAACATTTGGGCCTGTGAAAGGGTGAAACATTAAACTGATCGGCCAAACTTTATGTAAGACTATAAACAAGAAACGTGAGACTAAATTTCACACAAGATTATGGTTTACATTAAACACAAGAATAAGTTCCACACAAAATTATTGTCTAAAATACTCATTTTAGTGTGGCTGTTCCTCAAAAAGGGTTTTCGCCTCTGGGCTACAAAACAGTTTCAGATCCTGTAAGTCCTTGAACTTCTCCCTGGAGATCTTCAGCCGTTCTGTTTGGACAGAGTGAAGAAAGAAATGTTTAATACCTTACTGTTTGATGAAATCACTGCTTATTGTTGTAGTATAAAGATGATCAACTATTCTAGGAACCTCTCAAATCTCCTTACTACCGCACACGTACAATTATGTATGTCTACAAATTTTGCATTTCATCTTACCTTCATACACAATATATGGCAACAGGAACTCGTTTTCCTTCAGGTAGGGTTGGTCATCAATAGTGAGTTGTCTATTCCTCCTGGAAGGTTCTATCAGTGGCACTAGCATCCGATCTCCATTGCAAGTCATCCGGTACGAAACCAGAAGTGGGTATTCATTTAAAAAATACAGCTCTTTGACAGCTGTAGTTTCAAACAGAAGTTTATTATTGTCGATATTATCAAGAAGTTTTGTCCATTCTTTACCCATAGTTACATCAATTCGGACAGCAACAAATGGAGAGGGTTTACATCTTGCATATTCAACTTCATGCCACCAAGCCTCTGGAAGCCCACACTCAGCCCACTTTTTGATGACGGCAGAATTCCGATCGCACTCGAGGTATGAATGTCCTCGGACAGGAAACATAACATGGATGGACTTCAATTACTTTTCTTTATGGATGAAATGTTGTAGAAAACAAATAACTGTTTCATTCTTACTCTGGCTCCACATGAATCGCAAAATATTCCAGTTTCGTCACTGCTGAGTCAAGAAAATGAGTGAAAAAATGATGAAGGAATAAAGATACTTTATCACTTCTCTTTTGGCCCGCAGTTTCATAATAAGTGTAAAAGTAACTCGGCCCGGTAGAAAAAACACTGATGTTGAACATTAAACCGACAGTTGCCATTTGTAATTGACATCATTCATTAACTCATGCGCCGGGCTGTCGATTCCAGACTGTGTGGTAGCTCTAACAAGATCTAGCCACACCAGAAGTATACCTTTCATTTGCACGAGTAGCTCTGAAAAGAACCACTAGGCCGTGATCTGACTGGGAATTTTGTGGGCATGGGACGTTCTTACAGAAATCTATGTGAATCGCTTCTTGCAAAGGTATTTTTCATGCCTCTTGTCTCACCTTCAGTTTACAGTCTTAAAATGTCTACTACAATTTCAAGTGCACTGCACGTTCTTCTTATAGTTTCTCAATATCCTTCAAAACGTTACTTGTAGCCTATTCTCACTTTGCTGAAATATGGTCATTACTATGTTTTATTTTATCAGCTAAATACTTGTTACAAGGACTACAAGTATCGCTCCTCGGATAGCCAAGGCTTATGTCAAATTCTCTATTAAACACAGACTTGTAACTCTCATCGGAGTTTTTGAGCGCAGGGTATTTTCCCTTTTAGAAAGTGTATATCTTGTGCATCTTGAACTATTCAGGAAGGTAAACCCTCTAAATGTTCTTAAACTGTAATGACTGGGCCTCCTTTTGAAAGAACTAATGTGGTTATGTATAGCAGTTAATGTTTTCTCTATTATCTTATGGGGATGGTTTTTGTGATTTCCTCTTCAGTCTCGTGTAATTTTTTTACTTCTTCATTAAAGTAACAAAGTGATCCACCTTCCCTCGAGTGATACCGTATAAAAACGCAAAGACCTGTTTACATACCTGGACAACCTTTATATGACCTCATTTTCGTTTATTTCTTCACTGTGCTAATGGGCCAACTGAAATTAGTATATTGTTGCGTAGGTTAACTTCGCCATTGCGTTTTATCTCGTTCCTAGTCTCTATTATTGCTTTCCGATTTTCTTCTTATACACATTTAAAGAACTTTTATTCTACATACACGGTACTCTCCAGTGGCATCAGACTGAAGTCTGAGTTTATTTAAAACATCCTTAATTCTGCCAAAAGTTTCCTTTTCCTAGATGATGCAGGCTTTTGTACGCCTATGTCATGAACTGATTAAAGTAGTAGCTTTTGGGTGGCATTTGAATTGAGCATGTAGTTGACAGATTGTTTGAAAACTTTAAAATTTTATATAAAATTTTTTTTCAACAAGTAGCACTGTAGTGCAGATGAAAATAAAGACAGACGACATAGATATAGTATAAGTAAGATTCGATTTATTTAAATTTGGTTTAGCATTAATTATGCACAAAAATTTTAACATTGCTAAAGGGGATAAAAAAATAAACTGGGGCTCTATACAAAAATCTTTGTCAGAACTTATGTAACATGAACGGACTCCTCCTAATCCATGTAATTAATTTTGTCATCTTGAATAACAGAACAGCTGTCTACATATTTCAGTACCGCTGAAGTACACTGTAAGGCTATGTAATCTAAATAAACACTCCTAGAAGCAATTATGATTATTCCACTAAAGAATTAATTCTGCTGAATTTTATTGGCAAGTACCATGGACCTGGAACCTGGGACCAGAGCCGGAGATGGCTGCTGCCATCCCAAAATTATCCCTTATCCCTCAAAATTCCCTTTCTTTCCCTCAAAATTGCCATTTCCCCCCGAAATGAACCATTCCCCTCTTAAAATTTCCCTTTACCATCAAAATTCTTGTTTTGTTCCCAAAACAATTTGTCGTTTTTCCCTCAGAAAAGCACCGATCAACCCAGTTGCAAAAACGTTACCCTGAAAGGCTCTTTTCAATCCATCTGAAGAATTTGGATTTGGGGGAGGGGCCATTTTCGAGGATGGAGCAGTGGTGGCCGTATTGGTTTTATAGGTACAGGGATGCAAAATCGATACACAGGGTTCGAAATCACTTCTGACTGTCGGCAACCTTGGTATTGTCAGCCTTCTTAGCCTCGATATTTGATCCAGGTGACCTTGACCTTTATATTTGACCTTGAACCAATGACCTTGAGTAACATTGAACTCAAAAAAAGTCAAAAAAATGCCAAAAAATTTAAGATCTCAACAATTTATTAATACTTCCCATTTTGTTATGTTTATAAAAATATTTAAAATTTATTAAAAATAATATAAAATTTAACTTTGAACATTTGGGCTCAGAGGGACATAGGACAATAGTCAACTAGCCACCAATTAATTATGTCACCTGACCACCATATTGGATTGAAAAGGCATTGACCTTTCCCATGACCTTAATCCCATGCCCATGACCTTAAGACGAAAAAAATCGCAAAAACAACAATGTATTAAAAATTTATAAAAATTTATTTTAAAAATAAGTACAAAAAATTAAAGAAAATTAATAAAAGTTTATATAAAACACAATTAAAATTAATAATAAAAAATTTAACTTACATTTTCAGAGGACTCCCACAGTACCACATTCAGAAGACTGACCCCCTTCAGTCAATCACATTGTATTACCATACCCCTCCCCTTCCCCTCACATTTGATCATTCTGTCGAATGCCCACGACCCACCATATTGGTTTATTCGTTTGTCATTTGTTTACATTTCTATCACATAGGCATGTTGGAACTGGGTGACCTTCAGTTTGACCTCAGGTCTGTGGCCTTGACCCCATTTCCATGACATCGGATAACCTTGAACCCAAGTAATCGCTAAAAATTAAATTTAAAAAAATCAAAACAATTAATAAAATTAATTAATGACTTGTCTATTTATCAATCTTTCTGCCAATATAACAACCTTTTCATCAATTAGCACCATAATCACCAATCCTTCGATCAATTCCAATAATTCGACCGATTCTTTGATCAATCCTTCTGTTTGTCCCCCACCCATATATATTGAAATTGCATTGGTTCGCCGACTGACCCCAAATCTTACATGTCAACAGAATTTATGTTTTGTATGCAGTTCGCTATCCATGGTTTTTTATTCTAAAGTCTTTATTAATATTCTGTGTTCGGATCTTTCTGTTTATAGTCGAGTGCTCATGCCACCACTTTAATGTTACAAGGAATGAAAGGACACACCATAAAAACCTTAAAACACAATAATTATTTTAAAAAATATTACTTTGTATTTACAATTTCAGAAGAAAGCTCTTAGTCTTATCATTCGATATAATCCCTGACCTTCAGTTCACTAATGACTGAAGATATCTCGTTAATGTGCGAGAAATCCTCACCTTGTTGGAAGGTGATCTAATGTCTGAGTCTATCAACAAGTTCACTCGGTTGTTCGGGCAATAGGTAGCTAGTATGTACAGCGTCTTCTGCCTTCTTCATGTCTTTTGTTACAGCAAGAACCTCCCAATTCCCATCTGAACTGCCTACTTTAAATCCATATTGGATAAGATACACAATGTCGATTTTGATTAAGTTACACTCAATGCATGTGTTCTATTCTATTAACTCTTTTTCAAATGTAGATGCTTGGCAACTTCTTCGTTTGTAAAGTTTATAAGTTTATTGTTTTGGTCAACAATTGTGACTATTAATTCATCTAAACAATTAACTATTACCAGAAGATAAATAAATTTACTTGGTTTTTCAATTTTCTTGTATCCTGGTGCGACTGAACACATAAATACATGTAGTGGGTTTGTTGGTTTGTCGTTATATACGAAACACTTAAAATATTTATGTTTATGTGATACATCTTCACTGCTAAAATGTTAACTTGGGTGGAAGATTCGTGTAGTCGGTTTGCTGGTTATATTAACTTTTCATAACTTAACATTGATGCAGTTGTATCATTTTACATGTAATCAATGTCGACATTACTGTGCATTAGAGACCTTAAAATGTTTGGGTTGCCTTATAACAAAAAGATAACTTTTTCAGGAACACTAGACTTTATGTAACTTCCCAGGTCTTCCATTTCATATGGCCCAACAGGTACAATTACTGTGTTTCTCATCACCAATTAGTAATCTGAATGATTGGTTGCATGTATCCACTTTTGGAGTACTGTTATATGATAAAAACTCAATTAAACTGATTTGCCACTTGCTATCTACATACAATTGGGCAAAATAAACTGATGTCATATGATACGAGTTAACACTTATAATCAATATATTGATGCTTCACTAACACATTTTAATACTGTGGTTACACTTATCTGTACGTATGTAAACTATTTGTACTCAAAAACATTACAAATAAGTGTGCACAATTATATGTGTTTAGTAACTGTTCAGTTTCACAAATGTACTTTAGTTGCACATTATTTAAAAAAGTCACATATTTAAATTGCTGGTCTTAAATTGCCAATACTGTCGCAATAAACTGCATTTTGTTAATTCATAAATGTATGGTTTCTGCGGTAAATTGTCTCTCATAAGAATTCAGCAAATATAAGGACTCCTTAAGTTTATTTACAAATACAATAATGTATTTGCCTGTAAATCCACATTTTAGAACTTTATTTCAGACTATCTTCATTTCTTCACCTGTTTGGAGTTTGTTTCGTCCACTGCTAACTTTATACGGTTTAAGGAACATTCTCTTACCACTCGATTTAACTGCTGTACTAACTTCCGAAGCATCACCCAGGAGCGATCCAAGAGCTGTGAGGGCTGGAAATATGAATGGCAATACACTGCCTTTCTTCTTCCCTTCGCATTTTCGTTTGAATTTTGTTTTTCCAACTCCTATACCTCTTATCACTTGGCATGCAGTACTTTGTCAACAACCCAAGCCCCTAACTTTTCACACGTGTTTGTAGATGAGTTCTTATTTATACTTGCTGTTTGTCAGCCAATATAGGGTCTGCAATATGTCGCTGTTTTAAATTGTTTGTTTGAGAATACGCAATGTCGTGTTGCTTACACGTGTTATCAAATGTGTTTAATCTCTGGTTTCTATGTTTGAATCTCTTTGCGAGATTCATTTCCGGTCCACGATAATTGTGTTTAGTTAAATGTAACTCAAATGGTAGTTTATTTCTCAATACGTTTAAAACTCCTTTGCCCTTTTTGATGCATTTAGTATGAAACATAATGTACTACTGAAACCAAACCTATATAGGTGTTTATATAATTTTGCATTAGCATTTAACAGTTTTGGTCACAATGAAGGCTATTAAACAAAGTATGCAAATAGCCATCGATACACATAAATATGAAAACAAAATGGATAAGAGAATGAGACATAACTAACAACTGAACACACTAACCTATAAATATAAGTGTTTATATAGCTTTTGCAACAGTATGTTGTGCTTTTGGTCACAATAAAGTAGTGAAACAAAACAAACTACTCATAAATTCACCAAAGTACAAAAATGTAATTTAACAGTAACATAGTATCCTTTTACCAAAAAACATACATATTATTATCAGTGGTCCATCATCGTGTGGAAAGACATGTGTTATTATGACACTATTAGAAAATCCAAATGACTTAAAGTTTGAAAACATTTATATGTTTTCTAAAACAATATATCAATACAAATATCAGCATTTAGCGAGTATTTGTCGTCAATTGAAGGAATGCAGAATTTCCCTTTTGCAGTAAATGCAACATTATATGTCCCAGTGAAGCATTACCTAATTCAGTATTTATATTTGATGACGTCTGGAGTGAACTGCCAGGAGAAATTCAGTAATATTTTAGTTTTAGGAGACATTCAAATGTCGATTTTTTTAATCTGTTGCAAATTTATGCTTGAATTCCAAAGCACAATTTGTACAACCCAAAGATGTTAATTCTTTACAAAATGAACAATTTGAACCTACGACACATTTACAATGACTATGTTTTGGGTGATATGTCATTTAAATGCCCAAAGAAATGCTTCTCTATTGCTGGAAGCAAAATTACAGTTTCCTAGTAATAATTCCTGAACTTCATTTATATAAAGCTAGATATCATTGTGGTTTTTGATACTTTTTTACTATCAGATGAAAAATGAGTATATCAAAGTTTGGACATAGTGGAATATGCTATTCATACATGTTTCAGCAGACATGCAAATTTACTTGTGATGTTAATGGACATGTTTATGTAATCTTGTTACACCAATGAAGCACAGTGATACGACAAATAAGCAATTTGTGGAAAACTTACACAATGTTAAATTATAATTATATAAGTCACAAATAGCTAACATAAAAGATAAGTTAATAAAGTTCAATAAGGGGAATGACACTTTTTATAAGAACATGTGTGTAATTTCGAATATTTTAAACAATATTCTGAATGAGTTGCAGAGTAATGAAATTAGAATAGACAAATATTCAGGTGGGTTAACAAATGGCATCAACATCATGATAAACTCACTTATTGCTACACAACTTACAGAAATGCAAAATCAACTAACAATTGTAATTAATGATTTTCAAATATACATAAAAATAAATTATATGTGGTTTGAAGTAAAATGGAAAAGGCGCACCCTAATGACCGTAATTTTGCATGTAGGAAATCAAAACAATATATTATACAAATAGTGGGGGACATACATGATTTAGCACATAATTTCTGCTGAGATATCTGATTTACACACTGTTATAAGTGCTGTTAAGGAAAAGTATTAACAGACCAAGAGAGCACGTATGGACTGTGAAGTTTTAAAAGAGCAAGTATTTCATACTGTTACAAGTAAATTGGATACATAACAGACTATGTATTAAGAAAACACCTGGAATTAAGATTAAACAGAATTAGAAGACTAAATGACTTTAAAATGTTAATATTTCTCAATTATATCACAAATATTTAGCTTTGAAAAGAATGTCGCCATCTCAGGACACAACATTATACGTATATTGTAATGGAAAAGTATGATTTATTGGGGATTCCATAATTATGTTTTGCCTGAAGACAATCAAGTAGGCAATAACATATTTGATGCAAGTGAAGGAATGTTTAAATTATTATTTAAAAAATTCCCAACTTGGTATTCTGACTCTAATTTAGACAAATATAAGGAGTTCATCAAATTTACAAATGCTCATTCTTGCTTAAACAGTATTGATGAAGATCACTTGAAGTGACATTTATTGAGGGAAATTTCTTGTAGTGGGCTATTTAAATATAAAGTTGACGATAATATTTCACATATGTTTTGGAACAACCCGAATTAATTATTGACTCATTTGATATTACTTATAGCCTCAAACCAGGCAGGCAATAACTTGCATACAAATGAAATTGTTTCAATTATAGAGGAGTTGACTGAGAGTGGGTATGTCTATTCCTAAATGAAGTTCATTAAATTTGCCATTGAATAACATGCGCCTGCAATAATTAATTATCCAAGAAAGAAAGTTATTACTCACAGTATAAATGTCCTTTTTGCAGCTGGCTTCTGTTATATGACTTTAATTTCTAGATGCAGCTGAGGACTGTAATTTATGTATATTCAAAATATGCATTTGTGGTTCCAGTGAAGAATAAGAATGGGAAAAAAGTTGGTGATGTAATATAAAGTGTTTTAAAAGAAATGACGCCTCATCACCTCCATACAGATCAACAGAGAGAATTCTTTAATTCAAACTTCAAAAAGTTAATAACAACTTATGCATTCAACCATTGTGTCACTTATTCTGGATAAAATGTGATGTGATGCAGCATTTCAACAAATCTATTAAGCTGCTTGTCTACAAGTATTTTGCATCTCAGGGTACTAACAACTGGCTGGTTATTTTGCCTAAGGTGGTAAAATTTTGCAATGCCAGGTTTCACAGTACAATCAATATGGTGCCCACCAATGTAAAGTTAATGATTTCTTAAATACAGTGTATAGTAATCCTAAAGTCATTGATGAGAGGAAACCAAAGTTCAAAGTTTGGAAATATGTCCACATTCCTTAAGTGTGAAAAGAAGTATACTGTAAATTGGTCATATGAAATATTTGAAATTATTTCATTCCTTCCCCAGAGTTTATTACCTTGAAAGCTATAATGGCAAACCTATCACTGGTGGAGTCTACAAGCACGAATTACAGGAAGTACATTCACCAAATGAATATTTAGTTGACAAATTTATAAGAAGAGAAAAGGACTGGTCACTGGTCTGTTGGAAAGGATTCACAAAATCTCATGATTCATGGGTGAGAAATTAAGATCTTAAGTAATTGTAACACAATATTGGTAAAGTGATACTCATTGATTAACAAAAAAGAAAGGATTCAACTTGAGTGTGTTTTCATTTAATAAACAATCTTTCCATAATGTATGTCAGAGGTAAAAGCTATTGATTTGGAGATTATTAGAGACTTGTCAGTCCTAAAGTGTGGACATACAGAATGTTTCGGTATTTGTAATTACTCTAATTGCATCTACTTACTTTATAATTGCACAAATACACATATATTTAATATCAACCTTACCTCCCCCCTTTCCTAACATCACCCTTGACCTCCAGCCGACACCAGCACTCTTAGCAAAAAATTACAATACCAGGCAACAGCAGCACTACTATCAGTCAACTCTAGAACTAAGATGGTGCCTGCTCCCACACACTTAAATTCAAATAACAGGTGTTGGTGGTTGGCATAGCAACAACAGTTGGGTTGGGGTATAAGTTATTATGCGTGTTATATTTAAATATGTACACAATTTGATTTCAGTCTGCAGTGAGGAGTGACAGTGTGTACTTTGGGTCTCAGTATGCATAGTAAGCTTTTATACTTTTGCAATTGGCAATTATTGTCTTGGTAGCCATACTTATTCAATTACTTTAGTTAATATATCAATGCTTAATGACTGTAATTGTAATTTGCTATTATTCACTGTGCAATTTCTCTTTACTCAATGCGAGTAGTTAGTAATTAATCATTGCACAATACTTAAATTGTAATGGATAATATTCAAATTTTTAACCGCAACATAATTTAATTAGTTATTGCATTATTTAATTAATAGAATTACTTATTATAAGTAAATATGAGCTACAATTACTTTCACAGCTCCGACCTCGACCACTTCCATACATTCACTGACAATTTTCTAAAATCAATCCTTGACATTTATATATTAAACATGTTCCATTATGGCCACTGGGGATATAAGCATTCATTCTAGTGACTGGAGCTCAGTCTGCACAGAGAAGCGACAGGGTGCAGATGTACAATTAGGGTCTTTGTATGCATAACTAGCTTTTGCACTTTTCCAATTTGTAATGGCGACATTTTATAATATAATCAATTTATATCTCGATACTTTTAGAATTCAATTTATTTAATTAATGTGTCACTACTTACTGTTATTAATATTATTACTATTGTTCAATTTTTTAATGGTCATTGCACAATTCCGACCTTAATTGCAAATCAACCTCTGAACAGGAAGGAGCTATGCTGCTCCAGAGCTCACTCGTATGGAACACTTCGAATAGGTAACACTTATACTGCTCCTGACCACATCTCCCCCCATTCCTCATCAATCACCTGACCTATCTTACTCCAGTCTCTGAAGAAATAACACCTGTACTGCTCCTGACCTCTTCCCCGTCCCTTCACCCACCATCAGAGATAATTTGTTCTTCAGACTCCGAAGTGTCAATATAGACTCTCCCCAAATACCACTTGTGCTTTTATTGCTCCAAGAATCTGCCGAACAGTCACAGCACACCTATAGAAAATTAGGTGTAACCACTCTGCATGAAGGGGTAGCCACGTCCACAACCTCCACCACGAATGGGTAACACCAACAGTCAATCACAACACACCTCAGGAGAGCGGGAGGGGTCAACACAAGCAGGGTAGGGGTGGTGGGTTGGGTGAACAGGTGGAAGGAACATGCAATTTTGTGAAATGGAACATAGGCCACTTTTGCACACATGATTATGGACGGACTTTCTTTCACTACTATATGGCGATGGGGTGGGGTGTGGGAGTCGTCAGTCACGTAGCACCTCCCCTGGTAGACAGGAAGCTGCAAGCAGGCATAGGTGGCAGGGAGAGGCAGTCAGAGTAGATCTCCCTGGGGGACTGATGGAGAATGCATGAAAGGGAATTAGGTAATGGGGGTATAGGATATAGGGAGTGGGGAAAGAGAAAGTTGCAACACCTTGAGGTCCTCATTTCCTACACCCTCTCCCTGGTTAATCAAATGCATCCAATGTAAATAAGGGCAAACAGGGATAAAAATCTATTACTTACCTCCCCTCCGAGACCTCCTTCCAGGTTAATCTTATGACACTACACCTACCGATGTCAATAAGGGCGGAAATGGGCAAGAACACCGTCGCTCCCTTACATAAATATAAAATTACTTTTAATTTATTTTATATACATAATTATATATGTATGAATGTATGTATGTAATTATACATATATGTTTTCTTCTGGGGCAAACAATTATGTGGGTTTTCTCACAGTGCTATTATATCTTTTTTACATACATATTTTATGGTAGAAGGTTTTCGAATCAGTACCCTTGAATGCAGCAAGAGTTAATGACGGCATCACTTGCTGGCTTCCAGTAGAGACGAATCTTTGCAGATCTCGGTATGTTTTTTCAATGAATCGCCCAGCATAAACTGCACGGGATCAATACCGTAATTCCTCCTAATGCGAAAAAACCTCTCCGTACCGGTGGTGCTCTCATGCCGCCGATCATTTTGATGACTGAAGATAGCTCGATAGCAAAATTGACACAGTTTGCAATCAGGTAGCGATGATGCGGGTCAGGGCAACAAGATCGTTGAGATCAAAGGCAGGCCTTCGTATTCGCAATTCATCATCACAGTGTAACGAGAGAATGCTTCCAAACTGACGTTTACTTCTCAACATCTTAACATCAACTAATGTGTAAGGGTGAATCACATTTCTACGTATACATTATCCTATCACTCAGAAAAGCTCTCAGTTTTTTTCAGTCAAAAAGAAATTTTTTTTTTTAATGCTTTCGGGCTTCGACATTAGGTCCTCAAGCTATGTTTCAACTTTGTAAATTGCTTGATTCTTTGTTTCGTTGTATACGGATACTAAACAGTGAAAAATTATTTATTATTATCTCTTAAAAGACTTCATAAACTCGGGTAACTAATCGAATTACAATCCTTTGATTTCACTCTGATTCCTTTACCCGAAGGGTGAAACTGATTTCGCCTATTTTTTAATAAATACCTAAAAATATTTTAATGGCCTTGTGAAAAATAACCATGTTCTCTAAGTCAATGAGAAAATTAATATTTTCCATACTTTCAGGTCTCTAACTCAGTTCCCTACAGCGTACCTCACATTTGAGATTTCTTATATATATATATATATATATATATATATATATATAAAATGTGTATATGCATGTAAACAGACAGAAAAACATGTACAATGTTCGTAAAAATGGTCTGAAACTCGGGTCGGTATTTTAAGTGTGCACCCTACATTTCACTATATTTTCTTTATTCTTCATCAAAAATTTGTCTGACAAGCTACATTTTAAAATTCATAAACCATGTATTTATATGGGATTTATCACAGCATTTCTTACTAAAGTGTCACTTATGTAGTCGACAGTGGAGGGGAATGAACTAATTAACTAATTAGAAACATTGGCGGGGGTCAGTCGTCTGATGGATGCGGTGCTGGGAAACCTCCAGAAATGTAGGTTTTTTGGATTATTTTTTGAAGAAATTTTTAAAAAAGTTATTACTTAATTTTGTTTCGTAATATATGGTATTTTTTATAATTTCTTATAACTTTTTAAGCAAAAATTGTAGTACATTTTTACACAATTTTTTGGGGGTTTTTGTAATTTTCAAGGTCAAATGTCAACAGGATAAAAGTAACCAACATACCACATGGCAGACAAGATGATCGCCAGCAGACCACAATGACAGAGCACGAACAGCTCCTCTGCTCCGATGTCCCACGCCCATGCCCCCAAACCAGTATAATCAGTCTACTAGTCTACATGCAAGAACCACCTAAATGACACATTAAGAAAAGTGCTGGAATAAATCCCATAAAAATACACTACATTTGTCAGAATATAAGCGAACAAATTTTAGACTGGTTGCCATGGATTACAGAGAAACTTTGGAAAAGAGATGAAAATATTTTTGGAAACATATGTTCTTCTGCAGAATTTATGGAAGGTTTTAACCTAATTTTACTTATACTGTCAGTGCCTTCATTGATGTTTGTAATGTAGTCGGCATTTTAGAACGCCATTTTAGTACAGCATTAGACAATGAGTTCAAACTAGTAGGCAAATAATTTATTGAAGAATTATACTCTCACGAATAACCACTTTTGTTTTAGACTCATTTTGTTACACTTAATGCAAATATTTTCCAGCGAACACATACCTTTCAATTCGATATATATATATATATATATATATTATATATATTTGAAGCCTTTTTGTGCACATTTGAGCGACATTCTACTTTTGTAAGCATATTATTTACTAATGTCATTTTGGTATCCAAGTTATTTTAATTAGTCGTAAAAACTAAGGATAAGATTAATCCTCTATGGAGTAAATTAGCATAATATGGGTTTTCCTATTCAAGGAATGTTTTAAACGTGGGCCTGTATTACAGGCATAAGTACACAGCCTGACGATTATGAAGTTATTATTGAAAGATAATATTATAAGCAATTATATCTGACAAAATTTGTTTTCATATATATAAAAAAAGTGCAAAACCCATACCTGTACTAAACTACATAAGGTGGTTTACTGTATATGATAGTGGTCGCAGGGTCGTACACCTTTGGACAGAGGCTACAGAGTGTCTTGAACAACAATGTCAGTATCTTGTGTAGCAGCCTTTAGCGAAGTCTTGCAGTCGTGCATGGAGACTGTCAAAAAGGTGTCAGATGTCATCTTGGGAAATAGTGTTTCACCTTTAATTTCACTTGTTTTCGCAAATGGTGGATGTCTGATGACGATTTACAGACCGCATCAAATTCCATCCCATCATGTCCGACACATGTTCAATGGGGGGCAGGTCGGATGATCGTGCTGGCCAGGGGAGTTGGCACCTTCGAGAGCGCGTTGGATAACACAATATGTGTGTGAACGAGCATTGTCCTGCTGGAAGAGAACATCTCCTTGGCATTATGGGAACAACAACAAAATGGGTTGGATGATGTTCTGGATGCAGCGTTCACTGTTCAGTGTTCCCTCAACAAACACCAGAGGCATATGGTCTTTGCTGGCAATTGTTCCCCAGACCATAATGCCAGGAGATGGTTCTGTATGTCGCACTTTGGTTCATGCAGCTCTCCTGGTCGATGCCGCACTCTCAAACGATCGTCACTGGTGCTAAGGCAGAATCTGCTCTCATCACTAAACACAAATTCGCGCCATTCATACCTCCAGTAGCATAGTTCGCGAACCATCCGAGGTGGGCTGCATGGTGATGGGATGTGAGAGGAAGCCTGGCGAGCAGGAACCTTGATAGTAGCCCAGCATCCAGCAAACTGTTGGTGATGCACCTAGCTGAGACCCTGGTTGCAACAGTGGCCCTAATCTCTGCAGTGGTCGTCGTGCGATCAACAATCGCTGCTCGTCCAATTCAGTGGTCTAGGTGGGAATCTATATATCGCTGCTGTGCGGAATAGGTTGACGAGCAAGTGCACCATCGTTGGGCCACCGGCACCACCAATGATGCACATCAGACACTTTATGTCCTATGCTTTGGGCAACTATTCGGAAGGACCATCCAGCCTCCATCAGACCCACAATACGACCTCGTTTAAAGTTTGTTAATTCTACGAAGTTTGGTAATTTATGCCATCGTGACATGTCTACAATGCTACACACATAGGCTGATGCTTGCAACTACAGATAATTTTTCACCGAGTCAACTACAGCTGTATTGGGTTCAGTGGTGTCATGCCTACTATGCGGTTCCTACTCTGTTCACAGCACAGCACTGTTAATCATTGCATTACTGCCCTCTATCAGTGCCACATGTGCATATGGTGTTTCTACATCACCACCTTACTGGAGATCACTTTTCATTTCCACCAGTGTATAATAAAAGCTCCAAATACACACATATCACACTAAGGCATCTGCAGGCATTTGCATGTAAACAACATAGGCCAAACATTTATTGTGACGTCACAGGTACATCAATATGCCGACGTCTTTTTTCCCCATGCAAAATCTTAGTCTATTATAAAGTGCATTTTTCTCGAGTAATTCACACACAAATAAAGAAAGAACCACAGCGTAAGTCTTCAAATTTGCTATACTATCATGTGGGAGGCAGAAAATATAAGTAGGAAAAATCGCTAATGCAAATATCACATTTACTCGCGTACAAAATTGCAAATCAAGTTAAGTTACACAGGCGACACAGTGCATTCTGGAGGCGAGAATGTTTAGTTGCGAAACTAAACTAAAAGAATTGAGATTGCCAATATGAATATAATAAACAAGACTCTAAAGACGAGGTAGGCCAATTTCACTAGCTGCGCACAGCCAGTCTCCTTTTACGGACATTGAACTCCTTTTCTGCCATTCCGGCTAGCAAAAACAGCACGTAATGGATTTGAGGTTAGAATGCTGTTTGCTTAACAAATGCTTACAAATATTTTTATACTTCCTCAAAATATGTGTAATACATTTTGATTGAATTTAAATTGGTAAAAGAATTTTACTCATATAATAGTAATTGTCATTTTAAAAACTAAGACATAAACAAACACGTTCATCTCTGTTGACAATGTGACTCTGATAGTTGTGTTCGTTTGAGGGAAGTCAATGTTGGGTACGTGCTCAGAAAACGCACAAGCGTTCTACCTCGTTTCTAGAATCCCATATAATAAGTAGATGATCCTGTCCGTCTGTCCGTCTTTAATACCTCTAAGTCCACTGAAGCTCAACAGAAGTTCTTCAAATTTTGCAGAGCGAATCCTCAGAGTCAAATACAGGCCAAGTTCTAATTTCAGCAAAATCAGATTACGCAATCATTACCTTTTACCCTAAGAACTAGTTTTTTAATAATTTTTTCCCCATGAAAAGTATAGTATTAATGCACAGAGAATATTGCGTAGAATGAAGGTAATGGAATATCATTTTTGTTTACTTTAAATGGCTCGTTTCAATGTTGAGTTAATTAAGTGGGGTCGCAGTAGCTCAGTGTATAAGCAATTCCAATTGAGACCTTAGTGGCTCAGTGGATAGAACTATGTTAAGTGGGGCCAGAATGGCCAAGTGGATATATATGAAAAGAGGTCTTAGTAGCTCATTGGATAGAGAGATTCCAAGTAGGGCTGCAGTGGCTCAGTGGATAGAGCGATTCCAAGTGGGGCCACAGTGTCTCAGTGGATAGAACTATATCAAGAGGGACCTTTGTGTCTCAGTGGATAGAACGATTGCAAGTGGGGCCTTGGTGCCTCAGTGGTAAGAGCGATTCCAAGTGGGGCCTTAGTGGCTCAGTGGATAGAGCAATTCCTATTGGGGCCTTAGTGGCTCAGTGGATAGAACTATGTTAAGTGGAGCAGCAGTGGCTTAGTGGATAGAACTATACCAAGTGGGGCCGCAGTGTCCAGGTGGATAGAGAAATAGTTAATGCTACCACAGTCGCTTCAATGTTGAGTTAATTTCACATCATTTCAGTATTACTTCATATATCTATGCAATATGTTTTTCAGTCTTTGCATGATAACCAAATTTTTTAACATGGTAATTGTTCTAGCCCCATGACAATGCAAAAAAAAAGGTTACGGACTGGGTCCCCTAGTATGTAAAAAGGTCACGGGCTGGGTCCCCTAGTATGTAATAAACCTTAGCTCGGTGTAGATTATTTCTACCCATGTTGGAAAGATCAATGTTAAAAGTTCGGGACCGAAAAATTTTCTCTACTAGGCAAGTGCTAGTGTCGCAAATGTACCAGATTTTTTTCTCTATTTTATACGTTTAAAAATAGGATTAATTAAAATAAACACAAATCAAATATAAAATAACTGCATTACTAAGAACATTATTTATCTTTTATCATTCACAAAGATTAATATTTTATTAGAAAGAGTTTTCTTTTTGAAGAGCGCATCTAGCGGCTGAAATGTTCCATATGCGAAACTCTCCCATCAAAAATCTTATTTTGTTCCTAACCTTTAGATCGGCGCAGGCACGCCTCCCCGCGGAAAAAGAAGAAGAAGCAGTGAGTGGTTGCGCAAGGCTGGGGCGGGGCGCGCTAGTGTCGACATGCTTGTCGGCTAACTGGAGCTCGCACATGCACCATGGCCGGCCGGCTAACACGCGCGAGCGAAGTGATATTGGGCAACCTCGTCTCCCTGCCTCGGGCGTGTTCCCAGCCTCCTTGCTTAGCCGGTACTCGCAACTTTCCTCCATTCATCCGCCTGCTCCTTCATGGCGGCCGCAGTGCCTCAGCGGTTACACTGCTCGCCTCCCACTATGGCGAACCGGGTTCATTCCCCGGCCGCCTCACTCAAGATCTTCGCAAGTGGGAATCGTGCCGGATGATGCCACTGGTCGGCGGGTTTTATCGGGGATCTCACGTTTCCCCGCCCTTGGGTTCCGACGCAGCTCCATTCTCACCTCATTTCGCCCTCATCGGCTCTCTATAGACCTCGTTGTTATGAGTCTCCCAAATATATCGATCAATCTCAATCTGCTCTTTCATGCCTGCATACACGCTTCTTGCAATTCGCATCTTTCCCATGCACTACTTTAATTCATTGCCGGTGAGTTGCAACATTCCTGAAGCAAGCACTGCTAAAGTTCTACTTCCAGGATATCTCTCCGTATTACACAAACAAAGCTTGGCCGAGTTAAGGTTAGTTCTACTGAGGTGAAGAACTAAACGAGATTTCGTATGGAGCATGTCCGCTCCCCTTTGGATGAGTGCAGCCTACATGGATAAGTAAATCTTTAAGGTGAAGTATAATCCCTCGACTGTCAAAACTGCCATAAAATTTAAAAAAAAAAGTATCATAATCAGCTGTAGGCGTTATAATTTTACGCAAATTTCATTTCCTATGTCTAATTAGAGTTCCAAGCACTGACACATTACATTAAAAATCATGTAAAAGAAGCATGCAAATTTAGGTTATTAGCTGTGTATGAAACTTAATCTTGCTATCCTGATTATATTGTTCCTTCCTAATTTTCAGTATGAAAGTTTAATTCTGATTTTAGCATAGAAATTATTTTTAACACTTGATAATATTAAAGCTTGTTTTTGTACAGAAAAATCTGGGGAAAAAGTTCTGCCTATTTTGCAGTACCTACCTAATTGTACTGTTATAACAATATTTTTAATATTTCCCAGTGTAAAACATTTTAATAAACGGGGCAGGAAAACACCTTAAAGTCATAAAATTAAAATAGTAATAAAAATTAAGTTTTTATAATTTATGTAACAATTAAAAAAAAAGCATTGGCGTAAGATTTTGAACTCAAAACTTGCTCTACCTAAAGAAGGTAGGTACTGAAACATTTAAATGTTGTACAAATTATTTGTATTCTAAATATCTTTCTCACAGCTTGTATAATATCATTTAATGTTAGTACACGATAAAGAAACAGCGTAAATTTAAAATAAATTTTTAAAAAATATTTTGTAATGTTACAAAAATACGCTATGAATTTGTGTCTGTTCACTGTAATAAAAGGTATCTCTATTGCTCTTTAGCATGTATTCTGATCTGTAGTTCAAAGAAATTTCAACTATCCTTGTAAGGAATTGGTAAGAGAAATATTTTATAAAAAGATATCTTCAAATCTATGAACATCGTGTTGATGTTCAAAGATGTTCAAAGCTAAATTAAATGTGCTGACAGCACATTTAAGTCAGCTTGACATTATTTCGTGGTACAGCATAATACTAGACCATTTCGTAGCTCTAAACATCTGCGCTATTAGCTGCAGTGTAAACATTTTCTGTATTTTTGCATAATATGCTTCAGAAACTAGTAACCAAGATTATTATCTGTATCAAGTAAATAAAGAGCAAATTTTACACATTACTATGTTGTGATTATAAGTTGCCAGATATTCATAGTGTGTGTGTGCGTGTGTGTGTAATGGACCTGAGTGGTATTGGATAAGAGTAGACTTGGTAGATAGATATAAGTTATTAACGTAATGTTTTAAGTCGTTTGCGAACCATGAGAGATCATTAAAAAATACAGAAACATAACATGGCGCAGTCGGTAGTTAGTCTGGGAGTTAACAGGCGCACGCAGCGTATTTCCGCATCGTTTTGTGGTTGCCAGCAGTAGTGAGGTTATGGACAGTCGGGCGGTGGCGTGATCGCCATGATGGAGGCGTTTGAACCACCGTCAACTTTGCTTCTCGATGGCAATCTGTGTGAAAACTATCGGAAGTTCAAATAGAGTTTTAATATCTTCATGTTAGCGATGGGGTACGACTCGAAGTGATCGGCTGTTGAGGTGGCAATGTGGTTGAACATCATAGGTGAAGAAGCAGTTGATTTATACAATACCTTTGACCTATCGAAAGCTGAAAGGCAGGATTTTGACAAGGTAACGAAAGTCTTTGAAGACTATTGTAACACCGTAAAAATCACTGTAGTTGAACTTTATAAGTTTAACTGTCACTTGCAGGAATAAGGGGAACCTTTTCACTCGTTTTTACGGGACTTAAAAAAATTGGTTAAAAGCTGTGAATTCAATGACCAGACTGACAGAGTTGTACGGGACCGAATTGTTCTGGGTATTCGAGATAAGTGTTCACAGGAGCGTTTGCTGCGAGAACCAGATTTAAGTTTGTCAAAGGCAGTGGGGCAGTGTAAGGTTCCGAGTTGGACAAGCAGTGTGCAGACGTGGTACAAAGTAAGGTTGTTAATCCAGTTAGGTGGTCTGTGGACAACTCGAGTGCTGAACTTCCGTGTGAGAGGCAAGTGGCTGAGGCAGTATGGAAAAGCCGAAAACAAAAATTTACTACTGAACACAAGCAGACAACCAAAGGAGATTTTAAATGTCGGCACTGTGGAAATGTACATAGGAAGGGTTCATGCCCGGCTTTTGGGAAAATATGCTAAAAATGTAAAGAGCTGGATCACTTTGCAGCCATCTGCACCAACCAAGTTGAAGAGGTTAGGTTGATAGAGGGAGAACCGAGAATGTATAGTGCAAATACACTTGAACAAGAAGAGTTCTTTATTAGCACATTAGAAGTGGCAGAATCAACCTCTGTGGTGGAAAGTGGAAAGCCAGGTCAGAAGTAGTGGATTCAGGAAATTGTGATGGAAGGAAATACTATGAATTTCAAGCTTGATACTGGTTCTGAGATAAATATTATGCCGCAGCGCATTGTGAGGCAGATGGCTTACACAAGCCTGTTAAACCAACCTAACATAACCTTGGAAGGGTTTGGTGGTAACAGAGTGAGACCGATGGGTGTTATCAAGCTTATGTGCAGTATAAACAAAGCTGACTGTGGCCGCAAGTGGTTGCAGTTTGTTGTTGTGGAAGCTGGTCAGTGTAGAATACCTATTCTAGGACTGCCAGGGTGTAACTCTTTAAAACTGGTTTCCCATAATTTTGTGTTTAGCATATACAGGGATGATCTAGCAAAATATAAGTTAAGAGCACAGTTTTCAGATCTGTTTCGGGGAATAGGGTGTATTACCAACAAGTGCAGCCTGATTGATGACAAATCGGTCCAGCCAGTTGCTAAACATCCAAGAAGAGTGCTTCTTGCGTTGGGCGACAGACTCGAAGGTAAGCTGCATTAGCTTGTTAAGCAGGATGTTATTGCTAAAGTGGACCAACCGTGCGGATATGTCAGTAATTTAACAGTAGTAGAGAAGCCAGACAAGTCACTTAAATTGTGCATATACCCAGTGGAACTTAATAAAGCAATATGCAGAGAATATCAGATGATACCGACTCTAGAGTTACTATCCGCTGAACAATGTGGCCGATTTCACATGTTAGATTTAAAATAATGGTTTTTATCATGTGGAGCTGGATAAGTCATCAAGCCAGTACTGTATGTTCAGTACACAATTTGGTTGTTACAAGTTTCTTAGACTCTCATCTGACCTGGCAAGTGCACAGGAAATCTTTCGAGCGAATACACAGTACTTTGGTCACATTCTTGGTGTAATTTTTTACCTTGGTTCCCAAGACCTCTATTTAAGGGCCGCCCAAAACTCTTCACTCGCTCACTCCACTAATAGATGGTCTGGTGAATTTCCGAAAACAAAAGCTTGTGTTTTACATGTTTCATGGGTCAGGGGTAGACAAGATAGGGTCGGGGGATTGGAAATCACACCGAGAACCTAACAGCCAGAGGCCCCTTACACCTGTGTAAAATATGGAACATATACGACAGGAAAGAAATTTAGGTCTGCAGGAGTGAAGTTAAGAGACACATGATTAGACAGATTAAAATAAGGAATGTAATGGTATGATTAAGAAATATTAAGTTTAGCTAAATTTTAAACACTCAACCTAATGTCTTATTTCCAGAAGCCCTGGATAAACATAAACCATCACTATTAATGTCTAAATTAAAACATTTTGCACCAGGGGTATATCATGGTGCCAAACCTTCCTGAAGTTCCTTAATCCCTTCCCTCAAAAACAAAACTCATGTAATCTGAGACCCACCACTGAGACCCCTATCCACTCCAGTCCACATCTCTTCCTAAAGGTGTCGAGCAGAATGCGGGGATCACTGCAGGCGGCGGCTCTGATAGCGGCATCATATCTTAAATCTGCTGTGGTCCAATAGGTCATCCTCCGGGGTCAGGGTCTCTGTAAGTGACCTCAACTCGACACCCCGGCTCCGCCGTGCTGCCCCATGTCCAGGGTGAAAGGCCGCTTAACACTTCTGATAGCGGCTATTTCTGCCTGTCGCCAGACCACAGCTTCTCCCCAAACTTAAGCTGGCTTGATGTGGCTGGCACCATGAGTTAATGAGTTTACAAAACAAAAGAACTTTGACAGTAAGCTTCCAAAATCCAGATAATACAATACCGATGTTACTCCCTAACTTTGCTCAGTAGAAACTTATCTTAAGATGTGCTGCATTCGATCGAAATGAAAACATTTGTTTATATATTCATATTGAATTAATTTCTTATGGTTGTTTTATTGGAACATCATTATAAAACAATAAAGTAGTGTAAAATTTAAAATTCATTTTTAAAAATATATTTATTAAATAATATGGATAAACGTAAGACTTCCGATGTTTTTCCACAGCAGTAAGCAGTAACAACTTTATTATGGTGGACTAGGTTTGAACCAATGCGTTCGAAGAATTTTATATATGTAAATACCTTTATACAATTTTGGGAGCACGGTGGCAGTATTGCCAGCTCACCGACATCCTGCCACGGTGATCAGGGTTCAGGAACTCAGCTGTTGGCCCGTGGATATTCTCAAGGTGCTCCCACTTCTCCTGCGGTTGTATTATGCCACAGCTCTATAGTACCTAAATAGCGCGTGAACTTTCCATTTGACTTGAATTTACCTTTTTGGCAAGCTTGTCATATTATTCGTATGTCCAGCTTTACTCAGGCCAAATTTCAAATGACTGGCATATGTTTGCTGATTAAAAGCTTGCAGATGACTTTAATTATGCCTACATCTTGCCGAGGCAAGATTTCAGCAAGTTTTACAAATCAAGCTTCAATTTCCAAAAAAATTGGTGGCTCTAACACCAAGCTCTTGAAAGCCGACCAGGGAGATTGAGGTGAGTATGAAGCAATGCCGGAATGAAAGGGCGGATGAAACGAGAGATACCCGAGGAAACCCGCCAAACAGCGGTATTGTCGGGCACGATTCCCACATGCGTAAATGTGTGAGTAACCTGGCTGGGGATTGAACCCGGTTCGCGTCGGTGTGAGGTGAGCAGACTGATCGCTTAGCCACTGCGGACCCTCCTATATATGGATATTTTTGTATGTGTATACATATATACAAATAAAAATGAAATTATTGGCCATTACAAAGGCAGCGACAGTGATTTGCTTGTTATTGCCGCAGGCCTACCACGTGTGCCACGACGGGCGAGAAGGTGAGCAAGGGGCTTCCTTCCTCTGCACCAACGGCACCTTGTTCAATCAGCTGGAGTTCAACTGCGACTGGTGGTACAACGTGAACTGCGCCGAGGCGCCGGCTCTCTACAGGTCAGGAGGCTACATTACTTAGGCTATATCTCTATATAAAGAATACTCTTTCTACAAAGAACTCTTTCACACTACCTGGTGAGAGCACTGTTTCGCGCTCTATTACACTTCACTCTGTGAGATTGAGACAACCACTATCTCGTTTCTCTTTGATGACATGCAGACAGCTGATGCCAAAAAGGCGCCAAATCATTTTAACCTAAAAATCACAGTTTTTATCATCAGAAGTAATTTATCTACGTTTAAAAACATTCAGAAATAATTATACTCCTACCAGAATATTTGTTAACACATAAAATACTGTTAGTTTTGTTTTACGTATAACTGTCGAATCTTTGTCAGAAATTTTTATTTATATTTTTGTAAATACGCATTGTGTGAATTATTTAGTGCTGCTACCTGATAAGACCAAATGTTCTGACTGGTGAACTACATTTTACTCTATCATATTGCTGCAAATATTTGTCACTCTTCTTGCGTGAGTGAACGGAGTTTGCTACTTGCTCTTTGTTCCTCTTATATGCTAAAGCATATAACCTACATTTCAGAACATTTTTATTTCTTTACAATCAACATGAGCCCCAAACGATGCAAGACGTGAATGTGCTGTGATTTTAACGTACTGTGTGATGACCTGTTATCAAGACAAATATCCTTCACAATTTAGTTTGTAATGTAATTATTTGGTAGGAATTCTACCTTACAAAAAGTTTGATGTTACTAGGTAGGGTAGTAAAACATACATATTCCTATTGGGTGTGATATGTTGCTACTGTTGCTTGCAACAGAGATGTTTCTGTGTTTGCTGTTACTTGCTACTAATAGCGATACTGCTTAAAGAGGCCTAAAAATGAGCTCTCTGCACGGACAAGTAAGGGCACTGCACACTATAATGTGTACCATACACTCGTAAACCTGAATGGCAGTTGCTAAAAGCCCTTCTATCACTGCTAATATCTGGGATGGGCATATGGAGGAACAAGAAACCTCATAATACAAGAACAGAATTCCCCCCACTAGTAGATCATAACAAACAGACGCTTTCAGCAAGTCCACATCCACCACAGCAAATTGGTTTTGTAGGTTCACTACATATGTGTGATTGTGTGTGCATTACAACTAAAATACAAGAACTTACCTAATTTAAAAAATCTCTATTCCTCAATGTGGGAGATAATTAACAAAATATTGAACCTATTAAAATCAAAGTCTAAACCCAAAGGAACCAACCTTTACTCTTAAATATTCATCGTTTATAATAAGTCGGAAAACCATGGTATAAATGGACAAAAATATTTAATTATAGCAACAGCCTTAATTTCAAAACATGATAGTAGCCATAACCTCACTGAAGATATCTGAGCTCCAGGTTATATGAGAAATAAAACCCAAAAAATAATATGCATGACAAAAGAAAATTCATCTTCTTATATATAAAATAATATATGGGAATACATTTTAATTAAGTTCTTTGTTTAGACCAGTATCTAAAACGAAAATATTTGATTCATGCTTCATTTATAATGCTCTGTGCCAGCAGCCAACAAGAAATTAGTGACATTAGACAGTTTTTAAAAAATGGGTTGATGATGCTCTCCCTTTCATGAGAATCAAAACAATTTAATCCTGGGAAGTAGGGAGGCTGAATTCCCTCCTGGAACAATAAAATTCAAGGTATTCTGGGTGAGGGGGAATTACTAGTGAAATGGTTGCCTGGCTGGGTCGTAGTTCTTCCCACGTTGGAGAGAAGTGTTTTGGTCCCTCTAAGCGGGTTATCCTTGACAGAAGAAGGGAATCCAAACCCCAGAGTGAGTTTAACCAAATACGCTTCCCATCGCGGAAGTTTGGTTATGCTTACTGTGAAGGCTATCAAAACTGTTCGTGATGCGAGCAGTCACGGGGATGAAATGAAAATGAAAACCAATCGAATGGTGTCGGAAGGCTTCGGCCGGTGGCGTCCTCTATAGGGAGCCGGTCTTGCGAGATGCGAGATGGTACGAATTCAGCCGAGTGAGCCAAAATAGGGCGTTGGCTTGTGGTTGATTGGGAAATGCGAATATTAATTGCCTTACGCACTGCTGTGCGTACCTGGCACATAGGAGTCACGGGTCCTGGGTTTGGTGTGGGCGGAAGGTGTTGAAACAATTCGGCAATGGGTGGGTCTGGTTTGTAATACTCAAAATATTCTACTGAGTAACTGAGCCATGCTAGTTCTAAAATATTATCTCCACACTGCCTTATTGACTCTCTTCTGAGAGGTGCGAGGTCGCCTACACGGGTCCCATCATGAAATAAGGGTACAGGGTTGTCAGGATTGTTTTTATTGAGTGGGTCTTCCCTGATCAAAGTATAAGTTTCTCTCTGAAATTCTAATTATCTCTGCCTTGCTCGGCGTGCTAATATTTTGAGTGTGCTTCTACGTTCTTTGGTCTCATAGGACATCTCGACAAAGTAATTACATTACCAGAATATAATCTGGTTCCACTAGTCAGTATCCTCTCTTGCCCTGCCTTGTGTAGGCTGGGTCGAGGATAAGATACCATTCTGTGGTCCCCGAGTTATACCCTGCTGAAGGGTCGGCGTCTCGGTGTCTTCCCGGATTAGTCCGACCTTATTCAGACTGGGGTAATCCAGAAATCTCTGGTCTATTCCTCCCTCTCAGTTCAGGTAAAATGAGATGCGTTTACACTGCACTAGAATCCTTTTAAGGAGCTACAGATAAAACCCCAGATTCAGGGGGAATATCTGATACCTCCTGGATCAGACCTTTTTTAGGCTGAGGTCGAGGCTGTACCTAGTGTGAGAGGCCTTATGGATCTGGAGTTTGAATCCCTGGGATGTCAGGTGGACCAAATAATCCCAATATCCCTTGGCTTTGTGCAGGCTGAAGAAAATACAAGGATGTTAGATTCACCTACGACTACTCAGTGAGTGAAAACATTATTGCCCTAGAAAAATTGAAGTTCATTATATAAAATAATAAGTTTAATATATAATGACACTGGCAAATAATTCAATGCAAAACACACATAATTCAGAATAATAAACGTACCTATTTAATATGTTCTGAAGGACATTGAGATGCATAGCTCAGCAAAATTACACACGCGCGCACACACACACATATATGAATAATTATGCAACTACTGGGCGAAGGTTACTTACATAAATATGAATATCAGGGTGTGCTAAATATGCTAGTTAGAGAGATCAGTCATAGCCTCCCAGGAGGGACGTCGTCATGACAATATTAGAGGGAATGATTTCCAGGTAGGGAGTCTCGTGAGGACATAGAGATACCTCTGGCTGGTGGCGTGGAGACGTCTACTTGCAGCGACTGACGTGTGGTTCCTCGAAGGCGTAGGAGAATTTGTTTCTTCGGCACGTGAGCCTAGTAGCTTCTACCCTCTTAAATGTCTCAGTCCTTGCGGAATAGAGTGTCTGAGTAGCGCACTTACTCCCGGAGACTTACTCGTGTAATACACGATTGGCGTAGTGGTCACAGTCCTGAGGTACTGGATTCGAGGCTTATGCAGACTGAAGTTGTGTGACCTGTACCACTTACATCTGCCTTACTCGAAGCCTTGCTCAGGCTGTCAGGGCAGGTTGGCAAAGCCTTGCTCAGGCTTGCTGGGGTCCTCGGCCTTACACATGCTGGAGGACCGACGAACACTCCCATGTGTGGATTTCGCACCTCCCGTTATACCCGGAATCTCAGCTTGTTGGCTGTCCGAGAGGTGAAGGGATAGCTAGCCTCTCTCCACAGGGTTGGTTTATTCAGAGTTTAGTGCTTCAGCGCCCTTTCCTTATCTCCCCTGTTGGAGGCTGCTGACATTTGTATCACCTCCTATCGAGACTATGGCGGCTGCGATGTCCTTGTAGCAGGGGTACTGCGATCTTAGATAATTACTTGGAACTCGTATCGCTGGCTGGTGTCAATGGTTCCATCGGATAATAAAATCTTGAGAGTGAAATATGGGCGACCGCATGGCGGCTTCGGTTGACAGTATTACTTAATTTATTTCCCGTATCTGTAATCACGCACTAGGCTGGGAGTGATCCTGTAGACACGAAAATTATTGTTCTGCCACTGTATGATTTCCCCATGAGCGTTCCAACCTTTGAAATGGGGTGAAGTCTAAAAGTATAGTGAGCATCCTAAATGCGTAGGGATGTGCCACGCATCACCAAATAGCTTGTTCCGAAATTTTATCATTGGAAGTGTAGTTAAAATGGATACTAATACTCATCATCTAATTAGACCAAAAAACTCCAGAATCTAATGTAATGGATAAGGATATCAAAGAAAACGAGACCACTGGCTTCTCAAACAACATTCTCAAAACAAAATGATATTAACTGTTAATGCAACACAAGCCTAGGCAAATCTAGAATTGCATAGACAAAGAATCAAGTAATAATGGCCACATAGTAATCGAAGCTCTTAAGCAAGCATGTCAAATACTAGAAAAATCACTAGGACCATGCATTAATTAATGTTTAACATTCCAGTAAATGAAATACAATAAAGCTCTAAAACATAGGCAGTAGAAGTATAGACAATAGTAGTAAGCCGTCATCTACATAACAGGAAAGACTTTTAAAATCGTACAGGCCACACACACAAAAAAATACTATGGTCAATGTGTCCCGAAATTATTTACGTGATTTGTCAAACTCTAATCCCTTGGTTAAACACCAACCCCCCCCCCCCCAAAAAAATTCTTTAATGAATGGATTCCAGGAACTTTCAGCGATGCCTCCCTTCATTGTAATGTTCCTCAGGCTTGCAAAGATTTGCTGCACATTAAATACAAAATATACATTTTTAAAATCCAATAAGCATTGGCTGCATTGCATCTGAAAATGATCTTTGCTGCTATAAGATATGTGTTAAGAGGTAAATTTGTATTTGCATGCCATAATCTTGGCAATGGAGTGGGAAAGTTCGTTTTTGCAGAGTGCTATATGAATGTTATGTTTTCCTTTCTTCTTAGATTATGTAGTCAGTGTGCCTGTAGCCATGGTCGCGAAGGTTATAATATTGGCCACACGATGTTTGGCTCAAAAATGGATACGTCTGGTGCTTCGGGATTACCGATCGCAGAGAGACTACTCGGGCGCTGAAATGACGCCATCTGGAAGTCTGCAATGAAAGTCTATCTAATTCACGATTAGCTCTGGGACGTAGTCGAGGCCCAACCAAATACATCGGAAGTCGACAGCTCATGGAAGAAGCGAGAAAAAAAGCACATTACCGTATAGTCTTGTCTGTGGATACGATGAATTATTCACCTATAAGGTACACTAAAATGACAGCTGAGCCATGGTCGGCACTGGAGTGCTTTTGAAGACTCGGAATTGTCTAGGGATGTTGGCTTACTGAGGACACTAGTCACGACATCATTGTAAAAATGTCAACCAATTGACGACTACTGTGAGTGCATAATAAAGACGGTTTACAAATTAAATGAGATGAAGTTCCCCGTCAGTGACGAGTGGGTACGATCCCTGATGTTAGCCAGATTACACGAATGGTACCGATCCAATATAACGGCGTTGGAGAACTCCGGAATTTAAATCACAGGTGATTGTGTAAAGCTTAAATTACTAAAAGAAGTCAAGATGGAGGATGTAAGCAATGGTGACGAGATAGCCTTGTATTCAAAACACAAGGGCGTTGGAGAGCCGTGAGGTGTTATAAACGTAACAAAACCAAACCACATTGCAAAGTTCTGCAATAGCAAAAGTGAAAAAAAGAGGGGTTTCAGCTACACGAATACAAAAAGGGCGTGTTAAGTGTTAACCTAGGGAGACCTGGAACTATAGGCGGAAACAATATGCTTGGTTACAGACTCTCGGGATATTCACCTGGAACACTCGTGGTATTTGGATTAATGTGCGTCAACACATATGACATACGATGAGAAAAAGTTACATAACAAGAAAGCGTGCAACAGTACAATGACTGGGGCAAATGGGAATGAACTTGTCGCAAAGGCCTCACGCAATGTTGACCTAACATTTCGCATGGAAACGAAGTGGTTGAGGCAGTAGTAGGTGACGTGCTGCATACACAGAGCTCAATGGTGAATCTACTCTCTGTAAGTAAGATCGTCAGCAAGGGCAATAAGGTTTGTTTCAATAGTAAATGTGGTTTTGTGTATAACCCAGATGGAAATTTGTTGTCGAAAGCAGACCTTAAAAACAGCATTTATCACATTTACACAGTAGGCAGAGACACAAAATGTTGCCACTATGCTGAAAATCAACAAGCTTGTTTGTGGAATCGCAGACTAGGCTTTTAAACCGTAAATGCATGTTACAGACAGCAAAAGTTTCGGAGGGAATGTACAGTGAATTTTTAACCAAAGATCCATGGGAAATTTGTGTAATGGGTGAACATTCAAAGATTACAATGCATCTTTGACCTGGTACACACTGACTTTTGTGAACCCATGGAAGTATCATCCATAAGGGGAAGTCAGTACTTTAAAAATTTTGTGGTTGACCACTCGAGGTTCACATTCGTTTAATCCCTATAGGAAAAATCTGAGGTCATAAACACATTAAAAGAGTTCAAGTACGTGGTCCAAAAACAAGCAGGATGGGCCATAAAGGTACTCTGTTCAGACAATAGGAAGGGAGTAAGTAAATTCAGATATAGCCAGATATCTCTCTTCACAAGGTATCGTGAACCAAACAACAGTGTGACAGAGCCTGTAAAAAAATGGGGTTGCAGAGAAGACAAACAGTATGCTAGTCGAGAAGGCATTTACAATTCTCCTTGAAACCCACCTGTCAAAACAATATTGGATGGAGGCAACTCTCACGGCATCATACTTGACCAATCGGTCTCAATCGAGCATCCTTGGGTAGGAAATCCCCTATAAGGTCTGGTACAGATGAGAAACTGGCCTATTACACTTCAGGAATTTTGTCTGTAAGGCCATGGCACACATTTCCAAACCACACAAAAAAATTGAGACTCGAAGTTCGAGAAATTAATCTTCTTTGGCTACTGCGAGTACAAAAATATTTACAGACTCATAAATGAGCAGATAAGGAAAATAACCATAAGTCGAAATGTTATGTCCATGGAGCAAGAAGAGAAATCGACTCCACATGAAGAAAGTGTGCCGACCCTCAGCACCATGTTTACACAATTAGAGGATGCAGAAAATCCTCGTGAATACGAACTAGACATTCGCCAGGAAGAGGATGTAGAACACTTTCGTAGCTTCGAATGAGAAAAGTAACAGGAAGTGCCAACTCTAAAGAGTTTCAGCGAGAGGCACGGGAACAGGGGTTGCAAACTGAGCGAGTTAAGCGAGAGACTGGTTAACAGAGGGTGCAAACTCAAAAGAGATCAGCGAGAGGCTCCAAGGTCCATAAGACCATCTTAACCAAAGGAATAGCCAGATAATGTAACGTGCTATGCTGAGGGCTCCAATCTGCCAGACAGATATATTGATGTAAATACTGTACTGCAAAGTTAACTCTCCGACAAATCGAAGATTGCCATGAAGAAAGAGCTTTTGTCGCTCGCGAAAAATGACACGCTCGAAGAAGTTGATGCACCTAAGGACACAAAACCCTTTAAAAAAATGTATGTTAAGGATCAAAGCTGGCAGGGATAACGAGTCGGAAGTTTTCAAGGCCAGACTTTTTGTGAAGGGCTGCACCCAGGTTGAAGGGGTGGATTGCGAAGAAACATATTCATCTGTCGTCAAATACTCATCAATTATATACCTCTTGTCATTTGGCAGTGAAGGAAGACCTTCATGTGGGCCATGGGGACGTGACGACTGCCTACTTATATAGAGATTTACAGAAAGAAATATACACAATACCCAAAAAAAGTTGGCAAAGCCCGGTAAGGTGTGGAAATTAAAAAGGCAGTATACGGACTGAAAACAGGCTGGTCTAAATCGGAATAGGAAAATTGACGAAGTGTTATATGCAAATGGTTGCACACAACCTAACAAGGACCCATGCATGTATTAAATTCACGATTGTACCAAGTTTACAGTGATAGCTGTATATGTTGATGATATGTTGTTTTTTCTCCAATGATACAAGTGACATGCAAAACTAAAATACATTTATGAGGGAGAACTTTAAAATGAAAGACTTAGGTCCCGCAACACAGTGTTTGGGAATGAACATCAAGGTCGACAGGAAAGGAAGGCATGAATCTCCCAATAGGACCACACAGAGAGAATACTCTAGCAGTTTGGCATGAGTGATACCAAGATGGTGAAAACTCCCATGGACCCTGGAATCGACCTGAAAGCAGATGGCTCTGAAGAGCTCAACATCCCATATCGAGATGTGATAGGCAGTCTGCTCTACCTCTCGCAAAGGTCCAGGCCGGACATCTACCATGCAATGAACCTATTGAGAAGGTACAACAATTCCTACAAGAAGGTAAATTGGGTAAGTGTGAAAAGAATTTTTAGCTATATGAAATTAGCTCAGAGTTATAAGCTAGAATTTTCCAGTGATGGCAATTGAGAGTTGGAAACCTTTACTGACACGGATTGGGGAAACTAAGTGAATCAAAGTCATTCTATCACCGGGTCATGTTTCAAGTTGAATGGCAGTTTAATCTCATGGCACAGTAAGAGACAAAAGATGGTTGCCCTGTCAACATGTGAGGCTGAGTATATGGTCATGTCGTTCACTGTGCAGGAGTTATTATGGTCGAGGCAACTGATATCCGAAATTGAACATGGTAGTTCAGTAGGGTTGTTTGATGTATTTTGTGACAAAAAGGGTTCTATACAGTTAACCATGAATGTAATTACTAATACCAGATCAAAGCATATAGATATCCGGTACCATTTTCTCAGGCTTCATGTCTACTTCGAGACAGTAAATATAAAATACTTGTCTTCTGAAAAGATGTTGGCAGATCTACTAACGAAACCGTTACATAGAGTTAAACATGATTTCTTACCAAAATAGTTTGGGCTTCTGGGCAGTAAATTTCCTATGTTAAGTGAACCCTAGACTAAGCAATTCCTCTTTATCCTCCTGGGAGAGGTACGAATTTAAGGGGTGGTGTTGTGAAGTGAATTTGTATTTGCATGCTATAATGTTGGCAATGAAATGGGAGTGTTCGTTTTTGCAGAGTGCTATATGAGTGTTGAATATTCCTATCTTCTTAGAATGTGTAGTCAGTCTTCCTAGCCACAATGGCGTGATTATATCCAACAGAGAAGTGTTTGTAGTAAAGTAGTTATCTAATGAGCAGAAGACATCCGTGCGTGATTTTAACGCTTCCACAATAGCCTATGAGAAGGGTTCTCATTTTGAAGCGCAGCTGTGAACTTTACTTATGTAATTGCAGGAAAATAACTGTGGTGTCTGATTATGGCCACCTGTTTTTTGTGAAAATATTCACGCACAAGTTAGCCTTCAAAAGTGCATGTCCACAACTGCAACATTCCTTTGGTTACTTGCTACGTCTTTTTGTGAGAAGACATTTTCTTACCTCACCGAGCCAATCAAACTTACGATTCTTTGACACTGAATGTCCATGATTCATGGATAGTCACCTGAGATATTTGAAATATAAAATAACCCAATCACAAAAGTCGATCAGAACTAAAGTGCTTTGGAACACAACTATCAATGTAATATTTCACAGAAAACAGGTGCCACTATGATGCTATGCCAGGAGTTAATATATTCCACATTGCAACAAGAAGTTACTGATATAACGAATGAGCCTACTTTCCTCAACATGGATGAAATTAATTTTTAAATGAGTTCTTAAAAGCTGAGTTGGAAGGAAGGGTTTGACATATCTTTAAATGCTATAACATTAGAAATGAAATCAGAAATGTATGCAACAGTAGCGGGACAACTAACAATACACACGTGACTTACCCAGTACTTGAAAACAAAAACCCCGTAAAGTAATCTGATATTAATTGCACTATATTATGTAGTTCGGATTTGGAGAATCAACTTCGAATTGGATCAAAATTAATGTTTTGAATGATAGGGTTTACTAACCAAAAATATTTAGTGGGCTGTCATTTTGAAAGTAAGAGACTGAGCCACTTAAAACATGGAAATTAACATAGCTTACCAAATCGCTACTTGTGTGAAGAATTAGCTGGAAATTGGATGTTTGGTCCCTGAGGTACGACATAAAAAATGTTCATTTCTTATTTTTTGCTATCACACAAAATTGCCAAAAAAAAGTTTACGCGTGATGCTTCTAATGTATATTACCTACATACAAATGTGGTTTAATTTTTAAAAACGGTATTATATATGTGGCAAACTTACATAAATTATTTATGCCATCACCATTTGAGTACGGTTATCTGACCCATTTTAATCACGAACGTTTTCATGGACTTCTGTAGCATTTATAGTGTGCCCAAATCGGTACAAATTAATTAAAAAATTTCAGTGTAACATTTGGTGGGAATTGTTTGGTTAGTCCTCGAGATACGGCATAAAAACTGCGTAGTTTTTATATGGCGATCTTCATAATCTGATATTTCATAGCTTCGTAGATAAAGCACACAAAACCAAAATTGTTTTATAGTCACCGTTCTGAAAATAAGTGTGTTGTAATAAAAAAAATGCATAATTAATATTGCCTGCCACAATACAACATCTTCGCCAAATTTTGTAAGAATTAGTTGATTTTTCCCTTAGATATGAGACAAAAACTTTGTTTTTATTGGTGTGACTGTCATACAAAGTAACAGCGGAATGAGGCTCTCAATAGACATATTTCATGGTTGTAATAGGCACTGCTAGCATACAAATTAATTTGTAAATTGGGGTTGTTGGTCAAATATACTGTGGTAAAATTTTTATATAGCCGCAATTTTGAAAATAAGTGCCTCGCCTAATTAAATCATACCAGTTTATACCACCTGCTGCAGTACTATTTATTTGCAAATTTAGTAGGAATCTGTCGATTGTTTAACATGGTGGTATCTTACAACATGGGGTATAAAATATGTTCCTTGTAGATACAGTTGATAGTTGTAATATCTACTACCGGCATACACAGTTAAGTTGGAATTATGAAATGTATTCAAATATATAGTATTCTAAACTCAAAATAGCCATATGGCCATCATTTTGAAAATAAATTTCTGACTTCCTTTAAACCCTCCACTTAACATAATCTGCCTCAGTACTACTTGTTTGCCGAACTTTATGTAATCTGTTGATTGTTTCCTGAGAGATAACATTGATCATTTCAGTTATTCCCTTTGACGATGTCTTAAAAAATGGCGGACAAAAGATACTCTGTGCAGATACAGTTGATACTTGTAATATATACTGCCGGAATACAAAGTTATGTTGAAATTGATTCCATATTTCCGACGATATATCATTCAAAGCTAAAAATTGCTAAGTGGCAGCCATTTTGCAAGAAAGTGTCTGGCCTGCTTAATACATATAACTTTATTTCATCTGGGTCAGTATTACTATTTTGCCAGATTAGGTATGAATTGTATTTTTTTTTTTTTTTTACTGAGATATGACCTAATTTTATATTATGTATGGTGCTATCTTTAAAAATGACCAACTAAAGTGGCTATGTGTTGGTATATATCATACTTGTAGCAGATGCTTCCAGTATACAAAATTTGGTAGAAATTGTTTAACTGGTATGGCAGATATACCAATTTAATTTTAAACAATTTTATAGCTACCATTGCTAAAATAAGTACTTAATCAAGTTTATTCGCGTACATTTATTTCGCCTATCATAGTATTACCTAATTGCCAATTTATGCGAGAATTAGTTAATAGTTTTGATATATAATGTAAAATATTAATTTTTTCGTAAGGTGCTATTTCCTAAAATGGCAGACCAACATCACTATCCATCTCAAAATATAATGCTTACTTGATGCTGTGAGAGCATTCGAAATTTGGTTTAAATTGGTTGAATGGTTTCCGAGATATGACATACCCTCCCAAATGTTTAAATTGCCACCATTTTTAACTCAAGTGCCCGACGTAATCGATAACTACAAAAGTCAGGTGTATTTAGTACGTGTTACATGTGAACCAAGTTGGGTGAAATTCGGTCCATGCGTTAAAAAATCGAAAGGTGGACACTACACGCAGACACACATAATAAAGTTTTTGGCTCATGTCTCGGGAAATAATCAACCCATTCTTACAAATTTGGGCGAAGATGTTGTACTGCGATAGGCCATATTAATGTATGTATTTTTTTAAGAATGACAAAATTATTTTCAGAATTGGTGCTATAAAATAATTTTTTTTTTTTTTTGTGTTATATTAACGATGATATTTAATCTATTTTAACTTATCTTTGTATATTGGCAGTATACAATTACAATGTGCTACTACATCACTTTTTTGTCCTCCATTTTTGATGACCGCCTTATGAAAATTTTGAGGTTTTATACCATATCTCGAGGACTAATAAGCAAATTCCCATAATTGTTATACTGGAACATTTCAATTAATGTGTACCAAATTGTGCACACCATAAATACTACAGAAGTGAATGTAAACTTTCATGATTTAAATGGGTCAGAAAAAGATAATCAAAATGGCGACATCACAAATAATTTAGTTAAGTTTGCCATATATATTAAATAATAGTTTAAACAAATTCATCCAAACTTTGTTTGTAGACATTACACATCAGAAGCATCGTATATTGGACCTTTTAAAAAAAATTGTAAATATGACGTCAAATAAGAAAGTTAAATTTTAATGGCGAATCTCAGGGACCAAACTACCGATTTCCAACAAATACTTCACATAGGTAGCACTACGGTATGCCATTTAAACTTACATATTTTCAGTGACTCAGGCCGTGTCCGAATTGGCAGATTTTGTTGACAAAATGATCACGTGACCCGATTATGTACACAGAAATACCGACGTATTTGGTAAGTTAGTATTTCGTATTTTGTATCTAACGAATGTTAGCAAAAATACAAAATGACAAAATCAGCGCCATGTTTGTTTTTACTTTAAAAACACATACGCGAATGGGTAAATAAACTGATTTTTAAAACAAATAACTGTACATAAAATACACTAGGCATGTTTCAAAACGCAAGTACGTGTTGTGCTTTGTTTATATATTCCACCACAAAATACACTAGGCATGTTTCAAAACGCAAGTACGTGTTGTGCTTTGTTTATATATTTCACCACAAAATACACTAGGCATGTTTCAAAACGCAAGTACGTGTTGTGCTTTGTTTATATATTCCACCACAAAATACACTAGGCATGTTTCAAAACGCAAGTAGGTGTTGTGCTTTGTTTATATATTCCACCACAAAATTTCTTAAAAGTCGTTATTGCACAATTTTTTTTTACTTATTTACTAACGTATTCGTAGCATTTCACTGATGATTTTAGACATATTACGTCCGTTTTAAGCATTACATTTAAATAAAAATATTTTTCAATTTTTATGTTATAATGCATTGCCGCGATTGCTAAACGAGTGACAGTCGACAAAGTCCAAATTGAAACCTACCAAATCACGAATTTACAAAATAACCAATTTGTCAATTCGCACATGGCCTCAGTCACTTATTGTCAAAATGAAGGCCCCTAAATAGTTTAGGTTAGTAAACGTTATCATTGGAAACATTAGACTGATTAAATACGAAGTTGATTCTCCAAATCTGAACTCCTTAATGCAGTGTAATGTACGCTAGATTATTGTACGATATTTACTGCGTTCATGTCCCGGGTAAGGCGCGTGTGTATTTGTAATGGTCACACTAATGTTGCATACATTTCTGGTTTCATTTCTAATGTTATAGCTTTCAAAGAAAAGTCAAGTCCTACCTACCAACTCAGCTTATAAGAACTTATTTAAAAAATAATTGCACCCATGTTGAGGAAAGTAGGCTCATTAGTCATATCAGTTACTTCTTGTTATAACTGAAATGAATGAACAGAAAATTAATTATCAAAAACATTTAGTATTTATATTGTCTTATAAATAAATATAGTAACTACTATGGTAGTCCTACTTGAAGAAGGTTTTCTTGCAGACATGCATTCTGAAGTATTCAGAATAGAAATTCATACACTTAAGTTTTAATAAAAAATAGACGCATATTAATTAATTTTTTCCATTAAAATAACTACATTATAGCAAAATATTTTACACAGTTACAAAATATTTGCATTGAATTCATATGCAACACAAATTGTACTTTAATGATAAATCCGTAAGTGAGTGTACTAATTGTTAAAGAGTTGTGGATGTTTTAGTGTCTGGTATAGTGCTCAAATTGAAGCTACTTTTATACCTTAAATTCTGCACTTCATATTACAAAGTAAAAATTAATGTTGCTTTAATTCTTTTTTTTTTCTGCAGCCTGAACCTAGACCCTCTGAAAAATCCGTACGCACCGAAGCCAAAGGTGGTAGAAGGCTTACCTGTTGCTGTGGTTGCTCACAAGTGAAATAGCAGAACTCCTACAATGCTGTTTCCATTCAATTGACCAACAGCGCAAAAATATTTATATCATCATATGCAGCAATAGAGTTGCATTTGTTCTTCTAAATTTATCGTCATAGGTTAAATTATTTAATTAAGTTAAGTGAAAAGTAAATTTAAGTACGTGTCATTGTCAAACAAGTACTACACAGTGTTCATCGTCATCTTGTATTTACTATTAACATTAAAGTTCACAACTTTCAAAATTAACTATGTTGTATTCACTGTGGGAGATAACACAATGCACGCACAAGCCAATGACAACTTTACCGGTAAGAATAGCTACACATTCATTATCCTGGGATATCTTACTTCTTCTTAAAGGCTCTTCACGATAAAGTGAGTACGTACTTCACTTTTGGAATAAACCTGTGAAAAATGTCATGGCATTTACCAGCATATATTTGAACGGTCACACACACAGACTGGCATGCGGACAGTGGGGTTGTTGGTAACTACAGGGGAAAGTAGTTCCATATCTTAACACTGGATTACAAATATCAGATGAACATTTGTAAGTATTGAAATTATATCTTTCTTTTCCGGTTTCTTACAATGCAAAAAATTGAATGACAAGTAAATTTGTAAAACATTTATTTTTCTAATTATTTAACACTTTTACTCGACCGAAGCATGAATAAAGTGATAGGGCACATAGCAACGTTGATTTTACACAAGGAGGAATAATACACAACATGCCTACAAGTATATCTTGAGGGGGGTCAGTCCTTGCCATCTTGGAGTTACAGAATTTTCGCCATTAACTCTCAGAACAGATTGTATATTTTATTTTGGGCATCGACAAGGCATAGTACATTGATTTGAACGTGTTTTAATGCATGTATTGCTAAACTACATAGTGTTGCCAGGATCATTTTCGTAACTGCCCGCAAGAAAAAATAACTTATTTATTGCCGGCAGTTACTATTCAAAACTTAATAAAGGCGATACAGAATAAAAGTTTTAAAAAAGCATTAGAAACTACCATATTTGTTATGCAATGCGAAAAAATTTAGTTGAACACTCTAAAATGAACTTATTGCAAAAATAGTGAAAATTTAAGATGGCGGGGCTTGATCGCTTTTAAGCAGGGCTCTCAAAAGTGCTCAGTTTGTCGTGAACAGCCTTTAACATATTTTATTCCTACTTTTCGTCCAAATCAAAACGTGTCAATCATTTACGTTTACCGATATAGCTATAGATGTTAAAATATGGGAGGGGAATGAGTGAAGATATTTGGGAGGCTCTTAACAGCGAGGTCTTGAGAGCCGATGATGGTAATTGAGGTGCGTATGGAATGTTGCGGCAACTAGAAGGCAGTGTAAATGTGAGATCCCCGAGAAAACCCGCCAACCAGCTGTATAGATTGTTACATGCGAAAATCCGGGAGTGAACCGGCCGAAGATTGAACCTGGTTCGCCTTGGTGGGACGCGAGTAGGGCAACTGCTATTTTCTTTGATGACTCCAGTTTGCCCTGCCCTTGCATGTTGCTCTTACTGTAACTTAGTGTTGTGCGAGATCACAATCAAAAATTAACTGATAAAACATTCAGCTCTTTAAGTGTGAAATAAACTTTTAATACTTCAATAATTTTACATAAATGTTTGCGTTCAATTTCTTACAAAGGTACTAAGTTCATTAAAATTTCTTTGGCAAAAAATACGAATCTCATTTGAATGGCTAAGTATTCCAGGATAATTCAATATCAAATAATCCTACTATTCTCCTGCCTTTGTCCTTTATGAAACCTCGCAATAAAGTTTCTCTTTGCCATAAAAAAATGTCAAAATCTGTTATACCATGTATTTGTAATAGTTTCAGCTTCAGCCCTATGAAACTAATGTTAATGAACTCTTACAAAAATAATTTTTAGAAACCCTTTCAATTTTTGATAAAAATGACAAGACCTACCTCAAATAAACCTCGGAAAAAATTGTGGTTACTAACACATGTTGCGCTAGATGTATCTAGAAATTATGGCATTGATGCTTCATCAAGTATACAACATTAATCAAGAAGTTTAAGGAAAAAATCATAAAATGTGTATCATATAAAATTTTATTTTTCATTATTCTATTGCATCTTGATGAATCTACATATTTGAAACTGTTTCAATTACTTTGTTGACAAATATATCAATACAGATGGTTTTTATGAATACTTTATTTTGTAGTATATTTACACATCCAGACCTATTGAATAATAGGTCAAGCATACTATTGCTGAGAAATTGGCGCGTACAAAGTGCTAACATTCATTTTTTCTACTTCCCCATATGTATTATCATGAAAGATATGAAATAACATGTTAGATAACAACAACTTGCATTTAAACCTTTATGGTTTTAGGCTGAAAATATTTTACAACTTTTTGAGCAGCATACCAGAAATATGTTACACCTCTGGGGTAGTAAAATTAACAATTTTAGAAAAGCAAAAATAAAATTTAAAATTGAAGCTAATAACGGAAAACAAATTTCGGAGTTTTTTCTATTACATTAATAAATTAATTATTAGAACGTAAACTGGGGCAAATGTGGTTGTACTGAGCATGGTGTAAAGTCACAGTAACTTTGATTTAACATCTCAGGGAAATAAGGAGAGACTGCCAAATTATAAACACACTGTATAAACTGGTGTATGTAGTCTATTTCTTGGCAACCAATGTGTGGCAACTCGTCATAAATGTAAGTAATATATCATATACAAAATTATGTATCAGTTGATGCGTGAACGATTGAAAGAGGTTTTCATGTTAGCTGATCTGACAGCCTTGCCTTCGCACAACAGACATTGGAGAAATAAGCAGGCAGGAAAGAGTTCAAAGACAAAACATATACATTTTATTTTATGACATTTCAAAACAACTGTTGTTAGTGTAACAAACCAATTCCATTTTATAATAATGTGTAGGTGTTTCAAACCAAATAGAACTTTAATCCTGTGCTATATTTTATTCTTGTTTGTATCCTATCATATCGTCGCAACGTGCACGATTCATATTAATTAAAGAGGTCACATAGTATTCTTCAAATATTATACATCAATTGAAGGCAATATATTTCAATCCCGAGTCGTTTTGAGCCCGTAAGAAATGAATAATTTATTTTCATAAGGACGTGATAGATAACCACGGTCTAAGAAGGGGAGGTATGGACACTCCCGATAGCAGCCAGCATGCAAAAACAGTACACTTAATGTCGCCGTAGTTTTACCGTATGCCGTAGCGCGCTACGTGTCATTTAGTGAGACATTTAGCTTTCCTGTTATGAGAAACTTAACTCATTTATTTTCTATTTAATACTAAAACCACACATTTGCAAAGAATGTATTATAAATTCGTATCTCTCATCCTATCATTTCATTGCATATTTGATTCCATAGTTTTGATTTACTTTCTTAAATTCATTATTTAAATGGTGACGGGAACTCACGAGTGTTACTTATCCCGCGCATCGCAACAGCAAAGCGAATTCTTCACAAAATGCGATAGATGTGATTTTTTTGTTCTTTAGGCTGAATATGAAAGCAAATGTGGTAAACGTTAGCTAACCTCCATCCAGTAATCAATGTATAATATTAAAGTTAGGTTGACATTCAAACATGTTTTATTTTATTTTCTATGTTGGGGCTCTCTTTATTTTATATTTCGGGAGAATAATGCGGGAGGTGGGTTTGAGTTTAACGTCATTCGTTAGACGACACTGTTTTGCAGTCCTTACGAGTGTGTGGCATTTTGAGTTTTATATTGGTTTGAAGGAGCAGTGGAAAATTTTGCTCGTACGGAAATAGCATTAAAATAATTGTAACTTCGACAATTTTAACTTCAGTGAAAAAACGAAACGCGATATATACGTCGCTGTTCATATCCGTACAGATATACCAATACATACACACACATACACACACATTGGCCTAAGTTAACCATGCACTCGTTGATTTCACGATATAGGCAAATAAAATATATTATTTACATATTACAAAAGTGTTGAAAGTGAGGCTTTTTGAGGCCATGGGCATGCTAATAATTATAGTAACGGTTAACAAATACATTATTTACAAAATACGCAAACTTACGAGTATGTCATGTTGAATTGCAATATAATACAGCAATAAACACTCTTTTACGGAAGTTAGTCTTCCACTCATTGGCTGTACAAGACATGCGTGGTACCTAAACAAATATTATTTTTACAAGCCAAAAGAGTTGAAAGTGCTGCCTTTTAGAGCACGTGCATTTCAAACATGATAGTAACTGTTTCGAAATACATTATTTACTAAACACGCCAACTTACTTACTGTTCATATTTCGAAACCTGTTGAACACGTGTTTTATATGGAAATCCTTGCACTAACACTTCACTGCATAATTTATTTCACTATCATTCAGTAAAATCAACACTTTGCCCGTTTCCTGAAAGCAGTAAACTTAAAACCTTTGAAACGTAAATACTTCGAGTACGTAAGAACGGTACGTGCAACGAATCATGCTTTATGAAAGCATATACAAAAATTACTAACTAAGTACAGATCAAATATATGACAGCACCAACAAGTTTTTCGAATAAATGTCATAAAAATGAGCACTGGAGTACTATTTTCTTCCATTATTCGAAACGGTATTCAAAAATTCCAATATTCGCACAGACCTGTGTTTACAATACGAGGTCTGAAACAGTTGCTATGTTGGCTAAACGGCAGCATGAGATGTAAGCAAGCACTTTTACAATCGATAATGTCGTTTGCCGAACGGCGATTATTCGCACAGAACGGAAAAGCCCAGGGGCCGATTAAATACACATCTATACGGGTGCAACTCAAAATTTGCACTTGCGTTGCACCAAAATGGAATTATATATTTAAAAACAGAGGTTCAAAAAGTTGCGTACCGACGCAGAAAGCAGAGACACCTGCGCCCAGGCAAACAACTCGGAGCAATTGCAATTGCTCTCGCTCAGCATGCGCAGTTGACACATGTAGCTAACGAGCAACTTGGCTATCATTTAGTAATTGTCAAAAATACATTTAGGTTAAATTTTGTTGATGTCAAATGGTGTAAATTACAAAATAAGAGTGATTTCAACAACAAATTAAAGTGGGTAGAGTGGAGAAAAGATGTTTCCTGAGGGTGCTTCCGGTTTAACTTTTCACATACGATAAAACACTTTTATTTCCAAAAATAATTTTTATAGAAGTGCTTAAAATTTTTGCATTATTTTTTGTTAGGTGATTTGTTATGGAACACAAAAGAGTATTATTTCATAAACTATCGAATGGTGCGGCGACGATTGGTGATAAAAATGCTTATGGTACGACATGCAACACGAATATCTTTAGAAGTCTGTGTATCTAACAAACTACACCTTACATCCACGCTTATAATGCTTATAATATTATTATTAACGTTTATAATATACGATATCACGTCTCTTCTTTAACGTAAATAACATCAAACACATAATCTCAAGCGTATCTGATATTATTTGCATCATTAAAATCTTAATTTCTTGTCTGCTAAAATTATGTAGTTGTCCACGTATTAATCACCAATCGTCACATTTCATCAATTAGTGAAATAATCAGCTCTTCACGTCAAAACGTCGCAGTATAAACATAACACCCGGCAGTTCGTTTAGGTTCTAATTACTACACAATGTCAACAACTATTCCCCGCGAAATAAACATTATTCACTGCTACTTAAAAACACAGTAGTGCATGTAAAATCCTTTGTAACTTATGTATCCGTGTGGCCGTGAACAACATGTAACAAATTATTTCATTGGCCTCTGTAGTGCGGGTAGTGGTAGTGAAAATGTGTGGCCAAAAAATCTCCGCCCACTTGATTTCGGTGAAATTAATTGCACCCGTGGTTATGGGTGCAAGTGCAGAGTAGTTTTATCTGCGTTGTGCTGCGCCAGTGCAAATGTTAAGTACTTACGCCCAGAATTATATTATTACAAGGTATCATAGGATTTAATTAACTGAGACGTCATTAAAACAACATACAAATAAACGATGTCGACTGCACGCGCGGTCTAAGAATGGCTTATACGTACATTTATTAGCATTTAGCATCCGTGAAGACTCCCTCAATAATTTCCCGACGATTATAATAGTATTTTAATAAGCACTCTAATATTATTTTGCTTCTTCTGTATATTAAAACTATATTTAACGTAAACAACACAATGCCTTTTCATGGTAACATTAAACTAGACATGTAGCGCTGCAGCGGCTACTTCGCGAGCTGGTGACATTAACTTGCCAGGTTTATCAGGCAAGTCTCCAGACCTCCCCTTCTTAGACCGCGTAGATAACTCTTGTGATACAGCTTCGGAGTAGACGACTATGCTGCCGCCATCTGATGACGAACATGTGCTGCTTGCTTCGGAAGTCACGTCCCTATGAAATGACTCATGATTCATGTGTAACATAAAAATTAATTCCCAGAAATTTATATTTTCCATAATCACTCTATTATTTTCCAAAGTAAAATATAATATTTCAAATAAATTCTGCTCATATGAATGGATTAGACACTAAAATTGTAGTAATTAATATTGTGAACATATTACTCTCTCAAATCAAAGTAAGCCTATAATACAGTTAATTCTCCCTGAGCATTATGATGTATTATTATTGTTTACTGGGAGAGAATGCTGCAAATTTGAGCACCATTTCAAGTGAATAAACTATGGATCTCAATCAACTTATGTCCGTAGCAGCAATAAAAATTTCTGCAGCAAAATCAATTATTTTCTCATTATCTATGCACGAGCAGCTTGGCAGCATGCGTAGATAAGTTGGTAACATCTCATTGACGTCCGTCATTGCAGACGACACATGTTTTGACAGTCAGATGGAAAATGGAAACCACGTGACGGCCGAAGGATACGTAGCATGTTTGATAACTGGTTACTACTTCTATAGGATCTGTCAAATAAAATAATAATTATATGAAACAAACTATATAACCAAATAATTCAATGAGGTGGGCATGTCCCAGTGGTGAAGAAAATGTTATAAATTAAGGATTGGTCTTTTAGTATCACTCTTTAACCCTGAACACATACACACAACAAGTAAATCAAATGCAGGTCACCCACATCTCATTCTCTGCCAAGTCTCCGAGTGTTGTGTTTAAAAGACAATACCAAGGATCAGAAAATAATTACCTTATTTGGCTAGAATGCCCTTTACAGATTCGCATTATTAATGATAGAAATTAAAATACATTCGAAAATAATTATAGGTGCTCAAATGATTTTTAGCAGTCGCCTTGTTGGAAGACTGCACTCAAATAACCAGGGTAGAAAAAAATACCGATTGTTAATGCATAACTTCTTAAATAGGTAGTGTACTGAAATACCTTGTACACCATTTGCTGTTTAATTTTATACATGCAACTTATTGTTTATTTTCCAACACTTTTTATATGTATTAAAAAATGTATATGAAAGGACAGGAATTCAAGAACTCACAATGTAGAACATGTCAACAGGAGCGCGCGCGCACACACACACACACACACACACACACAAAAGGACGACACAATTTCCATCTGGTTGCAAGATCGCGATGTTTCGGTGGCTAAGCCAGCTTCATCAGGCGTGGAGTTGTAGGACACTGCAGTATGGTGGAAGAGCGCTGTTTATGGTAAACCTGTCGTCTATGAAACGCACCCAGTAGTGTGGTTCTGTTGGTTGGCAGTAAACGAAGTTTTCTTCTAATCTACCCATAAACAGATTGGTATATGATATGTGTACCCATCGCTGTGCCTTTGACCTGAAGGTAATGTGTGTCTTGAAATCTGAAGTCGTTGTTGCTGAGGGTTAACCTGGCGAGTTCAACAAGGAATGCTGTAGAAGGTTTGCTGTGTGGGTTTGCTTGAGGTAATATTCTATGGCCGATAGTCCAGTTGAGCGTGGGATGTTGGTATAGAGAGATGTAACATCTATGGTGACCACGTATGCATCTTGGGGAATGGGGCCCAGGAGTCTCAATCGTTCAAGGAAGTGGCCAGTATTGTTGACATAGGACGAAAGCTGCTGTACCCGAGGTTGAAGTTGGGTATCTACAAGGGTTGAGATTCTCTCAGTGGGTCTGCCAATCCCTGATATATCGGGACGTCCTAGGGGTGGCCGTTGTTCCTAGTGTATCTTAAGAAGCAAGTAAAGAACCGGTTTGAGGGGTTTATTTGGAGTGAGCAGTTTAATTGAAGCCTCAGATAAGACTAGAGAGGGGCCCTGGGACACAAGGAAATGATTGAAATGGTCGGAGAATCTGGTGATTGGCTCTTTTTTTAGTCGTTTGTAGGTGGATGTGTCCTTGAGTTGGTTATCTGCTTCTAGAATGCAATCTGTTTTTGAGGATCAATGTGGTTGTGCCCTTGTCGGCCAGCAACATCATTATGAATGGGTTGATTTAAAGGCGTTTGGATGGCTTTTATTCCTTGAGAGGAAAAGTTAGGTAATGAGATGGTAAAATCGGTGTGATGGTGGCTAATAGGGAGCGTCACAAGTGGATGGAGGTGGGAAACTTGGTCAGGGCAGAGGTGAACATATAAGACGCCTGAGAAATGTGTAGGAAAGTGCAGATACAAGAAAATTAATTTGAAAGAAAATATTAAGTAGTGTCAGGAACATTCGATGTGTTAGGAAGACAATAAATGAAAGCATCAAATACACAGAAAAGTTTGATAACTACACAAACAATGATCACAAGAAGGCAGGAGATGAAAATATAAACATGTTAGTTAAGGTTGCAAGTAGGCCACTCGGCTACCAAAAATGTATAAAAGGATAGGAATTCAAGTACTCACATTGTAATACTTGTCGACAGGCACAAAAACACAAAGAAGGACGACACATTTTCCACGTGGTTGCACGATCGCGATCTTAAACAGTTGGCCAGTTATAGGACACTGCAGTATGGTGGAAGGGTGCTGTTAGTAAAAAACCTCGTGGCCAGGTGGCGAACTACGATGGGGCGGGAAAATGGAAAAATATTGCCAGTATAGCTTATGCATGTGGTTACGAGCAATTATTATCATATGTTGAGGCCTGGTAGCTCCCTGGATTTTGTTATAAATTCGTGAGCTAATTCCCATTGTCTTTGTTTTGAGCTATTGCTTGAAGGTGGTAGGGCTCTCACAACTGGTACTGTAGCAGGAATAAACATTTTTGTTATGTGATGCTGCATGTGCTACAACTGGTTTGTCTTGTAGTTTATTGATGTGACTAGCTATGGCTTGTTTGGTATATGCTCTGTGTCAATGAATGATCTATCTGAGTGTGTTAGTGGTTATTCCAATGTATTCTGCATTGCAGTGTTGGCACTGTAGCTGATAAATCAGATTTCCTGTTGCATAGTGTAGTTGCCTCTGATGGGGTATGTACGGATAGTGAGTCTGCTATTGAAAGAAGTAGAGGGTCGGTGGGTGGCACAGGAGTCACAGTGTGAGCTATTGCAGGAGTGGGATCCTTTAGGGGTAATCGTTTGGTTGGCATTTGTGATAGGCTGCAGCTTTGGACAAACCAGTTTGCTGCGGAGATTAGGTGGCCATTTGAAGACAAATCTGAGTGGTTCGGAGAGCAGGTCAGGTGTTTATGGTGAGGAACCAAGGATTTTGTATCCAGAGTGGAGAATTTTTCTGAGTTTACATAGACCTTCATGATATGGAACCACCAGGGGTATATGAGAGTTGTTGACCTTGGTTAGTGTTCCAGTATTCGAGATGGCTTTCTGAATCTGTTTGTGGACGAGGAGCCTGGGATAGCCCCTGCCGAGGAATGCTCTGGATGTTGAAATCACTCTCTACAATGGCACAATTCCAACTTTTGTGCACATGAAACCCACTAACCATCTCTGGTATTTACATTTCGACAGCTACCACCCATACCATGCCAAAACTCCCCACCCTACACTGTCGCCACAAGAGCTAAATGGCATGTATCTGATTAATTTCGCGAATTGTACGAAATGCTTCCACCATACTTGCATTGGGTGACAAGTGATCAGTGGTCCACCCTCTCCTCATCCCCTCTTACCCCCCCACTGTTGGCACTGCCCGGAAAGGCATTTCAAGAAAGATTGCCCGAACTGGCTGTGCTATGGAGCAGAAGGAAATAGCACGAGAACGTATAGCGTCTAGCCGTGCTCGCACATTAAGGACCTCACCCAGCCGGGAAACTCCAGAACGGGCATGTGCATGGGGCAGCCATCTCAGAACAAAACCTGGCCCATCAACATTACAAAATTAGATACAGCGCCTGAGGACAACGCTTTTAATGAGGCTCCTCTCATTTCAGTGGACATAAATGGGTGACCACGTATAGCCCTATTCGATTCGGCGGCAACGGGAAACTTTATTTGCAGTGACTGGTTGACACTCCACCAACGTGTTAATTTACAAACACAGCCTTTTACTGTCCGAATTGCTCAGCCGAGTCCAACCTTAAAGGTCGATGGGAAATGAATCTCCTGATCGGGATTCACCACTTATCACATATGACAAACTTCACGGTGTCCCAGGACCTTGTGGAGGAAGTCATCCTAGGACAGCTGTGGCTGGCCCACCAACAGTGTGTGCTAGACTACAGTCACTGGGTAGCACGACTTGGAGCAGGAAGGGAAGTGACAATACCAAGGGCCAACGCGTGGCATCAGCAGTAAACTCGCTTTCCACACCCGAGCATGCACCGTTTGGACAAGGTGTAATTAGGGATTCTACAAAAGACCCACTTGAACACATGACAATGTTCAGTAATGGTAAGAAGGGGGAACTGACCCATGAACCAAGGGGAGGGTCCAATCGATTATCCTACCACACCTGACTAGGACCTAAAGGAAACGGAAAGTTACCCTGTATCCTGCGCCAGTAGTTCACCTAAAGCCCAAAATGAATGTTCTGACGAAGGCTAGGGTGAACTTACCCACAGTACTCCTATTTCACCCGAACCACCATGCCGTGGAAGTCAAAGATCCGCCGGGATTCTCCCCTTCCAGCTCATAACTGCCCGCTCCTATAATAAGATTTGGCAGAAGAGCTAGCATTACTGCTACCGATATTTCCTGGTGAAGCCTGCTAAACAGAGCAGTTTTCCAAAGGTCTCACTCACTAAGTACAACAGTTGAGGTCGAAAAACCTCATCCACTAAATGGAAAACGTAACAGTGGTTGTGCACAAGCCCTCGTCCCTAACAACCGATTCATCGGCTGTGGATATCCGCAAGGGTCCGGTCAACAAGAGGAAAGTGATGTTAGACTGTTGGGATGGGATGTAGGAATCTTTGAGGGTCGTGAGGACGACGTCGCAGCCGAGTCGTCACCACCCTCACCAGCTGCAGAGGGCCTGCCACCAAGGGGCATCCACTAGGGCCCCTTTCTGCAGCATTTCTAAGGCCTTCCAGTCGCCACTCTCTCTGATCAAAGCAGATGGCCAACGCACCAATGACCATGGTTGTCCACAGTAAGGTACCTGTCGTACCTTCTCGCTCGATGATCATGTCCCCTCGCCGGGATGCAACTTCGTCACTTCGAGCCCAGTAGGGAGGCGAACATCATGTGAAATTCAAAGTTCTGTTTTACTGCTGGTGATGGCCGTTAGTTCTATCCACCGCCGTTTATTCGGCCGGACGCGGAACCCCAGAGTGAGATTTTATATTGCAAACACAGTTGATCTATCTGCACACAACTAGGTCATATTCCTTCACCAGCTTAACCTTAATTCATTTTTCTTATTTTTTCTGTTAACCCTCATGCCTTGCCGAAAGTAAGGAGGAAGGAAAAATATAAATTTAACTGATTCTTAAACAATTAGAGCACAATACCTGAAATTTACCTTCTCCTTCTGTATAGGAAGAAGTATCCTTATGACCTCCGACAAGAACCACAGAACTTCCAGGAATATAGCATTTATTGATTCCCCATTTCGACCACACTCGCGTTAGCCTAGACCCTACTCTTCTGCCTGACACATATACATCGATCTCTCCCCATTTAACTCAAGAGCAACTCGACAGCAGCACTCCGCCATAACCATCTTCGGCCGCTGTTCTGCCGTTGGCCATTTATACCAGCCAGTCGACGAGGATAAGCACGCCGCTACTAAGCTCTCACCAGGTAAAGTGACGGAGGATTGTACCCTCTGTAACACTTGATTCTGTCCCGACAAGAAAACTTGCCCGACCAACGCTAGACACAGGGATCTGGCCCAAATGGTCTTGAGTTCCTGAGTTATGCTCCTCGCGACACTGACCTTGCGAATCTTGAAGGCTGCCTCTTAATAGAACCAGGTTAACCTACCGTAAAACCATCAGCGCGAAGTTGCTCGTAGGGGTTGAACCCCCCAGTCTTCTGTCAGGTAAGAACACTCCCAAAACCCCAATCTGTTAAATCACCCCGACGTGGGGAACCTAGCCAAAGCCGGGATATAACAAAGGGCTTGTGTTCAATCCCTGTGACAACAGCGTGACCGCTACTAGCCACGTATTGCTAAAGTTTATTTGCTATTCAAGGTTTCATTTCTCACCACTAACTAAGTGTTAAATATCCTTAACTCAGGAGAGGTAAGATGTCTCATGTCAGTGCCGCTAAACAGGGCAAAAGGCCTATCTGGTCGGGTCAAAAGTCTGCCAGAATCCCAAATCCCGCGACTCTCGCGAGAATCAAATTGGAGACCTCCTGAGTAAGGGACTTCATTAAGCTGCGTGTACGTGAGTTGGCCTGCATATGGGCAGTGCAGATGGAATGGCCGTGTCTCGTGCAATTTTCCATTCCATTACAACTCATCGCATTCCACACAATGAACAATTCTTCCTCTTCCAGGATGAGAATCTGTGCATCCCTGAGAGCCGTAGATTCACGTCTCGAGCGTGGAATCGTACCACACGATTGGCTACGTCCCGAATCACAGTTCCCTCTAGACCTGGTTGCTTCCTTTCTGGCTGTGCCCGATTTGTGTACAATGAAAACGGATTACGAAATTTTATCACGCCTGCAAGAGAAATATGGGAATAAATGAACTAATATGGTGTGACGTGTGGCTGAAGTCAGTGTGTTCTATTAACATGCGGAACTGCCTGCTTTGCAGGTCAGTTATGACTTACATAATGCACACGTAGCTTCAGCGTCATCACTTGGTCGTGAAATATTATGCATTTTTGTAGTGCATTTTATTTATTATATACATATCCTCTTCTTAAATATTTCGAGCTATTGATAAGTTTACTTAGATATCTGCATGTACTATCCGTTTTTTAAATTCTCCATTTATAAAGCTTTTATTATAGTTATAATTATTTCTGTTTATGTAATCACCACTTCATTATACACTTATATTACCTTATTAGATCACTGTGTTATCTCATGCCATTACCCTGGATTTAATGTTATTTAAATTATTTAAAAAAATAATATAGTGTTTTGCTTTACGTTTCATAACACGTCCGTCACACGCAAAGGCTTTACTCTATCCCGTTAAATTGCCATTTTTCTTTTGATATTTAATGTCGTTTTAATGACTTACACATTTTACACAATGCGAAACAATATGTGTTAATGATTATTCTTAATTAGCACTAGAACTGTGTTATTTTATTTAACGTGGACGGGAAGAGATTTTAGGGCAAGGTGGTTATCTAATGTTTAACTTGCAAAATTCACCAAATTATTTTAATTAAGCTTGTGGTTAATATAAAAGCTACTAAAAGGGGATGGTGGGGCTTACAAGCTCGGCTACTGAAGGGTGGGAAAGTTCATAGACTTCACCATTTTTATAGTTTTTAATATTTATAATAACATACAATTCAATTAATATTTCGGATTGTGAGTTAGGTAATCACAACGTACAAAATACAAAGTATAACAAGGATTATATTTGTAGTTATATCTGGATTGACGCAATGTTATTGAATTACATTTACTGTAACGCTTAGAGGGATAGTATGTTTAATTAGCGTCACATATTTATTTAGTCTTAATGTCCATATCTGCACGCTCACCTTCTGTTGAGTCGTCGCCGTATTCTGGTCGTCATAACGGAAACCGCGGTTATGCACGATTGCGCTGCGTCCATGGCAGCATCTTGTCGTCTCGCTGGCTGGCTGCAGACAGACAGCTTTTCCCCATGCAATATGATTTTATTAACGATTATTTATTATAAATTTGTCCTGGTTTGTTTTCTGCCTCGTGGAGAAACTGCTGAGAGCTTGTTTTGTTTCTGTAGGCCCGTATTGATTATGTGTCTTTGCGGCTTTGTCCTGAATACAGTGGTGTCTACCTACAGTGCATTCAGCGAGTTTGTTTGTTTGAAGGCAGGTTCATGCTAGTGCCCACTATACCATTATGTACGTGGCCTCTTGAAATTTAAAGCTGTAACAGTATGAGTAACAGTATGACATAACTATTCTGTGTGAATGTTCAATACATATGCGGTTTCAATTTTTCACGGTAAAGCAACAAAAATTTGTGGAGTTATATACAAAGTCAGCCAAGTTAAAGCATTGGTATTAATTATGTCAGCATAGCAATACAAAACTATCGCAAAGCCTGACAGACGGCACATTTAATATCTTACTGTATAAAACAAACCGCAGAATTCTATCTTTATTATTCATTTCAAGACACAGAAAATAAAAAAATGCTGCAACAACAGTTATTACATGGATTACACTAGCCTCTTACGCCATTAGTGTTGGGCAGTTCTGAGTAGCCATGAAAATGTGTCAATTTTTACATGAAAAAATTAAGTAACTCATTTAACTCTACCATTCCCTCATTAGCCAGCTGACATAAAAGTAGAAATATAATTACCAAGACAAATAAAATATAAATAGTAAATTACTGATTACATTTATATGCAAGTTGAATTTTCTCAAGCGATGTGGTCATCTGCGAATTGCAAACAATTGACTAATAAAAGTAGAAATGCAATTTTATAAAGAAAAATGCATCACTGAGTTCAACTGTCTGTAAATACTTTTTCCTTGTAAATAAAATATGCTTTTTTTCACACTGTTTATGGTTACTCTTATAAAATTTACTGGTAATATTATAAACGATCTTGTCAGTCCATAGTATCGAATGTATTTTTATTGATATTTAAAGATTTCAATTATTGTTTTTTTATGTACTTTAAATTCAAAGCCAGAAGTTACTGATATAACTAAAAAGCCTAAATGGGTGAAATTAAATTTTAAATAATTCCTTAAAGCTAAGTTGGTAGGTAGGACTTGTCATCTAGTTGAAAGCAATATCATCATATATGAAACCAGAAACATATGCAACAGTAGTAAGACATTTACAATACACACACGTGTTACCCAGGACTCAAACCCAGAAAACCTCGTACCACAAGCTAGTGTGCAATCAACTGCATTGCGGAGGTCGGATTGGAGCATCAACTTCGAATTTAATAATTTAAACGTTTCGAATGATGATTTCTTAATCTAAATTATTTACAGGGCCATAATTTTGAAGATAAGTCACTGAGCCTCTGAAAACATGTATGTTTACATGGTCTAACATAGTGCTACTTCTGTGAAGAACTTGGTGAATGTCGGTAAATTGGTCTCCGAGATATGGCAAACAACCCCCATATTTTTCATGTGACGATATTCGTAAATAAGGGGCAAAATTTTTATGTAATAGCACATTATGATTGTATACTGCCAGTTTATCAACATAAGTTAAAATCGATTACATAGTTTCATAGATAAATCACACTTAGCTAAAATGATTTTATAGCTGCCATTCTGTACATAAGTGTCTGTCACACTTAAAAAATCCATTCGTGTGGCACTATCTTACAAAATACAGATCAAGATGCTTTGTGTAGATACAATTCAAGTTGTAATACCTACTGCCAGCATAAAAAGTTAAGTAGGAATAAATTACATGGTCACGACGCTATAGAATTATAAGCTAGAAGTATAAGTGGTCGCCATTTTTCAAATAAGAACCTAACATACTTCAAACATACGACTTTACATCATCTGCCACACTACTTCTTGCTTGCCAAATTTGATAGGTATCGATCAATTGTTTCCTGAGATATCAGAAAATAAATATTTATTCGTGTGTTGCTATCTTACACAATAGCTGGCAAAAGTTGCTATCTGTTGGCATATATGATCTTTTAACAAATACTTTCAGCATACAAAATTACATTGAAAATGGTTAAAAGGTATTACTTAATAAACATAAAATATTTGTATGGATGCTATTTTGAAGAGAAAGAGAGAGAGAGAGTGAGAGAGAGAGAGCGAGAAAGGCGCCTAATCAAGTTTAATCACTAACGTTTCCTTTACTTATAATAGTATTATTTATATGCCAAATTGGGCGAGAATTGCTTTAGTAGTGTTCGATATACAATTTAAATCTCCATTTATTCATTTGGTGCTATATTTCAAAATGCCGTATGAACGACAATATCCTTTTTAAAATTTAATGCTTTCACAATGTTTTGCCAGCATACAAAATTTGGTTTAAATTGGTAGTATGGTAGTAAATAGTTAAATTGGTAGTATATATACATCGAGTTTGGTGAAATTCGGTTAACGCATTCAAAATTTGAAAAGGGGGGTTAACACACTCACCGGAACACAGACACTCACTGGCGCGCATTAACACAGACAGGAAAGTGATATCATAAGCCTTTCTTTCCTTCCTTCGGATAGGCTATGTGAAAATCAAGACCTCTCTCATGTGGTGATTTCAACTTAAGGAGACAATATTATAGGTTGCGCCTCTACGTGTTTGAATAAGCCTAACCCCCTACTTTGCTCTTTTACTTCTACACAAAAATCACACGAACATGAACTCTCTCTCACTTCCTCCCTCCCTTCCAACCTCCCGGCAGCACGTATGACGATTGAGTTACTCTCGCTATATCATCATCATTGTATTAGTCCTTCTGATGAACAAACTACTTTTAACAATTAAATAAAACTACAAAAGCAAGCACTACGTCATCTAAAGGAAGCACATAGAACATGTGTAGAAAACTACTGGTGCACTGCAATTTTTTGAACTGGAAAAGTTCCTAGGCTACAGAAAGAATGTGACAGTATTCTACTATCAACATGCCTGACACATAAAGCACAAATAACGATTTTCTACAATCAACGTTAATAGATAAACCATGCGTAATTTACATAACTGAAGTTTGTAATTAACCCTGTCAATTTTTTACTCAGTGCTCTCTTCTCTCCCATTTCAATGTCTCTCTCACAGCAGACAAAGAATGAGCTGGTTGGCAACTTTTATCTCCTCAAAAATGAACTGGAGGGCGCCCTGGTTCACTGTACAACCCACGTCATGCAGCACAATTTAATTGGCTGCTGCTGAAAAAAAAGGTCAAACTGCAAGAATTTATAATCTAATTATATCCTATGACGTCAAAATTTGAACACACAACTGTATATAAAGAAAAATGTTTACACCAAGCAGTTCACTACACCACAAATCATCGCCTGTTGTCAACATACATAAGGTAAGTTCCATAGCTTTTTATAGTATGAATTTCAAACAGCAGAATTTTAGAGGGACAGCTGTGGCAAATAGTAATAGCCTAACTCTTTTGTTTCAGAATTTAATTTCAAAGATTTATCCTAGGGATGTGTTTGAAAGTATTGCATTATTTACAGTTACTCAAAAGACAGTAAAATATCTACTCTGCAGATGTTTTATAGTAAAATTGAAATACGGTGGAACTACACAATAATGACAACTAATGATAATGAGATAATTTATCACTATATCAAATTATTGTTATAACGGAAGATTACTGTGTGGCATCATTCCCGCAGTGTTACACTACACTCACATAATGGGCATCTTTTTTTTTTCTTAATACCGTTACATGCAAGAAAGTACTCAAATTGAAAATGAAATACAATATGGCACACTTGACAGTGACATTTTCCACACGTGATCATCATTCACGTGGGGATTATTAAAAAATAAGAATAAGTGACCAAAAATAAAAACATTTACAAATGTTTCAGCTTTTAGTAAGCTAGTACACAACGAGAAGTTACCAATATATCTTAAGAGCTTTCTTTCTTATATAAGTATGCAACAAATTTTGACGAAGTTCTTAAAAGTTAGATGCTTTGTGTGTCTTTATGTCTCGTTGACAGCAACATCATTAAAGACGAATCCAAAAACAAATGCAATCCTAGGGAGACAATTCCTAAATACAGATGTGCCTAACCCGAAACTTGAACAAAGAACTCCTCATACCGTGCCCATTCGTGCTACTAACTGCATAATGGAGGTAACATTTGCATCATCAACTTCATTAGGCTAAAGTTTTGGGTACCTGGGTTAACAAACTTCATATATTTACAGGGATATCATTTGAAAAACAAGTGCACGAGCCATTGAAATCGTGCGAGTTTACATGTTATACTGTAGCATTGCTTGTATGTAGAATTTGGTGGAGAAAGTTTGAATGGTTCTCGAGATATGGCATAAAAATTTTTTCTTATTTGTTACCACTGTAAAAAGGCCTAAAAAAACCTCTGTACAGGCATATGTGATGTTTATAATAGCTACTCTCGCACACAAAGTTTGGTTGAATTTTGTCATTTTATTGAAGGTTACTACCATTTAATCTGAATAATTTATATTGCAAAATTAAATCCTGACCTATTTAAATTACATAGGCCTGCTGTACTGTAGTACTAATTTTCTGGCAAATCTTTGTCAGACACACTTACAATGTGTATGTGTACGTGGCCTACTGTAGTACTACTTGCACGAATATCTCTGTGGGATTCGGTTCATTGGTCCCGGACGTGGCATAAAGTTACATTTCCTCATGTTGTGTTATCTTCATTAATGGAGAACAAAAGAGTTACGTTTTGGCACATTCTATGTTTGTCATTGATACTTCTACATATCAAGTTCGGTTAAAGCTGTTGGTGACCTATGCATACAAAAAAGAACATATTTACATGGCTGTAATTTAAAAAATGTGAGACTACAACGTTAAGTTATATAAATTTAAATGGACTATAAAAGTACAACTTTACACTTGAACTGAGTGTGTATTAGTGAATTTTTTCTTTGAGATAACAACTAACTTAACTATTCATGTGAGGCAATCTTCCAAAGTGATGGACAAATGAGTTTATGTATTACGCCTTGATCATTTGAAGCTTGCATAGACTCTACCAGCATGCCAAGTAAAGCTAGAATTTGTTACATTGTTTCAGAGATATAGAAGAGCAAACTAAAATATTTTTTGTTGCTGCCGTTTTGAAAACAATTGTTTGTCTAGCTTAAAACATGTTAGTTTACATGGTCTACTGTAATACTGCTTGCTTTCCAAATTTGGAAGGAATTTGTTGATTGTTTCCCGAGATATGAAATAACACCTTTATTTTTCATGTGATGCTACCTTACAAAATGGCAGATAAAATGGGAACTGTGTTGGGACATTTTATAGTTAAAATTGATACTTTCGGTGTAAAACGTTTGGTTTAATTAGGTTAAACGGTATAGCACATATAGCAAATGAACCTAGAAATATTTATATAATCTCAATTTTGGGAATTAACGCTTGACCCCTGTACATTACATACAAAATCGCCTACATTTGAATTACGTATATGCTAAATTTGGCCGAAATAGATTAAGTAGTCTCCAAGATATAACATGAAATATTTATTTTTCATGTTGCACTATCTTCCAAAATGGCTAGTTAATGACACTGTCTTCTTAATTAAATGATTTTCACACTGCACTGACAGTATCACAAATTTGGTTTAAATCTGTTAAAGGTTCCCATGATATAACATAGTGGCTTAAAATGTATAGTTATTACCATTTGGAAAATTATTATATGAAATGATTGTAAATTATAAAAGTCGCCTATGCTTACTAAATTCTATAAGTAGGCCGAGTTTGGTGAAATTCTGTTTTCGGGTTTAGAAGTTATTAAGGGAGGATACATTCCAGACAGACATTTAAGTGATTGCATAAGCCGAGTTTCTTTCGAAAAGTAAGTTAAAGAACACTCGTTTTAAATTAGCATGTTTACCATGTATTTAATACAGAACATGGCAGCACACTAAAAATATATTGTTTTAGTATATGTGTCAAAATAAATCCCATACTCAGAGTGTAGTTCTACTCTACTTTACAGGCGAGTTTACATCATAATTCCTTTTCAGCGGTCTTACACTTTACATTGCCGAATACAGCACAATTCCTGGGAAGTTAAAAAATTCAAAAAGATCTGTCTTATGTCATAAAATATTATGCACATTGGATTACGACAGTGAAATATTTTATAATAGTGGGGCTTCAAAACGTTTGCTTACCCAAAAAGAATATGCAAAGAAGTGAATAGGCCTAATGATGAACATTATAAGCAGACGTACAAGTATGGGGTGCGTGCCACTACTACCCCACTTTGACCTTGGGTGTTTGATCCAGTGACCTACTTACGGATGCAATTTTGACCTTGTAACCTACTTTTGAATACACTTTTGACCTGCTTTCCCAAAAAAGTGCATATTTTTCTCATTTTACCTTGAAAAGCGCATTTTTGCACGTGCATTTCTGATCTCAGATTTTTTGGACATGCACATCCGGTTCAACGCCTTTGCAGTTCTATTCCCTCTGGTGGCACTTAATACTTTTTTTATTTTGGAAATTTTTGAGTTCGATTCACGTTGATGGTCGATTTGGGAAATTGTTTAATTTTTTTTTTTTTCATTTTTGGAGTTTTTGTGGAATACTGGCACATAATTTATTTTCATTTTTTGGAATGGCGAAAATTTTGAGTTCGATTCCCGGCGAAGGCAATTAGGAACATTTTAGAAATTTCTTTTTTGGATTACCGGTTAGGACAATTTATGGAAGTTTGATTTTTGAGTTCGATTCGTGGACAAGGCAGTTAAGTTTTTTTTGACCTGGCGAATTTTTGATTTCGATTCCCGGTCAGGGTAATTTCGGAAAATGTTTAATTATTTTTATTTATAACAAGTAAACTATCGAGAGTATGAATATGCACATGCAAGTACTATGTGAATAATGAGCTGAAACCAACTACCCATCAGGCAATGAAACACATCGAACGAGGTTGGAAGACCATTACAGGATTAGAGAACTTTCTCCTGGCTTCATATCCTGTCAAGGATACCTAAATTTTAATCGCATAATTAATAAATATATATAATTACTGCTTATATAACGAAAAACTAGCAATATTAATTCCACACTAAGCACACTCCCCACCATGACCAAAGCTAACCTCCGACTAACATATGTTTGATATTATGAATAACTAATATACCTGCCATATTTTAACTACCAAATGCACCACACAACAGACAGTCAAACAATATACCTTTCCATTTTCTATGTAACTCTTTCTACAACTCTTTTGCCATGACCATCGAACTTTCAACAAGCAAACACAGATCTTCGGGCGGCAAAGAACTACCTAATCCCACCCTACCAGTCCTGCATCACACTGTCGCCATCTCTGGAAGGGAAAACAACAGACTCACGGAGAGCGTAAAAGATGCAGGTAAGCGCTCCGCCTAGGAAGACCACATATACATTCGTCTTCGCTTAACGATGTAATAATCTTACATACACACATATATACATATATATAATCTTATAATAATTTTTTTAATTAAATATTTTCTAATCATTACATAATAATAACATTAAAAATAATTAAAACCCTTACATTTATTGAAATTATTCCCTTCACAGATATGCTTCGAAAACTAAAATTTTAATGGTATTCTATGTGTTGAAAAATGTAAATAATTCTGTTGTCAACCGAAGTCCCCAAACATTTACCAAACAGACAAGGAGTTTCAGCAATTCCCATGGAAACTAACTCTTATATAAGAGTTTGCTTCAGCTCCCAACGAGACTAAGTTATGTATTGGGTTATTTCCGATAGATAAAGTTCAAAAAGATATTCACTGATATATTCCTACTTGAATCCCAAAGAAGATATTCACATTTATAGTATCAAATTATTTGCTTCAAATCCTGAAGAGGGTGAATATGCGTCTACCGCTTTAGTAATTGCATGTCAAAAGTTAATTTAGTACTGTGTAAACAACATCTAAACAAACATCATATAGAATAGTGTGAAAAAGCAAGAGACACCATACACATCTCTAGAAACTTCTCGAGAGACTAGATCTCTCGTAAGTACTGTTGACCGACTTGCAAAGGATATGATGGTGTGGGTAGGGGAGGGTAAGGGTAGTTCCAACATTGCAGCTAGGGGATGCATGTCCACAACAAGACTTTGTTCCACACCTCTCGAGCAGATCACAACCACCTAATATGGCAGCTCGTGAGGGTGTCCGTACAACCTTTGCAAATAGCAACCTACCGTTCACTATAGAATATATCTACCAAGCTATCGCAATACATAAAACATACTTAGATCTCGTCCAACACCCACAACCCTATATAATTGATAGTTTTCCACCAAAACTATGTTTGGTTTTGGAGATTATATAATTTATAAGCCTCCGTATCTAATTTTTTTTATAAAACTAACAATGAGCGATATAATCACATTTCTTTTGAAATTAGGGATGGAAATGCGTTTTGATGCTTCTGAAATTGACATGGTATTGGAGATAAAAGAAGTTTAAAATTTTTAACGTTTCTTTCAGAAATATGTGGTTTCCAAAATTTACACCACCTCTCATTAATAAAATTATAAATTTCGATACCCATATGGTTATGTATCTATTTTATTTTCTAATATAAATTTTGGGTTATCATAAGTACTTAGTGCAATTATATTAACTTCGATTGTATATATTTTGTGTTTCTCACTCCTTATTAGATTCATTGTTCTATACTCTATCTTATCATTAAACAAACAATTCTTACAGTCTTCCAATGTAATTCTCTTACTAACAACACATTTTTTTACGCCTTTCGATTTTTTGCGTTCTTTACCATCAAAATTATAGCATACATTTTTGCTCTTAAAGCAACAAATTCTTTCATTACTTTCCCATTATATTCGTCTTTTATTTTGCCTATAACTTTCTTATATATTTGTGGCATGTTGTATATATTGTCGTTTGAATAATCACTTGGATCAAATTTTTCTATCATTGACTTAATGTCATCATAAAGATAATCTGTTTTAATATTATATATAGCTATTGGTATCTTGACAAAATAATTTAATTTTATCACCATATTTTATAATGGAAATCATACATTAATTCTTTCGATACATCAGAAATTCACGTGCCCACATAAATAGGCTTATTAAATTTTACAGTTGATTTATTCATATGTAGAGGCGCAAGCTTCTCATTAAATATAGTACTTCTTTTGAAATTTGGTTTTGATATTAATTATTCACATTTTTCTGCATCTGTTTTAGTGGATATACCATGGATTTCTTACCTTCATCATCAATAGAGTATACATTTATAGATGTATCAAATTGATTTTCTATTTTTGGTATAACATCAATTAAAATTGGATATTCCAATTGATCTATTACTTTATCGATATCAAGCCCCCATTTTTATATTTGGTTACTCTATCTGAATGGCTGTCTGCTGGAAATAATGCAGATTTTACAGCCAAAAATAGCATCTTTGATCATTATTTTTAACAATTATGCATGCTTTCTTATTCTTTATAAATTCAGGTAGTTCAATATACGATGCAGCATTTAATGGTTTATACTTATTTATAGCTAATTGTATTCCCATTATTCTATCTAAAGTTCACCCTGAACGTCTTTTTTGGAATTCAGAATATTGTGTCATTATTTCTTGTATTATGAATTTACAGATAATTTTAATATCTCCTTCATTCAACATTGTATAATTTGGTGATTGAAATATAAATAATTAAACTTGATTTTTCTTGCTTACGACAGTTAATATATAATCTGATGCTGGTTTTCAACCCTCTAAATTTTAAAAGATGTTCATGTATATTCTCAGATACCATATTTTTCATTGAAGTCGAAAAATTAATTGGCTGTACTAAATTAAAGGTATTTTCAAAATTATATGTTGATATCCAACCTTTGAAAGCTTTATTAACTAAGTAATTTTTATTGGTTTCTCTACTTCTTTTGCTAATGAATACATTAGTTGAAAAAGGGAATATTTATTTTAATTCTTTTCTATCTTCTTTATTATGTTGAACAAAAACATTAGTGGAATATGGGAATATTTCTTTTAATTGCTTTTTCTGTTGTTTACATATTTTTTTAACTTTGGAAAAGGGTAAATTGCAAAAATTTGTTTTTGTTTGATAGTTTAATATTCTTGATACAATGAATGAAATTAAATCAGCTTTCGTTAGTTTATAATAATATGAAGTTTGTAATTTTTTACAAAAACCTCTCAAATTGCGAACGGTCATTCTGCTAAACACCCTAGTTATCATTGATTTATTTGTTTATTTAAAAGGAAAACATTTCTAATTACAAAATGAATAATAAGAATAATAAATATAGTGGAATAGCATTGAATTTGTGTTAAAATTATTGGGAAATCATATTGAACTTCTTGTTAAGACGATCATTCTAAAGATATTCACCAGAACATTTTTACATATAGTTCTATGTTGATCATACAATATTTGTTATAAGAAAATAATTTTATAAATTTATTCTTATTGCAGACTTTACACATTTTTGTTGGATAATTATCATGTTGAATTTCATTTGAAATACCTACTATTGTATTGTGTAATTTGTAATTTTTATGGTTTTCGAGCTGTAGATTAGCTTAGTACTATCTCCTTTTTTAACTCATAATGATTTTTGTCATATTCATTCATACATTTGTTTGCACTTTGGTTTAATTTAGTCGGTAGTTTCTTTATGAGGATAAAATGAATCCATAGATTTATTCTCATTACATACTACAAATGTCTTAGTTGAATATTCATGTTTAAGTTCATGTTTATTGTGGAATTGACTATTTTTATGTTTTTTGAGAGATTGTTCAGAAACATATTTTCCACATTCGCATAGTACTTTCTCTTTTCTAACTCATATTGTTTTTGTCATATCCAGCACAACATTTATACAAGTATTAATATGATTATCTTTTGTGTATTTATGCGTGTGAAAACTTTCTATTTTAATACTTCACGGCATTTTTTTCGCACGGCATTTTTTAATTTGAAAGAAAATATTAAGTAGTGTCAGGAACATTCGATGTGTTAGGAAGACAATAAATGAAAGCATCAAATACACAGAAAAGTTTGATAACTACACAAACAATGATCACAAGAAGGCAGGAGATGAAAATATAAACATGTTAGTTAAGGTTGCAAGTAGGCCACTCGGCTACCAAAAATGTATAAAAGGATAGGAATTCAAGTACTCACATTGTAATACTTGTCGACAGGCACAAAAACACAAAGAAGGACGACACATTTTCCACGTGGTTGCACGATCGCGATCTTAAACAGTTGGCCAGTTATAGGACACTGCAGTATGGTGGAAGGGTGCTGTTAGTAAAAAACCTCTTGGCCAGGTGGCGAACTACGATGGGGTGGGAAAATGGAAAAATATAATTTTTATTATATAATATTATATAATAATAATATAAAATATAATTATTATAATTAATAATTTTTTTCTTTTTAATAACACAAAAGTGGTATCACTTCTCAAGAAGTTTAACAATTTGTTTGAAGATATTAAACTTCTGGATCTAGATATTGATAAATTGTATGAAGCAACAGATTTTAAAATTTATGAATCTAAGTTTGGTAAAAAAATTACTTGCATTCTAGATTGTAAGTATAAAATTACATTGCTTGATAGATATGTACAGCTTTTTGAAAAAAATTATTTCATATTAATAAATTATAAACAAGTTTTTATAATGTATAACGTCTTAAAATAAATGAGAAATGGAACCTCTGTAAATATTGAATTCTGTTATAATATTGAAATTATATTAATTTGTATATTTTCATTTGATTTTTAGCTTAATTTGTTGATTTAGATTACTCGCTTGCAAAACTGGCATTTCTAACAAAATGTGCAAATTCGCTTGAAAATCGACAAATTTGCTTCATTTTGAGGTAGCAAAAATCCTGCACGCCATTTTGAAAGAAGTAGTAAATTTGCTTGATTTTGGCTTAATTTTGGGGTAAATTTGAACTTTTTAATTAAAATGTGTGGTTGTCAAGGACCCACCTTTTAAATCTACTCCCTTGTGATTGCGCACTTGCATATCCTGTAAATTCCGAATTTTCTCAACATTGCCTTCACTGGGAATCGAACCGGATGCCCTCTAAAAGAAAAATCCAAAATTGGCCTAACCAGTAATAAAAAAAAAAATTCGCAATTGCCCTTACTGAAAATCAAACTAGAAATTCCAAAATGAAAAAATAAAAATAACTATAACTGCCTTGTGTGGCAATCGAACCTAAAACCAAAATCTCCAAAATTGTCCCAACCAGTTTTCCAAAAACGAAATTTCCAGCATTTTCCAAATTTGTCTTCACTGTTAATAGAACTCAAAATTCCTCAAGTCCAAAAAATAAAATCAAATTAAGTGCCCTGCCTGGTATTCCAATAATTTCAAAAAAAAAAAAAAATTTACATTTTCAAAAATCATGCTCACCGGGAATCGAACTCAAAATTTTGCAAGTCCAAAAAGATTTAATAACTTGATTGCCTTGCCCGTGAATCGAATTGAACACCAAAATTGCCCAAATTTTCCTAACCAGTAATTGAAAAATTAAATTTCAAAAATTTTCTAAAATTGCATTCACTAGGAATCAAACTCAAAAATTTCCGAAAAATATTAATATTAAGTGCACCAAGCGGGAATCGAACCTGAAACGGAAATTCCCCCAGAGGGAATTGAACTGGAAGTGCACTGCACCGGAAGTTCTTGTGCAAAAAATTGCAACTGGAAGTGATTGTGCAAAAATTCACTTTTCAAGTCAAGTGTGCAAAAATGCACTTTTTTCAAGAAAGTAGGCCAAGAGTGAGCACTAAAGATCATATAGTAAAAAGTAGGTCAAAATTATATTCAAAAGTAGGTCACGGGGTCAAAAGTGCATATGTATGTAGGTTATGAAGTCAAAGGTCAAAGTGGGGTAGTAGTGGCATGCGCCCGCTACTAGTGTACATTTAAGTATTATTACATCGTCTATAAAAACAACTTTGTAAACTAAAAAATAATAATTATGAAGCATTAACATATTCTTGATTTTGGCAGTACAGATAATGCAGATAAGTGAGGCCGGTACAAAGTGAAGACAAATGCTTGCCAAAAAAGCAAACCTACAGTTTATGGCCGAAATGTTGAAATGTGTTTTTAAAAATGTGGGCTTTTATATTTGTTGTGAGGAGAAGATGATTTACAACTGCGATTAATAACAATACGAGGAATAAGTAAAATGTTGTTTTCAAATAAGTATCAGAGCTTTTGCTTTGTGGTATCTTGTCAAATATTACAACACTCAAGTACACCCTGACTTACACTCTTACACTTACCTCTACAATTCACACGAAGACTCATCAATGCAGAAACTTTGAGTATTATTAAATGCTCTCAGTACATTGTGCATTGACTCAGGTGTAAAGAGCATAAATGCTGTAGAATGACACCATTGATATAAACCAGCTATGATTTGAAATTCTCCACTGTTTGGCGCTCCACATCAGAGGACAAGAAAAACAGCCCAGTGCGTTCCAACAAAAGGAAACACCCCAGCTGCTGCCCCCAACATAAGCACCAAGGTGCCCGAGAGTAGGACGTGAAACGAAGTATCTCCACTCCCACGTACAATCCTTCAGTGTATAAATAAATAACCATGGAGATAGGAAACCAGGCCCAAAATAATTATTAAACATCTAACTCCGCTCTCTTAACTTATTTTCCATTCAAGTACAATGTTGTGTGTTTCTTTAAATGCTGCCCTTTAACACATACCGTGGTTTTAAGCCAACTGGATTAGTGGGGTATTGAACCACTTTAAGTGCAGTAGCAGGAAGTGATATATGAGTGTGAAAGAGAGTTAGGTTTATCACACATTTTCACTGACATGTATAAAAAGTTCCCTTGGCCAAGTATGCTACACTAGCGACCCCGGCTTCGCACGGGTACAATTAAGATAAAAAAAATTGCTTAACCAGGCATTAATTAGGTTGGGTAAACTCTCCTAAAGCATTAAAAAAAGCACATTATAATTTAATAATTAATTAATTAATTAATTATTTAAAGTTTTTTTGCTATTTTTATTTTATATTTTTTTCTTTTTTTATAATTTTACATATTAATATACATTATATTACAATGCAATTTATCTGAGATAGAAGTATTTAATATGTTATTGGATAAGACATTCTCTGTATACAATATTTGACGTCCTGTTATTGTTTGGTAGCAAAATGTACTGTTTCTCGGGACTTCCAACTCGTGATAAATCAACATATAGTTGGCCATTGGAAAAACACTCTTTTCGTAGGTCGATTCCAACGAAAGACAAAGTTTGACCCTGGGACTTACTAATAGTAATCGCGAACGATGTTTTTACGGGAAATTGCAACCGTTTGAAAGATATTCGCAAATCCGTGGGAATCATGGGAATCCTCGGGATGTTTGCCAGCTGGCCGGCTGCTGGACCGGTGAGGATGGTCGCGACCGACAAATTTTCTTTCAAGTATTTATGAGCAATCTTGTGCCATTACACTTGTTAGGAGGGTTTATATTCCTTAAAAGCATGATAGGAGTACCGACTTTTAATGACAGTTTGTGAGGTGGCAAGCCAGAAGGATTAAGCGAATCTAGAAAATCTTGAGGAAAGTATACGACATCGTCAACATTGGTGACTGTGTCAATCGACTTATAGGTTTTGACTTGGCCGGGAACTCTTTGTATAATGAGATTGTTGATTTCATTGACAGTGTCGTTCCTAGGCGATACTATTGCCCTGGAACACAACCAGTGAAAGTCTCTTTCTAGTAAATTTTCGAGGTCCCGGATATACTGCTTCTATAAAATGCTGCAGACTGTGGACATCTGACCTAATGTCTCATTTAAAATGATTTCAGCAGAATTAGTGCCCAAATTTAGAGAAGGAAAAACTCCTTCTCCAAGTCTGAGCAATTGTTGTGGGAAATCTTTATGCATGTCTCCACCAAGATAGGCTCTCATATTCGTTCGCAAATTTAGGTGTTGAATAGAACTCCATAAGGGAGATGATTTAAGACATGCTTTGATGATATCTGCACGCGTCCCTTTTGTAACTACAGGGAGAGTCTGCCGAAAATCCCCAGCAAACACAAAAGTAACTCCCCCCATAATGGCAGTAGAGCTTCTAAGGTTGGCGCCGTACGCAGCACACAGCACGTTTTATTTTCCGAATCTGTCCGTCCTGCAAAGCCGTAGTGCATTATTTTGTTCTATCATCAATAGTTTTCGCAGAGCACGCAATGTAAGAAATTTTATAGGTAATTTATTTACACTTTGGGTTACATTATTGGAGTTTTATTAGGGATCTTATTAATTTTTCAAATAAAATATAGCCTGTGACACTCAGTGATAACGTAGAATTCTACTGGTGAAAGAATTTTTTAAATCGGATGAGTAGTTTCGAAGATTACCTCCTACATCCAAACACACAAACACACAAAGTTACAAACACTTCCTCTTTATAATATTAGTATAGATATAAAACACTCAGAAGGTGCAGAAACCATCTCTCAGTAGCACAATTACAAATCATATGTAGCTGTCACAGCTAAACAAATAAATCTCGGAGACTGTGTTTAGGTGTTATAAACCATTTTTTTATGTGCGAACTACCTGAAACCTGATTACTCTGTCATACTGAATTATGGTATGAATCCACGCTTTTCTGTTGTGGTTACTTTATTACTTCCTAAATGTGATTAATCAGAGTCAGAGCTTTTAGTACTTACTATTATTCTTATATGTATTCTATTTGATACAATTATGTGAATGGAATTCATTGTCATTGCTTGAAAAAACAACCCATAGATCTTATTCATGCTAATACAGAAACATATAAACGTGTTCAGAGATATTAAATAAATGTAGATTCATAATGCATTGCTAAAAACAATTCTCTGTGCAGAGATATTTCATGTCGTCATGTGTAACTTATTTTATTTGTCCACAGAAATAACTGCATGAATTGGTTCTAATATTCTGTTGCTCCGCTGATATTCTCTGTTGAATGGTAATCTTGTCTGTCGACCCTTGATGCAAGATCCACATAGTATTTCTAATGGTAATGTTTCACAGTGTATTAATCTTCTAGACTTCAATTCTTTAATTTTTTCCATGTATACATGTCAAAGCCGCCTATGCCATGCCACATCGTTTGTAAATATTGAATAACCTTTCTGGGCATACGTTTCCTTCATTCTAAATATTACTTGGTACAGATTGTTTTTCCCATAACCTTCTTTTATTACACATAGATTCTTGTAAATTATTACCTTGCTATTTTCAAATTTTACACCTAATCCTGCATTTTCTAATCTTCTTACTGAAAGCAAGTTACTTCTTAACTCGGGAACATTTACTAACTTGCAACTTCAGTTAAAATATTTCCTACCTGAACTGTTATTAATGATTCTTCATATGTAGAAATATTTATTTCAATGGAATTATTTAGATGAATAAACTCATGAAAATATTCATCTGTACCAATTAAATGATCTGATGCACCAGAATCGACATAAAAATGAATAGATGTACTTGCACTTTCTCGAGATAAATTACGTCCAGCAATGAAGAAAATTTCATTTTTAGTAGATTCTGTATAATTTGCTTCTCTACTACCAAAGTTATTTTAAAGTGTTGGCTGTCTAAACGTACATTCTGATTTTTATGGCCCCTTTTTACACATTCGTAAAACTCGAAAATGAAGGGTTCGATTTCCCTTGTGTTGCCTCTATGTGTTCTATTTAGAAATCGCTGCCAATTTGCCCCTGCGTTCACATTTTTACCCCTCCCTTTTTATCTCTTCATCGATTTATCTATTTTCTTTTACAAATTCTAAGGTAAGATTATAATGCAATGTTTTAATAGCGGTAACAACATTTTCAAACGAACTTGGCATTGCTAACAATAAATAGTAAATAACCATGATTCCATTCAGTTTCCTAACAAACCTATCAAACTGAATATAAAATTCACTAAGTGAGGTTTCTTCACTGTGTTACAATGTCAACAATTTTTTTCTTAATAATAACTGAGTTTCCGTACCTGTGCGTTGAAATGTGGCAGATTAACTTCTGGATAATCTCTCTAGCTGTTCAGCATTCTTTAATGATTTCAAGATGGCTGTCAGCTATGCACTGAACAACATTATTCTTCGCCTTCATGTTCTCGGAAATATTTCGGACATACCTCATTGCTTCAATAGCCTATATTCAAAATATTTCGCGTAATCATTCACTGGGGTGGGTTTACAGGTATCTACACGCAGTGAAAACATAATAAGAAGTTCCCACTTAAGAAGTTTTCCTGCTTAATAAGGTGAATAATTTTGCACCTTTTCTTTATGCACATGTGAAATTTGACCCACTTAAGATGTATTCCTGGTTAATAAGTATTATGTTTTCATTCTCTCAAAAACTTCTTAACGGAGTTTTAATTTCTATTCCTGGCTATAGGATCACATCAAACGCTAAGGCCATTATTGAAAAGAAACTTTGCCGCACCTTGTCGTTTTGCACACGCAATACGAATTTGGGCATGGCGTTATGAGTTTGGCATTGTTATTACAACAGTGAGGAAACAAATACTATCGCCGATACCGTTGCTGTATAAACAAAAGTATAAGTGTGAGTGAAGAAAAGAATCACCATCGTTTGTACATTCCAAACAGTAACTATGACATTAAAGGTAAACGACATTCATACCAACTTTTTTTGTAGTTAGCCAATTTTTCTTTATTTTCAAGGATTTTACAGGATTTTACCCAATGATTCCATGAATTACACGATTTTTATATATAAGAACCAGGATTTCAGTTTCAGGGCTGGCAGCAGCCCTATATCAGCTATATTTATTACATGATTTTTTGAGGTAAACTACAAAAATTCAAGTTGCAGGGTCAGAAAACTCCCTAAATTTAGTTTTAAAGAAAGTTAATTTTACTAACATGTAGTTTGCACATGACTTACTTGTCTTGCATCTGTGCCAGAAACCAGAGCTGTTACATTCAAGACATGGCGCGAAAGTATTTGTTCTACACCTTGAGTGCCATTCTACTCATGCCTACTACAGCCTACAAGTACGAAACCAACAAAAATCCAAACAGTGTTCATGGCTACAGAACAGAAGCTGGTTTTGAAATTGTGAGCGGTCGAAATTCAACTGGACACTGGAACTCAAACGTATGTATTTATGTGTGTGCATGCACATGTGTGTGCATGTGCATTTGTAGGGATACAATTAATGAAAGGAAGGATCATTTCAATAACTACATCTGACATAACGTAGTCTGAAAAAGAATACACATTTGCTTTGTATCTATATTGCCTGCAGGTCTCATCAGGCTATTGAATGGCAATTGCATTTATAGTAATCGGTTATTTATTATAATAAACGGCTTGGCTGTCTTTCAAGAAATTGCCTGTTGTCTTTTAAGAAAACAAAGTATATGCACCACGAACTATCAAGAGTCCAAACCTACTTCCAAAACGTCATCAAATATTCTGATGTTTGCCCAATACTTTTTCCCAAATTCACTTAACTAGCCATCGTCAGACCATCAACTGTTGGATAGTGACCAGGATATGAAAATTAAGAGGGACGACTCTTTGTATTGTTCCAAAATGCCAGTGTAACATACATATATTAATATACAGTGGATATCTCTAAAAAAATTGTGGCTTTATGTAACAACCATGTTAACACCATTACGTAATGTAAATAAATAGGTCAGTGTCAGCCCACTGTTCTAGAATAACCAGACTAGGTCACTGACAAGGAATCAAAGCAATTATTTTGACAATTTAATGTTAGTGTCTTAAAGAGATACTGGAAGAATATCATGAGAAGAAAATAAAAAAAATTCTGAGAGTTTTATACAAAACTGATTGCAAAAAAAAATTGCTCTATCATCTGTACTGTCATAACGACGTTATTTTGTAAACAAATGTTAGGGTTTGCTTTTAGGCTTCAGTAAAGTCAGCAGAAGTTGGATTTTAAACAGAGCTTTCGTTGTTTTAGAAGCAGACAAAACTGAGAGTGTGTACCTCAACAGTTCTTTTGGTAGCAGACATACTGTTACAATGTAGTATTAGTTTTGGACACCTGGCTATCCAGATTACGTAAATCTGGTGCTTTCGCACTGATCCATAGTGTTTAAGCAGTGTGCAGCAGAGCACGCATAGTGGGTGGACCTTTGACAGCCAGCAGATGATCAGGGATGGTTCATTCACATACTGGTTGTTCTAGAATTAATCACTTGAGATGCAAAACCATGGTACAAATGCTGTCCTGCTGTGTTCTATATTGCGGTGTGAACAGGGTTGGGGAGACATGCGTGGGGTTAAGGGTCCTAGTTCTTCTACCCAGGGGTGTGGTAGCAGGTGGTAATCCAGCTTGGCCCACTTGAAAAATTAGGAAGTATGATTATGTGTGGATTATTGGCATGGCACGGCGGATACAGCTAATCCTGCATACTTTTTACCATCTTAGATGTGGAATAAAAGTGAAGAGGGTGAAGGGATATCAGCTTTTGAAATAGTCTTCATGCACCATGTCACTAATAACATTCTTGTTCAAAGATTAACTGACTACAAACCAGCTTGACTTTCTTATTCAATGACATTAGTACAGTATGTGTATAAAAGAATACCCCAATTTTGAAGGCTTATAATATCGAAACCAAACAACCTACAACCTTGGTTGACCAATCAAATGAACCGTGGAAGCGTAAAGTGTGTTCACCATATATCCAAAAATGTTCAATGTGACAACCATGAGCAGCCCGAAAGACATATACGCAATACTCAAACTCGTTCCACACTCTTGTCAGCATGTCCGATTATGTCAGGTCTGGAAATGGTGGACGAAACACTTGATCCTTTATGTACCCCATAGAAAAAGGACGTACGAGGTAAGATCCAGGCTTCTTGGGGACCAGTGATGAAAAGCCTTGTCAACAGCTGCTCCATGACCAGTCCAGTGTTGCAGCAATATCTCGTTCAGGTATCCGCGAACAGCTAGGTGCCAATGGGGTGACGCACCATCCTGCTAGAAAATGAAGTCCCTCGCCAGCTCTTCTAACTGAGGAAACAACCACGCTGCAAGCATGTACAAATAAGTAATTCCAGTAGAAGTGGGCTAGTGAAGAAAAAAAGTGCCGAAAACAGTGTCTTTGGATACAGCGGAAAACACGTTCACTTTGTGAAAAGCGACGTTCCTACAAATGGTAAGGTGAACCGGCAAAATGTGCGGATATGGGATACAGCGTTAACTGATTTCCCCAGTGGTACTCGGCCTCCCCTCTTCTTTGTTCCCATCAATCTCCTACCTTTGATACCCCTCTAAGCACGTCATAGTTCCTCTGATGATATTCTGTGTTAATAAATAGGCTTGCACCCCTTCCCCTACCACTATGTCCTCTTCCTATTTCACCGAATGCACATATAAGCTGCGCATCGTTATGGGTCTCAACAGCTGATCTCTGTTTGCATAACGCACAATGCACTTGTGTATTTCTCTGTAATCGTCGTGAGTTGTGAAGTTTAAATAATGTTGTCAGTGTAAGTAATAGTTACTGAGCAGTCGGTTGAGAAAGAGGTGTTGAAATGGTGAGTCGTCGGCACATTTTGTTATAATTTTTGGGCTGTAAGTGTTTTTTAGTCATGTGTGTTGTCGTGTTTGCTAGTGCTAGTGGAGCATGCAGTATTTAGAGTTTTTCTAAATTAAATTTCTCGAAAAATTCCAAATTACATACGGCAATAATACAACTGGTTTGCTGCGTGTCTTGCTTGTGTTTTTTAACATATAGTGCCGTTATTGTCTGCAGCCCAGTTTGGCTAGCACAGCATTGGTATTTTTCCACCATGCCTTCGTCTACGACTATACCCCATTCAAGTTTTTATTACTGTGGTATGAATGATTTTTAGAATTGGCAGGGTTCCTTCAGGAACACCTCCCAGTTTAATAAATTTTAATTACATTTTTATATAGTTTTTCCTGTATCTTTCATTCGATAAACGCTCTAATGGGCCGCATCTGGCTGCCCTTTCGCGTTGTACAGTTCTTATTACGTTATTTTTCCTGCATAAATGTTAATTAATCACCATATCAGTATTACACATTGCCTTTATGAAATCATAAATAATTACTTGCATATACCTAATTAATTTGTATTGATTACAGTGTGGTTTTTAGCCAAACTCTTGTGTATTGTGTATGAAGGTGTTTTAGTAGATTTTAGCACGACCCTTTAAAGAGATTGAATTAAGGTTCAGATACGAGCTGGAATAATATTGTAATTGTAATTTTCTGCATTGAACGGCTCTTTTCCCAAACACGCTGCTCGGGGGGAGCACACATTCCACTGGAGTGCCACAGCTATCACAGCCTCCAGCAGATTCTATAAAATATGTAAATGCCTCAGGCACAGGTGATAAAAAAAGGTACCCCTTTGGAAACTTGGAATTTCTCAACCCTTGCGACGTGAAAACTGCTTCCCCCTCACCCTTTTCAGGGTATACAAGCTCTAAATTCTAATATATATCGAACTATCAGAGCAGGCCTCAGGTCAGTCATCTGCACCTTCATTGCTGTGATGGCCAGAGTTGTCAGCATGGGCACGTGCTGTGCTAGCTCTTTCTCTACCGCTGCGAGGTCACGATACTATTTACAAGGGTGTACCTGTCACTAGACTCCACCCAATGCCAGTGACCGCGGACAACCAGAGGCAGTCGACATATTTAGCAGCTCCAGGGGACCACCACATTCCAGAGGTTCTCCACCTCTCCAGCTGCTCCAGCTTCAGCTCCTGCAACTCCTGAGGGCTGCCGACGCCAACCAGAGGATCTCTTCGACGTCGCTCTCACATGAAAATCTCTTCTTTTCCTGGTATACTACGCTAATATAAAATAGGTTACTGCGACGACGTACCTTCTGAACGAACCCTAGGGATCTAGTTAAGCTAACATAATCGCCCTTCTGGTGGGGAGCGAGCCCTTTTTTGGTCGACATACCTTCGGAACAATCCTTGATATTCAAATAGGATTTAATTAATTGGTTAAAGTAATTAATTTTCTTTCGCCAGTAATATCTCACAACACACAGCGTCAGATATTCTATCGAAGTTGCCTTCACCTGGCTTGAGCATTTAAAATTAACTTCCATAAAATCTTTTATTATTTTAATATTTTGATAGTTCCAGGAGCGTGTGGAACCACAAGTTGCAAATACATTATGAATTAACGTATTTTTACTACCAAAATTAAATATCCGGTGCATTCCCAATCGTAGGATTTTAACCTCTTCAGACCCTTAAGGTATTAATTAAGAGTTTTGCATCACTTTTGCTCTATGGTAAAGCTGACCAATCGCGTATCAGAACCACTAATGCATACACATACATACACCTAAACTGGCAAACCGAGATCTGCCAGCAGTTATATCTTCGGGGCACCGTAATCACCCAAGTTACATCTCCATTTGTGGAATAGAGAAACTTAAGTAGTTTCCTACTCTGCCACCGTTGGTTAGTGGCCAGATTGGAGGACGAGCTATTTTAGCCGCCTTACCCACAGTGGATACCACACCTAGGCATTATTGCATAAAACAATGTGTCATCCTTAGCTCTGTTTCACTGCTGGATAACGTCTGGAGGTTTCATCCATCATTTGGTAACGGCCTGATAGGAAATAACAGAGTGAGATATTATGTTGAAAAACCAGTGTGTCTAAAAGTCCATGTTAAGGTCGCAACCAATAACCGGCTTCATTTCAGACATTGTAATTTAATTAATTGCCATGCCTAACTCTAAGAAATGTGGAAACAAATATAAATTAAAATAATATTAAAATAAATAAAACTACAACTATCAAATTTAGCTCCCTCAGAGTCAAAGAACAGCACTCCTTTATTTCTGCCAACTACAAAAGGACGAGGCAGCTCAAGTCTTGAGGACCATAAAATTATTCATAACGCAGACAATCTCCTAGGTCTCGAAAATTAGTGGATAAAGAACTCTTTCATGGTAACCCCTCCTACAACACCCCAGGAACTCACCAGCAGCGACCACTCCACTCCACCGCAAACAGCGTCGGCCGCTGTTCAGTTGCCGCATGCCTCATCAAGCCAGCCAGCAAGGAGAAGTGTGCAGCTACCCCGCTTCCAACAGGTAACACATTGGAAGAGAGTGGTAAAAGTGACATCTGACTTAGTACCCACATGTAAACCCACTAGACCTACTCTCTATACAAGATTTTCCTTAAATATTCATAGTGTTCCTTGTAATATAAATGCTCCTCGCGACACGGACCTCGCGAATTTTGATATCTGTCCTGTGTGTTAAAACTAGATCATCATATAGCAGAACATTGGATATAAAATTATTCGTAGGGGTTTAAATCCCCAGTTTCCAGCCCAGGAAGTACGTCCCCAAGCCCCCTATTCAATAATATAACCCAATATGGAGAACCTGGCTTCAGTCGGTATTGAGAAGTAAGTGCTTGTGTTCGACCTCCAACGATATTAGGATTTCGGTTTAACTGCGACCCTCTTGCCGTACGTTGATATTTAATTGTAAAGCTTTGTTCCTCACGTTTCCCCACCCACCACCGAGCCAATAGCTCCCCGGTGTGGCTTTAATGAGTGGTGCCCAATGTGGGGTTTTAACGGCAATAGTTCAGACTAGACCGTTAGGACAGGCCAGTCTTGCTCCCTAGTACACAATGACTTGGTCACCAATGAAGCATGCACTTTACACAAGTGATAAACATTCAGCTCACGACAATTACAGTCGGTAGTATAACCTTCACAGTTATAGTGGGCCTAGCTATAGCTAAAACCCCGCAACCTCTGCTCAAGCTAGTGTTTAGCTGGATGGTTAACCCACTAGGACATTATCACACAACTGTCGCGATACACGAATTACCTACCGAGTACATAATTCCCAGCAATTAGTCATCTTAATGCTTGACATGGTCTAAGTGGCTATCAGCACAGCAGACCCCGCAAGTTAAGCTCACACAAAATGGGTCTCGCACCCTTATCAGGAATTCAGGAAGTTTGCAGAAATAAATACCTTGTGGCGCCTAAAATCAACTACCTCCATCATGTCAGACTCTGACCAGAGCTTACATTATGTCCCCATAGCTCTAATGCCCAGGCATAATGCTCTCGATGCAATCGAGTAATGCGACATGAATTCGTGTCTTGGTACAGGCATCCATTGTATCCATTGCGCACATTGTCCACGACACTTCAATTACACCTCTATCAGCTAGAATGAGGTCCCCAGATCCACGGAACGGTTATAATATCACTGTGCACAGACTGTCGAACAGCTAGATATAGCTGGCTTGAGTGCGATGAGCAGGATATGTTTACAGTTAAATACATAATCTGTGCATCATAATTCCATCTGGCATGTATAGACTTGACGGACGAGCAGATTGCTTGCCCTGACCAGTTATACCACTGTGATGGCCGCCAATATAACCTGCACCATAAACCAACCAATCCCAGAACAAGACCTAGCCCAGCATTTCCCAACACACTCACTGAATTTCAAATACCAGAATGCAATGGGTGACCACATGAGGATCCAGTCACATTTTTTACAAGAATGTGAGCACGAACTCAAGGAACATAATATTCCGTGCACACAATGGGTTAATAAAACCCACTGTCAATTCTTTGGTAAGGCAAAACAATGGTGGATTAAGAATAGGGATTTTTTCACGGAGTGGGAACAGCTCAGACACCGCCTTACTCACAATTTACTGGGGAGGTGGTATTGGCTCAACTCATTTCGGACTTCCATACTGGGTTCCAGAGTTCTCACGAAGAAGCAGAAATCTGTATCCACAGGAAGACACAGATGTATCGACACATGTATCCGGCAGAGAACAAGGAGAGTTGTAGTCGTAATATTGCACACACTCTGCTCCCCTCTCTCCGGAACCTCTTACTAACCCAGAAACTGCACATTGTATGAGCTTGTCGAGTAGGTTTAGGGGGTGGATAAAATATCAGAGTTCAGGCACTGCTTGACAGGCCAGCATGTGCCTCCAAGGTCCCACCCTGCCCCCTCTCACTAAGCGGCAAGTTGTTGGTGGTCCGCACCTTCCTTGTATCACCTTACCACCCACTGCTGGCACTGCCCGAGGAGACATCTCAACCGAGATTGTCCCACCTGGCAAAGCCAAGGAAGGGAAGAAAATAACATATTGGTGCCGAGCATGTAGCAGCCTCCCAACATAAATGACCTCGCCCAGGTGGAAAATGTCAACCTGGTGTGTGTGTGGGGTAGCCACCTCAGGCCAAACCTGGCCTGTCAACATCATAAAACTAGACATCAAACATGATGATATTTTACCTTCGGATGCACACAACATTCTGAAATACATAAATGGGTGTCCAAGGGTAGCCTTGTTGGATTCGGCATTAGAAGTGACCTGTTAACAACTGACCAGAGGGCTAATTTACAACCGCAATTTCACATTGTCCGAATGGCGCAGTCGAGCCTGACCCTGAAGGTCGAAGGCAAACTGGATCTCATGGTTGGGATCCATCACCTGTCCCCCATGATGGAATTCATGATATCGCCAGATATCGATGAAGAAGTCATCCTTGGACAGCTGTGCCTGACACAACAGCAAAGTTTGTTGGACGACAGGCAGAATATTGTACATCTTGGAAATAGCATTGGTGAAACGATTCCCTGGGAACAGAGTCTAGTGGTGATCATTAAACCGTTTCCTAAACCTGAGAGTGCACTACTTTAACTCGACTCAAATGGGGATTTCTCGAAAACCTACCTTAACACATTAACATTTTCTAGCATGGTAAATGAGTGATTTAACAGACTGGGACTGATTAGGCCACATGGGCACAGTTGGAGGACTGTCCCACGGACCAAAGCAACTTTCCGAACCACACCCGATACCAACACAAAGGGGAAGTTATCTCAAGGCCATTACCGAGAAACAGAATGTACACCCAGGTGTGAATCTTCTTTTGTAATCTGAGAGGAACTTACTCCTCAAACTCCTGTGAGGACACCTGATCCACCAGTTTTAAAAGGTGGAATGCCACCCGGATCATCCATTCTAAGACTAGCCCCTACCTGCCTGCATTGCTAGTCAGGCATAGCAGGAGGTCTACCACAGTAACCTCCGAGGTTTCGTGGCAGAGCCCCCTTTACAGAGCTCCTCGCCAGGGACTTTAACCAACCAGTACAAGCATCGAGGTTGATGAACCTCGACAGAAAACCGATACAGAGGTCGTATGCAAGCCTTCATCCTTGGTATCCACTTGGATCCGGCCGATGTGGAGAAAAAATCATCAAATGGTGCTATGGTATCTCTGGTTCTTACTTCTTTACAGGAGGGAGAATGCTTCCAGGAACCAGAACTATGTGTGGCCTTCATCCCATTCCCATCAGGTTATGTTCCATCTACACCACCACCTGAGGGCCTAGGAAATCTCGAGGGTCTGGAGGGCGATATCCCAGCCATATCGTCACTGCCCTCTCCAGCAGAAGAACCATCGTTGGAGGATGCCAGGGCTACTGCTTCACTGGGGGCCCTATCTGCGGCCACAGATCGACAGATCTCCAGTCACCAGCTTCTCCAACCTATGCAGAAGGGGTTGGCCCCACCTACCATGGTCGTCCCAGCTGAGGTACATGCCATACCCTCATCTACGAGCATCATGTCTCCCTCCAGGAGTTTAATGTCAGCACGCCGAGCTAAAATGGGAAGGGAGTATGTCTCCTGCCAGCTCCACTTTACGGCTAAATTAGTCATGATTACCTTTGGATATTTGAGCATGCACCATATCTCGACAGCCCACAACAAGCATCGAGCAGAGCCAGAGCAAAAACGTGGTCGAGCACTCAGCAGAAAGTCTACTCTCAAACACCAGGGCTACCATTTCAGGAAGCCAACTTAAGATTATCCAAAAGCCGGAGAACTTCGACTACACGGCAGGGGCCACAACCACAGAAGCAGTACTATATTTCCGACGACGATGCCTCCCCCTGAGGAAGGTGTACCTAGCAGCTTCCAAGTGCGTGACGGTCTCACCACGGCTCCCACCGGAGCAGCAGTTGCATACTTCAGTGCCCGGATATGAGAATTGCCGGCACGTACCATCCACATTCTCTGCTCGCCAGGATACTTCCAAGAAACCTCGGTATGCCCGATTAAAGCTACCAGTGGCCGTGACCAATGCACCAGCTGCCCAAGAAGAGGGGCCATCCACAAAACAGGGGTCACGAAAGCGACACTGCAGCCATCAAGAACTCAGTGTGCAAGTACCCAACAGTCTTCTGTGCTTAGTCTACCAGGTTGTTATAGTGCCCCTATGCAGCAGTGCAGCGAGAAACTAACATTTTCTAGAGAAATAATGCTGGCCAGTCACTATCTTACTGCTGCATAGCAAAAGGGGAATAACTGTGTGCAAGCCACGCAGCCCTGTTTAAAATGTGCGGTATTCGAACGCTCCACTTGTGAGTGTCGAAACCCAATGCACCTATTTGTACGACATTCGAATGCTCCACCTCTATGTGTCGAACTCAAAGTGAAGTCAATGGCAGAAACACGAATGATAGTGTTATTGCAAGTGCCAAGCCATCAACCTTACAAATAGTCATATGGCATTAGCAACATAAGTGTAACAATATTATCATAGTGTAGTTCAAGTACTGCTATTCCAAAGCCATTATTAATAATATATTGTCTTAATCAGATTGTCAATAATATATGTGTTATTCAAATTTAATATGTTGTGTTAGATTTAGTCAAGGCCCAGCATTCGTTTCTTTAAACCATTAGAGTTTCATTTTATGCTAAACCCGCAACATAGTTCTTTGGTATGGATAAGAAAGTATGGTGAACTCGTTCTGGGACTGGGAAAATTTGATTGTGCAAAAAGCTAGTAATAACGTGAACGTAAAAAAAATGTTAAAAGTAGAATTTTGAAGTAACCAAGAGTGAGTGCCTTTTATGTATGCACTGTAAATATTACTTTTCTATCTTCAACTGTGAAGGAATAAAACATTTGCGAATATGTTAAGAATTTAATCTCAGTGCAAGTTGTAGAGAACTGTGTTAACCAGAGAAAATTCCACAACCTCTCGCAGTGTACCATAGTTTAAGCATACATAGATCGATCTGTTAATATCGGTTTTCAAGATATGTTCAGTTGTTAGTTGGAAGAATGTAAATTAGCACATAATGTAGCGATCCATACCGTAAATTTCATTCTCTAATTGGCAACTAAGGTTTATTATGTGTTAGTTATAGGAACTTAGGAGCTAAAACAATTTGTATTAGTTTAGAAAAACCAGTATGATTAGTTTACCTTAAAGGCCAATGATTAGAAGTGTAAAGTAACCTGTAGACTAGTTAGATATTTTACAACGTAGTACAACTATAGAGTGTATAATTAAGAAATGTCTGTTAAAATGAGGTACCTCAGCATAATCAAACTGTAATCAATTAATATTCTCAGTACCTTCGACTTGTTCAAAGTTTTTAATCAATCCATGTGCAATACCTCGACATACTTGATAAGGCTAGTTAAGAAAAATTATTTAGCGTTCAAAATATGTATTAATGTAATCTTGTATTCTGTGATCCACCACACACCATCGCTAGGGTAGTCTTAAAGTAACATTAACACTTATTGATTTACTTGTACTTGTGCTTTAAGGAAAGTTAGCTTATAGTATCATTAGGTTATGGAAGTCTTACATTTATAATCATAGAACACTTAAATATATGTTTACCATGTACCACACACAGGCTCAGGGGAAGCCTCCACAAAAACTCTTAATTTCCACAATAAATTAAATAAGTAAACTTTTTCTCCCATTATTTTTGTACAAAGGGGACATCTTGCATACCCATAGGTGTTTGAGATGTACCAGCTCGTCAAATTTAAACTTTCCCTTTCCAGGGATAATATCGTCAAGTTAATCATTGTCAGTAACCAGGCCTTCTGCAAATATTGTGAACTGGCAAGGTGCAAATTAAAGAAGGCCTGCGACACCTCACAATTTGGGGATTTTAAACACAATGCTTAAATTTCACGATCCATGACCTCGCTCTTCTTTTCCCAACCCCTCCTTTCCTCCCTGCAGAGAGAGCAACAGACATCAGCAGTCAGCCGAGGTCGAGACACCACCTGCCACTCCAAGATACAAACAAGGTGAAATAAGAAGCAAGCGAAGAGGAGAATGAATGCGCCAAATAGAAAGAGACAAAGACAACTGGCAGGCAGTGGATACTAACCAGATGCCGCCTTGTAGAGCAGGTGAAGATAACGGTTTGCTACACCACACTCCAGAACCGCCAGCTTACATAGCAGGTGCTACGCCAGAAGCAAACCAGCCTATAGTCCAATGTGCCTGACCTGTATCGTCTAACCAGAAATACGAAATTCTACTATCTACTTTCCAAGATGGTTCTTCGTCGAAACAGAGGAGGGGCCATTAATGGTTTTCTGTGCTTCTAGCAAGCATTCTCTACTCAGCAACTTGGCCTCGTCTTGGAACGCATTCAATTCTTACGGGAAAAGTCACGCCAATTACATAGTCATTTAGGTGGGACACGTGTCTTCAGGGTACTTTGGCATGCCCCAACTGATACTACAGACACGTACTTCAAGATTTTGCTGTTCACCAAAACTCGCCCAGAAGTCAATACATCAACACCGCTCTCAGAAGCGTGTACTATCTACGGAGCTGCCGACACCTTCAAGTAAGGTCACGAAAGTTCCACAGCATGCTGCTCTAAGACAGCACACATTTCACTGGATCTCCACAGCTATCAGAACCTTCAACAGAGGTGATAACATATATCAATGCCTCAGGCACAGGCGATAATAAAAAGGCACCCCTTCGGAAACTTGGATGTTTCTCAACCCCTGCGAAGCGAGGATAGTATCGCCCTCACTCTCCTGAGGTCCGACAAGCTCTGAATTCTAGTACAAATAGGACTAGCAGAGCAAGCATTAGAGCAGTCTGTTGCACCTTCACTGCTGTGGTGACTGGATGTGTCAGCCATGGGCAAGTGATGCGCTAATACTTTCTCCCGCACAGTAAGGCCAGGATTCTATCCAGGTTGATTTCGCCTAGCTTGTGCACCTAGAATTAACATCTGTCAAATAATTAATAATTTAAAATTTTTGTCATTCTAGGAGAGTGTGGAACCACAGGTTGCAAACACATAATAAATAAACGTTATTTTATTATCAAACTTAAATTTCCTGTGTATTCTCAATCATAGCTTTGAAACCCATTGAGACACTTAAGATATTAATTAAGAGTTTCGCATCACTCTTGCTATAAGGTAAAACAGACTAATCGCTTATCAAAACCACAAAGGTAAATACATACACCTTAAGAGGAAATCCAGATCTTCCAGAACATAGATCTTCAGGAGTGTCTAAATCGCCCTAGTAATTCCTCCACTTGTAGAATCGAGAGACTGAAGTAGTTCCCTACTTCGTCACTGCTGGGTAGTGGCCAGATTTGAGGACGAGCTATTTTAGCCAACTGTCCCACAGTGGATACCACACCAAGCCATTACTGCATAAAACAACGTGTAATGTCCTCAGCTCTGTTCCACCGCTGGGTAACCGCCGGAGATTCTATTCATCGCTGGGTAACGACCGACCGGAACAACAGAGTGAGATGCTATGTTGAAAAACGAGTGTGTCTAGAAGTACACGTTAAGGTCGTGACCAGTAAGTGGCTTTATCTAAAACACTGCATTTTTATTTGTTCTTATGTATTTATCTAAGAAAGGTGGTAACAAACCGAAATGGAAATTAATAATAAAAGAAATAGAACGAGAACTAGCAAAAATTACCTCACTCCAAGGCTCTTGCACCTACAAAAGGTGCCGGCAGCTCTCATCAAGAGCACCGTTTAATTGTTCAATATGCAGACACTCTCCTAGGCCTCGAACATAAGTGGCTAAAGAACCCTTTCTTGGTAACCCCTCCTACAACACCCCAGGAACTCCCCAGCAGCCACCGCTCCACTCCACCACAAACAATACTGACTGCTGTTTAGCTGCAGCCGGCTTCATCGAGCCAGCCGGCAAGGAGAAGTGTGCGGCTACCCCGCTTCCAACAAGTAACACCTCGGAAAAGAGTGGTAAAAGCGGTACCTGAGTTTGTACCCACACACAATCCCACTAGATCTACGCTCTGTACAGGTGTTTTGCTTAAACATTCACAGATTTCCTTGTAATATAAATGCTCCTTAAGACACAGTCCTTGATATTGTTGAAGTCCGTCTCGTGTGTTAAAACTAGATCATCCTATCGGAGAACACTGGATATAAAATTAGCTGTAGGGGTTGAAATTCCCAGTTTCTAACTTAGGAAGTACATCCCCAAGACTTATAATCAATAATTTAACATAATGTTGAGAACTGTGCGTTTGTCAGTTCTTGAGAAGTAAGTGTTCGGGTTTTTACTTCCGACGGTATTAGGATTTATGTTTACCCACGACGATCTTACCGTGTGTTGATCTTCTATTGTGAGGTTTTATTCATCTTCCCCAAACACCACTGAGAATATAGTACTCTGGTGAGGATTTAAGTGGAATAGAAAATCCGAGGAAGATGGTTGGTTGTGCAACGCAAAACTTTTGGCCAATCTTGGCATGTGGAAGCTGACAGTGGATAGTGTGAGAAGCATTGCAGTATATTCCCAGGAAGGCCACCTATTAAGCTAATGTTGAACTGAACATCCCTCAGGCAACGGTATAGAAAATAATCTTTAAAAATTTAAAAGCAAAGCCTTACAGATTGCAGCTCCTGCAGGCCATTAATTACGAGAACAAATTCCTCCGACTGCAGATCTTCATTGAAATGCAAAACCTCCTGGAAGATGGTGGATTCTGAAACAAATTTTCATTGACAAAGCAGTTTCCCATCTTTCAGGAAGGGTTAAGTGACATAACTCAAGCATTTGGGGAATGAAGAACTTACATGCAACTATCGAGCACGTCCAGGATTCGCCAAAATTTAGCATGTTTTGTGCAATGTTGTAGAAGACGGTTTATGGTCCCTATTTTACCGAGGGTATTGTCACCAGTGTGTATTGTCTCAACATGCTGCAATTGTGGTTTATGCCACAAATGGGAGCTGGCAGCAAGGACTTCATATTCCAACTATATGACACTCCTCCATATTTCCACATTTTCATACGATATTACCTAAATGAGAAGTTGCAGCACTGTCAAATGGGCCATTTGGTGGCCACTGAACATGCACTATCCGGTGGCCACCTTCTTAACCAATCTTGATGCCCTGCAGTTTTTTTCTTGTGGGGATACGTCAAAGATCAAGTTTATGTCCCACCTCTATCACATGACCTCAATGACTTGTGACAACTCATCACTGCAACTGTTCTTACTGCCACTCCTGATATGCTTGGTCGTAATAGGTAGAAATGGACTACAGATTAGATGTGCGCCATGCAATGAAGAGTGGACAAACATAACATTTATAAATAATGCAAAAATAAATCTGAGATATTGTCTTTCACTTATTGTGTGATTTTTTACACACTTCTCAGCCATTTATGTGTACTGATTTTTTAAAATCTTTCGCTGACTTTATAATTACCATACACTTAAATAAAAAAAAATTATAACATATTTTATTGGACCACTTTATGATTATTTCAGGTACGCGTATAGAAATACTGACTCACTTGGTTTTTATTTTGCAGATCCGTTTTACCCATAGTGCAAATAAAGGACCTATTGACGAAGAAAATGAATATGACGCTTGGAAACTGATATTTGATCAGAGAATTGATGTTGTGGAAGAAGGAGAAAAAATTTCTTTGTTTGCTGCAGTGACAAGTAAGTTGCAGAACACATATACTTATAATGCTGAACTTCATTGAAATAAAATAAATTATTTACCTTTTGTAGGGTATTGCGGGAACAGGCCATTAGCCAACTGATTTCGTTACAAAATTTACAGAATGCACAAGTATTCACAGGGCGGTACTCGTAGATAGAGGGACCAAGGTGTCTGAGTGGTTAGTCTGCTCTCCGCCCATCAAGCTGAACTAGGTTCAATCACTGGCTGGTTTGCTCCTGTGGGAGTCATGCCAGACGATGCCGCTGGTCAGCAAGTTTTCTCGGGGATCTCCCGTTTCCCCCACCCTTTCATTCCGGCGCTGATCCATACATACCTCAATCACTTTCATTAGCTCTCAAGACCTCGCTGTTAAGTGTCACCCATATCTCTTCACCCACTCGTAGATAGACACACACAAACAGAAGTCAGACGAACTCATTTTGTATGTAGATGTGTGGTTGCGCAATGTTTTACAAGTTAGAAGGCGAGTGGTAGCACGCTGATATCTGGTAAGCAGTGGTTGGCCAACTGTAAACGTAGCAGTCAGGAGGCCCACCAATACATCCCCAAATCCTGACACACTCCTGACTAAGCATAATATAACCCTTCCACCACGTTTTAAAAACCCCAGCTCACCTTAGTTCTGCTCCTAACCGTCAGGTTCACTCTCTACCAACCACTGCTCACCAGACAGCCATGTGCCACTGCTTGCTGCCGGTTGAAACCGGCCTAACCAGTGAAAATTTGCGCAAAAGCGGATCCACGTGGAAAATTTGTGTGCCTATCTACTAGTACCGCCATGTGAGTACTTGTGCATTCTGTCTACTCTCTATAGGTATATGTGGGAATCGTGCCAGATGATGCTGTTGCAGCAGGTTTGGTCGGGAATCTCCAGTTTCCCCTACCCTAGCATTCCGACGCTGCTCCATACTTACCTCGCTTCACTCTCATCATATCTCAAGATCTCAGTTTTAAGAGCCCCCTGAATCTCTCCACTCCGTTTGCAGATAGGTCCACAAACTCAAATAGTGCACAAAGTATAACGACATTTATACATTCTAACTACAGTCAAATCTTAAAACTATAACCTATCATGGGGCCCAAGAAAATTATCTCTACTTTAAATGAATTGTCTAATTCTGGACATTCTGACACACTCCTGCCTTCTACATGCGAAAACTGCCCTTAAAATTTCATTTAGGCAATTTTTTACCAGGTTTGGCAGCAAAATTGTATGTTATATTTGTTAAATACAGTTAAATGGTACTCGAGAACTGATTGTTAATATATACATGTTTGTAAGATCATATTGAACATTTTAAATGACCATTACCCCCAAAAAGTAAATAAATCATATCACTACGCAATTGTTTATAGATAAAAAAGAACATGTTTTAGTGAAATATTAATATATTTAGTATTCTGAGACAAATTATAAATTCTACGGCCAACACAGTGTCTGAAAACATCGTACCAAACAGGTTTTCGCGAGCGCAAGTTATGTTTTCCTCACACTTGCAGTCAAATCAGTTGATTTAATGATTAAATGTTAATTTCTTATCAAAGGTCCATTAGCCAGTCCTTCATGGGCTACAACACACTCAACATTAGGGTGGAAAAAGGTACATATTCTAATGCAGTGGCAATTAGTGTGGCTCCCTTCACCGTTCTATTAGACACATTCTAATCGGACAAAGCAAATTACCAAAAAAGAAGGCAGCTGGCGTTTCACCCCTTCAGTGACTGCTACACACATACCAGTCCCAATTTATACTGTGTCCTGTCTCGCTGTGCCTAGCATTCCATTCTCTGCAAACAAAAAGTGCAACTACACCTAGCAACCACAAAGTAAAGGGTAGTGATGGGCACAGAATAGAGGGTAGTGATGGGCACAGAATAGAGGGTAGTGATGGACCCAGAGTAGAAGGTAGTGATGGGCACATAGTGAGGGTAGTGATGGTACAGAGAAGAGGGTAGTGATGGGCACAAAGAAGATGGTTTTATGGGCACAGAGTAGAAGGTAGTGATAGGCACATGGTAGAGGGTAGTGATGGGACAGACTAGATGGTAGTGATGGGCACAGAGCAGATGGTAGTGATGGGAACAGTGTAGAGGGTAGTGATGGGAACAGAGTAGAGGGTAGTGATCGGCACATAATAGAGGTTAGTGATGGTACCGAATAGAGGGTAGTGATGTGTACAAAGTAGAGGGTAGTGATGGGTACTGAGTAGGTGGTAATAATGGGCACAGAGTAGGGGGTAATAATGGACACAGAGTAGAGGGTAGTGATGTGTACAAAGTATACGGTAGTGTTCGTGCAGAGTAGAGGGTAGTGATGGGTGCAGAGTAGAGAGTAGTGATGTGCACATAATAGAGGGTAGTGATGGGCACATAGTAGAGGACAGTGATCGGACAGAGTAGAGTGTAATGATGGACACAGAGTAGAGGGTTGTGATGGGTACAAAGTAGAGGGTAGTGATGGGTACAGTGTAGAGGATAGTGATGGGTACAGTGTAGAGGTAGTGATGGGCACAGAGTAGAGGGTAAGGATGGGCACAGAGTAGAGGGAAGTGATGGGCACAATGTAGAGGTAGTGATTGACACATAGTAGAGGGTAGTGATGGTTCAGAATGGAGGGTAATAATGGATTCAGAGTAGCGGGTAGCGATGGGCACGTAGTAGAGGGTAGTGTTGGGCACATAGTATAGGTTAGTGATTGGCACAATCTAGAGGGTAGTGATGGGCACATAGTAGAGGGTAATGATGGACACAGAGTAGAGGGTAGTAATGGGCACAGAGTAGAGGGTAGTGATGTGCACATAATAGAGGGTAGTGATGGGCACATAGTAGAGGGCAGTGATCGTACAGAGTAGAGTGTAATGATGGACACAGAGTAGAGGGTTGTGATGGGTACACAGTAGAGAGTAGTGATCGGCACATAGTAGAGGGTAGTGATGGGCACATATTGGAGTGTGGTGATGGGCACATAGTACGACTCCTCCTCTTCGTGTGACGTCACATTAACCCGAGCGGGGATAGAACCAAGGGTGACTTACTTCCAGAACCAATCACCACGCCCTTACGTTAGGGCACCCAAGGGCACGGCCATCTATCACATAATGTCAGACGTCACATATCTGGTAATCATCCCCGTGAGATGTTCAACAAAAGGAGTGATTTCACACGATAATATAAAAAAATTTCAGAAATTTAATAAAAAATATTTTGGCTCATTGAATAAACGAGAAATTCAATATTCAGGAAGAGAGTTCATTTTGTTAAAAGTTCCAAAAGATTACTTGAAACACCGAATCAGTGAAATCATAATCAAACTGAATAACACATCAGTCCAGCAATAGACTCAAAATTTATGTTTATATTAATGAGGGAATAAAATATGACAAATCAATTAAATTAACACTATCTCTTCAATATACGTGGATGCATCCTAACGTATTAAATTATAATGATTATTAGCCCTGGTAAAAAAGATTACTTGCAACAACACAATAAAATAAAATAAATTAAAAAAACTTATTGTGAATAGTGTCTAAAATGTTTATGAATACAGTTGCAAAAACATAGAAATATGAATTTTGAGGACTTACTGTCATATAATCGTAAAGTGTAGATTAAACACATTGATTAAGAGGCCTGTGGAATAAGCAGCAGGCTCAGCAGGAAAACCTGAAGGATAATTAAAGTTGATTCCGAATATGAACTCGTACAAACGGTAGAGCTGAGAAAGGCATGGATTTGGTGCAGGGTACACAACTGAAGTTAAGCATGTGCAGACGGAAATCACGGAACTCGTTTACCCTGACTAAAACATACAGAAGGTACGCAATAGTGAGTTAAAAAAATATTAAAGCACGCGATAAATTGAAATAAACCATAAACTGTACTCACCAGAGTAGTAAATATCTTTACATGTTGAAGTGGTGAGCCGAAACACCAACAGAGAATTGACAAATAAATACAACACACCACAACTACATATTGACTGCTTCTCTACGGGACGTTTACATATTGAAAACGACTAACTGAGGACTTAGGTCCCAAATAAAACCATCCCGGGTCGCAACATATTGGCAACAAGCCAAAAGCAAGAGTGAGATTTAAAACCCGCTCGCTAGCACAGGAAAGCAGGAGAAAGGGAACAGAAGCTTAGTATTGGACTCACCACTAGATGGCATAAGGGGTACGAAAGTGAACAAACTGCAGGATGGCTGGTAACTAGCACATGAACGAAACAGCCGTTCGAAAGGATTTAGAGAGCTTTAAGAAAGACTCTTTCAGTGTACCTAAACTGAGTAAAATAGATTCGAAACTTTCACAGGGGAAAATATAACAAGGGAAATTAGTATTGAATACGTATATATTCTGGCCTATATAAAATAAATAACTTTTACTGATAAAGAAACTGAATATAGGAAAATACATCTATCAACATGAAAACAGGAATGTATATATCTCATATGTCTGACCTATAGACCACGATAAATTTGTATAAATCTCAAATGCTTCCAACTGAAAATAAATGTTTAATTTACCAGATAAATTGACTTTAAATATAAATTTTACGACTCAGATAGTTCCAAATAAGCATAAGGTAGTAAATTACAGCAATAATAAAAATAATCAAATTCATGAGACTATTACAAATTAACATCCTCGCAATCGTGCTAATGATTGAAAAGATAAATAATATATTCGAAACTGATAAAAATTACGTTAATAAATCAAGGACCAAAATAATTATAAAATTCACCATATCAATACCTAACCAAAATATTAAACATTTAAATTTTCGAAATAGCTTAAAATTAGCTCATCTCAGTGACAGCCAATAAAATTCAAAAGTAGTTTATATCAACCTCACAAAGACATATTGCAAAATTCTATTCTGACACATTAAAAAAAAAGGGAGTGTCACATCGAAAATCAAGGAGATGTGCCTATATGGCACAACACTCCTCCCCTGAAATAATTTCCACGTGTCTTATCAGACCCCCAGTGAAAACCAGAACATAAAAGAAACAAAAATATTGGAGTGGCAGGAATCAAACTAAAATGTGCCTTGCAAAAACTTACATAAACGACGAATGACAAACTTCAATCAATACTAAACGTTATTTTAAAAAATAACATTCTAAAAGCAAGGAGAAATGACAAGTGACAAATTATATCTCAATCATATTAAGGTGACTTGCAAAATTCACAAACAAAGACAGAAAAATAATGGAATTAGAAGTACCCAGGACCACCAGTAAAAATACGAAAAACGAGTTAACATAAAACCCTAGGACAAGACACGACAATAAGCAATAAACAATCAAATGGGGTGTCAAGAACATTCCCATAACTCCAAACAATGGGTAAGTCCAAGCGTCAAAAGGAGCAAACAAGCATGTTGGGTACACTACCACAAACAAGACACAAAACACAGGGTGTAAACCCAAAAGGATAAAAATCCAAAACGAAATTAGTGCTGGCACAAAACCAAGCAAAAGTCCTGACTGCCACTAGATAGGCTAACTAGTGAGCGTCCTGAACTGCCGATGGGTGGCCAGCCCACCAACAACCAAGAAAATAAGCACTAGGAAAGTTCCATATCGAAACTGACACAAAACCACCAAAAAAATATTTAAACAGCAACCTACACAACCAAAAGATAAATAAAACGTAAGTGAGGTTAGTATGTCTCCCAGAATTCATATGAAACCTCATGGAACAGCACCATCCAATACCAGTGCTACAACACAAAGCTCACCGAAAGAACACCGAAAATTTTGAAATTACTCAAGACCAAGGAGGACAACGTAAAAAATGTACTTGCTACCAAGTAAAGCACGAGCAACAAAGTGCCGAAGCGAAACCCAATCCTAATCCAGAACAAAAAATCAAAAAATCAACGCCAGATCAATTTTAACTGCACGTATCAAAAACAAAGGCATACTAGAACACCAAAAATTTACAATAAACTTTAAATTTAACAAAATATATATCCAACCAAGACGTTAGGTTAAGTTACAAAGAAAAAAAAATTGATGAGTCCTAACACGGCAAAAACATCTCATACAGTCCCACTAAGCTATCCTCACCAAAAAATATGAAAATACCAGAGAAAAATTCAAATGTACACAGAAACGACAAATTTCAACATTGTCCAGGCTCAGGGACAAGGTAACGAAAAAATGTGCTAGCAACACATGCTAGGCAAGAGCACAAAGTCCAAAACGACATGAAATCCACACCCGAACCAAACGTCCCAAAATCACAAAACAACTTACACGAAGGAAATTTTAAAAAGTTCTCAAAAAATTTACGAATGGGCAAATAAATATCTAAACAAGAGGTACAGTTAATTCAGAATGAGAAAATAAATGAGGAACACCACACCGATGCGTCCTGTACCGCACCACTACAATATCCTCACTGAACAATAGAAAGATAAAAAGCAAAAATACACTAAAAGGACAAAATTTCAGCAGAGTCCAGGCTTAGGGACAAAAGGACCACAACAACGTGCTTGCTACCAAAGCAAAGCACGAACACTAAGACAGAAGAGAGATCTAAGTTCCGGAAACCTGAACAACGAATCTAAACTTTGCCCTCGAAAATACAATAATACAAAAGGTAAACCGAAACAACAAATTTAGTTACCGAGATGCAGTTACCCAAGGCCTACGTGCCAGGAGCTTCTCCAATCAACCTAACGAGAGACTTAACCGGGCAACTACCCTGGTGGACTCCACACCCCAGGCCGCGCCAACGAGTGGACAGCCATCAAAACTAAAACATAATCAAAACGAACAGTACCACCACAATGGCTATAACCAAAGAGCCGGCAAAGAAAACACATTGTGGTAACACTCTTAATTTACATAAAACTAATTAATTACCCATGATATAAGAAAAATCTTTATTACATTAAATTATAATTATCGTAAAAAAAATTGACTTTATACATGGAGCCCTGCGATCTCCCAAAGAGTGCAGTTAGTTGGGGAATTTACCCACTATTATATACAAATAACTAAGTGTCAATTCTGAGAGTCTAACTCTTAACATTAAAACAAAACACTCTATGAAATTACTTCAGGTTGTTATTTCGTACAATAGCAAGTGTACCAGAATATGAATATAAACAAAAGGGGATAGAAAAGTAATTAACGACAAAATACAGCAAGAAGTGATGGCTAAAAACAAGAGTGAAAAAATGTATTTGTGAGTACTTAACGAGGGGACAATACCCTTAAACTAACATGAAGCAACTGAATGCCCATAAACTGATTCCAGAAATAAACACGAATGAAGCAAGATACATGTTTTAAGAAAATAACTTTGATTAAATAAACAAATGGATCAGGAAGAGCGGTACACTTAAATATAAACAGGCACAATTGATAACAATAATAGTTAAATTATTTCAATAAAAATGGCACTTCAAACACCTTTAAATAACAGCAACACAAAAGTAAACATAGCCCAACACAGACATAGGACTATAAATATGGCCAGGTTGGCAACACAGAGACAATGGAAAAACTCTAGCGTGGCCATGTTGTGACATTCGTCACGAACTACACCATGATAACGCCGCGAAAGTAACGTGATTGTAAACACAACTAAATGGGATATGACACAATAATATTAGTGATTGGAAACGAATGTAGGAACAAAGTAACTTACGATAATAAATCGTTGATATTGAAGAAACATGGCATACCAGAAATGCGAGAACATTAGACAAGGGTAAACAACAACTTTAGAATGTAGGTCACTTGGGCAAACCCGTGTGAAAAACTAAAAACTTATCTGTAATAGAGGATATTAGACTCAATAACATGTTAACTTATTAGCATATGTGTTATGACTTTACATAAACCATATAAACACTACCACAAGTAATGCTAAATAGATAATAGAACAATGTTACTAAACTCGTAACTTAGGGAATCGAATAAGAAAAGGGTATAAAAACCTAAAGCATGCAATATGCTGTCAGTTATGATGCTAGTAGCATCTTGTAGAAAGAAAACCATTCTCTGCTACCAGTTGTGTCACTGTACAATGAAAAGAAATTATAATATATATAACACTTCGTAAAGAAATAAAATCAGCCCTTTAAGTAAATAAATCACCACACAAACACGTATTAATAAAGTGGCTGCAGAAACGTACGAAAGGGACTGATTGGAAATTACATACAATTATATATATATATATATATATATATATATATATATATATATATATATAAAGAAGTGGCATAAACAAACCATAAATCATGCTGGGAATCGTACAAGGCACAAAATGATGATAAATATTCTTTCAAAATAATAGACAAGACTTATTAATTGCTTGTCAAATTGTAATAAATATTAGGCCCAGAGATGAAAACATATTAAGTTAAAATTAATGAAAACATGTTAATTGTGGTGGTGTGCTAAATAAACTTGATTTTTATAGAAGTTAGAAATATACTATGCTGTACTAAATGAAATGATTTCTAAATGTTACATGTTGATATTCTACCTTTAAAAGCCTTATTAACTCTGTATTTTTTATTGTTTGTCCTAACAAGTTTTATTACAAGAAAATAATATAATATATTTATTCTCGTTACATACTCTACATGTCTTCGTTGGGTAATTATCGTGTTGAATTTCATTTAGAATACCTACTACTGTATAGTGCTATTTAGTGTTTTATTCTTTTCAAGTTCAGTTTTATAAAGATATTTTCCACATTCGCATAGTATTTTTGATATACGCATTGTTGTAAGCAGGAAAATAATCAGGCAGAATTATTTACATTTCATTCATTTAATCATCCAATATTAAATGAAGGAGAATTTATAAAATTTTGTAAAATTATAAAACAACAGTCAGTTACACAATTATCTGAATTTCAAAGAAAAGATTCAGGATGGACTTTAGATAGAGTCATTGGAATACAATAAGCTATAAATGAGTACAGTCCATTAAACTGCACATCTTATATGGAACTACCAGGTTTTATTACGAAGAAACAAGCATGTATTAAAGTGAAAAATAACTATCAAAAATGTTTTCTTTGGTCAATAAACTCAGCACTGTTTCCAGCAGACAAAAATTCAGATAGGGTAACTAAATATAGAAATGTGGGGCTTCATATTAATAAAGTAATAGATAATTATTAATATGATATTAAGAGTGATGATACATTAAAAATAGAAAATCAAATTTATACATCTATAATTGTAACCAACATTTTTAGATAAGTCTACAGTATATCCACTAAAACTCATAAAGAATAAAAAGGATAAGGATACAAATTTACTTTATTTCAAAAATGATACGAATTCACATTATTGTTGGATAAAACATTTATCTAGAATAGCTTCAACACAAAAAAATAATCATTAAATTAAAACTTATATATATTATATGTGTCTTAAATTTTTCTATTCTAAAGAAAGATTAAATAAACATACAAAAGATTGTTCAAAAATTAATCAATAAGATCAATTGATTTTCGAAAGGAGAGAAAATAACTTTAAAGAATTACAAAAAACAATGAAGGTTCCTTTCACAATATATGCCGATTTTGAATGAATTCTAAAGAAAATTTCAACTACGAAACCAAACTCAAGAGAATTAAGTAAATTTAACCTTAACAAAAAATATACCTTTTTTAATTGTATAGGATATTGATAATGGCCTTTATAAGGAGGTACTTAGAGAAATATATAATCTTACTAATAATCAAATAAATACAACTGATTTGAAGTTAAATGATGAATCGTATACAATGAAATATCAATTTCATGATGCATCTGTGTTTTACTATTATATAGTATCTAGTTATGGTGATTATAAGCCTCCAGTAGTATATCGAGGTCCAAATGCACTTAAGATGTTTATACAATCAATAGAAAGGGAAGCAGAGGAAATTGGCGGAATATATTCACAAATTGAACCAATGCATCTACTAACAAAAGAATGAAAAGTGTGATATAGTAAATAAACAAAGGACTACATGTGAATGTGAATATGCGGAGGACAATAAAAACGTACGTCATCATGATCACGTAAGTGGAAAATTCATTAATCCTGTATATAATAATTATAATCTAGAAATAAAATTGCCCAAATTTGTTCCAATTTATTTCCATAATTTAGCTGTATATAATGATCATTTATTTTATAAGGAGCTAGGATATGATGATAAAAATATAGATTTAATTGCGAATAACAAAGAAAAGTTTATTACTTTTGGGGAAAAACACAGAAAAATTGAAAATGAAATTTATAGACACATTTAAATTTATGGGCAGTAGTTTAGATAAACTATCGTATAATTTAACTAAAGAACAAATGAATCACACCCAAAATCATTTTCCAAAAGATCAAGATGATTTAGTTATAAGAAAGGGTGTTTATCCATATGATTTTATGAATAGATGAATAGTTGGACGAAATTCGAAGAAACTGAACTGCCACCAAAGCGTCACTTTTACATTAAATTTAATGAATCCGACATAACTGACGCCGTTTTCGAACACGCAAAATGTGTATGGGATCAATTTAATATAAAAAATCTTGGTGAATACCACGATTTATATTTAAAAAGTGATTTATTATTGTCAGGAATATGCTTGTCGCCAGTAGTACCAATTAATATTTGATACCACTAAATCTTATCACCAAGTTCCATATTCATTGTCTTATGTGAATACATAGTCACATTACCTAACACACAAATTACATCAGTATTATCTGCCTTGCACTCATGAACTGGAAAAATCTTCTAACAGATTATCCCGTTTGGATCAATCTTACTAATATCCTTTGTGTCTTTTACTAAGGATGTCAATAAAAATGACAGGCCTTGGACAGTTAAGAACCTTGATATAGAAGAGTTATATTTTGTGGTCTTTTTTGTACAATTTTGGTCTTCAAGAAATAACTGCTAAAGCTGGTAGTGGTTTGATGGAAATGACCTAGATTCTGCGGTGTATTTTACAGCACCATGATTATCTCGGGATGCAATGTTAAAAATGACTAAACAGCCATTAGATTTATTACAAAATTACGATATTATTTTAATGATCGAAAAAGAACTAGAGGTGTAACATCACTGTGTTGCAAATTATATTTTAAAGCCAATGACAAATATTTAGAAGATTTTATTCCAAATCAAGAGTATAACTGTTTAGGATATCTCGATGCAAATAATCTTTATGGATGGGAAATATCTCAGTATTTACCATACGGTGGTTTCGAATGGGTTTATTATAAATTATCTTAATTAAATTAATGGAGTAAAAAATATTAGATTTGGAGAATGATCCTAATTAAGGTTATATATTAGAAATTAATTTAGAATATACGCAATAACTGCATAAATTATATAATGATCTTCCATGTTGCACAGAAAATAAGGTCATTCCATGAACAAATCAAATCCAAATGTTTAACAACTTTACTTATTAAACAAAGGTATGTACTACACTATCGTAATTTGAAACAGTATTTACATAATGGTTTAAAACTTACTAAAATAGATAAGAATATTGTCATTTGATGAGTCCGATTAGCTGAAAAAGTAAATAGATTTGAATACAGAGTTGATAACTAATGCTAAAAACAATTTTGAAAAAGATTTTTATAATGCTGTGTTCAGAAAAACAATGGAAACTATGAGAGACAGAGTAGATATAAGATTAATATCAGATGCAGAAAAATTTGAAAAATTTGTAGCAAAAGCAAATTTCAAGAAAAGTACTACATTTAATGAGAATATTGCGGCCATACATATGAATAAAACAAGTGTAGTGTAATATTTAATAAGACTATTTTTATGGGTATGTCTATTTTTGAAATATCGAAATAGTTAATATGTAATTTTCATTTTAAAGTGATGAAACTAAAATATGGAGAAAACATTGAATCATGCTATCAAGATACTTATTCCTACATTTATCACGTAAAAATGGAAGATTTTTATGAAGATATGAAGTCGATTATAGAAAAATTCGATACAACTGATTATTCAAATGGCATTATCTATAGCATGCCACAAATAAATAAGAAAGTTATAGGTAAGATGAAAGACGAATGTAATAGGAAAATAATTAAATTATTTGCTGGTTTTAGAGCAAAAAAGTATGCAAATAGAATTGATAATAAAGAAAATAGTAGCTCAAAAGGAGTAAGCCAAGAATATTGGATGGTCAGACGTCACATTTAATATCAAACCTATATTTAATAGATATTCTGTTTTTCAAATTGCCTGCTGTCAATTCAATGTCATTTGTTGAAATTAGATAGATTGACTTTATAGCTTCTTTTAAAGATTCAACATCATATTGGCCTCTTAGGAATAGTGATAACTTCATTCTGATCAACCACAGCACTAATTTTTCAATTGTCACTATAGTATTAATATCAATATTTGGAGTTAAAAATTATGTATAAAAACTCACTAATTCAATCGATTTATCTTTATTAGCGATGTTTTAATGAAGTTTCTTCTTTATTATAGAACTGTAGTTTGTTAACTTAAATACTTTGTTCTCCATTTTTATAAAATTTATTTAATTAAATGAAAAAAGTCGATTGGGGTGTCAGTGTTTTAATTTCTGAACAAAATAAAAACAATAAAAAGAATGGAGAACAATTTCCTGATGACATTAGAGCAATATTAGTTGGGCCTAGCAATAGTGTCAAAACCAACCTAATGATTGATTTTAATTATAAGACAGGATGGCTAAATTTTAATAAATTGTATGTTTGCTCAAAGAGTTGAAATAAACCAAATATATTTTGTTACAAAATTATTTTTATGAAATATCCCACAAGTCTAATGAAAAAATGGCATACTTTAAATAACATTAACGAAATGATTCCATTATATCAATGTGAAAATAATTCTTTATTGATATTTTACAATGTTATTTGAGATGATCAAATTATAATCCATGAGTACTTTACTAGGGGGAGACACAAGAATACAGATGTATTTAATCTTGCACAGACATATTCCAGAGAACCCAAACAACTTGTGAGAGACAATATTAACATTCTATATATTTAGTCAAGATCACACAAACTGAAGGCATATTTATAATGGTTTTGTTGGTGACGATATGCTTTATGAAAACTTTTAAGAGATCTGTGCACAATGTTGGGACGAATGCTATGGTTTTATCACAATATATTTGTGTAGAAAAATGTATAGTGATGAATACAGAAATCAGATCCAACCGTTTTTAACTCACATCTAGATATCTCACTTTTATGCATCACCAGTCTTCCTCAACAGATCTACGATGATCTCTTACCACAACAGGAATGATTTTTTCCACGATAGTCCTGTTATCTAGTTGTGGTGTAGCGAAGAGTCGCCATGCAACTCGCGATATAAAGCTACCTACTTGTGGTGAGAATAACTCACCACTTGAAGACTTTTAATCGTCACCTCGCTCGTCTTGTCGCCACGACTCAGTGGCAAGGGATTTGATTTCCAGTGCGAAGGTCGTGTGGGTTCTATCCCCATTCTGAGCAGATAATTTAATAGTATGAATATGAGATGGCCATATTTTCACTATTAGATTATCACCAAATCATTCAAAATTCGAGCCAAAAAACCTTGCCCTTGCTCATATATTCTATACATGAGTATTGATGCATATAAATGTTGTAAGGCGCCACATCATTGGGAGGGTACTAGAAATAAAAAAGATCAAAAATTAAAACTTCCCCACTTCATCACACAAAAATAATGGCCAGTCAGTTGTTAAGTGGGGAAGTTCTCCTAGCGGAGTTTTATAGGCGCTAAAAGGCCAGCATAATTGGGTCACTTGCAACTTATTAACTTACCTTTACACCCAAAAAATAAACAGGTCACTGGCACAGCACTGAGTTGCTTGTACACTTTTTGAAAGTTCTTAAAGGAAATATTTTGCTCATAAATGAAGACATATATTCATTCTTGCTATCACAAATATAAATTTTTTTGCTACCCATATAAGAGAATTGAACAGAATGTGTTATCAACTTTTTAAATAAAAATTGATACCTTGAGGGTAATGCAAATTCGCTTTCAAAAACTGATACTGTAAAGTACGAAATTTCTTTAAGAATATTTTAAGATTATCATAACATTTCTGCAATTGATGAAATTTCTCAATGAAGAAATTCTTAATTTAATCATTAAACCAAGATGTGGTGTTAAGGATTAAATAATTGCTAATTATACATCATCCAACAAATGGAATAAAACTATTTTTAATGGCATTTTGCACTTGCAAATAATTAAATTAAAAAGTTAGGAAGTGAGGTTTTACAATTCGGCAAAAACACACAAATGTGACATTTGTTTATGATAAGAAATTCTCCAGATGTACTTATATCATTTAAACAAGGTCCATAAATATAAGTGATTTCGTGAATTTTGCCCTTATACATTATTTTCGCATGGCAGTGAACTTTCTCGTGCATTTTTTCCAAAAAAAAAAGAAGTCATTTTGAAATTCATATCTATATGCGGGAATACTGGAATAATGATGGGGGAAAAACACTCATTAAAATAAAGTAAATTTATTAGCACTTTTTATCCATGAAATCGACCATGTGTTAGGTCTTCAACATACAAATGAAAAAATGTGATCATGTATCTGATTCTTAACAACTATTTGTTTGATTTGCAGCGAGATAACATCCAAAGCATTCAAAACTGTAATGGACCCCACAGACAAAATAATTTTAATAATGTTGAGCCAATTGATTTATGTAAAAGCAATTACACAAAAACATGTTATAATTGATAGCAATACGTATATTTTTTACAATAAAATGCTAGGACAAAATGTTTGAATGACAAGAAAATAACAGATTCGTTCAAGTGATTTCAATATTTTTTTTAATAAAAAGAGACCTTCGGGTGAGTTAGTTCTGTGTTTGTAGACAACAAAATTTATATTGTTGTTTACCGTAATTACAAACTTAATGTTGGTTATCCTACAGGATTCCATTAATTTTGATTAAGTGATAAATATAAAATAAATGCTGTTTTTAATTCATATTCGGAAAGAACTTTTATGTTCTATGAAAAGTTGTATTATGCCGAAATAGACGAATCTTGTTTCCAGATAATAGAGACTGGCCCAATTAGCAAGAAATTTCCTTATTTGCAAAATATCATAGGACCGGCTTTTAGATTTACAAATTGTTTACTGTATTTCTTTAGCAATGAGACTATTATGGAATATGACGAATTTACAAAGAAATTCACTAGAGTTGGTTTAATAGCATTTCCATGTTTGGGATAAAGTGCCAATCTTAAAACGAAATTATAAATAAACTGAAAGACATTGTTAGTCACTTATAAAATGTAACTCCTTAAGAGCCATATAATAACAGAAATATATATAAATTTTTACAAAGATGTGGGGGGGGGGGTAACAAATTGTTACTCCCTTCAAATATGCAACCACACACAATACTTACCAATGCATCTGGTCTATAGTCTTTAATTTTTCTTATTCTTACTAAAAATAATTGATATAAAAATACTTATTACTACTTGCCAATTTCTTTTGCACCTAGTTTCATGTATAGAAAATGGAGACAGTTCTAGACCAAAATAACAACAAGCTTACTTACTATGGTAAACAAGTTCCAATGATTATTGATGAGGAAAATAAACCTTGGTTTAAAGCCAAAGATATTGCAGAGATTTTGAACAATGAGAAACCTATAAATGCTATTCAAAACCATATATATAATGAGGATAAACTACATTTAGGATATTTTGAAGGGGGCCCGAAAACCTGGCTTCCTTCAAATGTGCAACCACATACCATATTTATAAATGAATCAGGCTTATATTCACTTGTTGTTTCTTCTAACAAAGAAGAGGCAAACAATTTTTTTTATAAATGGGTTACTTCTGAAGTTCTTCTATCAATTATAGAACATGGCAAACATATGATTCAAAATGACATAATGTAATTATATAAAGGCCAAATAGAACACATTAAAAAAATGAACAAAATTAAAGATGGGCAAGATCATTTAAAATATATAAATAAAATTAAAGATGAACATGTGGAACATTTAAGGGAATCTGTTCATATGGCCTTAGTTGTATAATAGCTCGCTGAAATGTCGAAATCAGAGAAATGACGTCTCATGTTGTACAACAGATACAAAATCAAAATTCAGATCCAGCTTTCATTTTTTTTAAATTATTTGATAATGATTGTGAATGTGATTTTTATGTAATTAGAACTCAAAGATAATATTTTCAAAGATAATTGTATAGAATTGGAGGTAGACATCCAAATTGTGAAGAATTATTGAGATTTGATTGTGTTACAAATTCTATCAATTTATATCAAAGAATGAAAGAAACATTGAATAACCACATTGAGTGTTTTTGTAACTATTTGAATATTTCTGGAAATAATTATACTCAACAACAATTGCTTAATGATATTAATAATCTTTATCGAATTGAGTAAAAAAGTAATTTTATATGTAAATTTACATAAACTTATATGGGGTGGCGAAATGCTTCCTCTAGAAAAAATATTTAAATTCACAAAAAATATGTTTTATTATTCCAACAGTTATGTAAGTTATCAAAACCCAACCATGTAACATAAATGTAATAACCTTCTGTTTTTAAAACTTTTTCAACCAAATATACATTTGAATAGTTAGTTTTCATAATTTCGTATTCATAAAAAATTAATTTTTTTCTTCTCCTTTGCCCTCTTTTAGTTTGTAAGATGGCAAATCATTATTTATAACCTGAAAAATGGTAAACAATTATGTTGTCCAATTAGCTGTATATCCTTTTTCAAAAGTTTGTATACTCTTACTTACAAGGACGACATCGCCAACTTTGCATTCGCATAATCTTGTCTTAAATGTTTTAATTTCTTTTTATTAAATTCAATTGGTTTCATTTCGATAGTTCCATGCTGTGTATTGTTGTATTCTTTCATAAATCATCCAATATATTTACCCATTTGTAATTGCCATTTAAAGCAAATTTCTTCAACATTTTGTTCTTCATTGTATGATCATATATTTTCACGAGCCTGGCTTTCAGTTCACTGAATGTAGAATATTGATTGATGTTATATATTTGCAAAAGTTCATTAAAAATTTTATTATAAATTTCTAAGCCATGATCGCTTTGAATATTATGTGGTTGGCTTTTAACTAACATAGATTCTAAAGCAATTGCTACCATTTTAGCAGCTTTATCTTTAACTGGAATTGCAAGTGCATATTAAAAAAAAACATCGACATTTGTCATAAAATACTTGTATCCATTGTTTATATGTGCTATACCTTTTAAATTTCTGCTATCCATCTCAACAAGATCAATTTGCCATAAATCATAAATTCCATACGAAATTACTGTTCTTCTTGGAAAATATTTTGTGCAGGTTTACATAGTTAATTGATTATACCTTATCTTACTTCGGGTATTTTTTTAAATGTTGATTTACTAGAATTGGATATCGAACATTCACTATTCTGAACTAATCGTACATCTTTATATTTTCGTTTATTATATTATTATTCTTAGTTACCTTCTTGCATGTCAAACATCAAGTGTTCTCCATTAAATAGATTTTTTTAAAATATATATTTAATATAAATATTTCATGAATACTCCAATTGTAGTCAAAATTCCATCAACAAAATAATTATATAATTAATTTCTTAATTTTAAAAGTTAAAAACTTGCATTTGTTAACATCAAAAGCTTACTATAATCTATTTTTGTAGTTCCCTTAATAACAGTTATAATATCATCAGATAAACAATCAGAAATTATTTTATAAATACTACGATATATCAAAAAATAAAATAAATTTACATCATCATCTATGCGAAAAATATTATTATTTTTACCCCACTTTCCACGTAAATAAAATATAAGAAATTTTTCTTCCTGAAATTTTTCAACATTCGTGTTTAAATTTGGCAATTTAACATCTAATTCTTTACTGGAGTCTTCTTTGCTTTTTTCAACTTTTGTATTAACAAGTGTATCACAATAATTCAATGCTAATTTGTTGAAATTTTGCAATTTATCAGTTATTTCTTTATCGAAATATTTATTAGTGACAGTATATCTTCCATAAACGTGATTAGACATATTATTAATTCTACGATTTTGAATAGAAACATAAAGTGTTGTATAAACAAACACATTACTAATTTGGTGTATAAAGCAGTAACAATGATATTGTATTTTTAATCAACATATTTTTTTTTAAATCAGAAATACTAGTGATGTATTTTGAATCTACATAGGTTTTTAATGCATAGTCAGAAACAAAAGTTTTATATTTTGAACATACGTCCATTTTTAATGCATAATCTGCTGTGTGTATATCGAAATATCTTTTATGGACAGTGAATTTATTATTTATAGGTTCATCTATATTAACAATTTTACATTCTAGAAAAGAAACATCAGTTTTTGTATAATCAAAACAGTTGGATAGATTACTTTGTTAAGAAGAAACACTGAAATTGCATTGTGAATCTACATATGTTTTCAAAGCATAAGGACTAGCGGCAATCATTTTATTGTAAATTTTATTAATGGTTTCCCAAATATATCTGTCATATAATAACATAGAAATTATATCATTAAACTTAAATTCTCTCGAAAAAAAGATGTAAAACAACTAAACTTAAATGTCTGCAAATATAATTGTATCAAAATTCTGAACTCTATTATGGTTGTAATAAATATTTCTATTTTTGAAATAATTAGTTTTATTAGTTGGAATATTGCCTCCAAATGAGTCGAAATAGTAAACATTATTATTTTCTTTAAAATAACAAACCCAATGAGTACAAGGATTTGTTGAAATGTCAAAATTAACCACAGCACATTCACTTTTGAGCATCCGATTTGGTAGTTCGTCAATCATATAATTTTTTTTAAATTCTTATTATTTAATAGTTTTACATCTTTTTCAATATTGATATTTGATATTGGTAATGCATTGAAATTTTTTTGGCCTTCCTCTTTTTTTTTGCGACTACGTCACTTCCTCATTTATTTTTCATTGCTAAATTGTGTTCGACAGAATTATAAGTTGCAGTTGCTCCTCCAGCTAAAGTGCCAAGAGCATCAAAAGCTACAAATAAAATTGGTAAAAATCCTCCGTGAGGTATTCCATTTCCTGTTTTTCTTTATATATTTTGTTGAGTATTAGAAGTGGCTAAGTCAATAAGAAACTTTCACCTTCTTTTAATTTTTAATATTTTTCTCAAGTTGAACTTTTGTTAAAATTTTATCTATACCCAAATCTCTTAATATGTCGAAAGTTAAGCTTTTTATCATCATTTATAAATAGAAAATTATAGCATTAATAAAACATTTTAATGCGCCATCCCAATTTTCTTTTTGTAAACATAGTTGAAGCAACAACAGCAGATGCAATTTTTTTACCAATTGGTGTATTTTTATTTAACATAATTTCTTTAGCTTCTTTTTGTAAAATTTTATCAGCTTCATGTCTAGATTCTAAATCTTTGTGGCCTCTATTTGCAATATCGTGATATTTGCATTCTTCATCTAATCTATTTATACCATTGTCCCCTCTTTCTAATCATTCATTGATGAAAAAAAGAAGTCAGAAAAGGAAAGCAGGCCTATGGTTAGTATGAAACCTAGGGGTAGAATCTCACACACAATATTTTTCCTTTGAGTGATGGTACAGTACATAGTCTTGTTTATACTGTTGATGACAAGGTTTTGTCTGATATTGCTGTAAATGGTTGTACATTTTTACTTGTCAAATATATTTTGGGTAAATTTAAATTGTTTAATGCCCTTATTTATAATACCTTTGCCACAATGCTCAGAATTCCGAAAAGAATGTGGAATTATGATTACAGCTCTTATTACATATAGAATTCCTTGTGGATTATTTATAACAAAATCGGAGTTGTATTTCTTTAAATTATTCATTATGCTTACTATTTCATTTTAAAAATTGATATTACAAGAATTTTCTTCACCATGAATAACTAACAATCTGTCAATTAAGTTTACAACATAATTTATCCAAATATGTTCTTTTGGTAAACTATCGAATTTTTTAATACCTTCTCCAAATCTATGAGTTCTTGGAGAAATCATTCTTTCGGGCGTGTTTGGCACTGAATTTGATTGTATATGTTGTTAATAAATTAAATCATAAAATGGTTGAATTACATTCTCGTACTTCCAATTTTTATTCGTATTTGATGTTTATGTAGTTTTTATTTTCGGACTGCAACATTTGTGTCTATAACAATATCTTTGTAATTTTCATAGTCATCATCAGTGTATTTATCCTTAAGATCTGGTTCTTTTTCTTTTGTTAACAAATTAGAAAGGTCTTCTATTAATTTATATTCTTTATCATTTACTAATAGTTTATAATTATTTATCTTTACTTCTGTATCTCCAATGTATAATTTGCGATTATCTGCTCGTAACCCATATAGTGTTTTAAAATCAATTTTTTCAGAAATTTCTTTTCCGGAATTTTTTGTAGAATCAGACGGTGCATGTGGTAAATTTTTCAATGGTACATTTCCCATTTGCTCTTCTACATTAGGAGATTTTGAGAATAATTCTATTTCAAATGATGTTTCTTGTAGTGTTAGTGGATAAACTTATTTTTCTACTGCTATAGGAACTAATGTATTTATAAAATTTATATTTTTATCACTAACTTGTTCTGCTTTTTTTAATACCAATATTGCATAGTTCGTCAATTAAAGGTAGCTTTTTCTTCTTATATTTTTCATATACTGCTTCATGGTGTTTTTTTATATAATTTTTTTATTTCTCGATGTGTTATTTAATTCGAGAAATGTTCTTCGAATCTTTCATTTACATATAATTTTTTTTCTTATAAACGAGTTATAAGAGTATTGAGTGCTTTGATAGACAAACCTTTCCCCCAGCTGATCAAACCAGGGGGATTTGAATGTTTACAATAGTAGAATCGAATTTGATATTCCCATAGGAGATGGATTTCTTTTCCAAATTATACTTATATTTATGAGCAATAGAAATCACTAAAGAGAGATAAAGTTGGAAATGAGGCAAATTATGTAAAAGAAGGCCATATTGATGTTTGTTCGAACTTTTTCCTTTTTATTTTTCTAGAGTAGAAATTTTAAAACATGGAAATATTATTGAAGCTGGTATTTAACCTGGTATAACATCAACAATAATGAATATTTTATTAAGATTGCCAAGTGAACACAATTATTTAGAATTTTCTGGTGTTGATAATAAATATCGATTAAAATCTGTTCATAGTCATAAAACAAATGATATAACTTATCCTCTTAGATATTTGTTTAGTTTTATTCGTGACAGCAATTAAGTTTATTTGAAAGGCGGTTATAAAATTTCTTTTTTTTAGAAATTCATCTGATAACAACTGTTTATTAGTTTATGAAACAAAAGGTGCAGCTGGTGCGGTTCAGAAAAGCTATGCTGATCCAGGTAAAATTGTTATTGATATATTATAAATTATGTGGCCTATTGTTGAATACGAATCTAACACGGCCATTGCAATTAAAGAAAAAATATACAAACATCCTGAAATACCTATTAGTTTTGATAATTGGCAATTTTTGGAAAAAGAAGACCCTGTTAATTCAACTGATTTAACTTTGGCATAAAATATCAGTTTAATATTTTACAATTTGACATGCCTGATTTTGTGATTGTATGCTTTTAAAATAATGGAAAAAGTTGTGATTAGCAGTATGTCCATGCTTCTATGTTTGACCATTGTAATGTGAAAAATATTTATATTAAAAATGGTAGAAATGAAGTTTTTCCAAAAGAAAATTAGAATGTAGAACATTGAAAATGGTCTTTCTGATAAGACGTTCCTTCCTTATAGTGATTTTAGAAATTAAAAAACAAAACTTGACACTATATATATACAAATAAAGAACTTTATTACAAACCAACTGTAAACTTCGAAGGCAATATCAATTATTATTTATTTTTTGGGCGAATACCATTGTATTTTATTAATTGCTTATATAGAAAAACAACTGAAGTTAAATAAAATAAAAATATAAAAATTTGTGTTGATTTTAATAAAAATGTTGGAGCACATACGATTTCAATGTTGTTCTAACCAGCCAACTAAAATTAACTTATGATTATTTGAAACAGAGAGTTACTGAAGATATACATATGTTTTTAATTAATTAATGGAAGAATCAACAAAATGTTTCGATATTTTAATACAATATTTTAGGCTTATAGTTAAGATGTTACATTTAAAACTTTAACAAACTTTTGGAAATATAGATTAATTATTTGATCAAATAAAAAATCGTTTTCATAATTCAAAATCAGTTTTTTTTCTCTTAATAAATTTATATTCTTTATAAATAAAATAAAAATGCCTTTGTTTTATGCAGTTTAAATAAAATTTTAAAAGGTAATGGCATTGGTTTAAGAAGACCACCTTCTTATAGATTTGATAATGCATCCTAAGATCTTAAATATATGGTTCACAATTTTCATTCAATTTACAAAGCTTACATTTATCAATCTTAGATAACATTGACGAAAAATATGAACTTGGAGAAATTGGGGAAAATCTAGAGAAAATTAAAGAATTTTTTTCAAAATTAGTAGAGCTTCGAATTTAAGCTGTAAAGATTATTAAGATAATATTTCACTTGAATTTAGATTAACTTTGCTTAATTTAGATTACTTACTTGCAAAATTGAAATTTATAGAAAACAGGAAAATTTGCTTAATTTTGAGGTAAAATTGCTTGATTTTCCATGAAAATTGCTCGTTTTTATAATCAGCAAAAATACAGCACAGCTGTTCTGAAAAAAAAATTGAAAATTTGCTCAATTTTTGTTTGATTTTGCATGTGTTCAGCTTAAATTTGCTTGTTTTTGAGAATCGAAGATTCAAGTCAAATGAAGTTTCTAGAATCTTTAAAAAGTGGCTAGAAAATGCTAAAACTGCTTGAATTTTGGGGTAAAAAGCTTGATTTTTGGATGAAAAAATGAGGCGAGCTCATACCCGCATTATACAACTACTATTAAGACCTTTAGATAACAAAAGGATTATACTAGAAATCAAAATAGGTACATTAACATATGGAAATCAAAACGTATAATTTTAATTCGTTTCCTATTATATTATTATCTTCTACATCTACATTATATGGATTCAAATATCTGTATTATCTAAATGATTATTTTAAACTTCTTCAATTTCCAAAACAATGTCAATATCAGCACCATAAAATTAATAATATTTCAGTTTTCATCTCTAATTTCCAAAACAATGCGATAAAACTGCTTATTATATATTTTTTTTAAAGAATTGGGATGTAGACTCATAAATAATAGAATGACTTAAACCAAACATTGTTTTCAGTGGAAAACTGGCGATTATGTTATTAGTGGAAAATGTTTCAATTGAATTTATAGTTTCTTTTAATGTATCAATATTGCATTGTCCTCTATGTATATTTATATCGTCATTATTATCAATAAATGTTATATTATTGTTGTTGATATTAGGTGTTACAAATATTGTACGAAAACTAATCAAAGCAATCTCATTATCTTCATGAATGATATCATGTAAGGTTTCTTCTTTAGTATGGAACTTTTATTTGCTAACTTAAATACTTTATTATCAATTTAATAAAATAATAATATTTTCAAACAATAAAATTAGATTAGGTTGGGGTTTTGGTGTTTTAATTTCAGAAGAAAATTTAACAATAAAAATAGTGGAAAAATATTGCCTGACAACATGAGGACCATAATACTGGGCCCAAGTAAATGTGAAAAAACTAATTTGGTGATAAATTTTATTAAAGAAAGGATAGATAAATATTAATAAATTGTATATTTGCTCAAAAAGTTAAAATAAACCCAAATGATATTATGCATTAACCAAGAAGCAAAATGTTACAGAAAAGTGGGATAATTTTTTAATAATAATGATGTAATGATTCCTTTAGATCAATGTTAAAATAATTCTCTGGTTATATTTGCCAATGTTATTTTGGACAATTAAGATATAATCCGTTACTATTTAACTAGAGGAAGGCATAAAACATGAATGTATTTTATTTAGCTTAAACTTATTCAAAAGTGCCTAATCAACTGGTAAGAGATAATACCAATTTTCTATATATATATTTAAACAATAAGATACTAACTTAAAGCACTTCAACTGCCTCATTGTAGGTTAAGCTTCCATTAAGCTCTTGCCAATGTTACAAGGAAGTGCAACACCACTCTGTTTACTTCCATAATTGGGAATAAACAGACATTTTACCGACGCAAGGGTATTTTTCCTTTAGTTGTAATTCCTCTCCCAGTGGATCTCACACCATCCAGGGATTACATGTGACCGGGGAATTTACTCAAACATCAACACACCAAGCTATTTTACAAAGTGGTCGAAAGAAAACACAACAAAAAGGGCCAATACAACCAATTATGCTTAATTAAAGAAAACAGAAAAATACTAAACTACTTTAATAATATTCTTATAACATCAGCAAGGCACTTGCATTAACATTACGAAAAAGAGTGAACAACATGTGCACAATGGCATTTACCTGGATGGAGAAGTTTCATTGATGGTGTCTGAATCCTCTGTCATTATTGCTAAACATATATTTAAAGGCAAGTCACTATTAAAAAAAGCATGTTATTTTAAAAACATTCTTTTAGCTTTATGTTTTATGAAGATAATTAAAGATTTAAATGACAACTTTTAGTTCTGAGTACCATTTTCTTTGAGAGTCATTTTCTAGATGGCTCTAATAATAACACACATCCCACAACTCATCAGCTGGTACAATATATAGCAAATAACAGCATTTTCCGTTTACATACTGTGTAGATTGGTTACACACTCTGTCAAAATTTATGCTACTTATATAAAATGGACTAACGTGTTTTAGTATGTTACAACATATAAGGAGTTAATCAATAAATCTAATTCACTTATTACCTCTGATACTGGAAAATTTTATAACTGTTAAAGACATGCCAATTTTACAAGTGCATGTGGAAATGTTTTCCAGTTACAAGGTTACGAAAGAATTTCCTTTAAAATGTTAATAGCTTCAAAAAATTTTTTTATTTTAAAGGAAGTGAGAGACCCGCATTATACAATAAAATATATAATACCAACGAAACCATGGCCAAAAACGTGACTGCCAAAAATTAACATCTACAAAGAGCAAAATGCACGTGCAGTGACAATTTTCTCATAAAATTGAATCATATGTCTGAATGATCTTTACACTAACAGGTATCACTTAATTTTCTACTTTGCTGTTCTACATGAGACAGTGGATTTAAATTTTGCTTGGCAGTAAATTTTCAAAACAGTTAATTTGTTTTCTCATACAGTGTTGTTATCCTTGCACTAGAAACTGATAACAAAACAACTACTCTGGTTGCTGTCACTGTAGTTCCACCAGCCAGTGCCGCAGTACTCGAACCTGTCCAACCGACCGATGATCGGACAGTGGTTCCACGTCAGAGCTTCGACACTGTTATACGTCATGGCTACTTGCGCGTGGAGGGCCTCGGCTACTACAAGTTCCATGCAGAGCCCTTGACATGGTATGGGGCACTCCTGAAGTGCCAGGCAGAGACGGCCCACCTCCTCGTCATCAACTCTCAAGAGGAGGCCAGGATTGTGAGGAACATGTTCAACGACCACCCCGTCATTTACGCGTCAAACAACAACAACCTCGCGTTTGTCGGCGTCAACGACCTGGAAAATGAGGGTGTCTATGTGACAATATTTGGTAAGCTTTTACAATATAAGCACTTACTCACTGAGAGAGTTTACGAAACTTACTAACATTAATAGTCACCACAGTAAAAATTACAATACCTCTCAAATTATAAAATAGGTCAAAGTGCAGAATAACTTTCCAGAAAAAATTGTTTCAGAAGAGTCTGTCATGGTTTGTTTCGCCTCAACTGTACACATCTTATACAAAAAACTTATTTTCATCCACAAAAAAAGTGCTTTACCCAGGCTCAACAACTTCCCTTTGATTTCATTAATGATCCTATAACACTCTAAACCACATGTCGTGATTCCTCTGGTTATCCATTACTAGGCCAGAGAGAATATTATTTTTCACTTTGAATAGTATTTGTATGAATACCAAGATATTTCCAAATACAAATACAGTATAAAAACATATTCAGTTGCTTTTAATGCAACACAAAATTGTTAATGATAATTTGAAAGTCACATTTCAACATAACACAATACAGAAGCTTTAAATTAAATGTCGGATATATAGTTGCCTGACAAGTTGTAACAACAAAAGAATTCTGCAGATAGAACTTCTCAAGGTCATCAGATCCTTTACAGATCAGGTTCAGGAAGGGCCGAGAGGCTGTCATGCAAATAATTTGGTGCTGGTGATGATGGATAAAACATCCCTTTCCGAACATATTTTTGAAACAAATATATCAGTGCTACACTCACCATTTTGCTGCCTACATTTCACCCACAAAATTATATTGTCCCGAAATAAAAAAAACCATATAATATTATGTAGTGAACTCAAAATATATTAAATGTAAATAAGTTATGAAAAGCTACAGTTATATATTGTGAAGCCTTGGCATCCCTCAGCAAAAGTGGGTGAGAAGCAACTGTTTTCTTGCCCCTTCCTTTCCGATACGCTTGCGTTCAATCAAGTCTACAGATTTAGAAATTACTGTATTTTTGTAAGTCTACTTGAACAGATAGGAATAAAATTAAAAATGCGAAACGCTCTTTGTAATTGTTTCGTCCAGGTACAAATTCAAGTTAAAAAAAGAGCAATTTTTTTTGGCACTTTACGTGATGTTTACTGTGATACATTCTCATTAAATAACACCAGCTGCTGTACTTTTTCAGGCAGCCGAAACTCGCTCTTCCATTAGTTACAATGCTGCCAGATGTCAACAACAATCTTTTACTAAATTATTAGCAAGTACAATATTATTTGGCCATCACAGCACTGTTTTTGAAAGATGCTTGTCATTTTTATGTTCATACACCGAAATGATTTTTTAAAGGTGATGCCAAATACTGCTAGTCATTAACACCAAGTTTAATTCGGTTTAGTTTGCTTTCATATGTTGACTGAACAGTTTGTTGACTTTTTATGCAGACCCATTATAGACTCAGTGTCAGTGTGAGTTACTTGTCCTGAATGCTTTTGACCTTGGCAATAGTTTGAGGTAAAGGAAGAGATGTAGGGAGGTGGGGAGATAAAATCTATAGATCTGTGCCAATTCACAAAATTATGTTGATATGTTGAATTACCAATGTACCAATTCTGTAATGCAGAATCACTGATGTACTGGCGATGTGTGAAAAAGATATTTTGCTTATATTTACACATATAATGTGAATTTAGGTTAATATTATATTTAAACAATAGTGTTGGTGACGCGCAGCTCAATTAAAAGCAATTATTTTACCTTATTTCAGTATACAGTCTACAAAATGTAAATACCTTAGTGCAACAAACCATGTGAGTTCAAGTGAAGAAAAAAATTAAAAATAATACACTAATCTATATTCATAAAAATACTTATTTGTGAACACAGGAAACATTAAGCATGTGTAAGGTTGTGTACACATTTTGATACTGTTGACAGCTATTAGATAGGCTTGAATATAAATAATTAAATATGTACGTAAAAAATGGAATATTTTGAGTCTGAAAAATATGAACTCGATTTCAAGTTTTGGTCTAAAACTCACAGACACCTTGAAGACAGGAAGTTAACATTCTCAGGTAATTAATTTTAATGGTAGAAAAAAAATTAACTGTCTGAAACACAGCAACTGTGAAAACAATAATACTGAAAGGTGCAAAAAAGTGAAATGCTGTCTTTGAATGACTGAAATCCAGCCAAATTGCAAAAGTGTAAAGGAGAAAGAATGTGCTTGTTACATATTTGCATGTTTTGTTTTATACTGGCTGCATAGTTATAACCACCACGAGAAATACTATTATGGGTTAGTATATATTTAGAAAATGTATCAAATTCAGATAATACTAAATTCTACAAGCACTTCACAAGAGCCCTGCATCTAAAGAATGTTCCGATTAATGCACTTATGCAACAATTTTTAATCACCAAATTCTTCACCAATCTGGGGTGGAACATTATAACAATACATCATATGTAATATTTGCTTCTATTATCTCTCACTTCTTTTCATTGCCCTCTTTAATTAGCTCAACTGACCTTGAGCATGACTTGTTGGCTATCACAAAAGCAAAGCACATTGTTTTAAATATCGCAAGTTCTTTTGTATGTCTAACTATCAACAGCCCACCTAACATCCATTATTCCTTACTCTGATCACACTTTACTGCTTGCAGAATTAAAGCAAATAATGACATTTCGTTATGCTTGTTAATTCAGGTGAATTACTTCAAGACGCGGGATATAAAAATTGGGAGACCAACCAGCCCAACAACTACGGCAATGAGCCGCCAGGTGAAGATTGTTTGGCCACCAACCGGGAAAGCAAATACTACGACTGGGAATGCTATCACAAGCTGGCATTCATCTGTGAGAAGAGCTTCTGATAACAGCGGGAAGCAGAACGATCACTGTACTATAGCTAGCTTTCATTCACTATAATGAAGAGGCCAGATTTTAAAAATTCTGAGACACGAATTTCGATTCTAATGAAATGCTAAATGAACACTGTAATTTTATAAAACATGCTAAATATAAATTTTAATTTCCTTGTTTTGTTTTTTAAACATTTTACTAATTAAATAGCAAAGAAAATTAAATTCTTTTACACTTGCACAAACTACACATTATGCTTTATGTACTCTCAAGACATCGTTGTTAAGAGATATCCAAAATTTCTAACTCAATGATTTTTCATAATGTTACTTCCTCTCCTAGGTCAGTATCCAGAGAGCAGTACAATATTTAATTACCAAAGGTGTTAACAAACATAAGGGGATGCGCAACTCTGTAATTAAACGAGACGTTAAATAATTCAAGTGTTTTACTACATGTCTCAGCATAAAAGTTAGACTATATGTTATTTTATATTCAATTCCACTATCAAATTAATATATGAGAATACAGTGATAGATAATCCTGTCAGTTACAAAAATAATTCAATATCATTAACCTATCTTTTTAAAGTAACGTGGCATCAGAAAAATTCAAGCTCGGGGCCCCTTCTCATGCTGAACATGGGTTTTGCACTGACCACTGAATTTCATAAGTTGATGCCATTCGACGGACGCACGAGGACTCGACTAAACCTCGACGTCGTGGACCCACAGCTCAACGGCGGGGCGACCTGGTGACTTACTTCGGTCAGTAGGGAAGGGGGGAGGGGTGACATTGTGTTGCCCTCACTTATATACACCCACTGGCCTCCTTTCTTCTTACCAGCTCCTTGTTTGATTTGCGTCATCAAAACACTGCACCTCTGCTGGTTCCCTTGAGGCCTCAGCACCGCGTTGTTACAGTTCTCCCCTTGTCGAAGAAGTGGTCGTTCTCGGCCGCCATGGAAGGGTGTAATGGTTTGGGAGATACGCATTTGGAGCCAGCGTATTGGGGAAGGAGTGGCCAGTAGGGCGCGGTTGTGGTCCGCCCGCAGTGATGTGGCTGACAGCGCCCTTTCTTCCTCGAGACCGTGGTTGACGCATTTTTATGGTGCAGTGGCAGTCAAGTGTCTATAGGCCGGTCACGATAAAGTGAGCACTTTTTGAAACTGTTTCATCAGACATAATAACCAATAATACATTTCATTGTGGCCTCAGACTTTTGGTTTTGGGTATGGTAAATTTAGACACTGTTTATTACTCACATGCCAGGGTTTACATTAACAAGTGGCGGAAGGAAATAAATTGGTTGAAAGGAAAAAGTAACTAGGGCTTCAAAAGTGCTCACTTTAGCGTGAACGGCCTGTATCATAGTGTCATCGCGCACTTTCTCACCTTAATTCCCTATGAACGTGAAATAGGGCTGTCTTTGTATATGCCTATTTAAGGCCCGTTGATAAGTTCTACAGTAAATACAGTTTCGTTTGTTTTATCAAGTGGTTTTCTATATTTTATCTGTATACATTTCAAAGTTTTATTATATGATTATTTTGTACAAATCATATCTTATTCGTTTTGTTGATTTTTACACTTTAAAATATTTGTTTTATCAATTTATTAATTTCTTTCTATATTTCTAAACATTCCGATTACCTTCGTATATATTTCATACTTTATGTACATATTGATAATTTATTTTCACCTATCTACAATTAATATGTTTCTTCTTCTTATTTTTCTATTAGTGTCTGCTAGGGACCACGAAAAAATTTCAATGCTTCGCCCTTTGTTGTTCCTTCTTTTTTCTTCAGACTCCTTCATCTTGTCACTATGTATAATTTTTTTCTCCTCGGACCATTTCGAGCCTGTTTTCTTTTTCTTCCTGCCTTAGAATCCTCCCATTTTTAACATTTTTTCTTAAAAATTTCTTTCTGTGTTGCTTCTTCTTCACTTATATTGTTTCTTTCTAAATCTCTCTTAAATTCCTGAATCGAGGTTGTTGTTGATTTCTTGTTCCAAAGATATTTGAATATCTCTTTGGTTAACCTGTTGCCATCCATTCTACATAAATGTCCAAAAAATAGCAATCATCTCTTCCTTATCGTTTCTGTTATGTTTTTTATGTTGCGATATATTTCATCATTACTTCTTAATTTCCATAGTTCTTTAGTTTATAGTGGACCAAGTATTTAGTATATAATTCTTCTTTCTAGTACTTCTAATTTATGCAACTTGTAATTCAGTACTAGACATTCACTGGCGTAAAGACATTCCGGTTTGACTACTGTGATGTAGTGCTGTATTTTAAGATTTTTAGATAAACATTTTTTGTTGTAGATATTCCTGGATATGCCATATGCTCTTTCCATCTTCCGTATCATTTCATCTACCGCGATTTTTTCCAAACCATTTTCCTGAATTATTTCCCCCAAATATTTGAACTTATTTACTCTCTTTATTTGACCCACATCTGTTGCTAGGATTTCTGGGGCATTTTTATATGTGTCCTAAATTTTTTTATACAGAAATTCTTAAACTGTTTTGTTGGCTATCTCTTCTAAGAGATTGACTTGTATTGCTGCGTTTGTTAAGTTTTCAGAAAGTATAGTAAATTCGTCTGAAAATGTTAGACAGTTTATTTCAACACCCTTGATCTTTCTCCCAGTGTTATTGGTGATCGCTTGTGTTCTTTTAGTTTTTCATTCCAAATTCTTACTATTTTCTCCAAGATACAGTTGAAGAGTAGTGGAGACTAACCATCACCTTGCCTTACACCTGTATTTATTTTGAACGGTTTAGATGTTTCGCCCTGAAATTTTACATTTTATATGGTGTATGTGAGGGTTTCATGGATTAGATTTGCTAATTTAGATTTAACACCAAATTATCGGATTACTTTATCTAGAGTTTCTCTATCAACTGAATCAAAAGCTTTTTTAAAATCTATAAACGTTACTACTATGTTTTTGGAGTTCGTGAGTCTGTGACGGACTTTGGACTTCAGGTTGAAATCTGTTCTGAGCGAGATCTGCCCTTTCTAAAACCACTCTGATATTTTCCCAAATGACTGTCAAGTGTTGCTTCTACCCTGTTTAGTAATATTTTAGAGAATGTCTTATAAACCACTGGTAAAAGGGATATGCCTATATAGTTATTGACATCTTGCTTGTTAACTTTCTTATGCAAAGGATGTATAAGAGCCACTATCCATTCTTCCGGGATCTTTTCCGTTTTCCAGATTTCTTCAAAGATGATTTGAAGTATATCTATGATTTTCCGTTGAGACCCTTTTATAAGTTCATCTGTAATGAAGTCTTATCCACTGGCTTTGTTGTTTTTAAGGGTTTTAATTGCTTTTTCAATTTCTTCAACGGTAGGTGGTGGGTCTGTTTCTAAGTTTTCATGGATCTCTAGGAATTCTAACTCGAAATTCAGTTTATCCCAGTTCATAAGTTGATCAAAGTACTTGCTTAGGATTGTACAATTCTCGGTATTGGTTAAACCCATTTTACCATTTTCATCTCTGAAGCAAACACTTGGCGCCTATTAGCCTTTTAGGTTATTTTTGAACAACTGATAGAAATTCCGGTACTTAATTTTAACTAAGTATGTCATGATGTCGTGACTTTTCAAAGGATCGAGTAACGCTCTTTATTATGCTTGCTGTTTCTTTTCTTTGTTGCTTAAATTGATCAAAGTGTTCATTCTTTCCAGAGCATTTCCATTTTTTCTATAGTTTTGTTCTGTCTGCTAGCACTTCTTCACAAGTTTCATTCCACCTAACTTTCTTTTTCATTTTTGCATACCCAAATAACTTATTTGCTGCATTGTTTATTTCTTTGGATAATTCTTGCCATTTATATAATTTAACTATTTGAATTTCTTCCTGAAAATGTTTTAATGTTTCTTGTGTGATGTAGAGTGCCTATGTTGTATTTAATTAATTTTTTCTTTATTTTTTTTTATGAGGGCGAAGTTTGAGCTTAATTTTATAGAGGTAGTGATCAGAGTTAAATTCTCTATTTCTGATTACTTTTATATTCATAATTTCTTTAATGTTCCTTTGAGAAACAGCCACATGATCCAACTGGAATTCCCCTAACATTGGATTAGAAGATATCCATGTTTTAGCTCTTCTTGGTAATTTTCTGAAGAAAGTCGATATTAATTTAAAATTTAATTTTTGCAGAGATTAATTAGCCTCGTGTAATTTTTGTTTCTTTGTTCTTTTATGGCTGGATAGTCACCTATTGTTTTTCCAAATATTTCTCTCTCCCTATTTGTGAATTAAAATCCCCAGTAGTAGCACAACATTTCATTGAGGGGTTTTGGATGTTTCCTATTTTCTTAGGAATTTCATATCATTATTTTAATACTTAACATTTTTTATACCACTCAGTAGTAGTGGCGTGTCAGTTTATGATACAAAGGGATGCCACTTTTATTAATCGGATTATCGATTTTTATCAAATTAATCCAATTAATCCTTAATCTGTTCAAATAATTTTTATCCGATCTTAATCCCATCAATAAATTTGAATTCGTTAATCTTAACCCGATAAAATGTGATCAAAGAAAAATTATCAAAGTTTTTGTAACAAACTTGCTTGATCAAATTTCTTGATGTAACTGTTTTTGTGTATATTTTAGTGCAGAGGTGTGCTAAGTTTCTTTAATAATTTTTTCTTATTTTATGGTGTTGGGAGCATTTCTGATAGATGTTCATGCTCTGAGTGTTGGCATGGTACTGAGGTGCTGGGGAAGGGGTGTGTGCGTGTGTGTGTGTGTGTGTATATATATATATATATATATATATATATATATATATATATTATATATATATATATATTGTGTAATATAAATACTTGGAAAGCGGCTCTGGAAGATATTGCCCCTCTGAGCTCTGGTGTTGTACTGAGGCAGGGCTGTGATGGGGAAGGGGTATATGTAGGTATTGTGTAATATCTTAATTTTTATAGTATTTCGTCTGACAGGCGACTGAGAGACGTACAACACATTCGGCAGGTAAAGGCGGAGTTCGGAAAGGTGTATTTAATGAAATTATTTCGTAATGAAAATCAATTAAACGAAAAGAGAGTTGAATATGTCTACAAGGTGATTTTACTAAACCGTCCACTATGGTAGCAATATAATTTACGACAGACTAAATGACACAAAGGACTCATCGAATAGGAAATACAAGTTTCAAACGAACACAACTACATGAATATCCTGGTCTCATAAAGAAACAAGTGCTAACTCACTAAATGATACAACTATGAGAGTCTCCTGAATTACATTAAGTAACAAGTTCTAACTACAATGAAGTCAAAAAGTCCCTAGCAATATATACATTACATTGTTTTAATTAAACATCACAATAAAAAAGGATTTGAAAACACATACGAAACTGCACAAGCACCTCTCCCAAAACACGTACTTGAGGTCAGTGAAGGAATGGCTTATAGACGTGGAGCTTACGGCTAGCTGGAGCACTGCCTGCCTGGGCTAGGTGCACCCACCCCCATCACCAACACCCCAGAACAAATATTTTTTCCACCAAATCAGGGACTCTACACCTGCCAGACACCCCTCAAGACACTAAGTTTGAACTCACCCGAAGGCGTTAACCTGTTTGCAGAAACTGCCCTCTACCCACGAATGTGAAGTGAACCAGGCTGCTTACCACCCATCCCCTCTGCTACACCAAACTCTTACTTTCGCCTGGTCGTAAACCTGTCCAGAGGGAAAGGTTTCTCATATTCTCGAAGGCAAGGGACAGCTTGTTTGTGCTAGCATTGAAGAAAAAAAAGTTTCTCAAGAGTTGCTGATAAAATTATTTCCCTGAAGTTAAAATGAATGTTAATACAAAATATATTCCATGGAATGAATTTTAATCCAATAAACTTTATGTTTGAAGTATATCTTTCAGCAAACTTCAAATTAAACATTTTAAATCACAGGGAAATCCAGGAGCCTATAGACATAATATATTGTACAAGATATTGTTTCACTCGCAAAATTTGTAAGTATTGAAAAAAAACATGGATCATTCGATTTAAGCAATATACATATAGAGTATACTTATTTAAACTGTTATTAATGTGTGTGCCTACCAGAGAAAAATATGTATTTTAAAGGTAAATTTCTCTATGACACTGACATTTACTTATAACCAAAGTTTCAATTCAAAAGCTTCCCAGCGGAGAATTTCGACTATATTATGTAGAATAAAATATGTATATTTGAACAAATATAAACTTATTTTAATTAACAAATACTACTTTTCAACATAATATTAATGAAATAGGATGAATCCAGCCTGAAATTATTGCTATCGAAGATGGAATCTGTTAAATTTCATGTTATTTTCAATACATTTAACAAACATTAAAGGAAAATGGCACGCCATATTTAACACAAGTTTGGTTTGAAAAAAAAACATTCAAATATGTTTTCCGAGTTAGTGTAATGTATGCGTGTATTTTAGCAGCATGTTGATTCCCAGCAGTAGTTGTAATTTGTTTTGTGTGATAAAATATTTTTATTAAAATTCGGTGAACTCCGACTCTCGCTGCTGTAGAGATGAAGGTTAGCTAGGCAGATTCATATTTATGTATGGCGCTAAGAGCTCTCATACCTGGCACTCAAAAGATATATTTGTCAAACCACTTTCCCTTTCTTGTGTCCCCATTGTGTTAAGCTTTGGCCGGCGGAGGTTTCCTCAAAATGCTACGAGTTCCCTCATTTTGTTTCAAATTCATTCAACGGTCATACAACCCGCTTGTTCTGCTGATTAGTGAGATAGAGTGAGCTCATCACCCAGCCATCCAGCCAGAGATGATTCACGACACGCACTGCCATGGCAAACATTGTTACACTCTGATATATTTCTCGTCGCATGTGACCACGGGGGAGAGGAGAACAGGAGTAACCACTAGCTGTCATTCAACCCGCCCGCCCAGCTGACTAGTGTGAGAGAGAGCGTCATCAGCCAGCCAGCCAGAGATGATTCGCAGCACGTAATGCCATGACATAAAATATTGTCCTCTCTTCTATCCCTCGTCGCATGGTGACCCTGGAGAAGGGGAGAAGAGGGAGAAACGACTAATGGTCATACAATATATTTGCTCAGTTGACTAGTGAGAGAGAGAGAGAGAGAGCACTCTTCAGCCAGTCAGCCAGAGAAGTTTCATGGCACGCACTGCTGTAACATACATTGTTATCCCGTTATTTATTCCTTACAGCAATGAAATCCTGGTGGATGGGAGAAGAGTATCAAACCACCAGTGCTCATACTACCCGCTTTCTCAACTGACTAGTAAGAGAGAGAGAGAGAGAGCGCTCGTCGGGAAGCCAGCCTGTCAGAGATGATTCGCATCTTACACTGCCGTGACATACAATGTTGTCCTCTCTTCTATCCCTCGTCCCATGGTGACCCTGGAGAAGGGGAGAAGAGGAGAAACAACCAGTAGTCATACAATATACTTGCTCAGTTGACTAGTGAGAGAGAGAGAGAGAGAGAGAGAGAGAGAGAGAGAGAGAGAGAGAGAGAGAGAGAGCACTCGTCAGCCAGCCTGTGATGAATCACGACACGCACTGCCGTGATATACATTGTTATCCTTTCTTGTATCCCTCGTCGCATGGTATCATTGGGGGAGGGGAGAAGGGAAGCAACCACTCAGTCATTCACCCGCATGCCCATCTGACTAGAGAGCGAGCACTTGTAAGCCAGCCACCCTGCCAGAGATAATTAACTGCATGCACTGACTTGATTTACAAAGTTATACTATATTTTATTCCTCGTCGCATGGATACCCTGGGGGAGTGGAGAAGAGGAGCAGCCACTAGCGATCATTCAATCAGGCTGCCCAGCTGACAAGTGAGAGAAATAGCGCTCGTCAGTCAGCCAGCCAGAGATGATTCGCGACATGTACTGCCGTGACATACATTATTATCATGTCTTATATGCCTCGTCGCATGGAAACCCAGGAGAAGAGGAGAAGAAGAGCATCCACCAGCGGTCATACAACTCTCTTGCTCAACTGAGTAGTGAGAGAGAGTGCGCTCGTCTACCAGCCAGCAAGTCAAAGACGATTCATGACACACATTGCTGTGATATACATTGTTATCCTTTTTTCTATCCCTTTTCGCATGGTGACCCTGTAGGAGGGGAGAAGGAGAGCAACTACCAGCGGTCATTCAACCCGGCCGCCCAGCCGACTTCTGAGAGAGAGAGAGCGCTCGTCAGCAAGCCAGCCAGCCAGAGATGACTCACTGCATGCACTGTCGTGACATACATTATTATCTTCTCTATGATCCCGCGTTACATGTTAACATTGGTAGAGGGGAGAAGAGAAGAAACTACCAGTGGTCATTCAACCCGCCTGCCCATGTGACTAGAGAGAGAGCGCACTCATAAGCCAGCTGGGCCTTCCACAGATGATTCACGGCATGCAGTGCCTTGATTTACATAGTTATCATCTCTTTTATTCCTCGTACCAAGGTGATCCTGGGGAAGGGAAGAAGTACTAGCGGTCATGCAACCTAGCCGCCCAGCTGACTAGTGAGAAAGAGAGTGCTTGTCAGCCAGCCAGCCAGAGGTGATTCACGACATGCACCGCTGTGACATACACTGTTAAACTCTCTTTTATACCTCGTGCATGGTGACCCTCGAGGAGGGGAGAAGAGGAGCAACCCCCAGCGGTCATATAACCGACTTGCTCAGCTGACTAGCTAGAGAGAATGTGTTCATCAGCCAATCAGCCTACCAGAGATGATTCATGACGTGCACCACCGTGACATACATTGTTATCCTCTCTTTTATTCCTTGTTGCATGGTGACCCTGGAGGAAGGGAGAAGAGGAACAACCACCAACGGTTATTCAACCTGGCCGACCGGCTGCCTAGTGAGAGAGAGTGCTCTCGTCAGCGAGCCAATCAGAGATGATTCACGACATGCACTGCCGTAACATACATTGTTATCCTCTCTTTTATCCCTCGTCGCTTGGTGACCTGGAGGAGGGGAGTAGAGGAGCAACAACCAGTGGTCATTCAACCTGGACACTCAGCCGACTAGTGTGAGAGACACTGTTCGTCAGCCAGCGAGTCCGCTAGAGATGATTCACGTCATGCACTGCCACCTTTATCAGGAACTCGGGGTCACAGAGCAAAGAACAGAGTAGATTAGTAGCAGTCGCTATTGCTATGTATTAAAAATATTTATAGAGAATACACGTTACTGCATTATGAGTTAAGAAAAGAGAAATTACTATGCGAATGTGGAAAATACGTTTGTAATCTACATCTCAAAATGCATAAAAATACTAAATCACATAATGCAATTGAAATTCGACATGGCGATTATTCAACAAAAACATGTGCAATTTGTAAAAAGAATAAATCTATAAACTTATTTTCTCGTCACTTAACTACTATAAACAAACATACAACAAAATGCAAAAAATATTTAATGAGAAAATATGGTGTGAATGTGGAAAATATGTTTTTATTGCATATTTCATAGAGCATAAAAAAACTATATCTCACAACACACTAGTAGATATAATAAATGAAATTCAACATGACAAATATCCAACAAATGCGTGTATAGTATGTTATGAGAATAAATATGAAAATTAATTTTCTCGTCTTTAAACTGCTAAGGACAAACATACAACAGTATGTAAAATAATGTTTTAATGTGAAATATTATCATACAATAAGATAAATATTTAAAACGATTGTATTATCAATGATTTAAACAATTTTTCAATCTCATTCAATTGTATTTACTAAATTCAATTTCAACATTACCTTTTATTTTTTGAAACCTTTATATTTTTCTTAGTAAATAAACGAATAAAAATGTTTATGAGCAATATGGAAGTTGGGCTGAGAGCGAGCTAAGATTTTGAGCAAAATAATATAAAATTAAATATTGGTACAATCTAAGGAAAGAAGATTATACAATTCATTATAAATGAAATAACGAAAAGAAACTTCGCAAATTTACTTTTCTTATATGCCAATGTTAGAGAACAATACAATGTTAGAGAACAATACAAAAATGATAAAATTTAATTAAAAGCATTATTTACATTCTCTAATGCTGTATTCGCAAAGTCTAGAAATAAAAGTACGCTAGTAAATGAATGGATAACAAAAAGCAACTTTACAAAGGTAACCTTAACAGATGTTAATATGAATGAATTATATAAAGAAGATAAAAATAACTTAAGAGAAATATTCCCATTTTCTACTAATGTATATGAAAACAAAACAAATAAAATTATCAATAAACTTAAAGACTTAATACTGCTTTTAAAAGTAGTATATCAACATATAACTTTGAGATTAGCTTTAATTTAGTAAAGCCAGATTTTTTTAAATTCAGTAAAAAATAAGGTATTTCAGTTACTACATGATTAACATATGAACCTTATAGGTTTGAAAATAACATTAAATTATACACCAATTGTCGCAAGCAAGATAATAACCAAGTAGAATTATTTACATTTCAATCGCCCAACTATACAATATCGTACGAAGTGTAAATTAAAAGTATTTACAAAATTATAAAAAATGAAATAATTACAAATTTATCAGAATTTCAAATAAATAGTTCAGGATGGACTTTGGATCGAGTGATTAGAATACAATTAGCTATAAATAATTATATCCATTAAATGGAGCATCTTATATTCAACTACAAGAAATGATCAAGTATAGAAAAAAAAGTGTGTATTATAACATATTACCTGCCACAATTCAAGTCAGGTATAATTTACAAAAATTATATTTTGCTACTGAAAATTTAATTTATATACATAATTTTAATACATCTGTTATATATAGTTGAATGTTTAGTACATTTACATTTCAAAATATATTTATTTAATTGTTTTCAACAAATAAAAATGCAATTATGTATTTAGGCATTATGCTTTCACAGTGTTCGATAGTCAAGAAAAATATATGGGGAAAAAAGGTTCAATGTTTATATGAAACTATGTAACCCAATACTGTAGTCCATAATTAATTAAAAACAAAGAATATGCAGCTTTACTCACATCCATGACACTGAATAAAAGACTTTTCCCACACTTTTCACAGCTACCTTGTTTTCGTTAATTTTTTTCACTTTTCGCACTTAAATGTGTTTACTTTTTACAGTATACATACTTGCATAGGCTTACCTTATAAAAATGCAAGGCCAGATTTATTCTTACATCTACTTTCATAGTTTGTTAGTAAGGAATCATTCATAATATCTGGTATATATAGAAAAATTATTCTTGATGGTATGATTCAAACAATGTCACACATTACTGGAGTCCATGATAAAATGGAAAACAATGGATATGCATCTTCTTTCCACAGTCTTAGCACTGGAGACGAGTATTTTTTTCTACAGTTTACACAGTGACCTTGATCACAAGATTCCAGAAAATTTTTATCTGCTTTTCGATGTGAAGAGTGCTCTTGTACTCTTCGTCTAGGCCTGGCGTACAACACACCACAGGTGAAGATATCTCTTCGTCACTGTTCTTCGAAGATCAAATTGTGATGTATGTTGACCATGATTAACCTCTTGATATAGTGAGTAGCTGGCTATAACTAAAAACATATTCCACTGCCACTTTTTACTTCAAAGCTGAGGTCTGTAACTTCCTAGCATCCTATCCGAAACGTCTATACCTCCCATTCCAAGGTTATATTATCTTATCAAGTTTGGTTCCGGTATATTCACTTTTTTTTCATAGTTCTTGAATATCGCTTTTCTATTCCAAGTGGAAGATGGTTTCTGGGATTGGAAGCAAGTTTTACAACAGCATTATCATTCCCACGGCATATGTATATTTTCCATCAGACCGAAAATCAAAATTTCCACGACTTTCATTTTTTTGTCGATGACACTACATGTCTTCGTACGATTGTTCCGAATGTTACCTGTGGCTTTTATTTATTTTTCTCCAAGTTCACATAAGAGATCATAAGATGTAAAAAATTGTCAAAGAAAACCTCAATTTCTAAAGGATTTTCCACAACAGAGAGCAAATTATTTACTACCGTGTATCCCAGTGGTTTATTGTGTGACGCACTGTTCCCTCCATATATCCATATTATATGGATAGCCATTCTTGAAACACAGCATCCACACTTTATAGCCAAACAGAATTCGTTTTCCACGAATGAACATTTTGCAGCTGTGGTGTCCAAAATAGGGCACCATGGATTCATCGATGCTAAGGTCTTTATGAAAAATGCCAAACTGCTGCAGATTTTTATTCAGTTCTTCATACATTGGCTGAATTTTCCCCAGTTTATTGTCTGTTTGTAGTTCAGTGTTATCCGGTAAGTGCAAGTATTTCTTGATCTCTCTAAAATTATTTATTGGCATTACTTAGGGTACAGGGGTAATTTCTACATCTTCTGCTGTACCCCAGTACATGTCTTCTGTGGTAACACTATGATATCCACTTAGCAAAAACAAACCAAAAAACTGACTTATTTCTTTCCAATCCACATGAAATTTAAATCCTTTCTTATGAGCATAGAGAGATGTAATTCTTGCTACATACTCTAAATACTGTTGGGGCAAAATAAAAAAAAATCAAATCGATCTGCCAATACCAGCTCTGGGCATCTAATAGCTAAGGGATCGTGACTTGAAGATAAACTTACCTTTTCAAACGTATCACAAGTTTCCATTATTGAAGTGTCCTGTCTTTGCGCTGTTTCTTTGTAGTTGGCTCATTGAAATCAATTGTGGATGTATCCGCTTCTTCTGCACCTGGATTGGAATTTTCAGTACCAAGTGAGTGTAGATGCACATCTATCATACCACATACATTTGCCGGAGTGACTTAATTCAGTTGATCTTCATTTACTTATTCCTCATCAGTAGGTCTTCCATCTTCATCAGGGGGAAGTTGGCAAAAGTCAACCATACAATTTGCAGGCTCGAAGCCTGATTCAGAGTCATCAGAATCACTTAGATTCATGAAATACTCTATTGCATCTTCTAGTTTGTTGAATGTGTCACCATGTTGAGTTCTTCGAGACATTGTAACGTTAGCATTACTTGTTCGAGTCCACAAGAGAAAATAATAAATCTTTCCCTTTCAGCAGCATTCACCTTGTAACTCCCTATCCTCTCATTAAGACAGCCACATGGAAACTGTCTAGTAATGTTAGCTTCCGAACAACAAACCTTCAAATAAGCCATATTATTTTACTTCTTCCTGCTGCTGATCACTGTGCATCCTTTGTTCAAAGTGTAACTTCAGTATTTTAATGTATATCTACTTGTCCCTTTCTTCTAAGAAACAAAATATGTTGCTCAAAGGGCAGATGTGAGTGCTGGTGATAAGTGTGGTATCTATTTCCTGCCAGATAATATTACAGCGCTTCACCATTCTCACATGAGTTCACAGATTAGCTACCTACCATTCCCTGCAGACACAAAAACTTCATATCACACGCCAATGTTCCCAATTGGGAACAACAAACTGTTCTTATAAGGTTACTTGAACCAAACGTGTAAAACATTGTGGTTATATTTCTATTTAATGCCTACCACTATTAATAAGTATTTTTCATTGTATTACTGATATAATGTGGAAAACTAAGAGTTTGAGAATGTTTTACATGTTAGGTGCAGAGCGAACAAAAAAAGGCTAGGAACTAACACGAAAATATGTATATCAAATAAGTGTAAAACCACTAAGACTTTAATAAAAATGTATTTCCATGTTTCATTGAGTCATAAAATTTGAGTAGATCTCAGTGCTCTTCACTTATGTTTAATAACAGTATTTTTATTGGTGTTCCCAATTGGGAACAACGGCATGTAAAAGGTTTTAATGTGAAAAAATTAAGATCAGGAATGTTTTCTTTGGGCAATCAAGTCTGCATTATTTCCAGCAGATAAAAATTTGGATAGAGTAAATAAACTTATAAATGTGGGTCGTAATATCGATAAAATAATAGATAAATATCAATATCGTATTAAAATTTTTTATACACAGAAATGTAAAATCAAATTTATACATCAATGAATGTATACTCAATTAAAGGTAAGTATACCAATAAAAAGTTACAAAATTCGAAAAGGAAAAGCATATTTATTTACTTTTTTTAAAAATAATAACTTACATTACTGTTGGATAAAAGATTTATCAAGAATAGTTTCAGCCCAAAAAAAAATCGCAAAATTACAATGTATATGTGATATGTGTCTTCAATTCTTTACATCTCAAGAAAAATTGAATAATCACGTAGACGACTGCTCTAAAAATGAATGAGTAAGAATCAGAATACCTTTGAAAGGAGAGAAAATCAAATTTAAAAATAACAAACATACAATGAAGGTTCTTTTACAATATACGCCGAATTTGAATCAATGCTTAATAAAATATTAACCACTAAACCAAACCCAAGAGTATTAAATATATTTAACGTAATAAAAAATGTCCAGTTTTATAAGGAGATTCTTAAAGAATGATATAATCTTACATATGAGCCAATAAATACCATCGATTTGAAATTGAATGACGAATCATATATAATAAAATATCAATTACATGAAGCATCTGATATTTGTTATTATATTGTATGTAATTATACACATTATAAACCACCAGTTGTATATCGTGGTCCAAATGCACATAATAAATTTTAAGAATTAATGAAAAAAGAAGTAGAAGAAATTGGCGAAATATATTCACAAACTGAACGAATGCATCCTGTACAAAAAAAGAAAAAGTATTACATAATAGATCAAAACTTGTTCTGTATGTGAATGTTAATATTCAAAGTAAAATAATAAAGTACACCATCATGCTCTTATAACTAGAAAATTTACTAACCCAGTATGTAAAAATTGTATCCTACAATTAAAATTCCCCAATTTTGCTCCAATTTATTTTCATAATTTAGCTGGATATTATGCTCATTTATTTAATAAAGAGATAAGATATGATGATAAAAATATAGATGTAATGGCAAATTATGTACAAAAGTATATCACTTTTAAGTAACAAACAGAAAATTAAAAAAATGAGATCAATAGACACACTTAAATTTATGGCCAGTAGTCAACTACTGGCAAATTATAAATTATCATCTAATTTAACTAAAGAACAAATTAAACATACTCAAAAACATTTTCCAAAAGATAAAGTAGATTTAGTTATAAGAAAGCTTGTTTATCCATATCATTATATGGAAATTTGGAAAAAATTTGAAGAAACAGAACATCTACCAAATAGCAAGTTTTACAATAAATTAAATTAATCTGATATAACTGACCATGAATATGAATATGCAAAACGTGTATGGGATCAACTTAACATTATGAATCATGGTGAACATATTTATTTATATTTAAAAATTGGTATATTAGTATTAGCAGATATATTTGAAAATTTTAGAGAAACATGTATAAATGCATATGGTTTAGATTATGCATGTTATTTTACAGCACCCGGATTATTGCGGGATCCAATGTTAAAAATAGCTACCCAACCATTATATTTCTTACATAATTAAGATTTTATTTTAATAGAAGAAAATAGGATTAGAGGTGGAATAACACAATGTTGTAAACAATATGTTAAAGCTAATAATAAATACTTAGAAGATTTAAATCCAAATCAAGAGTCGGACTAGTTAGCATATCTCGATACAAATAATCTTTATGGATGGACAATGTCTCAATAATTACCATTTTGAGGTTTTGAATGGGTTGATTATCCAGATAATTAGAGTTTTCGCAAAATTATATATAAAAATTAAGGATGATTCTGATCATGGTTATATTTTAGTAGTAGATTTAGAGTATCCACAACAACTACATAATTTACATTAAGATCTACCATTTTGTCCAGAAAATAAAATAGTTCCAAAAACAAATCAATCTAAGTTATTAACAACTTTACAATACAAACAAAAGTATGTAATACACTATCATATTTTGAAACAGTGCCTAAATAATAGATTGAATCTTTCTAAAGTACATAGAATATTGAAGTGTAATCAGTCTGATTGGTTGAAAAAGTATAAAGATTTAAATATATCCATGAGAACTAATGCAAAAAATGAATTTGAAAAGAGATTTTCATAAGCTGATGAATAATTCCGTGTTTGGCAAAACAATGGAAAATATTAGGAATAGAGTATATATATATATAAGACTGACATTAAATGAAACAGCATGTGATAAATTAGTGGAAAAAGAACATTTCTAGATAAGTACTATATTTAATGATATATTGTGGCAATACATATGAATGAAAGATGTGTGAATTTAATAAGCCTATTTATGTGGGTATTTCCATATATGATTTCCATTATAATGTGAGGAACCCAAAAATGGCGATAAAAATATAATGTGCTATCAAGATACCAATCATATATTTATGACATGAAAACAGAAGATTTTTACGAAGACATGAAGACAATGATACAAAAATTTGACAAAAGGGAATACCCACATGATAATACTTATAACATGCCACAAACAAAAAGAAATTTTTCAGTAAAATGTAGGATGAATATAATGGGAAAGTAATTAAAGAATTTGTATGTTTAAGAGAAAAAAAGTATGCATACACAGTTGATGGCAAAGAAAATAAAAATCTAAAGGTGTAAAGAAGTGTGTTGTAAGCAAGAGAATTATATTTGACGACTATAAGAAATGTATCTTTAATGATAAGATATAATATAGAACAATTAGTTTAATAAGAAGCGAAAAGCATAAAATATATACAGTAGAAGTGATGACAAAAGGATTATATTATAAAAAATTGATACATTACCATATGGATATCAAAACATATAAGTTTAATTTATTTTTTTATATGTTATGTTCTATATTAAATTTTATGGAATTCAAAAAATTTGCAATATTTCTGGTATCTTTAATTTATAAAACAATACCAATATCAGAACCATCAAAATAAATTAAATTTCTATTTTCATCTCAATTTCCCAAACAATATGAATTAACAGCACATTATAATTCTACAAAGATTGGGATATGCGGGCTCATAAATAATATAATCTCTAAAACCAAACTTGTTTTTGGGGGTGAAATACCAATTATGTCTGTTTCTGAATGGATAGATTCATCAAATTTTATAAACATTCCATATGATAAATTAAAATGCACATTTATTGTTTTTAATGGATCAAAATTAGGTGATAAAGTGCCAATGAAATTATTTTCCTTTTTTCAATAGTCATATTTCTTTCAAAACCAAAAATATCTGATAATCGATCGTCATATTTAATATCAAACTTAGATTTAACCAAAATTACATTTTTTAAAACTGTCTGAATTTAATTCAATCTCATTAGTTAAAATGGTTCAAATAAATTTTTGTTTCTATTGATGATTCAATATCGCATTGTCCTTTAGGTAAATTTATAGTTTCATTGTTATCAATCAATGTTATAGTATTGTTGTTTATATTAGGAGCTGCAAATTTTGTATGAAAAGTGACCAAAACAATCGATTTATCTTTATGAATGATGTCATAATGAAGCTTCTTCTTTAATATAGAAGCATTACTTGTTAATTTGAATTCTTTCTTCTCAATTTATTACAAATATATGATATTAAATTATAAAAATTGATTGGGGTGTCAGTGTTTTAGTTTCTGAATGAAATTCTATAAAATAGAAAGAATGGCGAACTTTTGACTGACAACATGAGGAACATAATTGTAGGCCCCAGTAATTGTGAAAAAAATAATTTGATGATAAATTTCATTTATAAGACAGGTTGGCTAAATTTTATATAAATTGTGTGTTTGCTCAAAAAGTTTGAATGAACCCAAATATATTCAGTTACAAAATTATTTTGATGCATTATCCAAAAAGTTTAAAGCAAAAATTGCATACTTTTTAATAATAATATGATTCCTTTAGATCAATGTGGAAATAATTATCTGGTTGTATTTGACAATGTAATTTTTGATAACCAAGATATCATTTGGGAATATTTGCCTAGAGGAAGACATGATAAAATATAAAGGTATTTTATTTAGCTCAAACTTTTTATAAAATTCCTAAACAATTGGCGAGAGATAATACGAATTTTCTATATATATCTTAACCAGATTATATTGATTTAAAACATATTTATAGTGATTTTGTTGGTGGAGACATGTCTTATGATAAATTTAATGTTATTTGCGCAAAATGTTGGTATGAAGATAATAGATTTATAGCATTAGATTTTAGTAGAGAAATAACAGAGGAGAAATAAAGAAATCAAATTAAAGACTTTATAATTTTTTAAAACCTTTTGCAAAATACTCATTGTATTTTTAATGGGCGTTGGGCAGGTATAAATGGGTGTAAACAGCTGTTAAACAAACATTGAATGCATGTTTTGAATGTTAAATGATGGTTCGTTTGAAATGATTAGCCTTCTTACAACCTGTCAAATACATTTCGTATATAAATGAAGGTTTACATAATCATTCTCGCTTTCACAAAAATAAATATTCTGCTGTCCAAAAAAGAGAATCGGTCAGAACGTGTTATTATTTTTCTAAAATAGATATGGATAATTTGAAGGTAGTACAAATTCACTTTCAAATATTGATAAAGAAAATATTTGAAAATTCTTTAAGTACATTTAAATAATATTAATATGTGGTGTTAAAGATGATACACTAGGTAGTTATTCAACAAACCAAGAAATGGAATAAAAAATATTAAAATGGCATTTTGAATATACGAATAATACAATTTCAAAGTTAGCTGAAGAGGCTTTTAGCATTTGGCAAAAGCATACAAATATTAAATTTGTTTATGATACGAAATTTCCTGACATAATTATATCTTACAAACAAGACCAACATATAAATCAAATAATGCCTGGAGTTTGACATACAAAATTATTTCTATATTGTAGTGCACTAGCAAATGCATTTTTCTCCAAATCACAAAATAGTATTGTTTAAATTCATATCAATAAGCAGGAATATTGGTATAATGGTAGGAAAAGCTCTTCTGACAATAAAATTAATTTACTGATAGTATTGATTCATGTAATTGGTCATTCATTGGGTCTTCAACATACAAAAATTACAAAAATGCATTCATGTATCCATTTCTTAATTATTTGGTTGATTTGCAACCAGATGACTTTCAAAACATTCAAAACTTCTATGGATCACCCCTACAAAATAACTTTACTGATAATGAACCAATTGGTATATGTGAAAGCAAATATAAAAAACATGTTTAATTATTGATAGTGAATAGTTCATTTTTTACAATAAAAACATTTGGATAAAAAGTTTGAATTACAAGAAAATAATCATTAGGCCATATTTGATAACAGAATGGTTCAAGTATTTACCAAGCACGTTCAATAATTTTTTATATTCGAAAGAAATTCAGGCGAATCAGTTCTATTTGTTGACAGCTAAATTGATAGCTTAACTATCCCAGTTATAAACTTTTTTAACTGTTAACCAAAAAGGATTTTCTTCATTTGGATTAACTGATGAATATAAAATAAATTCTGCTTTTAATTCATATTCAGTAACTTCTTTATCTTCTATGAAGAGTTATGCTATAGTGAAATAGAGGAATGTCGTTTCCTGGTAAAAGGGAATTATCTAATTAGAGAAAAATTTCCTCATTTGCCAAATATGATAGAGTCGGCTTTTAGATATACAAATGGTTTACTGTATTTCTTGAGAAATGAAATTTTCCTTGAATATAATGAATTTACAAACAAACTGACTAGAGTTGGTAAAAATAAAATTTCATTGTTTGGTGTAAAGTGTGAATCATATAACGAAATTATAAATAAAATATAAGATATTTTTATGAATTAGAAAATTTAGCTATTTAAGGCTGCATGCCCAGTTTTTATAAAAATTAATACAAAACTATTTAATCAAATAAATTTTTGGGTGGTCCTAAAACAGGCCTACTTGAAAATATACAAATACTTCTAAATTTGTTAACGGATCAGGCATATATAAATTAGTTATTTCCTTATTAAAAAGACTATTAAAAATAACACTTATTTACCGCATACTTACTCGGAGTTTACAATATGGCTGAATCAATAGACAAACAATTAGAAAACACAAAACTAGAAAATTGTATGGAATTTCCTACACTATTTAATTTAAATAATTATATTTTTGATAAAAAAACAAATGTTATATTAAATGATAGCAACGTACCTTGATTAAAAGGAAAATACATTGGTGACATTTTAGAATTCACTAACACTAGAAAAGCCATTAGCGCTCATGATAGAGGAAAACACAAAAATATTTATGAAAATTTAAAAAGGAACGAATCGTTCACCTTTCATCCTGATACAATGTTTATCCATTAATGTGGCCTATATTCGTTTTATATGAAGTCTTAAGTGAAATTGGCCAAAAATTTTCAAGATTGGGTTACGGAAGAAATTATTCCTTCAATTAGAAAATATGGTTCTTATAAACTCAACTTACAATTAAAAGAACAGCTTAAAAATTAACAACTCGCTTCAAAAAAAGAACAACTCACTTCAGAGAAAGAACAACACGATTAAGAATTTCAAGAAAAATTAAATATCGAAGAAAAGGCAAAATTAAAACTATGAGAAGAAAATAAAAATCTAGAACATTTTAATATGAATATGAACAATTCTATAACAAAGTTAACCAGAAAAGATAAAATGGTTACAAATACATTGCTACATATAAACGATAAGCTTCAATAAATAATTTTGAAGTTGGTAAAACAGATAATTTAATCACTAGAAATTTCAATTTTAATTCTTCTCATAGTGAACAAGATAAATTTTATAGTATTGTTTCCATGAGGAAATTTACACTTTAAACAAAAAAGAAAGATTAATTCATGAGCTACTAGATTATATTCGCGATAAAAATAATGAGGAAATATTTGGTTTACATTATACTCCCTTACTTAAAATTGTAAAATCAGTAATTAAAGATATAATAAGTAATTTGAATACATCAATAATTTAACTAAAAATAATTTAGCAGAAAAAATATTCTTAGAAACTAATTATTCCAGCAGAAGCACCTTAAATAATGATGTTGAATCATTATGTAATCTGTAAACTGAACAATTTGACATATAAGATGAGTACATTGTCGAAAACAAATTAAAACCAAGGTATAGTGTGTCCCAGCATAGCCATGTGGCACACGCAAAAGTACTTACTCATTTCTTCCTATATTGATACATTAAAAAATACTAATGCATATTTACCGTGACCATTGAAAGTTAACTGGATTCACTTAAGGGGAATTTTACGGACAATACGGCATTGTGGTGAATTTGGTTGCAATTTAGTATTTTCTTGTTTTCAGACATTTCGAGAATTTGCATGAAGTATTTCCAAGATGTACGTTAACAAGTATCATGGAGGTGGAAGTTCGTATTTCCCAAGAAGTTGTTTCGTAATATTCATTGAACTGAGAAGTAGGTAGACAAAGCTGACACAGAATGGACTGTACAAATAGTTGATATTGAAGAAAGTTTCATATTTCTGTAACTGTTGTTTACATTAGATTTACAAGGTTTCACTGCAAAAGATGGATCTAGATATTTAGAATTTTGTTTCTTCAGACATGCTAATAATGCTAAAGACCCAAAGCCAAAAGACATCAGTGAAATTGATAGTTGTGATATTATTAGTTGGACAACATTTCCAATTAATGAAGGTGTTACACGCACTGTTGTTATAAGTTCATTTGGAAATTCTGTTATGTATTCATGAAAGAAAATTAAATTCAATGTTGGTGATCAAATTGACATGTATAGAAAGTTAACAGGTACTTGTAATATGAAAACATTGAGTTATGGAGAATTAGTTTAAAATCCATTAATGTGTATTCATAAAGTTTAGATATGTATATGTGATCATATATGATTTAATGTAAAATAAATGTTTTTACTATATAATGGACGAAGTTTAAAATATTCGTTTAAATATTACAGAGCACCACACGATGGACCCCTGATAATTTGTCTAAAATTTAAAAATGTAAGCAGGGAGCCATACGGTAGCACCCCAACACATAATGAACACACTGTTTAAATACACAAAACATCTGTTTCGTTAATCCAAGAGTTATGAGAATTGTCAACACCTAACCATGCAACATAAATTTTATCGCCTTTAGTTTTTAAGACTTTTTTCAACCATATATTAATTTGGATAGTTAGTTTTCATAATTTCGTATTCATAAAAACTGACTTTGATTTATTTTCCACTGATATCTTTCAGTCTGTAAGTAGGCAATTCATAATTTCAAATCTTATCAATAGTAAATAAATCTGTTGTCCAATTAGGAGTACAGCCCTTTTCAAAAATTCGTTTATTTTTTGCCAACATGGACAACACTGCCAACTTAATATTTCGGTTCATTAACATCTTCGCAAAATCTTGTCTTTAATTTTTAAATTTTTTTATTAACCTAAATTGGTTTCAAATCAATACTTCTATGATTGGTTTTGTTGTATTTTTCACTAACTCATCTAATAGTGTTACCCATTTATAATTGCCATTTAAACCAGATTTTTTCCACATTTTATTATTCACTGTATGATTATTTCTCTCTAAAACACTAGCTTTAAGTTCGCTGAATGTAGAATGATGATTAATGTTATATTTTTTACATAAGTGCTTCTTTTAACGTTTATTGTAAAATTCTAAACCATTATCGCTTTTAATATTAAGTGATTTTCTTTTTATCAATATACATTCTAAAGCATTTGCTACATTTATAGCAGTTTAATTTTTATGGGTACAGCAAATGCATATTAGAAAAAAAAACATCAATAACTGTCATAATATACTTATATTCATTATTTATGTGATATGCCTTTTACATTACGAGTATCCGTACCAACAAGATCAATTTGCCATAAATCATCAATTCCATATGTTATTACTTTTCTTCTGAGAAAATTTATTTTTGCTGGTGTATATAATTCATTGATTATTCCTTCTCTAACATTGGGTAAATGTTTTAAATTATTAATTCATTAGAATTACATATCGAACATATACTTTTCTGAACTAATTGTCCAATTTTTTGTATTTTCCATTTTTACATTATTATTTCTAGTAATCTTCTTACACTCCAAGCAACAAGTATTCTCCATTTATTTTAAAAACCAATTTGTCACCTCTGTTGACATCAAAAATCTTACTGTAATCTTTTTTTTTTAGAATCCTTAATAACATTTAGAGTATCATCGAATAAATTATCTATAATTATTTTATGAACAGTGCATTCCATCAAAAAAGAAAGAAAAATAGATTATCTAAGTGAAAAATATCAGCATGTTATGCAATTTTGCGGGTAAATAAAATATAAATGAGATTTTTCATGCTTACATTTTTCAACTTCAAGTTAACCAGTGTATCACAATAATTCAAAGCTGACTGATTTAAATTTTGTATTTATCATCTCTTCATTATCGAAGTTTCTTTATTGACTTCATCTTTACCATCTATAGGATCAGCCATATTATTAATTCTATGGGTTTGATTAGAAACAATTTTTGTGTAAACAAAAACTTTATCTAAGTGTATCTTGTAAAGCAATAATAATAATATTTTATTTTAATATGCATGTTTTATGAATCTTAACAAAAATCAAGAATTTTTAATCAAAAATCTTATTTACTTTTTAATAATAAAAATTTTATTTATGATGCATTTTTTTATAGAAACACTAAATTATAAATTTGAATTTTAGATAATATTTTTATATATAATTAAAAATTTACATTTTGATCGTAAACGAAGAATAGTATTGATTTTGAATCTACATCATTTTTAAATAGAAGACAACATTTTATTTGAATCAATCATTTATGTTCATAGTGAATTATTGTAATTGATCTAATCTGTTTATTTTTACATAAGCAAATTATTAAATAGTAAAAATTTTTTTTGATCTATGTGTTTTTAAACAGGAACAAATTGAAATTGAATGCAATCTTTTTTAAATCAAGCATATTTTTATGTAATTAGTTTTTTAAACAGAACAATTTGTTTGATTAATCTTTTTATCAGAAAATGTTTTGAATCTAAATTCATATTGTTTAAGCATAACTATGTCAAAGTTTATAGAGTTTGATTAATTTTTTCCCAATATCTTTAATAATAAAGAAACTGTTTCATTAATCTTAAAACCATTCGAAAAATATATTTAAAACAATTTAAACATAGATGTCCACATAAAACTGAATTGAAATTCTGAATTGTATTATGATTATAACAAAAAAATTCCTTTTTTTAAGTAAATAATTACATTATTATGAATATTACCCCCAAAGTAATCAAAATAGTAAAGATCATTATTTTCTTTAGAATAACAAACCCAATGACAACCAGGATTTGCTGAAATGTATAAATTAACCACAGTACATTCATTTTTGTGCATTGTTTTAGGTAATTCATCAATCATATAAACAATTCTGAAATATTTTATATTGAATATTTTTACATATTTTTTCAATATCAAAATTAGATAATGGTAATATATTCAAAAAAAAATTTCTCGTCCTCTTTTTGCAACTAAACCACTTCCTGATTTATTTTCCATTGCAGAAATATATCTTCTAATTCTTTTTAATTTTTTTTAGTTTGTTCAACAGAATTATAAATTGCAGTAGCTCCTCCAGCTAAAGCTCCAAGTGTACCTAAAGCTGCAAATAAAATTGGTGGAAATCCTCCATGATGTAAACAATTTCCAGATATTTTTAAAATATTTATTCGAGTATTGATATAGACAAAGTTAGTGAGAAAACTTTTCTTTCTTTTGATTCTTTATTTTTTCGCTCAAGTTTATCTATTGTTAAAATTTTATCTGTACCAAAATCTCTTAATTGATCAATGGGCATATCAAAAGTTTTATTTGTTATCTTCATTCATATAGAAAAAAATCTTATTCATTCTATTAATGTTAATACCCCATCCTCATTTTATTTTTGTTAACATAGTTGAAGCAACAGCTGCAGAAGCAATTTTTCACCAATTGGAGTATTTTTATATAACATAATTTATTTTGCTTCTTTTTGTAAAATTTTATCAGATTCATGTTTATTTTATATATCTTTATGATCTCTATATGCAATATCATGATGTTTACACACTTCATCTAATTTATTTATTCCATTGTCTCCTCTTTCCAATCATTCGTTAATTTTGTAAATGGTCCACAATAATTATAACCAGGCAAATGCATTTCAGGTAAATTTCAATTGTTTAATACCCAATTTATTATTCCTCAACCATGATGTTCAGAACTCCAAAAATTTTGTGGAATTGCATTTAAAACTCTTATTAGCTATTGTAATCAGTTGGATTATTAATAACAAATTCGGAGAATTTATCATTCTACATATTCATTATACTTACATTTCATTGTAATAAAATTATTTGAAATGTTTTCTTCACCATGAATAACTAATAATGTGTAGATTAATTTTCTAACAGTATCCATCCAAATGCATTCTTTTGGTAAAATATTGTATTTTTTTATACCTTCTCCATATCTAGGAGTTCTTGGAGAAATCATTCTTCCTGGTGTGTTTGACCTTGATCTTCAACATGAATTTTTGAACTTTTTTTCATAAATTGGTCTAATTATGTTTTTTCCAACCTTTATTCGAATTTACTAGATTATCAGTATTATATTCTTGAAACATGGGATTTGTTGCTATAACAATGTCTATGTAATATTTATACACATTATCATTGTATACCCTTTTGATCTGATTGAATTTCATCAGAAATTTCTTTTGCAAGTGTTATATTAGAATCAGATGCATGGTGCGTCAATTTTTTTATGGATACAATAACAATTGCTCTTCCAAATTATGTGATTTATATTCTGAAAATAATTCTCTTTCAAATGATGTTTCTTCTGGTGTTGTTGGATAATGTAATTTTTTAATGCTACAGGAACTAGTGTTTTAATTAAACTTTTATTTTCTTCACCTACTTGTTCTACTTTTTTGCCAATATTTCGTAATCCATATTAACGGAAGTTCTTTTAAAATATTTGTATACTGCCTCATGATTCTTTTTATAATTTATGTATTTTTCAATGAGTAATTTAACTCGAGAAACATCCTTTAACGTAGCATAATTTATATATGATTTTTTTTTTCATATAAATGGTTTACAGAATTATTGAGAGTTTTGATAGACAATCTTTTCCTCCAACAGATCGAACTAGGGGGGAATTTAAGTGTTTACAGTAATGGAATTGAATTTGATATTCCTACAGATGATGGCTTTTCTTTTCTAAATGAAGCTTATGTTTATGAACAATACAGATTTCTAAAGAAAGATAAAGAAGGAAATGAGGCAAAATATGCAAAATTAGATATTATTAATGTTTGTTCTAACATTTGTCCTTTTCAATTTTCTAGAGTAGAAATCTCAAAGCATGAAAATATTAGTAAAGCTGTTGATAATCCAGGAATAACATCAACAATGATTAATGCTTGTTAAGATCACCAAGTGAACGCTATTATTTAGAGATGCCTTATGATGATAATAAATATCGAGTGAAATCAGTTTTAAGTGATAAAATAAATGAAATATCCTGTATACTGAGATATTTGTTTGGTTTTATTCGAGATAACAATGAAATTTATTGGAAAGGTGGCTATAAAATTACTTTTTTTTTCCTTCATAATTTGTATGATAACAATTGTTAATTTGTTTGTGAAACAAAAAATGCAGGTGGCGCAAATCATAAAAGTTATGCTGTTCTAGGTAAAATTGATATTCAAAAATTTGAAATTATGTGGCTTATTGTTGAATATGAATCAAACACATCAATTGCAATTGAAGTAAAAATATACGAACACCCAAAAATACCTATTAGTTTTAATTATTGACAATTTTTAGAAAAAGAAGTTCCTGCTGGAACAACAGTTTTCAACTTTGATATAAATGTCAGGTTAATAATGTACAATTTTAATTGCCTAATTTGTAATTGCAGGATTTCAAAATAATAGAAAAAATCGTGCTGAACAGTATGTAAACACTTCTATGTTTGATCACTGTAATGTAAGAACTATTTATGTTAGAAATTATAGAAATGAAATTTTTCCAAAAGAAAATTGGAATCCATATAGAAAAAATGGCATTTGTGATAAAATGTTTCTTGCTTAAAATTATTTTAGAAATTAAAATTCAAAATTTGATACTATATACAGAAATATTGAAATTTATTATAAACCAACTGTTAACACTCAATGTAATATCAATAATTATTATTCATTTTTTGGATGAAGACCATTATTTGTTATTGATTGTGTATATAGAAAAACAAATTTAGTTAGAGAAAAACAAAGATAAAAATTAGTGTAGATTTTGATAGAGCTATTCAAACAGGAACAATGTGTAAAGTTATTCTAATTAGCCAAAGGAATCTAACTTATAATTATTTGGAAGAAAGAATTACTGAAGATATGTCAATTTCTTTATAGATACATGGAGGAATTTAAAAAAATTATGGTTTAATACAAAATTTTATAAGTATAGTTAGATTTTTTAAACTTTTAATACATTTGGAAATTTTGAGATATTTAGTTAGACTTTTAAGACTTTTACAAAATTTTAGATTTTTAGTTGATTTGTTTTCGAATGCAAAATAATTTTTATAATGCTAAATAAGTTTTATTTTCTCTTAATATATTTTTTCTTTATAAATAAAAATAAAAACACCTGTGTTACCATGCAGTATGACAAACATTTCTAAAGGTGACGATGTTTCAAATACATCCACTTATAGAATAGAAAATGCATCTGACGAAATAAAAGAATTAGTTTTCAAATTTTATTTAAATTTATCAAACTTACAATTGCTACTCTTAGAAAACATTGACAATAAATATGAACTTCGAGAAACAGGTGAAAATCTAGAACATATAGTATAAAATTAAAATAAATAATTAGTAGAGGTTAGAATATAACCTATAAAGAACAATAACATAATATTTAATTTTATTTTGGACTTAAATATGCTTGACTTGACTTCGCTTGATTTTGGCTTAAATTGGAAAGGCCAAATAGCAAAAAATTGCTTAAATTGCTAAAAACAAATCCTCCACGACCATTTTTGGAAAAATTGGAAATTTGCTTGGTTTTGGATTAAATTTATATCATTTAAACTTAAATTTACTTGTTTTGGAGAGTAGAAAAATAAATTTTGTAGAAACAAGAAACAGTTGCTTGAAAATGAGAAATTTATTTGATTTTTAGCTTAAATTGCTGGTTTTTTTAATGATAAAGTGTGCTGAGCTAGAACCCTTTTATATATCTACTATCAGTAATCGACACCAGCTGCAACCTCGAGGAAGTACAAAGGTGAACCAAGAGATTTCTCATGGAAAAATGGCCAATCTTAGCTCCGCCCACGATGAGTGCACATCGCATCCACACCATCGGGCTGGCATGCCCTCAGCCGAAGCAGAATATATGCCCGTTCAGAGGCTGCAAACATCAGTGGTTCATTGGCTCATCTACGAGCCACAACAGCTGGATGGATAGCTCCACCCCACTAGTTCGCTGGAGTCCTGATCAGCTACCAATATACCGCTTGATATCTTCAGTGCACCGCCACCAACAGCTGAACTTCTGAAGCCCTCCCCCCTGCGAAGTCATGCAGAAGATATCAGCCACCCTTAGTCGCTTGCCCTTTGTGATGACTACGCAATGCGCCCTTCAGGACGTGCGCACCCTAAGTTCCATCTGAGCATTCGAACACAGTTAGACAGGGAAAGTGGTCATTAGCAACCCAGCAAAAACTGCCCCAGCCAGACTAGAACCAGGCCCCCTTTACCAGGACAGCATAGTTGACTACTTTTGGTCAATTCTGGGTAGACACGAGATAGTACAGGCCATCATGTCGTAATCGTCAAGAAATAAACCCAATCTGCACCTAACTACCTTTTCATTTTCTCTTGTATTCGACAATATTACCATAGTAAACACCTATGCACTGCAAAGTGGAGCAGGAAACCGGGTTTGTCAATACCAGTTGGTGTTTAGTGTACGATGTGAGTTCTTCCTGGTTTGGGGAGGGGGGGGCGCCCCATTGGCTGAGCGATTAACACGCTCGCCTCCTACCATGGCGAACCGGATTCAATCACCAGCTGGGTCACCGGATTTTCGCAAGTGAGAATCATGCCGGACGATTCTGTTGTTAGGCGGGTTTTTTCGGGATCTCCCATTTCCACCGCCCCTTCATTCCGGCGCTGCTCCATATTCACTTCAATCGTTCTCAAGACATTGATGTTAAGAGCCGCCCAAATCTCTCTACTCACTCATTCACTCTTCCAGATGGGGTATTCGTACATCAGAACACACACCATTGAGACGGCCACTCATTGGGTACAAGCACTGTATCGAAAGGTAGAACCACAACCACTAGTCATAAGTCTGCTTAAGAGGATAAGTCGCTAGGACAGCTTGCGCCCATCCACTGCATCATATGTGTCGCCGGAGGGAGTGCTTGGTTGGCTCTGGGTAGGACCTGTCCGCTCAAGGGGCTCACTCGTCGAAGCTATTAAAGTGCCTCCGAGGGAACCTTCTCTCCAACCCCGCATAGTTTGTTTTGTCGGTTGAGAAATAAGGTTGTTCTCGGCGTAGTTCTAATGTCCCTAGATGGCTGAACATGTTTAGTTAGGGGATGCACATCGCCTGTTCCTATCTACCGGACCCAGGTTATTAAACCTAATGCCCTTGTCCAAGAGAGGTGGGACAGACATTAGGGAATGACAGACAACGACGGCCTACCAGTCAACCTGGGGTTCTACCCATTCCAGTAAGGCACTCTGACAATTAACTCCATGGAAACGAGCTCAAGCCGCCTGTCAGTCAGTGGGGAATAGATCGCCGACGCCCTCACCGTATTTGTTTCAGCCTCCCCAGCAGCTTCCAGAACCTGTTCAACCCATCATCGCAAACGTTTCGGCTTGACGTGTGACGTCGGGTGACTGAAGATGACGTTATGGTCCTACATGATTTTAGCATGTCGGTCAGAGACACAGACTATTAGACTGGGCTGACTATATTGGCTGTTAACCTGACCCAGGCCAGAATACAAGCTGGGGCACATGGCTTGACGGCACGGCACATGTCTGGTGTGGACTTAACTCTTCTTTGTTATACTAGTTTGCACACAGCTAATGGTTTACCTGTATTGGGCGTGGCCAGGGTAGGTCCTGACTCGGCCTCTGTTGCTGCTGGTGTCGGGTGGAACTTATGCCAAGTCTGTGGGTAAAGGTGGTGCTGTAGCTGGTGGTTCTGGTGGGGGCCCGAAGAGTGCTGCTGGTCCTGCTGGGTCTGAGCCAAGGATTATCGATTCCCAGCGATACTGGAAGTCCTTGGCGAAATCTCTCGACAGTGGGATGTGGCTCGCTGGTAGTCTTGTGGTATGGCTGAGAGAGGTAGCTGGAGAGAACTGGTAGGTGAGTCCTCTCCAGTTGGTAGGTTGTTTGAACTTTTTTCTTGTGGGGTTATACTGGGGTGTATAGCAAGACAGTCACCCCCCCCCCCCCCGAGATCGGCTGGCGGGGGCTAAGATGGCCTATGGGTTAGTGTACTCCCCATTCTGGGGAAGGTACTGGAAGGGAGGGAAGACGGTGGTCACCGTCTGAACTCCTGGAAGGTTTTAGTCTGGTGAGCAATCTGCCTGAAAGGGGTGTAAGTCTGACCAAGGCGCTTGGGGCACCTTGGGCAAATGCCCAGAGAGTTAGTCATGAAGCTTGGGAATGACTAACTACCCTCATGTTTGGTGGGCCACAGGATAAGCTCAGAGCTAACCAGCCTTTTAATGGGCGTAAGGTGCTCCGACTTTGTGTGGTGTACCTGGTGGAAGAGCCCAAGACTAAGGGTTAGGACCTCCCCATGCTGTGTCGAAACTGTGTACCACCCTTTTGAGTGAGTATATAAACAGTAAAGTGTTGGGGCTGCCGCGAAGTCCAAGTATCAGAGCCTATATGAAACATTGTTATGGAAAGGGTCTGATATGCTCAAGATCACAGTATCTACTGACCCAGGGGACTCACATCTCCCCATGTGTTGCTAGATGGCTCTCCTGAGGGTCAACAATTGTGGGTAACTTGGGTGTTCCCTTTGTCAAGCTATGTCACTCGGAGTGAAGGAGGGTATCTGCTTTTGGTAAAGGCACATTACAGCAGTTAGTAATGTCCTAGAATGGAGGTGGGTTGGTCGACTCCTTAATAGTCAGGCCTTTGTGATCCAAAATCTGGGCTCTAGTGAAGAACCTATAAGACATGGAAATGGACGAGGGGTGAGAGGAGTCAGTGCCTGTGTGGGCCTGTATCTCGGCTGGGACTTAGCACGGATGGATACTGGCAAGTCGAACCTCGGATAAACCCCCTCGTGGCGGCAGTGGTTAGTTCGCACCCATGGGGCCACATAAGTGAGAGTATAAAGATATTGAGAATGAAGGCATTCAGCGTCAATTCTGGGAGATAAAGTCCCTGAACAGCTTATGAGCAAAAGGTAATGAAGCTTAATTATTAGGAAGGTATGACTCCCTACAATGATGAAGGTATAAGATTAATCATAATAGCAAACATAGTGATGTATGGAATAAGATCCGGAGGGCCCAATGGCTTAGAGGATCACAAGACATTAACCAATGAATTGTGGGGTTAGACTGTAGAGGGCAGTTTACACTAGGTTGTAGTACTTGCAAAGCTCAGAGGCAGCAGCTGCCCTCTTCGCTCTCAACTTTTCACCACTCCTATGCGTGTATGGCATAAAGGTAGGAACTAAGATCTGCCACACTAAGAAAGAGCAGGCGATAAAGATCCCTAGCTAGGTATAAAGCCAGTCGAGGCCAAGCTAACCAGATTTGGACTCGATTACTCCAACCAGCAAATTACAATTGGTAGTTGGTGCAGTGTATGACTCTGGATGTCTGGCAGCAATGTAGGTGTTATCCAAAAGGGGTCAGAGCTCTAGAAGTAGTCTAAGCCCTTTTTCTGGTGAAAATAACAATGTGGTGGATGGAGTTAATTCGCTGGGCTGGCTAACTAACCACCTCATGGATTGAATTTCTAGTGAATTTGGCCCTACCGTACGTGTGCATCAGGTACGTTGCTGCACCTGATCCACGGTATGGGTGGCTATTTAATGTGGGTGTTTGAGGTGTATGTGAGCTCGGTTAAAGGAGCTCCCAGTCCTGGTCTAGGTTCGGCAAAGAGTGTTTCAATAATGCAGACTCATGCTTGCTTTTCCTTGTGCCAACATCTACTTGTGATTAAAGTCACAGTCACCCTAGAAATGAATACTCAGGAGTTTAGTAAGATGACATGTTTATTCCTGTCAGGGATATACACAGTGGCATGTACTAACTCCTTACTAATAATGAACTCTAATGGAAGTAAACTAGGGTAAAACCAGGTGAAGGGGACCTGGTTCGAAACTAGACACGAGCAGATATAGCTAGCTAGGTAACTGTAATACTAACTGATCATAACTTTGTCTACTGCTGTTGTCTAGAAGTGGCTCGGGTGTCACTACCAGAGGGTTAGTGAGTGTTAGAGGGCTGAAGACTTCTTCGGGGCTTGAAGGTCTAGAGATCTGAAGAATGGTGGCCCTTCGTGAGAGTGGCGCTAGTTGCAGAGAGCTCCAGCACACAAGGTGGTGGAGCGAGTTGCTGAGAATCAGCCGAAATTTCTGGGTCGTGTGCTTAGCTCCTCCCTTAGCAATGAAGGCTGTTATATCTCAAGGGGAGACGGAGAGTGCAGTTTTTCTTGTATGTGGGTTGCATCACTCCCGCGAGCTTAGGAACAGCACTAGGCTGCCTGGCTGGCTCCTATCATATGTAGCAGGTAGCATGAGGTCTGACATAAAGGTTGAAGCTGTCTTGACTGCCGTGTCCGTGGGTGCCCTTTTGCCTGAAGTGTGATGCTCGGCTGTGGTAGCAAGTTGTTCAATGTTCAAACCATGCCTGGGGTGATGTGATGACATGGGAAGATGAGAAGTTGTGTTTATATATATATATATATATATATATATATATATATATATATATATATATATATATATATATATATATATATATATATATTGAAATGGCAGCCAATAGATGTGGTGAATGGCTCAATCAGGAAAACCAATTGGTTCCATGAAATAGAAGAGGACCTAGGGATCAGTAAGGAAATAACAAGAAAATTGGGAATCCAGGAACAAAATTATGAACACGAAATTCGAAATACAGAAGAAAACTAGAACAAAGTGGACAGAAAAAAGGAAACAGGAACACACTGAACTAATGAAGAGGTTCTGGGAAGAGAAAATAGAAGAAGGTAAGTAAAAACTGAATAATCATGAATAATTTAAGTTTAAACACTGTCCTCAAGGGCAATGACTATTAATAATAATAATAATAAATAGATGGCATAATGTGGCATGAGTCAATCGCTCCCCCCTCCCCTTCCCTTACATCGTTAGGCGTAGACTCATCTGGTTGGAAATTGTGGGTGCAAGTAATAGATAACTACCAGTAAAATAAAGTCTCATTTTCTTCTGTAGTGTTTCTCTTTCATTCGCTGCTCTGGGCTCTGGCATGTGGCGTGTCAGTTTTGCTCTCATGGTAGGGAGTATCGCAAAGGCTAGGACAGGCGAGAGGCCTGCTAATGGGCTCTACCCCCGGGGAGAACAGCTGTTACATGATAATGGTCCAGTGTCTGGTGAATGTTCACATAATAAGTGCTACGTAATAAGTGTTCCATTCACACAAATCAGCTGAAGGCTTTGGGTATTTCCATAAATCATATAACGAATTTCACCTGGAAGAAAGCCAATTTACAGGCGGACACGAAAAATTTATCGATAGCTTGTCGTGCATACAAGTCTTACTCATGAGGGTTGTGTTTTGGTTCTACTGGTTTTCCTGCAATGGTGCTGAGGACGATTTAAAGTGGCTCTGCTCTTTGGCCTCCTTAACTGGTCACACGACAGGGAATTTTATGTGCGACAATCTCTAGCGGTGCTGGCTCCAACTGTTCTGTTACTTAGGCTGGCATCTATCTACCTATAATTTGCAATGTGAGAACCCTTGAAATCATTTACAGTAAGAATTCGTGTATGGGCCACCTACAATTAATTAAAAAACATTTTGAACTGAAAATTATTACAAATATTTACCAAATTCTCCTGTGTACCATTTAACAAGCTGCAATTGTGCAGTCAATTTTTAACTTTTATATAGCTGTCTTATACCATGTTTATACTCACTATGTGAAGTCTTTGTCTTGTATGGCAAATTTGGACATGGGACCGTGGCGACACACGATAACGGCCTCTGATTTCGAGAGACGATGCGGCAGCTGCAGGAAGCCACTCTCTCCTCCGGCAGGTCATGGCCGGCAATGACCAGCTTCGAGCCAAGAGGCACAAAATGCACGACTTGTTTCCCCTTATTCCTGGATGGGTTGTGTTTGGGTAGTCATCAGAGGCAGAGAGTCATCTGCTTCCCCTGCCCCCTCAGCACTACTGGAGTCATCCTCCCATGCTAGAGGTGGTGCAATGGTGGTCTCGATTCCATCCAGCATCAAGGCTCTGGTGGTACCCCTGTCCTCTTGGGTGGACGCAGGTTGGTTTTGCCATCTGAGGCAGGGGTTCTTTGGGCACTCTTGCCTCGTCGGCGTGGCTGGGCTCATCCTTCTCCTTGATGTGGCTCCCTGTTCAAGAGGCTTCCCCATAACAGTTCAGACCCAGTGGGGGTCATGCGGCCATGCGTGGTGGCCAACTTTCAGATGATGTCCATTGGGGTCGAGGGCAATGTCCTGATGGAAATTGTTCGTCGATGTTCTGGTCGTTCATCACTCGTGGGTGTAGATTGGACACCCTTTATTTCTGTGTGCAAATGTGGTTCAGGGTCCAGGAATTCTGCTTGATCCTGGGTTGATGGAGGTGTGAGTTGGGCGTGCATTGGTGGCGAGGGGGTCGTCCTCCATTTCTACTCTTATTCCACTTTCATATCCTGCTGGCTCTCTATTGGTCTTCTGGGTTCCAGCAGGGCAAGGGCGCATCTGTCTGCGGGTTGATTCACGGATTCAATCTCTGGAATCCTCTGTCCAGTATACATTATATTGGTGCCCCACAATCATGTAAGGTACTTCCCATTTGTCTGTAAAAACTTCATTGCACTGTCCACTAGCCTTTTTGAGCGGGTGGCTGTGAAGAAGCTTGGCCTTGCCCATCTGGAATCTTTATACGAAATGTGCAGAGATGTTGGTATTTTCTTTTAATGTACTGATGTTGGCTGTCATGCACCCTTGTGGTCAGAACTAGGGTGGCCAGTCCTATGTCCACTGAATGCGGCATCTCGGTGGGGGCTTATTGCTACTGCCAGTCACCTGGGTGACGAAGAGTTGGTCCAGGAATAAACTGGCTGGACCTGATAGTCGATGCCTTGTTGGCTCTCCTCCTGAGGGTGAAGCTATTTTAGTAGGCAGGTGCTTGTTTGAATGGTGGTGGCCTTCCCCCATACTGAGATGGAGACTCCTCTTTAGCTCTTGATTTCTCTGCTCATTGGGGTTGGTTTGTGGGTTTTGTGGGGGTCACTCATGTCTCTACTCCCTATGAATATCAGGTGGTCTGCCACATGTGGCTTCTAAATTGGGTGACATTATCTGTTAATATGGTTTGTGGGTATCCCAAATAGCGCAATATTTCTGTCACGAATGATCGCACAATATTCTGGGTTTCATAACTGGGTAATTGAATTCTACTACCCAGTGGGAAAACTGGTCTGTTACCATCAACAGGTATATATTGCCTCTTGTGCTTCTTGCATAAGGCCCCATTAGGTAGGTTACCAAGTGGGTCCAGGTGGTGTGAGGTCGATGGGGTTTTCCTGTTAGCTGTGGTACGGGATATGCCTTACCACGACAGAACACTTTGCAGTTGTTTATGTATTGCCATATGCCCCAAATTATCCCGTCCCACATGTATCATTCGTTTATGTCGCAGAGGGTTTATTTGATGCCTGGATGACCGGCACTGAAGGTGGTCATGTTGATGCCAGCATAGATCTGCCCTCAAGTTGTGTGGGATCCAGATCTTCCACTGGGCTCCGGGTTGTCCGCTTATGGACAAGACGACTTCATCTTATATTTCAAACCTCAGGGCATGTTCTGGAGGAGATGATGGACATTTAGGTCCTTTTACTGGTTGTAACTTATCTGGTATCGGCTTAGCTGTAGCTGGAAGAGCCGGATGTGTTATGTAGGGCTTCTAGGAGGCGTCAAAGGAGGGCTCGTTCTCTCCCATTCTTCATCTTCTTTAGCATCCCCTATCGAGGTCCGGCTGGTAAGATAAAGCATTGGGTAGGTCATTGGTTTTGCCTACGCAGTGTTGCACTTCAAAGTCAAATTCAGTTAGGAACATAATCTCCTATTGTCCTAATATGGCTTTGGCATTTTTTTACTCTTGCATCCATTGAAGGGTCTTGCTCTCAGTGTGGATTATGAAGTGCCTTCCTTCCAAGTGATAACAGTACTTTCTCACTGCCTAGATTATGGCGAGACATTCTTGTTCGTTAACGTGGTATTTTCGTTCGGTGACGTTCAGGCGGGTGCTGACATAAACAATAACTTGAGGTTGCACGGCAGAGTTCACTCGGTATAGTACTGCCGCCAATCTGTTCTGGGATGCATCGGTCTGAAATATGAGGGTGCTGTCCCCTTGGGGTCAGTGGAGTTTGCACGATATTCTGGAAGCTCTGCTTCATGTTTCGGAATGTGGTGCGATGTTTTTCGCCCCACCACCATGTTTACTTCTCTAGGAGGGTTGAGGGTATCATTGTCTGGCGATGTCTGATACATAGTCGTGTAGCCAATTACAAGGTCCTAAGAAGTGGTACAGCTATTTCTTATTAGTTGGTTCTTCTGCCTCTTATATGGCTCATATAAGTGCGCCTTGGGGGTAGTTCCTCTCAGGTGTGACTATGTGGCCCAGGAGGTTTATAGTGGTGTTTTCGAAATGGTTATTGCGAAGTTTGCAGGTTCAGCCATGCAAATCAAGTCTTTCGAGTACTCTTTGGAGGTGTCCACAATGTTCTTCTTAGGACTTTGAGTACACAATTATGTCGTTGAGATAGGTAAAGAAAAATTGGCCTATGAAGCCCAAGAGGACCTCTGCTGAAATTAACCTCTTGCCACTATCTGCTGCTGCTGGGCGAATTCTGGTTCTGCCAGTTGGTGATTAATTTCTTTGGATGCTAGGGGGTAATCGCCATGTCCAAGCCATGTTTCCAGTTGACAGTCATCCTGTGTTTGTCTCTGATAGATACGTTGTTGGCCAGGATGTAAATTGCACTTTTATTGGTGTAGCCATGGTTGTCCCAAGATTGCCCCTTCTGTAATATCAGGTGAGACTATGAATTCTGCTTGGGTTACATGATGGTATATCCCTTCTGTCAGAGTAGTTCGGCCATCAAACTTAAGGGTCTGATTGTGCTATGCTATATATACTAAGTGAGTTTATGGACGAAGTAAAGCTTGTTTTGCAGCAGCGAGCAAGTTACTCCATATTAAACTCCCAGTAGCAGTGGATCTAAGAGGGCGAGTGCCGGGTATCCATTAATCTCCACTTCTATGTTTGGGGCTTCAGTTTAGTCGAATTATTCTGCTAATGTTTGATGCAGATGGGTCCATGTTCCCCGGTCGTGATGGCCCACTTTACACACCGACTCCCATGTTTCCCACCTGGCTGGGTTCTTTAACCTCTGTCCCTCTCTACGGGGGTTCAGGCGCTCCTGTTTTCCCACCTTCCCCTGCTCATCATCTGCCTGCCAGCTTGACTATTCAGTCCTGGTTAAAGTGCCATTCTGGAGAAAAACCAGCCATTTAGGAAGTACCATGGGAGGGGGCTTAACGACCTCCTGGCTCTTGCTGCTGCATGTTTAGTATAGAATGCCTTGTGCCTTGAAATTTATCTTGGTCTCGTGAGCCCTCTCTACTAATTCGTGTACGAATTACAGTCTGGGAAGTTGAAGATTTCGAAATTTTCGGACCAGAATATGCATAACACAAAATACACAGCTTCCCTCATTCCCTTTGTGAAATATCCTGTGGTACATTTGCACTTTACGCCTGATGAAGATTTCGGCCTCTTCCTCGGTGGCCTGGGTTAGACTGTGGAACTCTGTTTTTAAGCATGCCAATATATTCTTGCTTGAGAAGTGAGTGGTAAGGTGCCAGCAAAGTTGCCCCATTTGGTAATGTACTCTTTATATTTGTTCTGCCAGTCAAGCACATGTCCTTTTAATTTTGTTTCTAGATTTTAATGACCCATTGTTTGATTGGATCTTCATTGTCCTTGAACTCCCTCTCGTATTCCTAGCCAAACGTTACTGGATCCTTGTGGGGTTTTCCGCAAATTCTGGGAGTTGGGGCCCATCGCTACCCCAGGTGGTCATTGTGCTGTGGCAACAGCTGAGATTATCTGGTCGGTATTCTTCCACACATCTGCAAATCTCACACTTTTATACTAGGCCTAGTAGGACTGGTCTGTGACTAGTGCGGGATCACCCAGTGGAAGCTATGACGGCCTTAAAGATGGCCAAGAGAAGCTTCCTGCTTGGCAGAAGGGCTGGATGGGTGTCTTCATGCCTGAAAGATTTTAGTCTTGTATCGAGGGACCGGTCTGTAATGGGCATAAGGCTGCTGTCATTATAACAAAATGACCGGTGGGTTGTTCTGACCTGCAAAAATAAAGACTAAACCTCCTAAAATGAGTGGTTGTTGGGTAAACACAATGGCAACCGACCTTTGAATGGGTGTAAGGTGGTGTCGACAGTCGACATAATGCGACTCACCCAGTGGGAGTGCCCAGCCTTGTGTGGAGAGCAAATGAACAGTGAAGTGTCGGGGCTACTGTCAAGTCCTAGTGTCGGAGCCCATTTGCAACATAGTTACAGAAACAGCCAGTTATGCGCAAGACCCTCTGCTCGCCCATGGGGACCCACACATCCTCGTACTGATGTGTGACCCTCCTTGTGGAGGTCAGCAAAAAGGGTAACCTGGGCATTCCCTATGCCAAGTCTTCGGGCTGAAAGAGGTATCTGCATTCATGAAGGGCTTAATTACGGAAGATAGTGATGGTCCAGAATGGTGGTGGGCTGGTCAACTCCTTTACACTCAGACAATTGGAGCCTTAAATCAGGCGTTACTATGTGAGAAACCCATTGATATGGTAATGGACAGGAGGCGAGATGAGTCGCACCTGTTGCGGGTCGGTCTTTCAGCCGGGATTGGTGCACATGGATGGTGGTGAGCTGGATCTAGGGAAAACCAACAAGTGTCATAAAAAGGAAGGAATATCATGGGGTGACTTTTGAGCCCGTGTCAGTGGTTTTCCTGACATCATGTCACAGATGAAAAGGACTCGTACTGGTAGTGGTTGAAAATCCGCACCCGGGGGCCCAGTGGAATATAGTGTGACAAGTAAACGGATATAGATAGTGTCACATCTGAAAAGCCTAAGATTCATGGTAACAAGGACTAGTTAATAGATATGAGAGAAAGAAAACAAATGCTTTACCTGGGAGATAGTCTACCATTTAGTCTAATAGTAGCCAAGTAAATAGTAATCAGATAACAACAAGACCTGGAAGGGCTTAATGGCTGAGGTCACCAGGAATGTGCTCCACATATTTGTTGCAGAGGGCAGTTGGCACTGGGTCGCAGTTCACACTAGGCTCAGAGGCAGTAGCTGTCCTCTTAGCTCTTCACTTTGCACCACTCCAATGCATGCATGGCAAAGAGGTAGGGACTAAGGTATGCCACGCTAAGGAAGAGCAGGCGACTAAGATCCCTAGCTGGGTGTAAAGCCAGTCGAGGACAATCCAACCAGAGTCAGACCTGACTACTCCAACTGGCGAAGTAAAACACGGAGGTTGGTGTGGTGGATTATTTTAGCAGCGATGTGGTTGTGGTCCATAAGTGGTCAGACCTCCAGAACCAGTCTTATCACTTCTTCTGGTAAGAAAATCAATGTGGTGAATGGAGTGAATTGACTGGGTTGGCAAACTAACCACCTTGTGGATTGAGTTTCTAGTGGTGGTGCTTGGATGTGTTGGCATTGAATAGTTGTTCTGGCTGGCAGGGACAGAGCAAAAGGTGTGAGATATGAGATGGAATCCGTCGGTGGCTGATCAGGCTGGTTGAGGTACTCTGCACGCCAGGGGTGTACCTCCTGACTCAAGCAGGTTAGAGCCTGAAACAGATCCATCAGTATCTCAAGTGTGACGGGGCTAGTAGATGTCACAGAGCTTGGGCTCGTTCCTAGGGAGCGAGCTGTCCAATGACGGCGATGAGTGCAGGGGTCAGCTCTTTTAAACGCCCAGAGGAAATTAGCACCTACTTAACTTTTCCTTAAGTCCACTTCATCTGGATAAAAAAGCACTTGTAGTTCACAACACCTGTCACGTCTGTGAGGCGAAATGCCTGGCTCGTGTCTCTCTATAGTGTTGAGCCACGCATGTTGAGTCATGCGAGTGGCTTCTGACGAGCGGACACCTTATTCCAGCACTCGTTGCAAAGGCGGGGTGAATATTGCAAGTCAGGCCTCGCCATCTGCAGTCTCTACACATAGGTGATTGGCTTCAGCTGCATCTTTCCAATCCAGGGAACGTCCCCTTCGGCACAAAGGAGCAGTATAAATGACGAGCACCATACTGATATGCTGGTCTGAAAGCTGTATACCTGTGATTGGGCTCCGCCATTCTACCTACTGGAGTATGCAGAAAGGCTGGCCATAGCTAGTGCTTGTGGGTTTTGCAAAGAGTGTTTTGGCTCCAATGAGTATTGTTCTCGGGCTCGCCTGTGTTTCTCTCACGTGTGAAGTCAACTAGGATGGGTGCAAAGTCTACAAAAACGTGATACTTAGGGATCGGTTTAGGCTCAATGTTCATTCTGTGTTACTGGAAGTAAACATGTGGTGATGCACTACCTTCTACATTTATCAAGAGCTTATGGGGAAGCTGAACCATGCAAGACAGGTAGAGGTGACCTGTTTCTATGCTAAATGGGATGGTGTAGTATAACGCTGTTAAAACAACTGAAAACTATGACTGACTCACTAATGCATTGCTGCCCAGAAGGGGCCACAGTGTCCAGTGTGTATATACGATGTTGCGGAAAACAAGTTGACATGATGCTTGGATTACTAAGCAGGGAGTGATAAGACAAATCCAACAATGGGCTTAAGGAAGAGGTAATCCTTCTAGCGCAAAGTTGCGGGGAAAGAAGGAAGTTATAGCGTGGAATGAAGCTGGCGAGATCCTCAGCGGCTAGCACGGTGAGGAACAAAGGTGTAAGCGAAGGCTTAAGGTGTAGGATGGTCAGTTCCGGCAGTGAGTGTGGTGAAAAACTGAAGACAGGTCCTGAGTCGAATCCTAACTCCGTATTTATACTCTGGGAGGCGGATGCCTTGGTGTTCATTGGCTGGAGTCTTGAGGGAGAGGGGTGGCCACTGAGTAGGGGTGGGGAAAAGCATACTGTAGCTCTCTGGCATTACGTCACTTGCTGGCTGGGTGAATAGAAAACAAGAGATGAAACATGCCAGAGATGCCATCCAGCGGTGGTAAGTATTACTCGCTGACTTGATATGCATTGCTTCGGTGGGACAGTGAATAATACAATCTCCACTGGCTGGAATATCCATTCTTGCAAGGGCATACAGTGCAATCTTGCATCTCATGGCCAACGGTAATGCAAACTCCGTAGAAATAAGATTGTTTTGCGGGCTATGCTGATGAGCTGAAGATGTCTAATTACTATTTTTGAAATGCATCATGCATCAAGCTATAGTAGTAACTGACAATAACTAACTATAATAATGTGGTCCAGAAGGGACTCGGGTGTCACTACCAGAGGGGTAGTAAGTGTTAGGGTACTGAAGACTTTTTCAGGGGTTGAAGGTCGAGAATATCTCCCAAAGAGGGCTGGTCCATCGTGAGGGAGGTGGTAGTAGCAGAGAGCTCCAGCACATGAGGTGACGCAGCGAGCTGCTGAGAATCAACTTGTGTTTGTGGGCTGTGCAATTGCCTATATGGGCGGCCAGCTGTAGGTGCTTCAGTTCCCATCGGTTGGTTGGGCATCTTCATGCTGGAGCTCCTCCCTTAAGCCCATATTACACGATACCTGCAGTCATACTTGGTTCTTGTACAAGCTTCTACAAGGCCTGGTGCACGAGACGGTATACAAGCTGCTATATGGGCTGCCATGGAAGATTCATATTACAAGATAGCAGTTTGCGTACTAGCATTTGGCACCCTCGGTTGATGTGCAGTGTGTGGATTTTGTAGTAAATATGAACCCCATTCGTAGAACTGCTACCAGTTAGTAACTTGCATAGGCCTTTGGAAAAACTAGCTAACACATCTTAATATTGCTATATAACTGTTCGCCTTTTACATAAATTGATTGCTTACTAGTATAGTTTCACTCTTTTTTTAATAACACTCGTTAGAGTACAAGTGTGTTATTTTTAATTTTGACGAAGATTACTAACCGGTTGCAAAATATAGTTTTTCTCTATGTAATGGGATATTATCCACATGTAAAGTTTAATGATAAAAAATCTTGGTCCGACAGAGTTGTGAACTCACGCCCAAAAGATACTTCGTAATAACGAACGCTGCGACTTTATCACTGCAATAACAGTTGATACTTCGTAATAACGAACGCTGCGACTTTATCACTGCAATAACAGTTCACATACCTAGTTTTGGGTTTATAAATTGTATATATGATAACTCGTACGAATTTATATTTTCATAGAGTAGCTAAAATTTTAAGTATTTAGAATGGTTTTAAGCGGTAATTAAATTATGCCATAGTCAATATTATTCGACGTTGTCTATTTGAAAGAGTTTCAACTCCACTGGTGTATAACCAAGATGGAAGCATCCTTTTCGGTTTCTTCATCAACTTGTTTCAAGTAGTAGCCTCTGATAGAGCCCTATGTTCTGAAACTGCGATGCGATTGGCCAGGTACGAAAGACGGTGTGGAACCTGGCACGGAAAATAGGATGTGTACAATTACCAAACCTGGTACGAAATATGGCCGCAGAAGGCAGCAAATGCCATTACATGACGAGTGCCACGCTAGCACGTATAATGGCCGTTATGGCGGACCTTGCAGCGAAGGCCGCTATCTCTCGGGGAGACTGTAATTCCAGTTTGCGGGTTGCATCGCTCCCGCGAGCTTAGGGGCAGCACTGAGCAGCCTGGCCTCTATCACACATGGGAGTGGTATAACGTCTGATATATATCTAAAAATGCTCTTGACTTCCTTGTGCTGTGAGCGTTGGTGCATTTTTGCCTGGGGCATGCTGGTCGACTGTGGCAGCAATTCATTCAGGGTTCAAACCCCGCCTGGTGTGACGTGATGACACATGAAGATCAGGCAAAGTCGTGTTTATATATGTATGTCAGTAAGTGTCACGCTTCACCAATTGTTACGAGCATAAGCGTAAATTTTCTTCATATAGAGTCTAATATGTTACAGCATCTAGAATAATATGCAACAATACAATAAGATAAACCTGCTTGTTGAAGAATCACATGAGTATTGCAGTAATCATTCACTAGTAATAGTTGTTGACATCTGTATTCTTCATAGTTGGTACTAGTGTAGAAAGAAATCAAACTACTATATCTACTTTACTACCTACTTTTGACAAACCAAACCTAGCTGCCGCCTACCAGGTGCATATAACATACAACAAAGACCCAAAGACAATCTTAAAACAAATGCACCTGTACTCATTACTTCTTTCGTAAGAAACAGATAAAAATGTATATGACAAAAATACAGTGCTTTGAAAATATTTAAACAGTGCTCCATTGTAAACATAAAACAGAATACAACTGTCAGCCAACAATGGTACCAAACATATAGTTACTGGTACTAGACACCGGAGAAAAAGTACACCAAGATTTGAATAGCAAAACTTTCATCACAAAGCAATGTGAAAAAATATTTTTTTATGTCGAGTTAAGGTTTCAAGTAGGCCGGTAGGCTACGAAATTATGTGAAAGGACGGAAATTCAAGTACTAGACTATGAGTGCTTGAATTTCTGTCCTCTTACATGTTTTCTTTTATGTTGCTGAATTTTGCTATTACTAACCCCAGTAAACCTGATTCCATGTTATGTGTATACTGATAAAAACATTGATATTTAAAATATACATACCCAACTTCGTATTTTAATTTTAATTTCTATCGATATTTACTTCATTTGATCTGAAGAAATACAGTATTACACACTTTTTTCTGTGAGATAACAAATGTTGAAATGAACACAAAATGTACTGACAGCTTAGGGCTGTATGTATTTAAACATATTGCAAAAGCAAACCTAGTTTATTTTATTCTTTATGAATACTCCTGGAAATCACTGTTAATTTAGATATATTCAATAAACAAGCATGTAGGCCTATATTTATTGTTTGAGTAACATTTACAGTTTGCAACAATTTTGTTAAACGTGTAGATTTTATTTTAAAGGTACTAAGTAAATATGTATTCTTTAACAGCTTGCCAAATAGACACCCCCACTGCAAGAAATGGGTAACAAGGACACAATAAATGGTTGCAACACATACTTATGAAGAAGAAAGTCTACCCCAGTACCCTACAAATATGATGCGGAAAGAAAAAAGGGACCTATTTGTCTGTCTAGCAGATTTCACAGAAGAGGTAAAGTTTCAAGTTAGGGTCATGACAATCAATTTTCATTATATGAGAAATAAAAATCCTAAAACAGAGCTTCCAAAAAGAGGTGCTCATGTAACTGTGAATATCTACCTATATGAAAGAGTCTGACAAATTACTGTACAAAGTTACAAATGCATTCTACTTAACACTTTGTATTTGTCTCATTCAAATTTAAAAATTGTAATCCCTTCCAAATTTTGAGAATGATGGTCGATGTTTGTGTTCAAATGTTCATAATTTGGTCCTCTAGCAGAATAGTAGTAGGATTTAGTAGGTTGAAGGCCAAGGGCATCGGGCATAGGATCGCAGGAGCCACCAGACCACCATGTTGTTACGTCACTGTCCGCCATATTTTTTTTTCCATTTTTTCCTCAAAATCGAACAAAATACCCTAGATGTTTCCCTTTTCCTTAAAAAGTTCCCGTTTTTTCCTTAAAAATTTTTTATTTTTCCGGGAACAGGTGAGAGGGATTAGTTACTCCGAGCCGGACAGGAGATTGGGATCAGTGACCCAGGGGTCAGGAGAGCAGGACCTATGACCTTTGACATTTGGCCTAAAAAATCCTAATCATTCAAAAAATTCCGAAAAAAAAACCAAAATAAAATATTATTTGTAGAAATTATTTAAAATTAGCATTAAAATTATTAAAAAGTAATTTTAAAATACTTAAATTTACCAGAGGTCACCCCTAGCCAATGCCTATTATTCCATCTTGGTAGGTGACCACCACCTTGGTAGACATCACCCATCCACCATATTGGATGCCGACTACCTCAACCTTGACCCTGTAACATTTAATGACATTGAAAATTCAAAAGTAAAACATAATTTTAAAAAAATTCACAAAATATTCCCAAAAAATATATTATTAAATATTAGCCATAGAAATTATTTAAAAACTTATAAGTGTTTATTATCTTACATTTCCAAAGGTTTTCCCAGCACAACCAATTACTCGCTGTGTTCGACTCCAACAGATGACAGACTCCAACACCACCACTCCCATCACCCATGCTCAGTCCACCATCATGATATTTTCATTCGTAATTTGTTTATTAGCAATTGGAGGCATCCATCCTTGTTTATATGTTACTAGAGGCTGCTATATTTGTTTTTTTCGTTCGTCATTTGTTTATATATTACTAATAAGTATTCCTACAATTTTCTATCCTATTTTTCAATCATATTTGTTTTCCAATCAATTGTATAGCTACATGCAGGAGGCATTATTTTGACTATGTGCATATTTTATTAAATATTTTTTAATACATATTGTTCTTATTGTAAACGTAAAGGCCAACAGAAATATACAACACACAAAAGTACAGAAAAAAGAAATAATTTTATAGTAATAATTTCTTATTATTTTGTAAAAACATTTTCAGAAGAAAGCAATTCATCGCATCATCTTATATACCCCCGATCCTTAAGTAATCTTGTGATTTAAACCACCCCTTTCATAGTCGAGTCATCCTCACGTTATTGCTTATCGTGCAGATATTTAAGTCTGTCTACAAGTTTGTTGTGATCTTCGGTAAACATATCGTGAGTATACTCGATAACTTCTGCCTTCTTCACGTCACTTGCTGAAAGAAACTCGTTTGGGAAATTTATGGGATCGTCGAGGGAATAATCATCGTCCTCAACACTATCACTGTCGTCATAGTCATCATCGATGCTGTTTTTATGATCGGCCTCACTTCCTGCTGAATCCTCAATATCAAGTTTACTTTTCTTTGTAGCAGGAGTTGTATGTTCATTAGTATTTGGAGCTGATAATAATTTATTTTAAAGTTTTTCCACTTCACACGAACATCTGGCGAGTGTGCCTTCCGCACAAACCGACTGCACTGCACTCATTCCGACTTTATCAGTAACTGTGGCGTCATAATCGTCTGCGGAAATGGTACCCATCGGTGTAGCAAGTAATGACATCGCTTTCTGGTTCCCAGTAGACGAATTCTCTCGGCAGACAGCGATGAACTGATCGAACCGACGCCTGGACCGTCCCCTATGTAGCAGACAGTCCTTAACGATCGCCAAAAATCCATATTTCTCTTTCCAGCACAAAGCAAAATATAATATATTTTAAATCTGACAGATTAATGTCCGTATTAACATGATCATCTTAAACGTGTCATAAATTCGTATCATCCATGCGAAACAGCACCAACATGTTTGTGTTGTCGCGAAGCAGTTGTTTGGGTATGCGCGAATAAGTCTGGCTGAAGTACCTACAGTCCATGTTCGCATGGCAACCCATGCTGAAGAATTCTCGAATGCAAGTTTGTTTCTCGCAGGCAATGTCACCGAAGACAAATATCGAGTTTCGCAGTGCTTCGCTCGGAGGTATGATAGCTTCATTATCACTACAATGTCGTATTGGAATATGCGATACGTCCGTACTGTTCCAAGCCTAGAAGGATACTGAAACGAAAATGCATAAAAGGCATGTATTTATACTTTGGGGAAAACTCGATAGCAGAATCGACACTGGCGGCAACCAGATAGCGATTATGCAGGGTCACTGCTCCATGATCGTCAAGGACAAAATGCAGCCCATCATATTTGTTAGTCATCTTCGTGTTATGGGAGCACTCTAAGAAAACCCAAATATTCGTTCGCCCAGGAAGAAAAACATGCAGGGCCTATTTTATATTATATGACTATACATAGTTATGTATTTATGTAAGATAGGAATATAAAAAATGGGACAGTACGGCCGTATCGCATATTCCAATACGACATTTCAGTGTCAATTCTGTCAGATGCAGTTTTCTCGGCATGATACTGTAGAGAGACTTCTAAAATTTGCAGCATTAGTTCTCCAACGCTAACACAACCACCGCCGCTGCCGCCACCACCACCGCCGCCAGAAGATTGCAGTGGTAACACACAGATCTTCAAGGAAGATGTTACTTTACCCATACGCATTTATGCTGAAGATGAAGATATTTTACACGAATCGCGACATGGAAGCCTATTTCCGAATACAGTGAGGTGCACCATCGCAGGACCATCGGGTTTTGGCAGGACATGCGTTCTACTGAGCATGCTGGAAGAAGAGAATAGCCTTCGCTTCGATAACGTGTACCTATATTCAAAATCGCTCCAGCAACCTAGCGATTGGGACGTGTACTGCAGACGGTGGAAGGTACGAAATATTTCCCATGCAGTGATAATGAAGCTGTCATACCTCCGAGCGAAGCACTGAAACACGATATTTGTCTTCGATGACATTGCTTGCGAGAAACAAACTTTCATTAAAGAACACTTTATCATGGGTCGACATGCGAATGTGAACTGTGTGTACCTCGGCCAGACTTATTCGTGCATACACATGCTACTGCTTCGCGACAACGTAAACATGTTGGTGCTGTTTCGCATGGACAATACGAATTTACGCTACGTTTAAGATTACCATGTTAATACGGACATGAATCTATCAGATTTCAAAGATATGTGTGCCTTGTGCTGGAAAGAGAAATATGGATTTTTGACGATCGTTAAGGAATGTGTGCTACATAGGAGAAGGTACAGGTGTGAGTTCGATCAGTTCATCGCTGTTTGCCGAGAGGGTTCGTCTATTGGGAACCAGCAAGTGATGTCATTAATACCTTTTGCTACACCGATGGGTACCATTTCCACAGACGATTATGACGCCACAGTTTCTTATAAGGTCGGCATGAGTGCAGTGCAGTGCAGTCGGTTTTTGCGGAAGATACACTTGCAAGATGTTCGCGTGAAGTCGAAAAACTTCAAAATAAACGGTCATCGGCTCTAAATACTGACGAACATACACTGCCTGCTACAAAGAAAAGTAATCTTGATATTCAGGATGCAGGAGGAAGTGAAGCTGGTCATAGATACAGCATTGATGATGACTATACGACAGTAATAGTGTTTAAGACGATGATTATTCTCTCAACCATCCCACACATTTCCCCAACGAGTTTCCTTCGACAAGTGATGCGAAGAAGGCAAAAGATAACGTGTATACTGACGATATTTTTTCCGAATATCTCAACAAACTTCTCGGCAGACATATATTTGCATGATAAGCAACAACGTGCGGATTACTCGACCATGAAGAGGTTGTTTCAATCATAAGAGTACTTAAGAATTGGGGTTATACCATATGATGTGATGAACTGCTTTCTTCTGAAAATGTATTTACTAAATAATTATAATATACAATTATAAAATTATTGGTTTTTTCTTTATTTTTGCTAGTCGTATCCTCCTGTTGGTCTTTAAGATTTAGTAATTACAATATGTATTTAAAATATTTAATAAATAATGCATGTAGTCAAAGTCATGCATCATGCATGTTTATCGACCATAGATTGTGAAAAAATATTTTTTTTAATAGGATGGAGGTTTGTTGTTTTTTTATAAATAATGAATAAACAAATGCCGAACGAAAAACTAATATGGAGGGCCTCCAGTAACATATAAACAAAGATGGCAGCCTCCAATAGCATGTAAACAAATGACTGACTAAAAAGGAGTGGAGGCGAGGGATTCAGTCGTCTGTTGGAGTCGAACACAGGTAAGTAATTGGTTATGCTGGGGGATCTTCGAAAATGTCAATTAAAAAAATTGTAAGTTTGTTTGAATATTTTTAAAAATAATTTATATATAATTTTTTTTGGAATTTTTTGGAATTTTTTTATATATTTTTATTTTTGCATTTCCGAGGTCATTTAAGGTTACAGGATCGAGGTCAAGATAGTTTGCAACTAATATGGCAGATGGGTGATGACTACCAAGATGGTGGTCACCTACCAAGATAGCACAATGGGTATGGGCTAAGAATGACCTCTTGTAAATTTAAGTATTTTTAAAATACTTTTAGTAAACTTCAATAATAATTTTTAATATTTTTTATAAATTTTAATAATAAATATTTTTGGGATTTTTTGATTTTTTTCGGAATTTTTTGTATGATTTGGATTTTTTTGGGCCAAAGATCAAAGGTCATAGGACCTGATACTGATACTGACCCCTGGGTCACTGATCACGGTCTCCTGTCTGGCTCAGAGTCACTGATACCGTTCTCCTGTCTGGCTTGGAGTCATTAATACCTCTCGCCTGCTACGGGAAAAATTGCAACTTTTTAGGGGAAAAAGGGAAATATTTAGGAAAATAGGAAAACTTTTTGGGGTATTTTAGTCAACTTTGAGGGAAAAGAGGGAAATTTTGAGGGGAAAAATTGATAAAAGATGGCGGATTGTGACGTAAAAAACATGGCGACCGGGGGACTCTTGCGCTACTATTCTCGATGCCCTTGGCCGTCAACCTACTAAACCCTACTACTGAGACTAAATAAAGAAATTAAGTTCTAATTTGGCAGAAAAAGGTCTCTTTCCCCTTTTCATACTACATATTAGAATATAAGAGAAAATTACACTGAATGTTATATTGAACCATATTGCAAAAATGTTTCTACCTCCAAAAATACATAGAGAAAATAAATAATATTTATTTTACATGTATACTAAGAGATATGGGCAACAGTACTACAGATACTTAACTTTGAAAACCCGTATATGTCTCATATTTTTATACTTCACGCAAAAATTGTAATTATATACACGTAATTAGAACTTTTGAGTGAAATATGAAAATATAAGACAAATACGTTGTAAAAAACTATGATAATGTGCATGCATTATCGCTGCAGGGAATAATAGATACGCTTTGGTCATCAGAAATTGCTCAAAGTTTTTTTGCAATAAAAATTTTCGTTTCATTGGGAAAGGGAACTATTTCTATATTGTTGCATTTTTATTTTCAGCGATTATTAAATTTTTTGAGTGATGATCATTATATATGGCATGATTTAGCCATAAAGTTAATATATTTTATGTTGTGGTTGAATTGGTAGCAGATTCTACAAACGCTGTAGTTTGGTGCTTGCTGTTGCAGTGTTATTAATTAATGTACTGCCTGTAGGTGTTTGCAATTTCTTGCTACCGCAGTCCTGAGTTGGTAATAGAATTTGTTTACCGAAAGATGCGACTTACAACCAATTCAACATGTACAGCGCTGTACTACTAGCACTGTTCACATTTCACGACATGTATCATGCGATGCCATGTTTGTATTATTTGTTTGTGTCCACCGTGTCGCTGTATCTACCCTCAACTAACAACCAAAATTGTATACTTTTGAATATGTTAGCAGAAATAAAATGCTATAATTTCCTCAGCATTACCAAAAAAATTAATTTATGCATTCGTTACATAGGGCTGTGTGGTATATGCATAACAGCGATACAAAGAAATTTTTGTTTTGGTGTTGCACAGCCAGGGTAACATAACCTTTTTGTGGCTATTTATTCGTCTAGAAACAAGAAGAAAAATTATACATTATATTTCCATAATTACTACAGTGAAAATTAATGAGTGTGTGATGGGGGGTTTTTTTTTTTATAATTTGATTTTTCTTACATTTATAAACAAGTTATTCAACAACATACCAATTTACACATCCTCGCACGGATCTAATGATCGTTGATTTGAAACCCCATAAAAAGGAAAATATTCATAGTAATGACTATTTATCATCATGAGTAATTGCCCAGCTCTAATAACTACGGAATAAAAGTTTAAATCAATAACTCCAAATGTGCAGGCATATACCAAAGCAAATGACCACTTGAGATGGAGACATAAACTATTCACAATTTTTACAGCATATATTCGAAGTTCGAATATGAATAATACGTAAGTTAATTTTTGCAACTATTTGATTTTTTGAATATTCTCACATGCCCTACCAGTTTTATGAATTTGTTAACAATGCCCCTGATTTAGTATGCCATGTCCAGTAACTTTGATAAGTTACGAAAGTGAAGATAGCTACTAAAATACCTGGTTATAAAGTAGGTACATTTTTAATTTAACAAATAGATGTGTGTCGCTTAAATCGGAATCTCGTATTAGAGTGCACTTGTGCATCGACAACGTTATTTTTGCCTGGAAAAACTCCTTGCACCCTGGGCTCCTGAGATGACAACATCCTACACAGTTGGAGCTCATTTTGAGGACATTTAAGTAGTAGGAAATAGTTTTTTGACGCACAAGGGCGTGGAGCATCGGAACCGGCCGCCATCTTGTTACGTTACACTTTCGCCATATTTTTCCCCCTTTTTTCTCAAAATTTCGTTTTCTCCATCAAAATCTAAGAAATACCCAAAATAAATCCCTTTTCCCCTTAAAATTTCTATTTTCACCATAAAAAAATTCCCATTTTTCCCAGAGCAGACGAGAGGGATTAGTGATCCAAGGTACAGGGATCAACGACCCAGGTGACAGGGATCAGTGACCCAAGGTCAGACAGAAGAGACGGATCAGTGACCCAGGGGTCAGGAGAGCAGGACTTATGACCGAAAAAAATCCAAAACGTTCAAAAATTTCTGAAAATTCAAAAAAGTTTACAAAAAATTATTACCAAAAATTATTAAACACGTATTATTAAAATCTCTTTTAAAAGCATTAAAAAATACTTACATTTACCAGAGGTCAAGTGTGGCCCATACTCATTACGCCATCTTAGTAGGCGACCACTATCCTGGTAGGCGACCACCATGTCCGTATACATCACCCATTTTGGTATACATCACCCATTTGCCATATAGGAAGCCAATGGACATGACCTTGACCCCATGAACTTGTAAAACCATAGCTCGAGAAAAAATGCATTGAAGTCAGCAAGAATAGTACGTTACAGACTACTACAGCCATGTTAGATGCAGACTACCTCAAACTTAACCCCATGATCATGAAAACTAAAGATTCCAAAAAAATTCCTTTAAAACCAAAACATTTATTTTACAATTTTTTTAAATTATTAGAAATGAATTTTTTTTAAACTTGCATTTCCGTAGGTTCCCCCAGCACCATCATTAGTTACATTCGTTCCATTCCTAGCAGACGACTGACTCCCTCGCCTCCACTCCTCCCACCTATACTCATTTCGCCATCTTGATATGTTTGTTCGTCATTTGTTTACGAGCTACTGGAGATTGACTCTCGCCTTCGCTCGACTGCCTTATTTATATATTACTGTCTCTCTCACCTTTGTTCTACTGCCATGTTCATTTTTTAACGTCATTTGTTTACATATGTTACTGGTGGCTGCATATCGCTAGATGCAGTCCCCGCGTTTTTTGTTGTAATTTTGTTTTATAGTTTTGTGTCTCACCTTCGTGCGACAGCCATATTAGATTTCATACGTTTACATCACCTATGTATGACAAGGTGACAGCCATATTTGTGTATATGTTTAAAGTATAGATTGCTCTAAATATAGGCTGTTCATGCTGACTAGAGCACTTTTGACGCCATAGTTACTTTTTCCTTTCAGCCACATATAATAATTTAACCACCTGTTTTAATAAATATTAGCACGTAAGTAATAAACACTGTGTGTATATTCCACATCACTCGGAAGTTAACGTCTTAAGTTAATATAAATATATTTATAGACTATTTTTCCAAATGAGAGAGCTTTCAAATGTGCTCACTTTACCGTGAATAGCCTACAGTCGAATTTGCTCCATCAGTTACTCAGTTTAGCTCGATTTACTCCATATTTGATTCTATTCTCAACACACATGTAGTATCAAATATACCATCTATCAGCCTGCACCAAATGGTAACATTGATCATTCCTTCAAAGCACATAAACTACCATATTTAATTGTTTATTTCTTATATTCTTAAATGCAAATAATTTTATTTTATATAAGTGAAATGGATTCTTTAATAAACAATCAAACGCAACATATCAAATAAATATATTTAATTTTCGAAAATTTTACATACAAACATTTCTTTGCGATTATTTCTTCAAATGCAAGATGAGGGAATCACGCTATTTCGTAAGAGCTTGGTATGCACTCGTTCTCAGCTCCAGATGATTTACCGAATCAAGTGTCCAACACGAACCCTTCATCATAATTTCCTCTTCCTCGTGACATATCTTTCGTATATTATCTTCTACGCTATTTTCGATGTCGTATACATTATAGAGAGGTTCATTAACAGTCTTGAATGCCCTCTTGTTGATACCTTCGTCCAACGGTTCCGGTTTTGTATAATCGCATTCTAGCCATATATTATAATTTAGAGGCCCTTGTTTTTCAATCTCTTCTATAAGTTGGTTTATTACATTTTGTATTATACTTGTCCAGAACGAGCAAACATCTTTAGACGAAAACGTCAGATTCAGAGCAATGTAATCTTACTACATACCCCTGAATGAATATTGCTTCAGAAAAAATCCATTGGTATTAGGTTTGCCTAGAAAAACAACAGGTTCCCGGACACGAGTTTTACACTGTTTGGCATGCTTGCTATACGATTCATAAAATTGTTTTCTCTTGCGGTCACGTATTTAAAGTCGCACATTGTCAGGAACATCTTTTACTCCATAACACATGAACTTACGTCTATATTTGTAACAGCTAATTGTCAAATAACGTCATTGTATCTTCTTCGTGCATTTGCCACTCTTCTCGTGCCTATGCGCATGACAGATTTTACTGTACGTCTTACCACAGTAGCGGCACCATCGACCCGATATCGACAGCGAATTGTCCATATTATCCACATGCACTTCTTCACTTAATGCACAAGGCAGCATTGACATGTTTACGTCGTCATTGCACAAAGCATTACTTGTAAGTCCATCACAGGTTTGTGGAGACGACAATACGTCTTTTTGTTGTGCTGGCCGAGGAACAAGTTCATTACATATTTTCGAATGTTGGTCTAATTTGTCAGTACGAGCAAACTGGCGAAGGCACTAATCACACTTATATGCCATTAGGAGCGAGTTCATCTTACATTGATGCTTTTTGTGTCGTCTAACTTTGCTGCTAGTCGCACAGGCTTAATCACAGTACATACATCGAAGTCTTGACACTGTTGACTTGAGTCGCGATGCTGATTGCTGCATTGCTGTAGGTGACCCGCCCGAAGAAGTCGCTGGTGCTGTCGGCGCCATGTCTGAAGAAGGTAATGGCACTGCTGGTACCACTCCCGAAGAAGTCCATGGCACTGCCTTAGCTACCATTAGATCTCTAGTACCCAAAGACATCGCAGGTGCATAGTAAGACTGATACGAAGAGGCACAAGCTAGCCAAGACGAGCCACATTTCAAGGGAGCTGCTGTCAAACTAAGTTTCTCAGCTGACCTCCCTGCTGCTTATCTACGAGTATGCAAGACCTATGACCTAATATTAACGTTAAACCAATCGTATTGCGAGCACCAATGAGCCAATCACCAATCAGTTGATCACGATGTTGTCACATGATTGCAGGTGGCCGATTACGTGCAAGCACTGAGACATCACGTGCATGAGTAAGTTCCTCGCAAGACAGACCCCACACTCTCTCTCACATACAGAGCCAAACACATCTACACACCCAAACACACATACACAATCACTCTCTCCCACACACACATAGCTACAAACACATACACAGTCAAACACATCTACACACCCAAGCAAATAACACACCCCCAAACGCACCTATGCACATCCAAATACATATACATGAGCACCAAAACACATATATCCTCCCCCCCAAAAAACACGTATACACACCCAAATACAAACTACTCACATGCACCAACCCAAAGAGTTCGAAATATTCTAATTAGTCGACCGTCTCTAAAATCACACCACCACAAGCACCAAACCCACTACCACCATGGCCACCACCACCACCGCCTCCTTCTTCTCCTCCTCTTCACCGTATTGGGCTCTATACCTGCTAAATGAAACAAATAAAGCAAAAAAAAAAAAAAAATGGCAACAAATGTTAAATAGTGTGTAACAAATTATTGGATAGTAAAATTGGCAAGACCCATACATTGCAACAGAGAAGTGAACATGTAGACCTATTTCAGTCTGAAACACTTGAATTATGTGGGCATGAGGAAAGAATACATTAGTTAATACACTAAAAAAATGCTTACAATTTTTATAAATATTTTTAGTTTGTGGGGGTATATTCAACATTCTGATTTGTGGCACTGTGGTAATTTCTTTCGTGTGTTTCTTGCAACGGTTAACCTGCAAAAGGTAACAGATTGTGGGGAACAAATTTTTCAAAACAGCTATGCTAAATATCCTATGTTAATTATATTGTGCAATACATCACAGAAATGCACAACATTAAAAATACATATCTCAAAGGAGGTTAGTTAGATACATTTATTCTGTTATATTTTTATATGAACAAGGCAGTTAAAGACTTAAGTTTGTCTAGTTATAACATGCAGTATGTCAATAGGGAAGAATCTCCTAGAAGTTTATCGAACTATGTAAAAAAAACCGGTTAAATGTCAAAAGGTTTTGCTCCTTTATAGAAGTTAAAGTGAAAAAAAAAAGGAACCAATTTAAAAAAACATTAATTTGATGGCTCAGTAAGCCTAGTGTTAACATTATCATTCTAATTAGCCTTAATAGCCTAGTGTTAATATTCCCAATCAAGTCAGCATTAATAAGTGCTAACTTTAAAGCTGGGTTTTCAAACAGCAATCATGCCATTTACCAGGAAATATACCATAGAAACCTTCCACAAAGTATTGATGGCAACAAGCATGAAAACTAAAGCTTCTCTAGCTACTACTCTACACTGTCAACGCATGTGCCCACATCAACAATTCCATGGTACTTGTGGTCATTGAATTCAACATGTTGCCTTACTGCCACTTCATCCATTACAAGAGCACACAGACGATAATAGAAATCGTTTCTAATCCAAAATTGCTGGTTGGGCAACAGAATTTGTCGAGTTCACGTCAGATATATCTTGTATTTCATTGGTTGTTTAATTTTAAGTGTCGTGTCAGGGCTGCCGCGTTGTGCTTGTCGGGGCTATATGACTCCGGCATTAGGTTACAATAAAATAAATTTTATTGACTATTATTCAAAATAAGAGGGCAAATGCTAACGTACAGTTGTAGTCACTTTCCATTGCTGTTATCGGAAAGAGACATTTTACTAATTCCAACACAAAATCATTAAAAGAGACCCGCGCCTCACTATGAGGAGTCGCCCGGCCGCTTGGTGCTTGAACTGTGTTGCAGCATGCTCAAAATACTTTTTTTTGTACAAAACTTTTAAATGTGTGGCTAATGCGCCGATGTATCAACACAACATACATTTCATATAAGGGCGAAATGTCACTGTCAAGACTTACCACAGATTAGAAACATTATTCCAAAGCCCTCCAACATAATCAAAAACATCCTTTTAAAATTTTTTCATCTTTACAATTTACTAACCATATACATGCAAAACTAACAGGCCTATATAATCATGCATTTAACTTTGCTACAGACCTTCGACCAATAACATTACATGGCAACTGCTTCAATTCCCACTGAAAAATCATTATGACAGAAAGCCAACACGCTAGTTGTGGCTGGCGCATGACAGCTATAAGGCACTTGATGTACATGTGAATTACTGCTCTATTGCTTCTGTGCCAAATAGTTCCAGCTGTACAGGCGCCGTAAAGAAACTAGGATGCTCACACCTAACTACTATTTGTATTTAATAAACTTAGAATGACGTTCAAAACAGAAGTACACAGTAGTTAGCATCTAACGACGCCTGCATTCTAAGAAATGAATGTTTAATCATAGCTAAACTTGTATATTATATGTTGGGCCCGTAAGAACTACATTAGCGATCAAATCCGGCAGTTATTCAGGCAATTAACAGCCCTCTGTGATTCGCAAATAAATAATCCTACTGCCGTAGTTAAATTATGTGAGGCTAGCAATTAGATTTCTTTACAATCACGATGCAGTTTAGGCCTGTATACGTTACAATGAAAACAATTGTAGCCACTTGTAATACTTATATTAGGCCTATCGCACTAGCCTAGTTTTCACAAAGTTTTTTTTTTATAGTTAATACTGAGGCCAAACAGCCACGAGAGTAACTTAACCAGGTTGTAAACAAAACTCTTTACCTGTGAAAGGTAAATTTCTTATCCTTTTCAAGTAATAACTGTTCTTTAGTCTTGCGATAATTCCTGTGATCACACCCATACTCAACACACGATGCCATCGAATAGTAATTTATTATGCTATAGTTAACGATAAAACCACAAACTTCTTCACAGCACTAGTCTACCAGTGGCGGCTGGTGAGTTTTGAAACTGGGAGGGCTGTAGCGATCCTAACTCATATCATTACAAATATCATTTTTTAAATAGGTACAGTGATAAATATATTGGGTACGACAGGTTTAAGTAAGTGTAGCTTATGTAGCTAAACACAAAACATAAGTGTGGTTGTTTGAAGAAAAATGTATCATCGCCCAATTTGTAATGGTCAACATACTGTGGTCGCTGGTTCAGATCTAATCACTACCACAGGTATGTATTTGTTTTAAGTTTGTTTAGGTTATATGCCTTTTAACCAGTACCAAGATGGTATGGTATATTACACGAGACGACGAGAGATAACTTAATAATACCAATTCTACCATACTAATGATGATAACTTAAGTATATTAAAACAAATATTTTTAAAACCAAATACTAATTTACATAGCCTACAGTACATACAAAATTCATGTCAAATTTAAATTAGAAGATGAAAGTTGCATATCTTAATTAATATATTTGTAAAGAAATCCATTCCTCAACCTGTACGTGCTATCTAATAAGCAATAAAAATTTTATGGCATGTTTTTCAAACCTACAGGGAAACGTTAGAAAGTTGTGGTTTACACATACATCTATGACATTAAGAATTTCAACAGTAAAAACAGTTGTTCACGTATGTAAATGTTGTTACAGCAGTTTTCACTGTCACGTATGAAACCAAAAGCCGTATCTTAAACAGCTACGAGACCATTATTAAAGTTAGTAAATTCACTACACGACCACGTTTAGGACCCAAATATTTGGGGATTTAGGGTTGAAATTTACTGAGGTGAAGTAGCGCACTAAATCCCCAAATAGGTCCGTAAAATCGTCTGCTGCTGTTTGTTATATTTCTCGTGCTGTGATAGAAACGCCTGCATTTACTGTTCTTGAAACGCTGCCCAATACATGCGCGTAAAAAAAGGAATATCAGAGATCCACATGTTACTTCGTATGTAAGTAATAAGTTATTTTTAAATTGCCAAAAAAAAAAAGTTTTGTTTTTAATTGAAATGTAATGTTTATTGCAGGGAGCAAAAAAAACGACAAGATTAATATCGGCTAGAAATAAATATGATCAGTTATTCACAGGACAACGAGGTTACGTGAAGCATGCTTGGGAGTTGGTAATTTATTAATAGGGTGACAAACAAAATAACGTCGAAATTCCATACGCTAAAGGATAAATTCCACAAGCCTGTAGTTTCCAACTTTGTCGCATGCAGCGCTGTTACAAGCCATTCGAAATAATCCACACTAAATTCCTGATCCCTAATTCCCCAAATTGGCAGTTTCAGACATTGCTTAGGGTTACTCCATGGGTAAATGCTAGTTCGTACGCATGCACATAACTTTTGCAATCAACGCGACACATGCTGAACCAAGTCTCCACTGAAACATCAAAACATTGGAAACACAAGTTTGTTACTTATGCAAATAGTTTAAAACACAACGTATACTATATTTATAAGGTAATTTTGAGTTTCACTAATTCGTGCCATCATTGAGGCGCAACTCACAAAAAATTTGCACATACGTTATACTATTTTCTTTTGCCTTGTACAGACTTAAAACAAAAAGGGAGAAACCATAGAATGCCTTTCGAACGTGAATAGTGGGTTTTGTTGAACAAGTTCTGAGAGATGTAACTATTACCAATTTAAAAAAAACTCTGTTGAAAAATAATCGCAATTATATCGTAGTATTAATAATTAATCGTAAAGGTTTGTAATACTTAATGCAGTTATTAAAATAAATAGACTTTGTTCAACATAATACCAGTAAAAATATAAGATTTTTTGTTAATTAAAGAAAATTAAAAACGCTTGCACCGGCCAGGATTCAAATCAGGAATTTCCAATTGATGGTCGGACACGCTACAAGTTGCGGTATAAAGGCATGCGCATTGTAGAGCTCAATAAATATATATATATATATATATATATATATATATATATTATATATATATATATATATATATGCATATACATATGCTGGAGGTTGTATGTACATATTACACAGTATTCTTGGCAACTTTAAATATATTTGGAAAATAACTTAAACGTATAGGTTGCCTTATTTTTAGATGAATAGTTACATCAACGGTCTAGACGCGTTATATAGTGTATGGACGTTCGTCATGGTATCAGCTCCGGCAAAATTATATACGTTCTGCGCATACGTAGGTTTCTTTATGGATTAATCAGCAAAATGGGAGCCCTAAGATTAAGGCTTCGGCAATGGCTCAACAAAGGCTTCTTTTTTCTTCTTCTTCTCTTCATAGTAGGCTTACTGCCCATTCCATCCAAAAATTAGAGTCCTTCCATCTCTTTTTCGGTCTTCCAGGCGATCTCTTTCCATCCAATGGTAAATTATCTCTTGCCACGCGCACAATTTCATCCGATGCCTTGTGGGATACGTGTTGATTCCATTCCATTCTTCTTCTTTCTACCCAATCCCCTGTTGCTTGCATATTCAACTGTATTCTAATCTCTTCATTTCTGATCTTGTCTCTCCTGAATTCATGTAAAATTTTCCTCAAAATATTAATTTCATTTGTCTCTAAGATTCGTTTAGTTTTGAGGTATCCGCACTTGTCTCATCAGCTAAGTCGATATTGGGCGTATTACTGCTTTATAGATTCTTGCCTTAGTGTCCTTATTTAAGTACTTATTATTCCATACGACGTCGTTCCTGCAGCCCGCTCTTCTCGCTGCTTTATTGGCCTGATGTGCAGCTTCATTCTACAGTGATCCCCAACTTAACATCTCAACATGTAAGTATTTTATTGCCATCTCCTGTTCAATCATTTTTCCTTCTATTTCTAACTTATACCTTAAAGGGAATTTTCTTATTGTCATTAACTTGGTTTTTGTTAAAGATGTTGACATACTGTACTTTCGGCAACCAAGATAATTGCAAATCATCTTCGAAAACCGCCATCAAAACAGTATCATCAGCATAGCATACAATATTAAGATATATATCTCCCATTCTGTATCCATCTTTAGCTCTAATGTCTTTTATAATTTCATTAAGTATTAAATTAAATAACAGTGGACTTTAGGAATCACATTGATGGACTTCTCTTCTCAATGGTTTTATCTCAGATCGTTTTCCTTTCACTTTTATTCTGTTAAAATTGCCATTTAAAATGTAACTAATAAGTAAAATCATTCCATTTAGTACATTATCATCTTCCTAAATATGTAAAAATCTTTAAATTCCAGCCTATTAAAGGCCTTTTCGAGGTCGATAAAACATAAAAATGCAGGTTTATTGTATTCAATGGTTTTTCTATTACCTGTCTAATTATAAAAATTGCATCTGTGCAAGATCTGCCTAGTTGAAATCCTTGTTGTTCATCTTGGAGCCAAATTATTTCAGATAAATTTTGTTGGACTAATCTTGTTGTAATTTTCAATACAGTATTAAATAAGTTTCTTGGTTTATAATTATCTGATTTGTGTTGTTGTCCCTTCTTAAAAACATTGGAATCACGATACTAGTTTTCCAGTCATCTTTCAGTCAGCTTTATATTTTTGTTGTTTAATGTTTCTAATACTTGCATTAGCATTATTTCTAATAACTTTGTAATTCTCATAGTCATCTGTGAATTTGTTCTCATATACTTTAAAAATGCAATTTTCTGCTCTTTGTTCAAAGTTTTGACCTGATCACAAAACCTTTGTTTAAATCTGTATTTATTTTGTGATTTATTTATTTGTCTAGTCCCAAGTGCTTCAGAAGCAGCTTGTAGTATAGCATTCTGAACTGTTTTCAAATTGTTATTAATTTATTTATCTCCCTTCATGCAATTTTTTCACAGCTTTTCCTCTAATCTTATTTAACATATGTACTGTATACTTTTATTTTCCAGTAAATCCCTGTTAAGTTTTTTTTCAATTACTGGTTTTACTTGTTTGGTTTTTTTTGTGAATGAATTCGCAATTTTGCCAAAACTAATCTATGATCAGTTCCTACATTATCTGAATTTAAAGTTCTAACAGTCAGAACTTGAGTTGGATGAATATTTTTATTTGATACTATATAATTTATTTTGAGCATTGTTCTGTAGTATTTTCCCATGTGTATTTATATTGTGGTTTAAGGTCAAAAAAGTATTATTTATTGTAAGATTATTGTTTGTGCAGAAATTTATGAGAAACTCTCTATTATCATTTAATATATTCTCATTGAACCTCTGCAAATCCCCTGGTATAATATTGTTCCCAATTCTTCCGTCCAAGTCTCCCATTATTATTACGTGCTCATTCATTGGTAAAATATATAATTAATCTCGAAGTATTCCATAAAATGTCTCTGTGTCCTGTTTTGGTTTACAGTCCTCTGGTGCATATACACTAAATAGATGTAAGATGGATTTTTTGTTTTGTTTTTAGTGAGGCCATTAAAGCTCTTTCTGATATAAACATATCCAAAGATTGCATCTTTATATTTATTATGAATAAGAATCCCCACTACCTCTTTTGCTCTCCCGTTCATATCTACATCACTAGGAAGAAAATATAAATTTCATAAAAAATAACTCTTTTGCCCTTTTTCTTTGTCTCTGAGATAGCACATATTGGATATATGTGCTATCTCAGAGAGTTATTTCTTATGCCCGTGTGGGTTTGCTAGTCACCCATCAGGCGACTCCCCGGGTGACTGATATGCTCACCATATCAGTAGATATGGAGTGTACTGGGGAAATAAAATACCCAGGGAGAACCAAAACTAGCAGGGCGGACCAGACTCTTTAGCGATGGTGGAAGCAACTGCCCTAAGAGAAAGAAACTCTGATATAAAACCCACCAACAGCCGGCCTAGCAAGACACTCAAGGTGTATTTTATTCCATCTCAAAGTAGCAAATATGAAGAGAGCCGGAATGAATTCACGAAGACGATCTTGGCGAGTCAACGGAAAACACGAGTTTGGAGATATAATTTGATTAAAATAGGATGTTGGAATGTTACATCGTGGAATAGTAAAGATCAAGAAATAATAATAGATGTCAAAGAAAAATTTGTGGGTATTGAACTAAGGCTTTAGTTGCTATTATAACGTTCTAGAATACTGATACGACCTGGGCATGATTTGAGTTGTGCCAAAACCCTTATAATTATGTTCTGGAATACCGGCCTTAAAATTGATTCTCTTTTATAACTGGATGATTTTAACTGGGAAAAGCTATTTAGCATCTGTCAGTCAATTATAGATGTTTACTCCTACAGTAACCTAAATGTGATTGGCTTGGTCTAGTCTGGGAAGAAACATCTTCTCAAAACAAACATCTTATAAACAAAGGAACGCTGAAGTTGCGCACATATCATATTGGACAGCAGGTTGCGCGAAATTCTTTTCAAAAAAACATTTGGTGACCCTACTCATTAGGCATTGAATGCATGCGTAAGACATCCTAAAATAGTTTCACGTTTTCAGAACATGTCAATATTGTTTAACACACTGCACATTTGTAGATCAAATACTTTGACAGACTCCTGACTCTCAAGTAATTGTTAGTTATATTAATGTAAATGTGCGTACATTAAAGTAAATATAGATGCTGTATTCGAACTAGACATCTCAGGTTGCGATATCGCTTTGCGAGAATAATTAGGCCTGCATTACTTTGTTGTAGTTTAAGAAGTGCAAGAATATTATCGCTGGATTCATAGTCAACACAAATATGAAATTACTGATATAACTAATGAGTCTACTTTCCTCAACATGGGGGGAATACAGTTTTAAATAATAACTTAGAACCTGGGTGGATAGGTAGGACTTGTCATCTCGTTGAAACCAATACAATTAGTGATGAAACCAGAAACATATGCAATAGTAGTGAGACAATTACAAACACACACGTGCCTTACCCGGGATTCGAACCCAGAAAACCTCGTACCATAAGTTAATGTGCAATCAACTGTATTACGAAGGTCGGATTCAAGAATTCATAGTTTAATTTGATGCTTACATGATGCTCCACCACTATATGGAATTTGGTTAAAATTGGCGTAATGGTTTCCGAGATATAACATATCACACTAATTAATAAAATGGCCACCATTTTGAAAGCAATTGTCTGGCATTGTTGGCAACTATAAACTCCAGGTGTTTCTATGTATGTACTATTCATAAACCGAGTTTTGTTCAATTCGGTCGATACATTCGAAAATTGAAAGCGACAAACACACACACACAGACATACAGACAGGAAAGCGATCTCATAAACCTATCTTTCCTTTGGAAAGTAAGTTAAAATTGTTACACTTGCAGATTCAATACCATCAAGTGTTATAATGAAGGATCGCAGACGTGTAAGATGAAGTATCATACACCATCCTTGCTTGTATCATGTGGAAAAAGCAGTCTTTGTATACACTGTATTCAATTGCTAAACATCACATGTGTTTTAATGGAAGACTATGCTTAACCTCATACATATATGCATTTATACATACACATATACGCACACAGATATGCATACATTAACACATACATATACATACAGGCTGTGAGGCCCCGGGTAATCGCCCAAGACACCTCAAGGACAGAAATTTCAAAACAATACTAACAACCAGTGTGTATTTTAGCATAATAAAGATAAGGAGAAACCAACAGAATCAAAACGATTGTAGTCATTCATAAGAAGCACGGTGATATCACCTGAAAATAAACAAGTTTAGCACTACTCTACACAGATGAAAGACCAACTTTAAATAATTGTATTTTTTCCAATACTGCTGCTTATCTTTTCTCATATCACAGAAAATACAAACAGTTAAAAATTGTATACAGAGAACTTTGAACTTACACAAAATCTTAAATGCACGTGGCATCGACAACAATTATTATACAAGAGACCACCAAGCCCCGATTATCTTTTTTAAACAAATAAACACGTGTGGCATCAGCTATGTACTCAATGCCTGATAATAACAAGTCACTCAACCTTTTTGGGACAATATAAGCATACATGGCACCCCAAATGTACTTAATGCCTGATACTCCCAAGCCACTTCACCCTTTCACATAATTTTATGACACGTGGCTATCTGAATTAAATCATATCTTGGTGTCTGTCATCTGACACCAACTCTAATACCCATTTATAAAAAACTGATTTGACGTGGCACCATAAATTTACTCATTCCTAGTATCTCTGCATCTCCTCAAGATATTTGTACCCTTTAAACACAATATCGGATTACACTTAAACATCACGTACAATGTTGAGCCATTTGTGCATACACAAACATTTCAATAATTTGCATGCACGAATCCAAATTTTACAGCACCTCCATAAAAACGCATATTTCAAATACCATGATTTTACCACCAATAAAACCTGCGCCTATCCTTGAGACCATTACTTCAATTACACAAATGAAAATATTATTAACACCAGACATAGGTTTTTTTTTCTTACTGGCCATTTTCAGATAAACATGGCCACTACAACAGGTCTGTAATTTTTAGGTTAACTTTAGTGAGATTATTTGCCCCTCGTACCTAAAAATCAATATATTATTGCAAAGGAAATAAATAGGAAAAGTTAAAACTGGCCGAAGCCACATTAATTTCCTTAACATTCCTACCAAAATGGTGGGCTTAACAAAACCATTGCTACCCCTTTTCAATCTACCACAGTGTCAGAGAACTAGCACAAACAAAATGTTTGTAAAGTTAGGAAATTAATCTTAGGTTTCAAGCAAATAAGTTGGTTCCAAGCATTTCACCAAACACTGACTTTGTCACAGAAAAATGAAGCTTGATTCCAACAAGTTTGAGTAGGCATCATTAAATTGCTCTATTTCAAAATTATCCTCATTGCAAAATAAATTACTAAACACGTCATAGTGACGTTCCTGCATTCTGAAATCTATTACACTACGAAATAACAAATAACCTAGCTACCTGACCTGTTTCTCCATGGGTAAGCCCTCTTTCGATACCAAGCGTTTGACTAATTTCTTTGATTTGCAGGATGTATAAATACAAAAACGACCATTGACTGGCTATAGGGATCACACAAATCATCCCCAAATAGCGAACAAAGGGGTGATGACAACATTGGTCCTTAGAGGGGTTACAACAAATCCCAAATGTTATCAAACAATCTGGTAAAATGAAAATATATTGGTCTCTATGGAGAAAACAAATACCCCCTTAGAGGGGTCAGAACAATGCACAAATTACGACGTCAAGGCCGAATATTTGAACCAACCAATCATATTGAATTTTTCTTTCTGTTGCACTTAAAGAAGGAACACACCTGCCCTCTATCGGGCGTGCGGTAAAGCTCTGCTCCGCGCTGGCACGACCGTCCCAACACAGTGTTCTATGAGCTGGTCGAAACAAACACATCGCTGCTCGTCATTCGCTCGTGATTATTTTAATTTTATGTTCTTGTGCTACATCGGGCTGTGAATTCTACTTCAACAATGTTCTTCAAGCACATGTAAGTGTTTCAAAAGCATAAATTGTAAGTACCATCATAAATTTAAATAGATTTAAAGTGATATTGTGTGTTGTGCAGCGTCGAATAAAATTTCTTCCCATGACATAAATGCTCGTTACGAGGTACGTATTGCAGGTAGACCAGATTGTAACGGCGATAGAATGTGGGCATAGGGGATAATATGGAGACCACGTACGCATTTTTAGACTTGTGTGTCTCAGTTATTCACGGTAAAGTGAGCACTTCTGAGGTCCTAGATACTTTTTCCTTTCGGCAATTTCTTATCCTTCAAACCACCTATTTTCGTACATTTTGTCATATAAGTAACAAGCACAGTCTCTATATATTTCACAGCACACGGAAGTTCACATCTAAAGCTAAAATAAAATATATTTATTGACTATTATTCCAAAAAAATTAGTGCTCACATTACCATGAATGGCCTACATATTCGCACACACACATTCATACATGCCCGTGCAGGGGATATGAAAATAAGTGGTGGTTATGTGGTGGGGCCAAAGCTATGTTAACTTTGCTATCAGTATCACTTGCACAGTGAACATAGTTTTCTTGTACAACCAAATTATGAATCCCAAAATCACTCATTTGAACAGTACCAGTACAAATAAAAGTACAAACAATTAATTTAAATCTCTCTATAATTTAAATTAACAGCCCGTTCGTACATAATTTCAGGTGCATTGACAATATTGAGAAATACAAGTGCTTGCACCATGATTTGATAATTACACATTAAAGGTGCCTCGCAATTTACCAAAGTACTATTAACATATTTACCATTTAAATTAATGTTTTTGCTAACATGCAGAATGAATTTAATAAGTAAAAATCCAAGCAGTTTACCTACAAACGTTAACTCTAGATAGTGTGTAGTAATTCCCATAACACTTCATAACTGAGATGTACCTCTGATGCGTTTGAACAATCAAAACTGAGCGACAAATTATTTAACATCAAGATAATGTTTGGTTACATAATCCATAATGCTCAATTCAGTTTTCTGTTGAAGGTAATAAAGGTAATAAAAAAGTTTATTTAAAAATTCATAACTCTCAATTCAGTACCACAATGGATTCACAAATTATAAAATACATTGGTAAAGATTAATATATAATACCTTTCCAGTAGACATACAATTCTTAAAATTTGAATGGATAGAAATATTTTGAACTTGAGGCACCTTTGTCGTAAGGAGAGTATCCAGCGATTAGAACCTCTAACATTAATTTAATTTTAAAAAGGGCTTTAATACTGCAGGCCGCTTTGGACAGTTGACTATATTTGATACTTCCTTCGTGTTACAAAACATTGAGGCCTAGCGGGAATCGGCGCGGTCAAACCCAAGTGCGGGCAGGCCGATCGACTGCTGAACGGGGTAGTCAAAGGGTCTCGAACGTGAATAATATATGTCCGGTGGGCACCAGTTAACCAACAAGGGGAATTCGATCGATTTAACACCAGACTCTTGATGTGGGCCGTGGTCAAAAAGCCCGGGCTAAATGACCCTGTGTCCCCTGGCATCTGAATACGATGATGTTAGAAAATGGCTTAGACTAGTTTACTGTAATATCTGCACTCGAGTTGGAATGTTATGGTTTCCCAACCCACTTTATTAAAACTGAAATACATCCGCAAACAGATAAACGTGTAGCATTCCACTTACGTTGTCGTAAAACACGTGGCAGGTATTTGGCGGAAAATAAGGTCCGTCGGCCTTAAACCTCCACGACAAGCGAGAATAAACATACACAAACATATCAGTCAAATAAATTGAATTATTATTCAGCACTGGTCATGTGATGGTACACGATTGAAAAACGTAAGCGTGCATGCGGCACAAAGCTTCGCATAGGCCTAAGCTGTAAAAAACATCTAAGAAGTGCTGAAAATTGATTAAGTAGTAATAAACCGGAGGGGCCATGAGTCTGCTCCCGATGGGAGGTTTACTCGGAGGTGCACAAAAGAAATAGAAAGTGTTCCAGAGATTTACATCTATTGCAGTTACATGGTAAGTAATAAAGATGCTTCAGCTCCAAGCTTCTCGAACGCGACTTGCCCTAACGCCCGTTAAACCAAGACTCAAGAGGTGGCATGGCATCGCTAACGCCTGTAACCCTGGCCGCGCCAGAACAGAAAATCCCTTGACAAAATATTTTAAGTGAATGATGTGAAGCATAGCACTGGATGATACACACATCACTGGGACAAAACACTGAGATATGATATAACAATTATGTTGATTTCATATTGGATACGGTTTTTGTAATTTATGTTTCACTTCCAGCTGTAAAGGAGAAGCACATACAAATACCCTTGTAGTTTAAAAATAAAGAATATACGTTAATTTGGCAACTTACGAATTAATGTAAACATTTTAAAAAATAATTAAATTAAGTCGCACTAGCGACATCAACATGACTATGTGAGTGATTTAGTATTTGGTTGCAATAAAAGGGCTCACTACTACCGCTTGGATTCCCTTATTTTGTGGTTCTGATGCATTAATCACTTTTCTAAAAGCACACGGGAATACTGAGATGCACGTGCCACGGGTTCGACACTTTGCACCGTCTCTAGTACGTCGATTCACTATGGATTTCGTCAAATTCATTTACTGGGTGTTCATTTATTGTGAGGCTATTGTTAATAAATGTAGAGGGGCAAACGACACTTGTTAAAAGAAGTTACGCTTGTGGCATTAGTCGCTGCATTGGATCACGTGATGGCAAGCTGGGTGGCACACCCAGCTTGCCATTATGCTTTGGCAGTGCGCTGCGTGGTCAGCCCTCTATTGCTGGTAGTTCTTGCCTTCACGAACAGATGGTGCGCACGGGTCGTCAAGGGCTAGTCTGGAAGACGCCGCCAACGACAACCCTCCCCCCCCCCTCACTTTTTACGCGGGAGCTCTTTTGACCCACGCCCTCTCATGATGTTTTGCAGCCATGCGGTCCACTCCTGGGGCGCGGCCGCAACAGGTAGTGAGTGATGGGTGCTGTTGTCTGTAGTAGGCGCCGATGGTACTGTGGTCGGTGAGGCAGGTGTCGCTGTCCCACGGTGATTTGATATGACATACTGAGTTAGGCCAATCACCAATTGCCCCATTCCACCATCTGCCACCGGTCCTGTACTGGGCGCAGAGACCCCGGACGTTGGTGCAGAAGGAGGCTGTTGTGATGCGGCTGTGTTTTTGATAGCATGCGGCAAGTGGTCCGCACTCTCTGATGCTTCCTTCCAAATCTCTTCGCTCACTGGTGCCTCTTCCTTATCGGGCATGGGAACGCCAGGCAAGCGCGCTGTCATGAAGGTGCTGCTGGTTGGTTGCGATGATATCTGCTGTAACGCCGTGCTGACAGGCGGTAGAGGCACCGTGATCAAAACCAGCCCACCACCTTGTGTTGCTGCATCCAAGCTCTTGTGCGGCTGGGCACTTAGCATCGGTTCAGCTTGCGCTCTAAGGGTTATGTTTACTGCCGGGGGTGTGGATGCGCTGGTGATTGCAGGTTGGACTGCACTAGAGGGCAGTGGTGGAGCCATTGGCAAAGTACCGCACGCTTCTTCCAGCTCTTCCTCTAACCCCTTGCTGAGCTTCGAGATGCCGGACGTCGGCAGAGAGAGAGAGAAAGGCGAAACCTGCCTTTTGTTGTTGCCTCTGAAGCAGTTGAGGCTGTGCCTCCTTCCAACAGGTACCTATTAGGCTTCGGGACGCCTGGCATCGGTTGTGATGTTTACATACCTGCAGCTGTTTTCGGCAGTGTTTGTTTTGTCGGTGCTGTGTTGACTTTTTCTGCCACTTCATTGAGGTCTGTTCGATCCCTATTAGGCGTCAGGACGTCGGACGTCGAAACAGCACCCTCCAGTTCCGGGGCGTCTAAATCAACTGGTTGAGCGGACAGAAGGGGAGGGTGGCACGACGTACAGTCCCCCCACCTGTCACCTGGATGTCCTTACGGTGGAGTTTGATCACTTTTCTGGCATTCACTTGTACCGTGTATGTTGTGTTTCCCACTTGGCTGGCAATGGGAATGGGTCCGCGCCATTTTGCCGCTAACACAGCACAAAAATTTTTGTTGACTGCTGATTGCGGGTGCTCACGCATGAAGACGAGGTCTCCCACTTGAAGTGCTCGCGAGGGCCGAGGCATCATTGGCAACCAGGCAGTGGGGCTGCTGTTCCCGTACATGTCGCTTCGTTTCACTATGCCTTTCTTGCATGTCCTTGTTTACCCTTACGTTCCCGGGGCAGGCCAGCTCTTACGGGCTTACGAGGTTTCGTCTCACCAGAATCTCAGCTGGGGTCTTCTCTGTGGCAACGTTGACACCTGTGAGTTGAGACAAGTGTAGTCGTCTCAGAATATTTTTTTTAAGATAGTCAGTAATTTTTTAGCCACTTTTGGCAACCTGGGTGATATGGTTAAAATATTATTTAGTATTTGTAAGGTGTGTATTTTAACTGTGTATTGCCACATTTTTGGCCAGTCTGTAATTACTATTTTTATTATGTATTTACTTGCGGTCTATATTATTCAGTAGTAATAAGACCATGCGTATGTGAAGACTTCTTATACTATGTGCTAGGGTACACAAAGAGGGCCAAACCAAAGCCTCACTTTCAAAATGATGCCCCAGCACAGGCACAAGTCGTCAGGATAGTGGACCTTGATGGTTACAGGTGTGTACACAATAACTTACACAAAACACGCAATAAGGAAAGAGACAACCAGGCCGAGCTCTTAAGATCACATGCTTTACAATTTGTTCAAAATGTGTCTGTGTGTCATAAATACTATAAATTATTTACTATATGTGTTGAGTCAAAATAAGGTTAATACAAAACACTTACTTTCCAGAAATATTAAGCAATCTTTCTAAACTGTGCAATTCTGAGGTTCACTTAAATGTACACAATAAAAAGAATATTTTGGAGCCATGATTTCATTTTTTATTGTATTTTAAATATTAACAAAGATAAAAGCTCTGATATTCAACAACTCTAAATATCTCAATAACAAGTTAATATCTTTTCATATACTAATTCACTCCATTTCTTGCAAAGATTAAACGGAAAGTTTTTCATTAAAAAAAGTTAATTTTCTTAGGAAAATTTTTGCTTGGGGATCCCCTTAATTAACAAAAAATATTCATTACATATCAATATTTACAACAAAATCAAGATGGATATATGACCTTGTCTACAAGGTCGGTCTGACGATACCCTTTTTCATACATTGTTTTACTTTTGTTTTTACTAACATATTCTCTGATGCTCAAATATTTAAGAATTGGCAATTGACTGAAAGAAGACTTAGTGCTGAAACCAACTTTTTAGGGCATTAAATGTTTAAAGGTTAGTAATTCAAGAGTTCACGAAAGCCTGGAAACAACACATGCACAAAATTTTCTAACTACAAAAAAAGGTAAATTTTCATGGTTTTATTATCGAAAAGTATATAAAAGCCCCATAATGGTACGATCCGGCGCAGACAGCAGTTAAAGCAAATAGGACATCATGTGGTGAAGTTTCACGACATTTTCAATACCACGCCAGGGCTATTGAGCAGCAGATCACGCTTTCATAATAGCCATTGCCAAGCCACCAGGCGTCGAGCAGGTACCACTACACAATTAACCAAAAACACACGAAATAAAAGAATCGTTCAACCACAGTAGGAATAACCTTCAAGAATAACTCACCCGCGGCAGTCAGACAAAAGGATCTACATGTTTAGTAGAGGAATATCCAAGGCTACGGTAAAGGAAATGTTGGTCACGCCATTTATTTCTTGAAGAAGATCGGATAAGACCTTTATGAGTGTGAGGTTTCGCGATAATCGATTCGGAGAGTAACCAATCAAAACAAAGTACAGTTTTTCGATAATACTAAATAAAACTGACTAAAATTAAATTTTACTCAAGACCAAATTATATAAACTATGAACTTAATTGATAAGTTTTAGATAGTACTTTATCGATAAATATAACACTTATTCCTTTTATTACTTAATAATAATCAAAGCCGATACATGGTCTCGTCGCTAACTGCCAGAGTGAACTCTGTAGTGAAAATGGTTCATTAACAAAATACAATATTAGAAAATACTTAACTGAAAATAAATAATAACTTAAAACAAAAATTGTTTATGACTGGAAACAAAATAATTTCTGAGAGTTATCTCGTGAAAACGAATATTTAAATATATACAGGATTAATCTACCACAGTCAAAGCTATACCACAAATGCGAAATAAAACCTTTCTAAATTATATAAACAAGTCTTCGCTGGAGACTTTAGCCACTGACACAATGACTAGAGGAAATTCGCTATAATTTTCAGATACCTTAAGCATTTCACAAAACTAAACACATTTAGGTGCAGGAAATCCACAAAGTTTTGCCATGAAATTACAAACTATATTCCCAGAAAAGGGGATGCTAATTCAAAACCATAAAACTAGAAGATAATGTAATGCAGATGCTACCACAGAACACCAACGCATACATCAGGGATACTTACTTTCCAAAAAGGGTCAAAAACTAACTTAAAAGACAAAAACTTACTTTAAACACAGAATAAGGTTATCTAAAGGCAAAATGAAAAATATTATAAAGATCGTAGTTAAAATAACTTTGGAAAAACTAAGGGCGAAAAACGCATTTAAACCAAAAGGTACCTAAATCGCTCATATCTGTAGCGGCACAGGAAAAATTACTCTTTGGAAAATACAAAATTTTTAGGAACAGAAATTTACTCAGTAGAGCGAACAAACTGGGTGGTGGTGCATTGATTTTTGCACACACCCCTGTCCTGATCGCACTAAAGCCGGTTATAACCTAGACCAGACCACAAAACTTAGGTTATCAAAACAAAATGCACCGAACAAACATGTGCACGAATGGCAAGATGCAAATTTTATACAAAACTAGAAATTCCTGTCAAAATTAAACTTCAATGAGCAAACAAACATGACTACTAACAAATGAATGCTCAAAACACAAAGTGGCTTGCACAAAAACTTTATTACTCGAAACAGCTCAGTAATGGAGGTACACATATCAGTCGAAAACAAACACAACTAAATAAACCTGTCATCTTAAGACTCGGCAACACAAAACGGGGTGTCAAGAAAATTTCCACAACCCTCAAATATTTTGTGAATACCCAAGTGCCAACAGGGGAAAACTAAGTTTCGGCTAACAACCACAAACACCACTCCAAAACAAAAGGCACCCAAGAAAGGGCAAAACCCCCTCTCATGCTGACAGAAAACAGCAAAGGTCCTGACTGCCACTAGCCAGGCTAGTAACTAATGAGTAACTTGAAATGCAGGTGGGTGGCCGGTCCACCAACAACCAAGACAAACAACACTAGGCAGAGTCCATAATGTGACAGACACAAAACCACTCACACGGAATTTAACCAAAAAGGGCAACCTACACGACCAAAAGAAAACGAAACCATATGTGAGGTTAGGTTGCCTCCCAAAACTCGGATGAGATGCCATGAAAGCAGTACCGTTCCATACCAGCACTACAACACGACACTCACCGAAACAAAGCGAATTTCAAAATTGCTCAGATTCCAGAGCAAGACTGCGCAACAACATGTTTGCTACCACAGCGAAACATAAGCACAAAGTGCCGAAACGCCACCGAACACAAATCCGAACAAATGCCCAAAATCATAAAACAAAAGGTGATGCGAGGACTTAAAAATGTTCTCACAAAAATTAACGAATAGGCAAATAAATTCCTAACAAGAGGTGAGGTTACATTACGAAGAGAGCATCAATGAGGAACACTAAAACAGCACTGCATGAGAGCCACCCTGATTTCAGCCACACGAACAAGGTCTTCTCAAATGACGAGAGCATGAAAGCGTCAAAACTACAAGAAAACGAAAACAGACAGAAAAACGGAAAAGAAAAATATAACTGTAAAGAAAGGTTAATAAGTGACTCTAAATTAGGATACAGAGAAGATACTACACAACAAACACACCTGGTACACTCGAACAAAAGGTAACATTACTTATTCATCCTCAATTACTATTTAAAAACACAAATTCATCCAAATTAAATATTTTTCTCTTAAAAGAAGCATAATCAAAATTACACATGTGGTTCTGTGATCTCCCAAAGAGTATGACAGTTAGTTTTGGAGTGACAGCAAAACTAAGTGTCAATTCAGAGAGTCTGTCAGCTCTCAAACTATATCAAATCCTAAAACGCCAAAGGAATTACATTAAGTAATTATTTTACTCAAATACAAGTGCACCAGAGTATGAATGTAAACCAAGGGCAAAAACAGCTAAATCATTAACGACAAAACACGAGAAATAAAAACTAGAAATCAGAATGAAAAACTGATCAGAAACCTCTTGTATGTCCTTAACAAGCAGGTAAACAGTAATGAAAATTTAAAGATAAGGTTCATCACACTAGAATATATGTTCACACAATGTAAACACGAGTGAAAACCAAAATACGACAGCAAGTCACGACCACAAAGGACATTCTCAATTAGACGAGTGAAATAAAACACTAAATATAATCAAATATCAAAATTCACCAAAATGGGTCAAGAAATAAAATTCACTCCAAAAAAACTATGCTTGAATAGTTATGTAAACAAAATGGGTCAGTAGCTATGGCATGCTTAATTAAACAAAATTTACTAGATTTAATTAAACTAAACAACTCTTAACACAGAATCAGAATAAATGTGGTTATGAATAACACATTTCCGGGATACAAAAAGGAAAAAAAAAACAAATCTTGCCACAGCATGGGGCTATAAAATTTATCAGATTGGCAACACTGCAACAAATCACAAAAAGAGCAAAGCAAAATTCACCAAAAAGGACAGAAACAAAACCTCAAAAAATGTGTATAGAGTACGCAAAATTAACACTAGACATAACCTCACAAAGGACACACCAAATGTGTGTGTCAGTGTCTGCATGCCATGAATGCAAATCCCACACCAAAACCAAAGCGTAAAACATGCAAAAGCATGTACAGTTGCGCACATTCGCAACATACTAAGCTCTGCTACCACTTATTGCTGTCTATATTAATCGGTAGTAATAAGACCATGCGAATGCGAACACATATTATACCTTGTGCCAGGGTACAGAGACAGGGCCACACAAAAGACTCACTTTCAAAATGTTACCCCAGCACAGGCACAAGTCGTTAGGATAGTGGAACTTGATGGTTACAGGTGTGTACACAATAACTTACACAAAATACGCAATAAGGAATGAGACAACCAGGCCGAACTCTTAAGAGCTCATGAGTAGTATAAAAATGCCGATTCGAGCGCAGCTCCCAGTTATCAGAAAACCAACGGTGAATTAAATGCTCAAGCCATCAGAAAACCATCATAGAAATTTCCTCTTATATTCTCTGATCCAAAACATCAAATGCCGATTCAAGCGCAACCGCAAAAAAGTGACTCAAAAAGTTGTGTTTGGGAGCAGTTGCAAAAAAGTGGCTCAAAAAGTAGCATTTGAGTGCGTCTACAAAAATACACATAAAAAGTTGTGTTTGGGCGCAGTTGCAAAAAAAAGAGTGGTTCAAAAAATTTGAATACATAAAAATAAAATGTTGTATATAATAAATGGGCACAAATAAAAATCAACTGACGTCTAATATGATAACACCCATGGCAATTAAAAAGTCTAATGCAAATGGTAATGTTTGGAAAGAATATAAATTTAAGAAAGACTTTTTACAGAAAGAAAGAAGAAGAAATCTCAAGAGAAGTATGTCAAGTGTGAGCCTTGTAATCACTTTTACAAACCATCTCTCATAAGAAGTCATCTTAAAAGTAGATTGCACAAAGGTCTTACACCAATACATAATAAATAACATGAACCAACAAATGCATGGGAAATTTTTAAAGTATTACAACATTTAATATCAAAACAGAAGTTCCCACGAGAGAAACAAGTGAAATGTGAAACGTGTAGTCACTATTACAAACCATCTCTCCTAAGAAGTCACTTGAGAAGTAAAGTTCATAAGTACACACCCAGATTCAGTGTAGAAGAAATCGAAACAGCATTTCAAAGTAGGAACATGACTTATGCTGTAAAGAATGTGAATGCAAACAAAGACCCAAAGCATTTCCTAAACAATGTAAAATAAACTGTCACAGGACTAATTAGTAAACATTAAAATCACTCAAAGTGAACATGAAATCCTTCACTGAGTACAAAAGGGGAATTGATGAGAATATTGAATATGTAGAAAGCTCCTTTAAAACAAAGAACGAAATTATACTGAAATCGACTAATCTGGAAGAATATTATACCAACCGCATATAGAAAATCATAGCTGAGATGGTGGCTTTCGAAGCAAAGGGATCTCAGTGGGTACTCAACAGAACATTTAAACTAGAAGTGCGAATAAATTAATATGTACCATTGAAGGGCAGTTCTTATGTTGATCTCCCAGAAAAAATCAAAACTAAACAGGTGGTTATTAATGTTACGAACAATGATCAAAAATGTTTTTTGTGGTCTGTTCTATCTGCATTGCATCAAGTACAAAAAGACTCTCAAAGAGTGAATAAATACATAGCTTACGAACACGAGTTTGATGATGCACTTAAGGGTTTAGAATTTCCAATTAAATTGGATAGCATACCAAGCTTTGAGAAAAGAAGTGGAATTTCTATTAATGTATACGCATAAGAAGAAAGAATATGGCGGTAAGAAATGTATAATCTGTCCAATAAAAACAACAAGAAATAAGACGGATAAACACATAAACCTACTCTATATGAAAGAAAAAGAGAACGACCACTACTGCTGGATAAAAAGTCTTTCGAGACTTATCGCATCACAAGTAACAAATAATGGTCACAGAATATTTATATGCGATAGTTGTTTGCAACATTTCTACTCTGTAAATAAGCTAAAAGATCATGAACAAGACTGTCGAGATCACGATGGTGTTAGAGTTGAACTACCATCTAAAGGAAAAAATTACATATTAAGATTTAAAAACCAAAATCATTCTTCGAGCATTCTGTTTGTGATATATGCTTATTTTGAATGTTTGCTGACTAAAATTTAAACTTGCAACCAAACCCCGACGAATATTACACGAAACCATACCAAAAACACGAGCCTATTAGCTTCTGTGACTATGTAAAATACGAACATGAATACTATAAACCACCAGTAACGTATGAAGGATCTGATGCATCTAATATATTCTTAAAATGCTAATGGAAGAAGCAAAGTCTATTGGTTATATATACACAAATAAAAAACCAATGCTTCCAATAACTCAGAAAGAACAAATTGTTTATGATACAATTACCCATTGTCATGTATGTGAAAAGACTTTGAATGGTGATTCTGTGAGATATCATGATCATCTTACAGGAAAATTTAGGGGAGTTGCACACAGAGATTGTAACTTATCGTATAGAAATCCATGTTTTGTCCCAGTGTTTATACACAGTCAATCTGGTTATGACACACATTTATTCAAAAGAGATCTTGGCATCGATGAAAATAACATTGATCTAATTCTAAACAACAAAGAAAAATATATTTATTTTACAAAACATGTATGTGAAAGTGTAAATCATAGATTAATTAACTCATTTAAATGTATGGCTAGCAGTATCGATAAACTCTCTAGCAACCTTTCCAGAAGCCAATTCCGAGAAACATGTAAGCATTTTTCCAATGAACTTCTTGACTTTGTTATAAGAAAAGGTGTTTACCCATATGACTACATGGATAGTACTGAAAAAATTTTGCAAGACATCACTTCCATCCAAATATGCATTTTACAACAAACTCAATAAATGTAGCATTACATACGAAGCTTACGAATTTGCGAGAAAGGTGTGGGAAAAATTCATCATGAAATCTCTAAAAGACTACACAGAACTCTATAACAAATCTGATGCATTGATATTGCCCGATATAATGGAAAATTTTAGAGATGTGTGTCTCAAAACATATAAGCTAGATCCAGCATGGTATTTCACAGCTCCAGTGTTAGCATGGGATGCTATTATCAAACAAACTAAAATAAAAGTACAATTATTAACAGATTATGACATGATTTTGATGATAGAAAAAGGTGTTCATGGTGGAATTTCACAATGTTGTAAGCAATATACTAAAGCAAATAATAAATATATGAGTTCTTATGATAGTACAAAGGAAATCTTTTATCTTACATGTCTGGACACCAATAACTTATATGGATGTGCTATGAGCCAGTACTTGCCCTATGGTGGGTTTTAGTGGGTAAATACAAACATGGATATAACAAAAATAGAAGATGATTCTAGCAAACGTTATATATTGGAAGTTGATTTGGAATATCCACATGAACTACACGATCTTCACAAAGATCTGACATTGGCACCAGAGAATAAAATACCATAAGGTTCAAAAAATTCCAAACTCTTAACTAATCTGGGTGGTAAAGAAAAATATGTATTACACTATGTAAATCTTAAGCAATATCTATCTCTCGGAATGAAGTTGAAAAAGATCCATAGAGTTCTGGAGCTTGATCAATTAGATTGGCTCAAGTCCTTTATTGATCTAAACACAAATATGTGAACAAAGTCTACAAATGACTTTGAGAAAGATTTCTACAAGTTAATGAATAATTCCGTTTTTGGAAAAACAGTGGAAAATATTAGAAACAGAGTGGATATATGGTTGTGCACAAGTTCTAAACATATTGATAAACTAGTGGCTAAACCAAACTTTAAAGATAGAACTATATTTACTAACTCTTTGGTTGCTTCTCGTATGATTTAAACAAAACTGGCTTTAACGAACTCATTTATGTTGGAATGAGTATACTTGATCTATCAAAAGTCTTAATGTACGATTTTCACTATAATATAATGAAACCAAAGTCTGGGGAATATATTGAACTGTGTTACCAAGATACTGATTCATGCATCTATAATATAAAAAAACCAGACTTCAACAGTGACATGAAAGAATTGGTCGATCATTTTGATACTTCTGACTATAAACAGATAATCCATATGGTATACCGTTAGTTAACAAAAAGATTATTGGCAAAATGAAAGATGAATGTAATAGAAAAATAATGGAAGAATTTATTGGATTGAAATCGAAAATGTATGCAATACATGTGAAAGATGGTGTAAAGAAAAGAGCAAAGGATGTGAAAAACACGTTAGTCAGAAATGAGATCAGACTACAAAAAGTGTTTGTTTGGTAAAAAAGTATTGTACTAAAGTATGAATCTTATTGAAAGTTAGAAACATGAATTCTATATGAATGAGTTGAGAAAAAAAATCATTAAGTACCGAAGATGATAAAAGATATATTCTTAAAGATGGCATTAATACACTACCTTGGGAACACTACAAAATTGAAAAAAGAGTGATACTATGAAAGAGTAGTTGCCCATCACGAAGCGTGAGTTGCCTTATCACTGATATTGTTTGCGACAGACAGTTTGCAACAGCCGATCGACTTGGAGTAGTGTTTCGAGACGACATCTCATCGCGAAAGGTCTCAAACTACGCAAAGTACACCACATATCAAAATTGTTCGCAACGTGCAAGCTGTAGGGAATGAACACAATGCAATCTCTCATCGACATTGTGAACAATGAGCTTATTTACAGCGCTAAAAATGTGTATCTACGAAGAGAATAATCTGTGGTTCAAAGCAAAAGACATTGCGAGAATCCTCGAGTATGCGAATCCATGAGAAGCAATCAGAGAACATGTTAGAGAAAAGCATAGGCAATCATACACGGATATAGGGAGGAGCGAATCACTCCACTCTTTGAATATGCAGCCACACACCATATTTATCAATGAATCAGGCTTGTACGCATTGATCATGAAATAAAAGATTGCAGCAACTGAAAAATTCCAGGAGATGCATGTAGTGTTATCTTTCAGCAACGTCAATCCCGTATCGCGGTACAACCTAATGAAAGAGCAGTTGTCCATCACATAGCTAGGCAACTGTTTCAGTACGACGATGAGTTGCGATGACCTCATTGCCGATATCATGCGCATAAAATCGTTCGCGAGCTTAAAGGAAAGCATAACAAAACGCAATCGTGAACATCAAGCTTATCTACAACCGTAGAAAGGTGTATCAACTAATAGAATAATCTGTGCTTCAAAGCAAAAGATGTTGCGGAAATACGTGGATATGCTAAAACAAAACAGGCAGTTATACTAAATGTCGACATCGACGATAGAGACATCCTTCGAAACTTGCGTATACAAAAGGAGTCTGTGCGACAGAACCTCTTAAATTCCCATTCCCACATGTTTTTTTTTCATATCCCATTAAAAACACTCTTATAGCGCTATTAAAGAAAAATGATATAACAGTAAATTATTTTAATGGATAACCATATATTAAAAACTAATAACCATGCATGTTTGCACACTATTGGACTTTGGTGATTTTTTCACTTTTAACATCATAAATTAGGTTTCTTTGGCTTACTAGTACCACATTACAAATAGTTGTAGCTAATATTGGTTTATTAAAATCAACTGTAAGTTTCAGATTAGTTCGATCTTTTACAATAGTGGATTTTCTGTAAGAACAATCAATAACATACAATAGTCTTCTCCCAATAAATTACGCAGAGTTGAAGCACAGTTCATTATTACGATAAGGGTATCTAGTTTAATCTTTGAATTTCTAAAATCATTGTAAGCATTATACATATTATCGAAAATTTTATCATCAATGTTTAAATTCCAATTCTCTTGAGGAAACCCTTCATTCCATCCATTCTTAATAGAAATATTTTTGACAAAACAAGATTCAAACATTGAACCGTGTGTGAATTTTCCAGGATGTTCTTTTGTGTCTTGCTAAAAACCTACAATGACAAAGCCTGACATATCGAATTGGATTGAATTTAATTGATCTTTTGTATCAAACTGAAATGAGTTTGCATTAGTAGGTACTGGTTTTTCAAGACATTGCCAATAATTAAAACCAATTGGAATTTTGGGGTGTTTGTATAATTTTGCTTTAATTTTGTCTCCCTAAATAGGATCGTATTCAACAATTGGCCACAGAATTTCCAATTCCTCAATAACAATTTTACCAGCATCTGGTATATTATCAACATCATCAGATCCATCTGCTTTCTTTGGGGGTCTTCTGTATAAAGAAACATCATTAATAGAATTTCGAATGAATGTGATCTTGTACCCACCTTTCCAGAATATTTCAGTGCAATCTCTCATAAACACAAACAAATATCTTAATCGATGGGTAATTTCGTAAAGCATATCTTTCCTAACATACTTACCTAGTTCTATCCCCGACATTTGGAAGTATGCTGATTCTGATTCTGAGCATAGCAATGTATGCATCATTGTTGAAGTGATGCAGGGTTGTCAATACTTTCGATTAGACAACCATGTTTAGAGATGTCTATTCATGAGAACTGGAATGGGAAGAAATTCTCACAATGATCAATAGTTGAAGTTTTTTCGTAATATGCATTTGTATCTCTTTTAGTTAGCTTATACTGTTGGTATACATAAGCTTCATTCGGATGTAAAAATGCATCATCAATAGGAATATCAAACTTAATGTGCTTGTTGTATTCATTCAAATTATTTTTTGTTTGATCGTTTAGCAGAAACGACTAATGCTCATAACTTTCAATTTTTTGTTGATCCATTTATTATATGGAAAAAAAATTCCTAAACAACTTCACTTTTCTTATCAACCCAATAATTATGACTAATCAAAACCTATCAATTTAATTAGCATCTTACTTCCTTTTCTTCACAAAACTTTTTCCACTAAGTAGTCTTTATCATATTTGGTTTTAAGCAGCTCTGGCTCATAAAAAATACCTTTAATAAGTTCATTTTTTTAATATTTTATTCTAAATGTCGTGGGGTTTGTGTGCAATACTTCACACACTTCAAATAGTTCAGTGGACCAATTTGGTATATATCCTTTTTCAAACAAATTTTTACTTTTATTTATATGAACTTTATCTCCTATTGCAAACTTTGTTTTAACCATTTTTCTTTTTCCTCCATACATGTTGATTAGAATAAAACTTTCATTCTTTGCATTTACATTGGTGGGTTTCATTCCGATTGTACAGTGAACAGTGTTATTGTATTCACTTCTTAATTTAGGTAATATATCCACCCTATTATAGTTTCCCTGCATAGTAAATATCTTTCACATTTTCTCCTTCAATGTTCTATTAAATCTTTCTATGACACTAGCTTTCTTTTAACTGTATGTTGAATAGTGTGTTATGTTGTTATTGGCTATTAATGCCATAAATGATTTATTGTAAAATTCTTTCCATTCGTCTGTTTGTGAATGTATGGGTTTGCGATCATTCAAAATAGTTTTAAATGCTAACATAATATTTTCACCAATTTTATTATTGATTGGTATTGCCCATGCATATTTGGAAAAAACATATAATGGTTAATATATATTTAAACCCTTTGTTAATTCTATGTTTACCTTTTAAAGTTCCAGAATTCATCTCAACTAAATCACCTTGCCAAAGATGATCCATACCAAAAGATAGAACAGTTCTTCTGGGGAAGTGCTTTCGTATTGGTTTATGAATTTCATTTACAATATCGTTTTTTATACTCCCACCAGTGAATATCGAGTTGTTGGTAACACTACATCTACAAACACAATTAATTCTTACTTTGTTTTAATTTATAGGTTCATATGAACCTAGTGTATTTTTCATACATTTGAGACACTATACATTTAAGTTATAATTGTTCATTTTATATATTTATATAATAAATGAGACAACAAAAAATTGTAAACAATATAGAGAAGAATGTAGAAAGAAGAAGACAGCTAATTGAAAAGATTAAAAACTTTTAGAAAATTTCCCAATATGAATATGATAAAAATAAAATACACGATCAACCATTGATAGATGTGATAGAAGATTTGGGGCAAAAAATTGGCCACATAACAAATGAGAATAAGAACTTAATAAAAGAACTTGTTCCATTTGCTGTTAAGAATTTAGACTACCCACAAACACCAACAGAAACATCTTTTGAAAGAAAACTGTTTGGTTAAACAGGCACCAATGAATGCTATGACGATGGCATTAAACGAATTGGCGATGACGATAAATGCTATGACGATGGTGTTAAATGCATGATGATGATGATGATGAATGCTATGACGATGGTGTTAAATGCATTGATGATATCAGTGAATGCTATGACGACGAACGCTATGACGAAACATTGGGGGCATTTGAAAACTGATATCTCATAGTTACCTATCTACTAAACAACATTTATTGATAAGAAAGTGGCCGATTTCTTAATTGACTGAAAAGACGATGTTTTTGGACTAAAGGCGGATAAAGGTAGATTGTATTTTGGTGATAGCGAAGTAACATTCATCAATGACAAATTTACTGTAAAAGGCCGAACATACACTGCAACCGATGGTTTGATGAAATTACTAACTAGTAAGAAAGTAAAAGAAAGCGACTACACTGCAACCGACTATGAACACCATAGTCGTTAGTTGTATCCTATTAGATACAAACACAGTTATTCAAAACCATGATACAAACTTGGGAACACCAAAATCGAGTAAAGGGAATAAATGGGAAATTATTGATAAACCTATTTACGATTCGATTAAAAAGAAACGTCCCTCACCTAAAAAGGGGAAAGGTATAAAGAAGTATACAGACTACCACAAAGAATACATATGGATGGATGATGTTAGGATGCTTATTGATCGACTTCTCGATATTTATGGCGAAGAGAATGATGGAAATGATAACTATTACAAATAAAATGTTGGAATAATGAACATGCTCAACAGCAAGTTTAATGACTTTGTTGTGATTAATCCAAAAAGTATGCCATATCTGATACAAGTGTTAAACACAATTCCACATACTGTTGGGGAGTCGGAGCATCACGGGATAGGGTTACTCAATGACATAATAAATTCACTACCTTTTGAGTTGCATGCACCCGGTTATCAGTACTTAGGTCCAGGTACCTGACTAAAAGAGAGAATTGAGCTTGGCGATAAACCCATTAATCCACTAGGTGCAGCTGCAATGGAACATGATATAGCTTATCATCATCATAAAGATCTAGCTGAAAGACATCTAGCTGACAAAGAACTAGAAAAGAAAGCATTCAAAAGATTGTTAAGTTCAGATGCTGATCGCAATGAGAGATTGTGGGATGGTATTAATTGATCTGCGATGCATATTTAACGTAAGCTTGGTTGGGGAATTAAAACGAAATTATAAAAAATTTGTTATAATAAATGAAAGTAAAAAACATAGTATTTCAAGTTCCTAACGATGAGTTGAAGGGTTTGAATATTTATTCTTTCCTAACGAAAGACCAACTGGATTGTAAAAACAAGATATTAAAGGAGGAGAAAGGGATGACTATCACAATTTCAGTTCCACAGCTTAAGAAAATGTCCAAAGAAATTAAAACTGGATATGGTTTAACAGTTCACAAGGGTGGATTTTTGCCCTTAATTTTCGCAGGATTGGGAGCTCTAGGAGCGTTTGTTGGTGGTGCATCATCTATTGCTACATCAGTAATTAATGCTAAGAAGTATAACCGAGAATTGGAAGAACAATCCAGACATAATTTAGCTGTGGAGGAATATGGCAAGGGATTGAAGAAAGTTAAGTGGGGTAAGAATGTTAAAAAAAAGTAACTCCACTCAGTAACTTTGACATTGATAAAATGGCTAAAAAAATTGAACATAAAAAATTTTCGGGCCATATTTATGATCGATGAGCTACTTAACACGCCACTCGATAATGAATGTGGGATTGTTAGTCTAGATATTTCAACAAACTCTGGTACATACTGGGTATGCTATTGGAAAAAAGCAAACAACAAATATTATTTTGATTCATTTGGCGGAAATCCACCACGACAATTAATAGCATATCTCAGAAGTAATATTTTTATAACGATGATAGAATTCAAAATTTCAATCAAGTAACTTGTGGTCATTTGTGTGTAATTGTGCTAAATCTCTTTTCACATAATTTTAAATTTCCAAAAATTATTTCACTATTAATAAACAATGGATATATGTGGAAAAGCATTAATGAGGTCTTGGATTGAAGATCAAATTAAAGAACACACGAACAATGATACAACTACTGAGAAGATAAATCCTAATGATTTTGTTTCAAACACACAGTTCAACGACTTTATAGTCACACTGACAAGAAATAAAATATCATTCGATAAAACCTATCTACTTACTTGGAAGTAGATCAAAATATAGGTTTTTGAAAAAAAAAACTACGAAAACATGTGGGAGATCCCATTGCACCGATGGATGCAATCAATTTAGAATACTATCAGAAAAACAGAATTAACATTATTCGTTTAGTTGGGAAATACAGTTCAAAAGAAAACATATTTTACTTTGATAATCGATTAGAATTTTTTTATGAGATATGGAACTATAGTTGAAATAATAAAACCAGAAAAAAATAAAAGTGCTATCAACTTAAATAATCAACGGAAAAAAATTGACATGTATAAAACTTTTGAAGTATACCCTGATGATATGATATATTTTAAAATATCGAAAGCCCACAATGTACCCGGAGGTACAACTGTGTTTATTGAAATAGCTATGGTATATGAATACGTTTAAAAAGATCAGATTATGTTACTTTTTAATGGAAAAACTTCCATTAAAAACTTACTTCAAATCTAAGGATTTAAAATGTCTTTAATTTTATTATGGTACTTGCCATTATTTAACTTACGAATCATATATATTGTAACAAAATCATATTCATTATTCCAACATTTTGAACAAGTCTCCCTAAATTTCTCAAACGACATATCACCACAAACAAAATCACTATGAATATGTTTAAAATTTATATTGTCTTGTCTGAATATGCAAATAAAATTGCATTGTCTCTTATAAGCTACTTAGGTACTTTTGAGTATGTCTGGGCTAAATAGAAACAATCAATATCTTTGTGTGTTCTGCAAGTAAAGTAATCCCTTGCCATATTTTGATTTTCAAGTATGATATCATCGAAAACAACTACAGACTCTTTATGACATTCATTTACATCAACAATTTCTTCATTTGATGGAAAGAAGTATGCTATCGGTTCATTAAATAATTTTGATGCTACATCTACATCTTTCTTTAAATTGATATATTTTGGTTGGTCCAGACTTTTTGAACATACATATAGAGTACCAAAGTCCAGCCATCCCTGAGCATATATAAAATTATCTATCATAAGTGTAGTTTTTCCACAGTTATTAAGACCCACTATCAAACATCTAATATTATTAGGTAATCATTTACCATGACGTTTTGTCGATACAGTCTTGTCCAGTATTCTTATTTTAATACCCCAGTCTACATGTTTCATGTTTTTCTTGCTCATTTATTAATAGATTTTTTTAATAATATAATAAATGAGTAAAGTATTCAAACTAACAGATAACATTCAGTGTTGAAGAAAAGAGTACATTACCCTTTTGTGATAGAGGGGCACTTATTGGCTTTAGTTCAGTTCTATACTACTTATCTAATGCATAACATTATCTCTGGGAGCAATAAGCTATATTTTGTGGGTCAGAATGATATGGAATCAGCAATTGATATTCCAGTTGGTCAATATAGCTCAAAAGATCTTGAAAAAACTATAAAAGCAATTTTTTCATTTAGTGTAGATTCAATGGGTGGGAAAGAAAATGATATATCTTTAAAGCTGGATAAAATAACAAACATAGTGAAAGTAAAATGTATGCTTAAATTAATGTTTGGAAAACGGGGTTCAATAGGAAAACTTTTGGGTTTCATAGAAAATAAAACTCTGAAAGCAAATGTGGGTCATTATGGTGATACAATTCCAAAATTTGCTCCAATTGAAATAATAAATATACACTGTAATATAGTAAATTGTATGATATTAAAACATGATGAATATAATCATAGAGAAACTAACATAATTACTACTTTTAAACCAAGAACATTTGTATTAGGCGACACAATCTATTACGAACAAGCTTATCCATTATTTTTCCAATGCAAACAAATCAAGTTAATGAAATAATAGTTGGAATTAAGGATGAAAAAGGTAAATTAATTAACTTTCATTTGTCCGAAAGAAAAGTGGTATTAGAGATGAAACCATATATATATTTTGGGTTGGAAGTAGTCATATTCTATACATAATAACGTTAATAGGTTTTTTAACTATTAATGTTTAATGCTATAGAGATGAATAATATTTCCATAGAAAGTGGAATGGAAGATTTAGAAAAAGAATTCAATGTTTCAGCTACTTTAATATGTCGAATTTGGAAATGTGTGTCTAAATTTTTAACTAGACTATGCTGTAACACATTACCGATATCAGAGCGATAATTATGTTTTAATGATTCGATAACAATTAAAAATTTATAGAGATATGTGCACAAATTAAAATCAACGGATGTCGTATTATACGACGGCGATCATTTACTCTTAAAAACCGAATATAATGCATTAGTTTAACACCACAATCCGCCATTCCATCATATGCAAACCTTATACCTCCACAATTAACAGCATCTAAACTTTTTTCAGTGAAAATCTGAACATAGCTGTCTGGTATAGTTACTTTAAAATTTCCAGAAGTAATTACCACTTTGTATCCATACGGTGTATCATTTATTCAGCATGGTCTATGGGATAGGACTGTCCAATCATAAGTTCGAAAAGTTTCTTAAATTGTTTGGTACCGTTTAATATATTTAGCAACTGATCCATCTTTATTATATACAACATTTTATTTTTAAGTATTTAAATTTTTTGAGCCACTCTTTTTTTGCAACTACGCCCAAACGCAACTTTTTACGCGTATTTTTGCATATGCACTCAAACATTAAGTTTAACACAACTTTTTTCTAGACTACGATATAACCAAACGCAACTTTTGAGCCACTATTTTGAAACTGCTCTCAACCGTAACTTTTTAATACACTTTTTTGCAACTGTTCCCAATTGTAACTTTTGAGTCACTTTTTGCAACTGCTCCCAAACGCAACTTTTTACACATATTTTTGCGGTTGCACCCAAGCGCAACTTTTTGAGCCACTTTTTTGCGGTTGCGCTCAAATCGGCATTTGATGTTTTGGATCAGAAAATTAAGAGGAAATTTTTCTGATGGTTTTCTGATGGTTCGAGCATTTAATTTACCGTTGTTTTTCTGATAACTGGGGGCTGCGCTCGAATCGGCATTTTTATACTACTCTCATGCACTACAATTTGTCCAAAATGTGCCTGTGTATCAAAAATGCTGTAAATTATTTACTATGTGTCTTGAGTCAAAAAAAGGTTAATACAAAACACTTAATTTCCATATATATTAAGCAATCTTTCTAAACTATCCGCTACGGAGGTTCACTTAAATGTACACAATAAAAAGATTTTTTTGTAGGCACGACTTATACCTTTATTGTATTTTAAATATTAACAAAGATAAAAGCTCTGATGTTCAACAACTCAAAATATCTCAATAACAAGATAATATCATTACATGTATTATTTCACTCCATTTCTTGCATATATTAAACGGAAAGTTTTCCATAAAATAAAGTTAATTTTCATAGGAAAATTTTGCTTGGGGATACCCTTAGTTATCAAAAAAAATATTCATTAAAAATAAATAGTTACAACAAAAACAAGATGGATATGACGTTGCCTATAAGGTCAGTTTCATGATACCTGTTTTCTACACTGTTTTACATTATTTTTAATAACATATTATCTGATGCTCAAATATTTAAGAATTAGCAACTGTCCGAAAGAAGACTTTGTGTTGAAAACAACTTTTCAGGGCGTTAAACGTTTAAAAGTTAGTAATTCAAGAGTTCGTGTAGGCCTAGCAACATCACATGCACAAAATTTTCTAACTGCAAAAGAAGGTAAATTTTCATGGCCTTATTATCGAAAAGTAGCCCCATGATGGTACGATCCGGCGCAGACATGAGTAAATGCAAGTAGGACATCATGTGGTGAAGTTTCACGACATTTTCAATGCCACGCCAGGGACATTGAGCAGCAGATCACGCTTTCATAATAGCCATTGCCAAGCCACCAGGCGTCATGCGGGTACCACTACACAATTAACATAAAACACACGAAATAAAAGAATCGTTCAAAACCAATTACTGGAAAACATGACGGTAAAAATAACCTTCAAGTATAACTCACCCGCACCGGTCAAAGAAAAGGAACTACATATTTACTAGAAGAAAATCCGAGGCATAAAGCAAATGTTGGTCACGCCATTTATGTCTTGAAGAAGACCGAATATGACCTTGATGAGGGTGAGGTTTCGCGAAAATCTATTCGAAAAGTCGCCAATCAAAACAAAGTACAGTATTTCGATAATACCAAATAAATACTGACAAAAATTAGATTTTACTCAGGACCAAATTATAAAAACTATGAACTTAATTGATAAGTTTTAAATAGTAGTTTACTGATAAATAGAACACCTTTTTATTTTTATTTCTTAAAAATATTTAAAGCCTGTAAACGGTCTCGTTGCTAACAGCAAGAGCAAACTCTATAGTAAAGATGGTTCATTAACAAAATACAATATTAGACAATACTAAACTGAAAATATATATTTACTTATAGCAAGAATGGTTTATGACTGTTAATTAAAATAATTTCAGAGAGTTATCTCGTGAAAACGAAGCTTTAAGTACAGACAGGATTAATCTGCCACAAACAAAGTTATACGACATATATGAAATAAAACCTTTCTAAATTATATAAACAAGCCTACGCTGGAGGCTTTAGCCACAGACACAATAATTACAGGAAATTCGCATTAATTTACAGATACCTTTAGCATTTCACAAAATTAAACACAATTAGGTGCAGGAAATCCACAAAGTTTCGCCACGAAATTACAAACTATATTCCCAAAAAAGGGGAATACAAATGCACAACCGCAAAATTAAAAGTTAATGGGATGCAGACGCCGCCACAGAACACCAACGCACACACACTAAACGAGCAGGGAAACTTACTTTCCAAAAAGGGTCAAAAACTAACTTAAAAGACAAAATCTTACTTTCAACACAGAAAAAGGTTATCAAAAGCTAAATGCAAAAGATTACAACGATCGTAGTCTAAATAACTTTGGAAAAGCAAAGGGCAAAAAGCGCATTTAAACCAAAAGGTGCCTGAATCGCTCAAATCTGATGTGACGCAAGAAAAATTACTCTTTGGAAAATACAAAATTTTCGGAACAGAAACTTAAATACTCATCAGAGCGAACAAACTGGGTAGTGATTCATTGAGACGGCACAGTTTGTTTATTGGAAAAATTTTTATATTTCATATGTTGCTACTCTTATATATTAATGGATATCAATAATCGATACACAGGTTGTATTGTACGATTGTGGTTGTAAAAGTCACCGTCAGAATGTGCTTTACGCAAGGCGCGAAGTCGTGACCGCGAGGCAATGGTGGGAAAGGAGAAGGGAGGAGACGAGTTCCTAGATGTTCCGCTCGAGAGGGCATAAAGTGCCTAGACCCCGACCTTGAGTGTGTGTCTGCATCGCCTGTGAGAATAAGTCGCGAGTATGACCGGGACGAATGTTATAAAATGGCGTCACTGGTGCGTGACCAGCTGATAGATAATTGTATTGATGCTTGAAGAGCATTTATTAATGTTAACCAGAGTATGAACGTGTTCACGAAAGTAACTGTATCCGCTGGTTGCAATTGAGAGGAAAAAATTTTATGACCAATACGATAGTTACACACTCCCTCTAATTCATGTTATACCTCCTTTCTCCGGGACCAAACTTTGTGCTACCATACTCGATAATATTACGTTCTTCGCTGTCACTCAGTTGGAACAACGCTGCTCCTAACCTTTCCTGGCTCGCATCTGACTGCAGATACGTCTATTGAGATCTAGGCTCAAGAGAGATAAACACCGGTGGAACTTTCACTTGATTTCTGCGAATGCCAGTGCATGCAACCGGTTTTGCGTTGGCATTAGTACTGTAAGTGGCGCGGTTATGATGGCAAACCCCTGGATGAATTTGTTCAACCAATGTATCAAACAAAAAAAAAAATACACAGCTGTTTCTTGGTTTTTGGTGGTTCCCACTCTTTAATAATTCTTAAATGCTCCTCACTGGGATGGTCTCCCAGTGGTCTTCGTGTTGGTGTTACCGTTCGGTAAGTGATCAACTTTTGTTTGAATTGTGACTAACATGCTGGTGTACTGCATGGAAAACTTCGTGACAAACTGCTCCCAAGTCATCTGGTATTTGGTATTTGTCTTCCACTATAATCGTGCATCACCTGTCAGTTGGGCTCCTACGACACTTGGCCATTCTTCTCTTGGAACTCCATACCTCTGCAGTCGTTGCACACATTCTTCGATAAATTCCAGTGGGTCTTCCAAGCCTTGTCCCACAAAATTTGGGAGAATTTTGAATTTCGCCAGTGTCATTGGCCGGATAGCATAAGGAACTGAATAAAGACATGGTATAAGTGGTGAGGATGCAGCAGTAGGTTGCTGGGTCGGTAGGCATAGCACATTAGGTGTTGGTGGTGGTAAGGGTAACGAATGTCTTCGCCTTATTGGCTCGGTTACTTCACGTGCTACTGTTGTTTGCACTGGTGGTGATATGGTTATGTCTTTCAGTCCGGTTTATTGTCTTGTACATGTCCGACACTGGGAAGGTTGCTTTGGGGGTTTCCCCCACTCACGCATTATGGGGTGTGCGGAGCATGGTGTCTATTGTAGGTGTTTTAAGAGGTCTCTAGATCCCCAAAGTTTTGTCCACACATCCTTGTGTCACACGCACTATGCGCTGTGCTCTCTCTCGTGACAGTGTAATCCACTGGTGTTGAGCAATTACTATGAGTCCGCCCTTGGGCGATGCAACACTGCTAACACAAACTGTCCCATCCACGCACCGATTCTCTCCGCGATATTGAGGGCCTTTACCAGTTGTTAGTTCCAGCAACACATGCCGAATGCCAGATTTCACTCTTGTCCGTGTTGCTGTCGGTTGTCTGTCACTGCGCACGAATATCTATCTGATTGGCTGTATGGTGTTGGAATATTGGAATGTGCCCTAGAAGGCATCTGCAGATATTTTCTGACACTTCATATTCTACGAATGGGTCGCTAACCTTCATTTTTCCGCAATTTTTGCACATGATTGCATGCCATCCCTCCATATTGTACACATTCACGTACTCGGTTGCATGCCACAGCTGTTCGGCTGCATGGAAATCTTCATGGGGGCTTTATCTCTGCTGCTCGCATATTTGTCCCACGTGCATGGATAATGTTTATGGCGCAGTTGGTCGTAGATGGTGTGGGGGCCTGGCCGAGCACGTACTCTTTCCCGCTGCCCCCTCCCCCTTTTTCGCAGTACGTGACGTGGATGACAGGAAAAATATATGAAAACAGTGTTGGGAGGGAAAATGTCCCTGTCACAGTTCCTGGAATCCAATGCCAATGATGGCGGCTTCCTCGCTCTCCACGTTCACAAACAACAGAAAAAGGCAATTCCATGTTTGGTCACCCATGTGGCTGCAGCGTTTAGCTACACAGAAGGGCGTCAAGTGACGCCTAGCGGGAATCGATGTGGTGAAACAGAAGTGCGGGTAGGCCAATCGACTGTTAAACTGGGTGTTCACAGGGTCTCGAGCGTGAATAATAAATGTCCATTGGGCGCCAGCTAACCAACGAGGGGATTCCACTCGGGCTAACACGGGACTCTTTGGTTGTGGTTTTTGGGTGCTCCAGAATTTTAAGTGAGGTTAGTAACATTTAATTTATTTTGGGACTCAAATTGGTTTAAAATTGTAGCAGCAGCAGCAAGGAAAGTGAGGAAATGAATGTAGACCTTGGGATGTGGTTTTCACAAGAAAATAAGTGAAAATTGTTTTGAGGTGAGTGGAATGTTGTTTACAGTCCGTCGGCCAAGTAGAATTGGTTAGAAAAAAACCTAGTTGGTGTTGGATTGTGATCACTTTGTTATTGACTGTTTCTGCTATGATATGTGACTGTTTTACATTAAAATGTTGGTGATTTTTACAATTTTTAAAGGATTTTGATTGTTTTAAATATCGAGTGCCAGTCCACAGATATAAGGATAGTGAAGAACAAGTGATAACTATCTAAATAACTGTATTTATGTGGTTTGAGACTACTTTTTGAGTTCTTTTTGCTTGGATATGCATGTGCTTTAAGAAAGCTTGTATCTATGGACTTGTCTAGTGTTTACATACAAGCAAAGGGCATGGGCCCTGGGGCACTTGGCGATGGCCATAGTTTTAATGGAAAAGTGGCATTAATTGTAGACTGATATTGTAACTGTCGCTCGAGTAATTGTCTCGGAAAAACAGTGCTCAAGCTAAGTTTTCCAGGCGGCTTAGCTCTGCGATATGCGTTGATGGAAGAACGACACAAGTTCCAGAGTGTTGGGTCACCAGCTGCTTTGAGGAGGTACACCTTTAAGGCGCTTTTTGTGTTATGGTTTCTGGGGGGCGAAGCAATTGGATAAGCGGTATGGAAGAAGGACATAAGTAGCAGAGTGCTGGGTTATTGGCAGCTTGTGGGGAGGTGACCCTAAAAATAATTGTTTTATATATCTTGGAAACTAAGGCTCATAGAACGAAACGGACAATATTTTTCGGTTTTTTAAAGCAATGTTTGTGTGTGTTGTCAACCAGATAAGACATTTAAAAACCTACCATGTCAGCCATTGTTTTGTTTTAAATTTTGCGTTTTCGAAGAAGCCGAGATAACAAGATAAGATATAAGAAGAGGCGAGTAGAGTTGGTAGAGGCTAATTGGAGACTGGAGATCCCCTATAAAAACAGTTTTTTGGCTGTATCTTTGGAACTAAGGTTCCTTGAGGGAAACTGATAGCCATCTCAAAAACTATGTCGTGCCTACCCAAGTAACTCATGTTACCAGCTACATAAATACTATCGACCATTTGAATTTGCCAATAAGGCTCTGCGATCCATTGTGAAAATACTTAGTTTATATGTCCTGAACCCCACCGGTCGATTCTCTGACGACCAAACTGCTGCTGAGTGTATATGATGATCTGAAGTAGGGAGGAAGGAGGATTACAGGAAAGGGGGTAAGGAAAAAAGGGAAAGGATAGAATAAGGAGGTAGAAGAAAGAAGAGGTCACTGAAATCTCAACTCAAATGACCGAAGCTCCACTTCGAAGATACAAAAGGTAGGACATGCACCAAATATCACCATCCAAACTTAATGTCGACGACTCGCCTTAATAGATAGGGGTCTTCAGGGTGCCCTCAAATACCCTAAATGTGCATGTATAGATACTGCGTCCAATCTCAGTCAACCAACCATTATTCTAACTTTACCACTTTGGGATAAAATGGAGGCCGCAAAGAGGTATAGAAAGGAAGAAGGGGGGATATAGGGCTCGGGATCGTGTAATGACTTCATAGAACGGTTCTATTAAAATTCCTACCTATGAATACGTCCACATGTATCCAGAAATCTTTCTCTATTATTATAAATTAGTTAATCTCTAGTATTACTGATGTACCGAATAAAACCTGGTCAAATTAGAATAAAATAAGAGAAGAGCTTATCACAACCTTCGAAATTCTAAAATTGATTGTCTACCAAGTTAGGGTACTGAAAACAAAAATGAAATTCACCAGTTTTATTAACAAATATCAATATGTATAAAAGTAATAATAACATAAGAAGTGGATATAATATCTTGTCTGCTGTAAATGAGTATTATTGTGTAATTTAATAACAAAGAATATTTAAACAAGTTAATGGGCACTTTCAACTCTCTCAAAAGTATGTAGAGGACAACAAAAGCAACTCTTTCATATGCTCGAGACAACATGAGCAAAGAAAATTATAAAATGAGACTGTAAACAGAGAGTGGGATTTTTTATAGCCTGAGAAAAATATTGGGTTATTCTTTAACAAAAACAGAATAAGAATACTAATTCATAAACATAAATAATCGAATGTCAAGCTTTTAAAAAATCAAAAATTTTAACAGAAAATAGTATCTCGCTAGACTAACTTTCCAAATGTAATCACTAGACTCTACTATCCATAACTGTGCACACACCAGACTCTTCAAATAACTCGTCACTTCAAAGTATTGGCAAGAGAAGCAGGAGTTATACTCAATTAAAATTACCTTATATTTATATTAACCTAGATCTTAAAATTAATTTTAAAAACTTGCACCTAGAGAACAAAACAATCGTGCAACTGCCAGGAGTACCAACTACTAACTCCAAATAAACAAAAGGACAAAAGAAGACACGACCAAACAACAATGACTCGTTACACACCACTAATGGACTACTTCCCTCTGAAAATATCATCTTTTACACCATGAGAAACAAATAAACTCACCTTTAACGATACTTCTGAAACAACAACCGTGACGGCACCTCTGGTCTCGTAGCTGCGTACACACAGACTACATCTCTGCTTACTCTCTTCCTTCTCTCTAAATGTAACTTATCCTAAGACTTAAATTTACAAACTTGATCCGGGCCATTCTTCCCGACCTTACGGAAAGAAATGACCCGACAAATCACTTACCTTAGCAGAAAGAAGATAAATCCACAACTTAACTCATTCTGGAAGATTGCCAAGCGGCTCCCCCGACTGCTGCTGGACGACGTACCCCCACAACCTCCATTCACTCCTACATCACTCACGCGACTGCACTCTCTTCACCCCTCGACATGACCTTCCTTTTGTCTGCTTCACCTCGTCTCAGCCTTCAGCCAATCAGTGGGCAGCATCCCCCTCTCTAGCCTCAGCCAGACCACAAAGGAGGTATGCGACTGCTTTCTCCTTTCCCCAGTACCATCATCACTCGCTAGGCTGGAATCAGCAGGAAGTCCTCCCCTCGCCCCTGGCACGATCCTAGCTTTGGCCAGCCACCGCTGCAAAACACGGCATCGTAGCTCGCCTCTAAACTTCTACACGGCGCGCAAAAATGTGCTAGGCACAGTTGGCGTCTGCTGAAGCCTCATTCCTCGCATACCAAGTTCCTACAAACTGTCATCATTGAAACGACCAGAAACGAACAAAACTCAAAAGAGAAAATTTCAGGCTTCCCTAATCGTGAATTGAAGATAAAATTAAATCAAAGCATACGAAAAATGATTCCCTCTGAATTTAATACTCTAAAACAATTCCCATCCTTAAAACTAATAAAATGATCCTCCAAACTTAAAATGTGTCCGAACAAAAAACCGAACTTTAAAAAAAATTACTACTAACTTTTAAGTGAATACAGTTACCCTCGCTCAACGATTTGTGGACCCGCACAAATATTCTTAAATTTACAACAGAAAGAAGAACAGTTTATTGTTTACAAATGATGAAAACTTTAAGTCTATTTTAAGATTAAACAAACAAAAAATATGATTGGTTAATAGGTAGGGGCCTACAAACAGCGGAAAGAATTAACTAACTGCTATTGCCAATCCGTATCCTGCTTGCCAGTTCATGTACGATCCTTGATTAAATTTTAAAAATATTTATTTCATCCTTGTGAATTTTGTTACTACAGAGTTATACAATATTAAAATTTACTTCTACCTATGCTTCTCTCATTTCAAATGTCCATCTTTAACAGTTACTCGATGTAATAATAAAAATTGTAGAGACCGACTTGATTGAACAAGGTGTCGTTCTGCACTACTGTCTGCATGCAATCTTCGAGGGCCCTCTTCAGTTCAGTTCACACCACAAAGAAAGAGAAGTCCAAGATTGGAGTCCCACAACTTCAGGGTTCTCCTTGACTGCTTGCATTGGTCAGCTGCTCACAACTAGATGGTTGCCTTGGTCTCTTTGCTATCTCATTCTTTATGGTACTGAAACAACAGTTGAACTTTTATTAGACATCACATCACACAATGGAATATACAAATCACTCTCAGGCCTAGCGACAAAACAACAAGAGCCAACAATTAACAATCTTAGCTTATTCAGATATGCATACTTTAAGTAGCATCCGACCTCTTAGTAATCTTAAGGAGGAGCAAGGTGCTAGCTACCACTAACCTTACACATTAAGCAATCGATTCCAGAAAACAAACAAATTACCCTCACAATACTTCTTCACTCAGCAAAACTAATTAAAGAAACTATAACTCTAGCCAACAGTTCAGGTCATCACAAACACACAACTTCTTAATGGCTGGTGGCTTCTCTAGCCGGCATCGGGATGTCCACAACTAACAAGGAAGTCCTTTTACACATTCACACTGATGGGCAGTAGTGAGTCCTTTTCCTGATGATTACGAAATCCACACCACTGGCTCTCCTCTTCCGGGTCCACGTACTGACCAAGGGCAGAAACTAGCCATATCTGCTAGAGCTGGTTTGCAACAACTGCTGGAGGGCAGCGCCACCGAAGCCATCAGCAGCACCGGAGTCCCAGGTCATCAGCGATGACCAAAAAATGAGTCGTCAACATCTGCCGCTTCTTCGAAAGCAAAAACACTTGGTTATTCAGAGAGTCATAGGTTCAGCAGTCAGATGAGAAGAGATGAGGAAACATCTCCCCTTAAGGGTTGTCAAAAAACCTAGCCTCTTGAATGCTGTTAATTCCAAGGGAGACAGCAAACAACTTACTCTCCCAGACTGATTGATTCATGCTTGACACCCTTACAGTAGATGATGAACGGTGTGGTTTTCTTCGAAGGCACCAAAGTCTGTGGAGTACACGCAGTTCATGTCAAAAAAAAACGGTTCATCCATACTAAGTGTTTTGTTTACATGATCACTATCTTCACCTTGAAGTCCTTTTCCAGTTCTCACTACACTCACAGCTTTTGTTGTCAGTCACACTGGCAGCACCAAATTTGAGGTTCACTTCGCTAATCGTTTCCTTTACTTCATGTTGTGTACTGCTTTGAGGATGGAGAACAAACCTGTTGCCTATTTCTCTCCCACCCACTAAGCCTGTATCGAAGAATTAACCCCAAAAAGAAAAAAATACTGAGACATTGATAATTAAAGCAAAATACTTGTTGATCCTGGCCTTGCGATTACACCTATAATATTACATTGTAGCATACTTGCCACTCCTCTCGATTAGGTCATCGTCTCAACTGGGGCCGCAATTTCATATGTACCAATATTACCATCATTGCTCCCCAAAATACTCAAGGCTTCATTCAGGTAAGCATATCCAAATCAAAATAGTTACATATACTAATCTTGTTTATCAAAAATTAATGTGACTTGTCTGTTTATACTTTTCACCTAAGCCTCTCAGAAAGAATCTTTAAATTCTTTCATTTACATGAGATTCTTTCTTTCATGACATATCGGCCTCTTTTCAAGTTGCTCGCAATCAAGATTAAAAATTTCCTCTAAATTTAACATGGGCAGTAATAGTATACACTTAACATCTATTTTCCTCAGTTTGGTAAGGTCTCTGCATAAGATCTAGTTAAATGGTCTATTAGAAGGACTCAAAACTCTCTCAGTCCAAAAATAATTACAAGCATCACAAAGGCTTATTTAACCAACTATAACTTGTCATGAAGAACACAACAATTAACTACAACTACACTATTCATTATTGGGCATCAGCCTCATCTTCCAATAATAATCACATATGATAGCCCTAACCTTATCACTTGTCCTAATGTGTTCCACTATGGGTCCCATAGGGGAACCACTCTGCTCCTCGGGGGTCGAACTCCCCTTCTTCAATCATCTAAGGCTGAAAATCTTCATAGCAAACATAGCACAAACATCACAGTAAGCAATACAATAATCACAGTAAAGCCTATTTCTAGCCCAAATATAATGTTTAAATTGGCGGATTCATATCTAGGCAACATGCCTAACCCATTCAAATAGGGGTTCCTAAATAGTATTACCAACAACATCACAATAACAAGACCTAAGGAAATACTTTGTTAATTACGAATTCAAAAATTTTCATAACCCACAGGGATTTCAAGACTTATACAAGGTGTATTACCTACGCTGGTATCTAAAGTAACATTCAAATGTGGGATTGCATTAGGCCAGTTCTCTTCTAGACAATCTTTAAACGAAGGGAAAACTGTGTGGGTAGACGTATTATGTGTAGAAAAGTGCAACATCTTAAACTTAGACCAAGCTGCTGGGATTACATGAATGATGTGAAATTCGGTTTTAGAGTTGTAATCACATGGATAGGTTTAATTTATTATAAACTCTCCATTTAACAAAAGCTTACAATCGCATGGCACTGCAATGTCTATAGCACCTGGGTTCTCATTAGTGTTCAACATCCTTATCTCGTTTTTAATAATTGAGCACTGCAATTCAAGTTTTCCTCTAGAATTAGTTAGAAAGTACCTCTGCTCCTACTTGTGTAATAATTAAATGTGAACCTGATCGATACTAAAATGCACACATTTCTCCTAGTCGTTCAGCTGTTGATTCATTAAAAACTGCTTTGGGACATAAGGCCCCCATCCATCATTGTATCGCCCAAATATCTTGGTACAAGGCACAAATGGTCCTGGAAGGGTCTGCATTCCTGCAATGCCCTACCTCTAATTGTGGTAATTTCATCTCCATTAACAGCAAGAAAAGTAGTCTCATGATGAACACAAACCGAGATTTTCCACCTAAAAGGGACGGCAACAAAATCATATAATTTCCACTCAACATTTTTCTTAACAATTGGCACTTTCATTCTTGCATACAAATTACTCTCGAAAATTTGGCATGAGCTAATTTCCAAATGATAGTGAAATTGTACCCTGTGTAATGGAATATCAAGTCTATAGCCATCCTTACTAATAACTTGTGCTAGGTTATCTAAATGATTCTTTAAATTCTCAGGTGAGACCAAAACTGCTGATAACTTATGTGACCTATACTGATCTAGAATTTCAATTCTCAAAACTGTATGGGTCTGTTTTGCCATAAGGGCTGCCTATAATAGTTGCATCTGTTGAATTTTTTAAAGTTCCAGCATAACTCAAGCTCTAACCCTTTCCAAAGATTCCCTAGAGGTATCGAAATATTTTGTTAAATTGTTAAATTTGTTTTGCACCTTACCAAAAATTTTTGCAATAGCATCATAAACCACAGATACCTGATTAGATATATTTGCCAAAGCTACATGATTAGCTAACACTTGCCTATTCATGCTTTCAAGTTGATCAGCTAACTGTTTCACATTCTTAAACAAACTTTCAACATGATTCTCAGTTGCAATATCGCAATACCAGTTTGCTAGCTCACCCAAAAAGGTGACTCCCCGTTTGGTTCGACTCAAAGCATCCTCCTCTACTAGGTCCTCCCCTGTTGCAGTATTTATCTGCTCCAATAATGCATAAGCCATTAACAATAAACTTTTCTGCTCCTTCTGAAGGTGGCAGAATTCTTTAAATCCTAGGTTTACACAAGTGAGATTTACTGTTAAAGTGCTCATATTATTTTCCAAAGTTTGGGGGCAAGTGGTTTGAAAACTAATAGGTATTGCAGACGTGTAGACTGTTACCTTAGTCAATGGATGAAAGTGCGCCCCCCCGACAACTCCCACTGGGACAGGTTGTGTTGCATCTGTCAGCATCCACGTTATTACTGCCAGGGAACACTCCAAAAAGGTCCTGACGGCCATCCTCCTGCTGGTGCGCTAACACTCTCTCTCTCCTCTCTCTCTCTCTCTCTCTCTCGGGACGAGACTGAATTCTTCTACCTCAAAGGATTTATGTTTTCTCTGAAACCACATTTTTCACAGCGCTAGTACACCGAACAAGAAAATTGTAGGGGCCTCCTTAACTTATACTATCTCAAATTACAGATTTCTAAGTTTACATTCTGCTAGACAATCTACAGCCACATAACCTGAACACATACATGCAGTAAACACTATAGAACATGATAACCTCTGTATCAAACACCGGTTGTAACATCAAAGTGTGGCCTACTTCTACCACACACACACACATCCTCGGCCTATTCGGTGGGGAACATGACTGCTACCTCTCGCTTGACAGTCATCGCCACCTGCTTTCGCTTCATCGAACCGAAAGCAGTTCCCTCACCAGGGCTAGACAAACAGGGTGGAGGTGCTCTATCCTCACACCTCTCTAGTGAATCTCCTCCTCGATTGGTCCAGACCAGGTCCATCATCTGCATCTTCTGCCATCCTTCGGCTACCAAATAACCAATAGACTTGAAATGACAACATATTAAATCAACATAACCTCAACAGCAATAACCAACACATTGACTTGTACACTTCTACTTATAAAACAGTTTCATTCTCTCAACATTCACTACTTCTAATCGTTGTTGCCCCTTCATTTTCTTCTTCAGATAGTACAAATTTGGAGACACTTTCTTCACTACTCATCACATGATGAGTTTGCAAAAAGGTTAGTGATGTTCGATGGAACGATTGAAGGATTGAGCGTGAAATTGTATACTAAGTTGGAAAATAAGATGGAGGTGGGGATGAATGACTATAGGAAGGAATTTATAGAAATAGGTGGGATTAATGCTAAAACGATTGTACAAGAGAGTTTAGAGGATTGGCTTGAAAAATTTAGTAAGGTATTAATTAGGGGTAGTAAGGAAGATAATGAAATACAACAGGTGAATGTTACTAGATTTAAGGGTAGGCCTAAATCTACGGTGGAAAAGATAAAGCAGGGATATTTAGAGAAGCTCAGCGATTATTTGAGAGATCCACTAGAGTCTTATTAGATAAAATCTTGAGTGTAACTTTAGGGGAAGAAAGGAAAATATTTAGGAATGACTAAAGAATAATTTCAACCTTTCTATGATAAGATTTGGGGAGTAAATATGAAGGTCAGTGACAAAATTAAGGAAAAGTCTAGGGAGTGTTGGAATATTAATGGATGTTTGACACCAATGCTGATTGAGGAAGTAGTAAAGAGGAGGAATAGAATGAATGCGAAGGGTGCACCAGCAGTAGGTGGTATCAGAAGAATGCATTTATACAAGCCAGGTGTTGTTGGAATAATTATATTATTTTTAATATAATTTTAAAATTCCAAAATTTTCAAACTTTGTGGGAAGGTATTAGAACTGTGTTAATACCAAAAGGGAAAGGTAAGGAAAATGGCGTGGAATATCTTAGGCTAATTAAAATTGGTAGTATATTGAACAGGCTATGCACGGGGTTGTTGCATTATAAGATTGAAAAAGAGATTGTTTTGAATGAATGCCAGAAAGTTTTTAAGAATGAGGCAAGTTGTTTTAACAATATAATAATTTGACAACTATTATTAAAAAGAGGGGAGAAGAAAGGGAGCGCATTTGTTAAGATTGATATTAAGAAGGCTTTTGATACAGTCCCACAGAGTACTGTTTTGAAGAGGTTAAGGAATTAGGGCGCCCCAAAAATAATAATTAATATTATTGAAGGAATGTATAGGTGTAATTTTACTAATATCGAGTTTAATGATAAGCTTAGAGTAGAATTCAGAAGGGGTGTCAAGCAGGGAGACTCTCTCTCCCTTTTACTTTTTAACTTAGTTATGGATACAATGTTATAAAAAAATGGAAACAACGTAAGGTATTAAATTAGAAGTTGGAAGTGTTTCAGTGTTAGCTCTTGCTGTTGATTTGGTTTTGGTATCTGATAATGTAGACAAAATGGAAAAAGTGTTGGGAATTTTAAATGAATATGTGACTGCTCGGGATGGAGGTATCGGTTACCAAGTGCCGGGTATGTCACCTTGTGGTAAAGAATAAAACATGGACTTTTTTACTAACTAAGTTTAAGTTGGGAGATGTACCTATTGAGTGTTTGAAGAGTGATGATCAGTTCGAATACCTGGGGTTAGTTATAGATTTTCCAATGGAAGGAATGATAAGTTCTTAAAAGACATGGAGTCTCAAGTTGAGTGGATTTTTGGTGCACCACTGAAACCTTATCAAAAATTATAAATTATGCAAATCAATTGGATTCCAATATTTATTTATTCCTTAGCGAAACATGGAGTGTCTTCGGCTTTCCTGGAGGACATGGATAATGTTATTAAGCAAGGAAACTTCAGATGGTTCTTTTTGTATACTGGCAAGAAAGATGAAGGATTGGGATTAATGAGAATTAAGGAGATTGTGAGTATGTTTATAATAAGACTGCTCGCTAACATGAAGAGCTCTAAGGATAAAGTGTTGTAATAGGTGTGTAAAGAAGTGGCTATAGGTAAACGAATTGATAAAGGGTTAGAAACGTTGCGCCTCCAGGAAAGGGTCGAAGACCGAATTATTGGGAATAACGAAAAGACAATTGAGAATTTAAAAAGAAAAGAAATTTAAAAGAGAACAAGGGAACAGTGGGGTGACCAGTAGACACAAGGTGAGGTCTGTAGGTTTTTAGAAGATAACCCAAAATCAAATGTGTGGGTATATACAACGGACACACTAAGGGCGTCATGGTCCCCCAAGACCATTAAAATGAGAACACGCCAAATGAATGACAGGGTGACATTGGCCTGGTATAAGTGTGGTGAGGTAATGTGTAGGCAATGCCAACAAACCTCAGAAACAACTGGTCACATTTTAAATGCTTGCCCTAAAACTAAGGAGGCCCGAATCCAAAGAATTAATTATGTAGAATGACAGCCCAGGAGTGGATGGAGTGATATGAAAATCGGACATTGGTTGAGGAACTCACCATCGAAGTGGGTGGTCAAAGATACAAACCAGACATAGTTCCAGCCACAGAGAGAGGAGTTTTTATTACTGAAGTGACAATTCGATATGAAAGAGAGGATAGTTTATTTAAAGCTGCTCATAAAAAATAGGAAATATATTATATATTATAAGATAGATAGGTGGCATGTACAATAATAAAATATATAGAGGAGTGGTGCCGGTTGTTTTGGGGGTGATGGGAATCATTCCCAAAGAAACGAAAAAAAATGTTTGGAAAAATTGGGTATTGGTACTTATGGATTGTATAAAAGCCTGTGTAGACATTAAATATGTATGCAGGAGATGAAGTGATAAGACTCTCGAGTCATTGTCTGTATTAGAAATTAAAATAGAAATGCCAGCATATAATTAAGTATTCGTGACTCAAGAACATGTGAACTCTGCCTTCCAGAAATTCGGCTGGGCTGCTGGTTACTGTTTTGTTGCACTCATTAATGATAAGTAACCTGCGATACATAACCCTATAACATTTGCCCACTGCCACATGAAAATCAACTCCGATGCCATACCTTTGTAAACTCGAACACTATCAAGAAATCATATACATTCTTACATCGAAACTTAGTTGTCAACATCAAAAAGTGTGATGTCGCCAACATTATAGCAGGTACCACGGGTAGATTTTAGGGAGACTGTTAAAATTGTACGTAAACTATATTCTGCTGCACAACTACACTAGCGTGCTTGTTACACTTTATTTAATCATTTATTTAAAAAAGAGTTCTCCATAAACCCTGATATATGAGCACTATATCTAAACCATGTGCTTACTGTCACCCATAACCGAATACTGGGCCAGGATCTCACATACTCAAGAATGGTTGTTTTATGAGAAAATTATTTGATTACACAACTAATACAAGCCAATAATAAACTAGTGAAACTTGATGTAAGACACATCCTGCTCTTGGACGAAGCACACTTTACTTGAACGACTTCACCTCATCTTGAACCAGAATCACCCGATGGGCAAGTCACCTCCAAATCAATATTGTAATGGAGGCAGGACACCTAAAGTTGTAAGAGCCTCAATGCCGCCATTAAAAATGTGATCTCTGCTTTTACAGTTCGCCTAATCTCTAAAGGAACCCGTCATGTCAATGCTCCACCCCGAAGAAGCGACAATTTCCACTTTGCTGCTCCCGCTAAGAAAGCCCACAAGGTTTGAACTTCGCAACACTGAAGGGTAGCCAGCCACCCAGCAGAAGATCACAGCCTCCACGAGTGCCTGAGAGCAAGATATATCATCGCCTCGCTTCATGATCCACTCCAGATGAGGATCCAGCAACCCATGTGTGACATCAGTAGCTCCACCCCCGAGAGGCGTGGTTGATTCCCTCACACCACTCTGAGTGCCACCAAACTGGGAAAGGAATAATTTCTTATAGTAAATCTCATACACTTCATCGCTTATTTTATCCAGGTCTCATTCACCGGGTGGTACATAAGAGCTTCGCATTTAATCAATTAAAAAGTTTTGTATTTTATTTCGTATTTTAATTGGTAAGAAGAGTGTGGTCCCACCTTGGCATTATTCTTTTAAATATGTATATAATAAACATATTTTATTACCATCCATGTTAAATGTTAATGTTTCCTCTCATCGTTTTAATAAACCTCCTTGTGTCCCTTGAGAAATTTCACTATAGTTGAAAGTGGCCTTTGTGATTCACATAAGGTAAAGCCGACTATGCGAATATCCACCATAAGACACATACACACATCTTAAGAGGCAAGCCAAGGTCTGCCAAGGTAATACAGTGTATTTGCACTGGCCTAGCTCGGGGATCCCAGAGCAATAGGTACTCCTTCTTCATCACGGAATCAGATATTTCGGCTAACTTCTTATTCCACTGGCCAAAGCATGGCCTGACTGGAGGGCAGAAGTGTTGATCTACTTGACTCTTGGTGGAAAAACTCACCAGAGAGACCGCTGTCGACGTGAGGCTCCTGTGTCTTTTAGTTGCATCCAATAACTGGAGAACGACTGGACATGAAGTTATAGAGTGGATCGTATTTAATAAATTTGTGCTCTTGAAGTACGCGATAGGCTACCCTTACTGGGTTTAGCCGTATGCTTTCATATTTTCTCAATTTTACTAATTCGGCATTATGCCATGTTCACGTAGAACTGGACCAAAACAAAAGCTCAAACAAGCACTCAAAATCCTGGATGCAGAAATAACTAATGCACCCACTTCAGAGGTAAGAGTGATTAACCCACTGTTCATGCCTCCTACTAGAATAGCAGGTAGAATACCATTGGAACACCTACCGGTAGTTCACTTCAACATTGCTATCCTGGGACTTGGTCCCACTCTTTTGCCTGAATCTCACACAGCACTCCTCCACCTCAACCAGTGTCGACCGCTGCCCAGCCACCGGCTGCCCCAGCGAGCCAGGCGGAGTAGAAGAGGGGGCCGCCACCTTGTGAACAGCAGGTAAAGTGTCGGAGAATAGTATTGTCCTTGTCTCTTGACTTCGTCCTAACAATTAAGCCAACTAGACACATGCTATATACCGGCGTCCTGCCGAAACTATAGTAATGCCTTGGGTTTGATCACTGTAGCAATGGCATCGCATTATTTGAATGCTCTGCATACTTCAGAACTCTTTAGAGTGAAAATAATAATAGGGGCTACAGTCACCAAGTTGCTGACCAATAAAAACACCCACAAAGCTCCCAACCAATAACCTGTTCTTCTAACAGGGGAAACCCGACCTGCAAAAGACGTAGCTAAGGGACTTGTGTGTGATTCTCGTCGACGTCAGGGATTTTCCTTCTCACTCATTTTAAACTTAGTGGTACTCCATATTCATTGAGCATTGAGGTTTCAACACTCAGACACCACCAACACTGGAGTTGGCATTGTGTCCAACACTTTTTGTGCAATTGATTTCACATCATTGACCAAAGTAGTTTAAAACACTTTAAACTTCACATGTGATTTGTAATATATAGTTATTTATTTATCATCATCTTTGTTCAACACCAAATTCTGTGAAGGTAACCTTTCTCACGTCTACTAACATAAACACAACGTTTTGGGCTACAGTCAAGATGGTCGCTAGAGTATCCAACGTAAAACCGTCATCTGCAGTGGCTTCACCTATGTCACAACATTCCAGCTTCTGTTTAACCTGCATGGCTAGTGCACTACAAGAACCAGCATTAAACACCTGAATATTCATTGAAATAGATGATTTTGGTTTCATTACGATTTTGGGCAACCAAATTCCTTACCGAAACAAAATTAAATCTGTTATTTTTATTTATTTATTTATTTATTGGTTTTGGTATACTACATTTCTGCATAACCCTGCTAATTATAAACATGAAGGAACACATGAAAAGAAACATAGATTATAATAAGAAGGGCTTCCTATTGTGCTCAATCAGCTCTGGACAGACCACACCAAAAAGTAAGTGTTTATAAACAACGATTTATAATGAGAATAGGCCACTATAAACTTCTACTACTTTACTTTCTTTAAAAAAATTAAGACGAAAGACGTGCTGGCAAACATGACAAGTAAAAACACAAATTTAATATTACGTTGACTGCTCTCAGGTTGATGGACCAGGATGGAACATGGGGTTATGTAGACTGGAGGCAGGGTTTTGATGATTGTTACCAGGTGGGTGCCAGCCCTCTTGGCGAACATGAAGTTGCTCTTTATCTCGGGTCGTATGGCCGATCGCCCCCAGCGGTTGTTCCTCTGGTCCCACCATCCTCTGTGTTACTGCAAGGGGTAATGATGGCGAAGTTCTGCTGTAAAATCCACTATGCCTCGACAAGTGAGGGCTGTTAGCCTCCGTCAATGCTTAACTCACTCCTGACTGGTGTTTTGGGCCCCCTCATGCTCGAAAAATATGTTACAAAAGATTGGTGGGTTGCATACTTGGTTTAAGTGGCCAAGGCGCGACCAGATATAAATAAACGTGTGAACTCTCGATGACAGCTATTTATTTATCAGATTCCCACACTGGGCAATTACATGTTAATATTCGCCTCTGGCTCGGCGATCTTCGATGCAGATAATAATCAAGACAAAGGTTACACAAAGAATTACAGATACGTTAAGTCCCTGGCATGTACAAACACTGGGGTGTGGGGCAGCACTCTCTCCGGGCTAAAAATGAAAAATGAAAGTTCCAGTTATTAAATTAATGACTTTTGCACGCTACATGATCGGTCTAAGTGATGAAGGCCCAGAGAGGCCCGATATGTCGTCCTCCCCACAGAGTGCTCGAGACGCTACTACTTCCCTTGGCGCCGAGTTCCCTCATTGGCCGAGCTTTGGCGTGTGATAATGAAAAAAATGTGTAATAAATAAAAATGTCTTACAATAAATGAAACAGTGGCTGAATCTATGAACAGATGGTTATGGCATACAACAATTACTCTTTTAAATAAAAAATAAATGTATTTAAAAAGAAATCTTAAGCAGTGGTTGAACACATTGTTGACATTTCCCTTTTCCTTAACAGCTAACCTTATATATAACATTTCTACCCTCCCAATCTGGCCCTAATAAAATATATTTCATTAAACTTATTATGTGTGTGCAGGCAGGGAAAGAGGTACTTTATTATTTGCAGCTTAAATCTAATACAAACACTCTAGAAATAAAAATGGCAATTTTATAGGTTATCTTGGCTGCATGGCGGCGTTACGGCAAACGGCGACGTGGACGTGTGACCACCCTAACCTCAGTCTCCTACCAGAGTACTGTCTCCACTACCGGCCAATACTGAGCCTACATAAAATAAAATATATCTGAGAAAACATTGTTGTAACCAAATGTAATATTATAATTAATTATTCTATAATTTTACCGATTGATACTAGTACGTGTTTATGTTTCACATATGAATTTCACTGTGATATGTGTTTGTTGACATATTGGTTGCACCTCACGCCAAAGGTAAACAAACCCTCCAATAACCCTAAAATTATAAATGTAACACTTCCTAGCCTAATATCTTAAAACTAATACATACACAAACCTTTGGAAACACAACATTATTTAAAATCAACACAAACCTGTATGTCACGTGACACGTTGCAGTAGTCACATGGTACGCAACACACAAAATGACAATTCAAATATTACTAAATAAAACACATGGCACTACACTAACAAGGAGAACACATACGCTGCACTGCACAACACAACCTAACAGATATCTACAAAACCCTTTAAACAAAACATTACTATTCTAAATACGAGTCACACACTGGTGTAACGCACTAACGCACACGCACATGTGGAACACTGGCTGGAGCTCTGGTAGCTCTCGCATGGTGATGTAGGGGTTGTGGAAGATGGTGCTAAGATATGTGTGTAACGGCCTAAAGGTGGTAAAACGTGGGAAGTCAATGTCAACATAATAAAAAAAAGCGTATTTAAAAGATGTAAATATTACTCAGAGGTATTACAAAAAAATAACACGAGCATTCAACAAGTTGGTGTTTGCAATATATTATGACACAAATATTGTATCAACAAGTGGGTTTGACATATCTGAATATTAAAGTGCAAATTTTAAAATTCACTTAACCACAAACTGCATGTTTCAAAAATATTAACTGTGAATAGTGAACAATCTTTTCACAAAAATTAAACAAATATTTAATAGCATCGGTTATATATTTTGCTAAAGAAATAACCTGTATAAAACGGGATCCCTTACAAAGATTTGAAATTCATTATGAATCAGCTGAAAATTCATTTTAAAAAATTTATTTTCATTTTTATTTATACTGTCCTCCTATCATTATCGTTTCAAATGATAGTGCGACCTTTAAATGAAAAGTTATGATGGATTCATATTCATATCTGTGCTCTGAAGAACACCCCTTGCGATGATCCGACTGGTAACATGATGAGAAGTGAGGTTATTTCCAACGAGAAGCTGCTCTGATAGCAATGGGAGCGGGATGAAGCTTGAAAGCTGGAACATGGAACGGACTACATCAGCTTCCCGAGTACAGCAAAAGAAGAGGGAATGGAAACTATGTTGAATCACATACCGGTACTTACACGTCTAAACAAAAGAACAGACGGGAACTTGGAAAATTAGTTTCAGTCGCTCGCCGATATGAATTTTAGGAAAAAACGGAGCATCTAACTTACCCATTCTGGTGGTTGGAAAAAGTTGCTTAGGTGTAGTACCTACTAACAGATATTAATAAGACAGCAGAATAAATAACTACATCGCTACATTCTTTTCTACATCACTATACATTTTGCAAACTATCAATTACATTGTAGTTGTTACTGAAGTGACTTGACGACTACATTCCTGCAGAAAACGCCAACTCTGCTACCTACCGAGAAAAACTTGTATGTCACTCCAAGTGCCGGTAGATGAGTAACGTGCCGAAAATGCGTACAACGAGAAGATGCGTCCTGTTAGTAGCGCTCTGTGGCAGCGACGTGGACAAAAATGTATTTCCAATTCTCTCAAGAGATGGCGCGGTGATGCACCAGTGCCACTCAGGGACAAAAAAAAATGGCTGATTTGATGAGTCCAGAGGGCATACTTTTTGTCGTGGCTAGAAATCACTATGGTCCGAAGCGGCTTTTGACAAGCTGTGTGCGGCCTGGAATTTAAAGCATAAACGTGACAGAAACGGACGTGATAGCAGCCGATGGTTCGTCTAACACCGTGCTGCAGCCACCGAGCTCAGCTCGAATACCGTGTGACTAAGTATCCCAATGGTCTTTCTCTTTTGGATGCAGGGGTGTAGGAACTAATATTTTCTTGGGGGGGGGGGGTCAGATGAATATAATGGTGTCATTGATTCCGTGTTAAATAAAACATAAATGTTACATTCTCCTCGGGTTCTTTTAATTAAGCGCAGTGCTACTGTTGTTAGAATAGGTGAGTATTTATTTGTACAAGCAATAGGTCTACATATACGATAAGAATAAACGTCTACTCTTAAATAATCATACATTTTCATACTTTGATAACATCAAAATTCGAGAACTTCGTGTGTTTATTTTCTTGTAATACACACATGTAAATACATAAATGCATAATGTAAGTAAAAGTCTAAATATTCTATTAGATAGTCATATAATAAAAAAATTATATTTCATGTTAACAAAATTCAAAACCTAATTTAAATTTGCATATAATATTGACATGATTTAAATTCTTCATGAACAATTATATCACACACACATTCAAACACTTGCATAATTCTGCATGGTGGGCTATTATATGCAAGGAGTAATTTACCTAAAAATTACTGTACAGTCACGAACAAATCAGTGCATATAAAAGTATTCAATAAGTTAGTAAAATATACGTCATTTCTCTTGTAAAAATTTTCTAATTATCTGAATAAAATTTTTACCATTTAGAAACCTTGTGTTTACCAAATGACTTTTTCTCTGATTCCCTTGAAACAAACTCTTTTAAGATGTCAGCAGTTGAAGAGAAGGCAATCTTGAGCCATGGATCTGAGCAACCAGTAAATGATTAAGTCTTCCTTGTGACATATTTGCTCTCAAATATGTTTTCAAGCGTCATGAATCACTAAAAGATCTCTCTGAAGCATCTGCAGAGGCTGGTACAGTATGGAATAAGCATTATCGATTTTTTTCACTTCTCCAAGCAATGTTTGTACCATTGCTGATCCGTTCATCAGTTTTCTTGCTATATAAACAAATCTGCTTATATTTTCTTCAGGGATGACAGTCTTCAACATGAGCAGTTGTGCATGCAGTAAGTCTGTATTGAAATCAAATGAATGTACACCTAACTCTAACTGCAACTCTTCTGAAGACAGAGGGCCTTGTCTGATAGACGACAGACTATCATTTTCTAATTTGACCAGTTTCTTCTTTCCAGCTTGATCAAATCTTCTTTTAACCACATTTACGAGGTGGTCCATAATTTCATAAATTTCTTTCCTTAATTTTTCTTTGGGTGTGAAACTGACTGAGGGACTTGGTGGTACTATGACAATTGTCTTCTCAACTGGTTCCTACAGATTTAATTTTCTGGGAAGTTATTGTGCTTCTTCATAAGTTTTAGAAAATCCTTTCTCAGATCTAATTTTTAAAAGAGTCAGCACGAGTAAATCAACAGCATTATTAGCACCTGCTGCACAGAAATCTGTACCTTGCAATACCTTTGCTAACACTTCACAGGGGCAAAAAATGTTTATTGCAGCTGCGATGAAAAACATTGTTTCCATTTTATGAAGCATTTTAATATAGCCCTGTAGAGCAGATTTTCTCTCGTTGGATGCATTTCCATTCACGATTTCTTCCACAGTTTGTTGTACACTTCCATAGTTTTGTCTAAATCTCTTCAACGAATGTACTCTGACAGCCCATCGTGTATGACAAATAGGAAGAAGGTGTTGTACGTTCTCCACTGCATCAGATTCTTGTATGCATGGTGGTAAAACCATGTGAGCATTAATCGACTTCCTTTTTGCACTCTCTAATAATAAACTTGTGGTACCCTTAACTATCATCAAAGCATCGCACATTCCTTCCTATTTTCTTGCAATTTCTTGCAAAGAGAGATCAAGAGCATGGTTTGAACAATGTAAAAAACAGCTTTTAAGAAATTCTTCACTGAGGTGTTTCTGTGCACCATTCCACTGACCCGACATATTGGCCATGCCATCAAAACAATGACCTCGCAGTTTGTCAATGCTTATTGTCATTCTGAGTAGCATGTCTTTTATACAGTTGTGGGAGCACTTGCTGCAGAATCTGGTGGATTGTTTTTCCTTCATACAAAATGCATACAAAGTTACAAACTCTGTCTCCTATACTAATAATTAAGAATGGAATTATTATAACTATTGTACGCAGTGACGAAAATTCTTACTTAAAGTTTCTTTATGAAAAGACGTAAATATGAAATGAATAGTTATACACTATTTAAAATGGAACATGTGTTTGAGACTACAAGCTGGAGGGGCACTGCTCCTCGTTGTGCAGAATTGGGGGTAGGGGCATATGCCCTCTCTGCCCCCTCCCTCCACCAATTCCTGCTCCCCTGCCTTGATGCAGGCCAATACATAAAGTTAACTCTTAAGCCTCACAGAAAAATAGGCGAGTGATTGACAAACCACTAATTCAGAATTCCCTACCGCTCGTTGGAAAATATGGAGTTCAAATAAAATGAATTAAACCAAATTCAAATTATTTTAAAAGAAAATATTTCCAACTGATCACTAATAATAATCCAAATTTATTAAATTAATCTCAAAACAGTATAAAACTACATCAGAATTAAACTTGCATATCATAAAGGAAAACTTTATTTTACTGCATGCCACTTATTATCACTTGCTAGCTATGAATATAAAATTACATGTAATGCTAACTGAATCAATTTCTCATGTGTGCATATAAGTCCGAAATACCATTATTGCAAAATATACTCAAATCTGTAAAAAAAAAAAAAAAAAAAAAAAAAAAAATAAATATATTGTGCCCAAATATTTTCCAAAAAATATAAAAATAGCACAACATCCATGTGGTAAATGCTTTGGTCTGACTTACGTTATTTGTGTGTCTAACTACAAGCACCACCCTGTGAGTAACTGTGCATTCTGTCTATCTTTTATAATGTAATAAGATTTTATAAACAGTGTCTCAAACAATATGAACTTGTGTAGTTGAACCACATCAAACTGCTTCCACAGTTTGGCAATCTTCAAATAACCATTTTCATTGCTACTAGATTTCTTTATACATTATTTTCCAGGCTAGTGATGTAATATGGCAGATTTTACCCAACTACTGCACTGTGTCTCCTTGAAATATGTCCGCAGTTGCCAGTGGCATTATGAATAAGCATTCACAGATGATGTTAACTGCTGGTTTCTCCAGCAGTTTTCGCTATGGCTGTTTTCACTCATAGTACTGTAAAATGTCATCTGAAACCCTATACTCAGATGATATCACAAACATTTTGACGCTTAAAAATTTAAAACATATATGGAGGTAAATTGATGGTAGTTTTAATTTATAAACTAAGCATATTTGCCTACACAATTATGGCTTCTTATTTTATTGGTGAGCTCTAAAGATGGTTAATACTTGAATATATCCTAAATGTACCATTCATACAACAAGGCCTTAGTGGACATGATTTCCAAAGCATATCACAATATGATAGGTAGAAGACTGAAATGATAATGGTTTGAGACAAACCTATAGTGTTTCTAATGACCGATGAGCCTCAAGTTAGTACACCAATGGTTCAGAGCATACTGTAGTAATCAGAAGATCCTACTTTTTTTTACCGGTTTGTACTTAATGATCACTATCATCAATAACTGTTTCCTAACTGTATCCAAGTCAGCTTAATAAACAAACTGTGTTCTACTTTTGTTTTTTTTTTTTTATCACTCCCTTCACTTTTTCAAATATTCACCGTCTTTTATATTCTATCTATCCTGCTCTTTCTGAGTCTGCCTTTAGGCCTAATCCCACTATATTTCAAGTCCTGCATTTTTCATGCCCCCCCCCCCCTCTATTCTTGTTCTTTCAACATACTTATGCCAGGTAATTTTTGATTCCTCCCCAGTCTCCATGAATCCCTGTAGATTTACTCTTTCTCATAATATATCAGTCCTATGTAACATCGAGACAAGAAACTCTGAACTTACTGTTAACCACTTATAGAGCACTACAGGATGAAATTAATGAATCACTGCGTGTTAAATACTTAAAGGTACGTTTTCCTCCAAGTGTCTGTAGCATTTTTTCTCTGTGGTCATCTCTCTGCGACTCTTACTTTTGACTGAAGTACATAATTTAACATTGTGCCGTTTTCCTTGGAGTATTGACTTCTGAAAACGCTAGCTCCAGTTTCAAGGCCGGTGAGCAATTAACTCTTCTATCAGGTCAAAAAAATATGCCTGTCACCGGTGATTATTCACATGCAGGAGCATTTATTTCATGTTGTACAAATACCAAATGCTGAAATGACCGAAAAGTTTTACTTTCTGCAGGTGACGAAGAAAATATTGTGGAAGAAATAGGAAAGCACCCTGGGTTTTTTATTTAACACACTGAATCTTCTATGGCCAGAAATTGAAGAACTTTATTTGGATTATGAATCACATTACACAAGGCACTGGAAGATCGTTATGGTAATAATGCGAATCAAAATGTGTTTGTCCGACTTCTGTGTTTGTGTGTGTCTACATGTAACACCTTGTGAGTACTTAATTTTTATGTCACTGTTTTAAAATGTAATTACAGTAATAGTTAGTTGTCAAAGTAATCAGAAATTAGGAGACACAAGGGTAGTAAGTAATTTTCACTAGCCATTCTCAAAGACCAAGACAGCCATATACACTGATGTGGGTAGTATTTTTGTGGTATTGGAGAGAAGGAAGCTATGTAACTAGTAGACTGACTAGAGATTATACAGATATGCAGATAGCATAGTGAGTATAAGATACACAGATGCCTTTTAGAAAATAGCAAACATATTTAGCAACAAACCGGGAAAAAACTTCCAGCCATATATACGAATGCAAATGCTGTGGGCACACAAAAGCACTTGGAATAAAACACCACAAAATTCATAGCTGGCATCTGACAGCGTCCATTCACTGCTGGCAATTGTCGCTTTAAATAGCCGCTCTAAGGAAAACCTATTTTTATGCTCTGCAAATCCAATACTGCACTAGTTTTCAACATAAACTGATAAAGCATAACAACTAACTGCATTACAGAATCGAAAGCAATGTTATGAAACTATTTTCCTAACACTTTGCCTTCCTAGGGTGAACTGCAAGAATAGGACACTACTGGCTTTTAATTTTCGGACTGGTGATGGCGCTGACACCTCGTGCTGCACTCTGCATGATTGTAGAATACAACTCTGTTGAGCCACGACGAACATACACCGAGGCGAGCTTCTCAGTAGTGAGCGGACGCAACGCAAGTGGACACTGGAATTCCAAGGTTTGAAAGCATTCACTAAAACTGTGCTATACAGCAAAACATCATTAATAAAAACCTATTTAATACACAGTTCTCGCAAGTAAAAAGTCGATATCTTCCCTCTTGAAATGAGATAAAGAATTTAATGTTAATTTGTACACTTAGTAAAAATATATTTGGTAATTTTTATTACAATATAATGTCAAGTTTCTTGGAAAATACAGCTCATACTGGTGGTAATGGCTTATTTTCCCATATGCCAAATTAAAAAGACACCATCTGAAATTTTTTTAATTTTTATTATTGTTGCAAAAATCTGTTAATATAAGTAAGTAATTGAGTGGAGAGATTTGGGTGGATCTTAACATCGAGGTCTTCAGAGCTGGTGAGGGTGAAGTGGCGTTAGTATGGAGCAACGCAGGAATGAAAGGGCGGGGGAAAGGATGATCTCAGAGCCAACCCCCCGACGAGCAACATCGTCCGGTACAATTCTTAAATGCGAAAATCCAGGAGCGACCCGCCGGGAATCCTACCCGGTTCGTTTATGTGGGAGGCGAGCAGTCTAACCACTACATAACCGTGGCCCCTATCTTATACAATACATAATAAACATATATAATACATTTATTATGTACATATATATAGGGGTCAGCAATTCTTAAGATTTTCTGTTTGGTTCTATTTCAATTTGAATCTAACCATCTGAGTTGAAATTCAATTCAGACTCATGTAGTAAGTTAAACTGTAGTTTCATTTCAATGACGGGAAGAACTATAACTCTTATTCTAAACTCAATCACATTTTTAAGAGCAGATATTTTAATATATTTGTATGTAGATTTTTATATGTTAGATGTTTTATTCCATTTTGTATTGTGTTAAGATATTTGCAATACTAAGTACTGTATTGTCATGCCATTTGTTTTCAATTTAGCTTCATAAGTTTTACATTATGAATGGCTTTCTGATAATTCATCAATATTTTTCCAAGATTACTACAACGCATAAATTTGGTGCTATTTCCATTCCTTTATTAATCACATTAATGTTAACAACTCACGTGAAAAAAATTTAACAGCGTTTATGAAAAACACCGAGTAATAAATATTAATATCAAACTGTGGAATTTTAATTTATTTCGATAGAGAGGAGTCTTTTCGATAAAGGCATATTACCACAAGACCATAAACGACCTCCAGTTGGCGAGAATAAAATTCAAACATTGAGCAGTACTTAAATTTAAATGAGCGCTGCTTAACTTTTTAACAAGTGTGAAATCAATATTATTTTGTTCATAAATCAGAAGAGTTATTAGAGAAATACAAATGTATTTCAAAAAGTACGTGTCTCCAGTATAGTAATATACATCCCAAAAGCACGAGTCTTCCGTATAGCAATATAAATCCCATAAGTACGAGTCTTCCATATGTAAATATAAATCCCAAAAGCACAAGTCTTCCATACAGTAATATACATCCCAAAAGCACGAGTCTTCCGAATAGTAATAAACATCTCAAAAGGCTGTGCACCTCCACTTATTGTCAAAAAAACTAAAACATTGTGGTACGTACCTCTATGCATAAGTCATTTACCAGCATATTTTTTTAGCCAGTGGGAATAACTTTCTTACTAAAATGAAATAAATAAATACACAAACGAAAAACAACCGTTTGTACACTGCACAATGATCATGGCTTCATTTATCCAATCCTGACGGTCTGTAACCGCAAACGCCAGCCGACACGTATACGCACAGCTGGTTTGAGGGTCGTGACGTACTTTTCAAGGACAACTGCGACACGAGAGGAAGAGAAGCGAGGTGGGTTGCAGCGAGAAGGGGCACTGCTGGTGCGCCATTATTATTGATATAATGTGCTGTATTGGTTTATAACACGTAATGCTTGTTTCTACTCATATCTTGAAATTAAAATTCAAAGTCGACGCCGAAAAATATAACCGATTCTTTAATTACTATAAAGCCCAAAACTGAAATCTAAAACTGTAAATAAAGTATTACACTAATAAAAATAACGTATGCAGGTCATCAACAGGCAATACATTAAATTCCAGTTGCAATCCCTAATCAAAATCCAAGAAGAAAAGCCAAAAAAATCAAAGTTATAACACCAAAATTGGAAGACATGTCCGGGAAGGAAAACGCCGTGCTCCACGAACAAAGCCATAGGGAGATGGCTTGGTCACAAGATGAAAGGTGTTGGAAGGGAGGGATAGGAAAAGGGGAGATCTATAACCCGCACTGTTATTGGCTACCACTGTTACTATGCAGGCGTGATTGGAGGGTAACCATGCACTCAGAGTAAGTAATGGTGCAGTGAGAAGGGTTGGAGGGGATGAAGAACGAAGGAGCCCTTCATGACTTCATGTGTTGTGCAAAGTCTATCCCACTAGGCACGCTCAACTCAAAAAGTCACTGCAACCATGATTTCTAACAAATTTTAACGAATTTTTTTGTGGTACGGCCGATGTTTCAAAGGTACATATGTACTCTTAAATACCTACATATGAATGTCATGGCCTAGTGAATGTATTTTTAATAGGTTTCCATTGCAATTTATTACATTTAAGAAGATATTTTATTATTATCGTAATTCTTGCAAATTTTTTAAAGTTTCTTAAAAATTGTTACTCAAGATCGTTGTATTTGTTTCTTACAAGCGCATAATATTGAGGTTCGGCTGTAAATACTAATTTTTTTAACTGAAATTACTAAATGTGCCATGATTTCATGGAGCACATCTTCTAAGGGTTTTAAAATAAGACTTTCAAGGTAAAGTCATTTCATTACTCTGTATAAAAGTTGAGGTTTTATAGATGTATGTAATAAAATTTTACTGTATAAGAAAAAAACTCAAAATCATGTTGTTTAGATTTCCCATTGTTAAAAAGTCAAGGTTACAAAATTATCTAAACAAGCAATTTCTTGCTCTTATCTCCTTGTGGCGTACATCTGCTCTGTAGTTCCCGCAGCTAAACGAGAATTCTGACACCCAGCACTTTCCAAAGTCTACAAAAATAAATTGTACTTATCATGCACTGTTTCAAATCAACGTGCAATATCAGGAGTGATATAGCATAATTATCATATGAGCTGCCAGCGGTTTGAATCCTAGGGAATACAAAGCAAAGATTATTTCAATATGTCAGCTACTCTCAAAATGGTGAGTCAAAAATCATAAAACCTGTCGCAATCTAATAACTTTTTTAACAACACCTACCAACAAGCGCAATTATAAACCATGTAGTTCTGCAATTCCAATTCAATCATGATATTTTATATTCGTATTGACTTTCAGAAAACTGAGCAATTTCTCAGAAACAAAGTGTGGTAACTATATATAGATAATATCTTAGTAAAAACTGATTTATTAATTAATTATTACTAGACAGATGAACAGACATATGAGTGGGTAGGTAGGTTGGTGGACAAATGGTTTGAAACACAATGTTATAAATAACTACAGTATACTCAAAACTGGTTAGGCATTTAAATAATACATACTTAAGAAACCTTGAAGGTACAAAAATGTGTTGACTACAACCTTTGTTTATTTTCATGAATAAAACCTTAAGTGCTGCACAATTGCCTGGATTTTTGATAAATGTCTGAGCTTAATATGCTTATGGTAACCATCTTCCCAGCTGTTAGCACTTAAAAAATTCTCTCATTTGTCCAAACACTTTGTATTCACAAAAAAAAACACTTTTATAGATTTTCTTTGTAATTAGAATGTTCTTGTCAGGAAGTTTTCATCCCTACAGCATTTTGTTAAATGTAATTTTTTACTCTGGTTTTATAGTAACACATACAAATTTTTGCTCCTTAAAAGTTTCATTTAGACTTTAGTCTAATTTGCAAGAACATTATGTGATTTCTTGACGTGCATCACGATTGCAATTACATTTACAAAACACTATATTACACCTGAGCTGCTCCAGCATAAGGCGGGTTTTAATGAGAACTGTGTGATAGGGGTGAGTAAGTGGGGAGGGGTAACAACTGTCGACCAAAAATTAATCACTGCTTCTAAACCTTAATTTTTTGGCTCGTATATTTCTAAACCGCACCTATGCAGTTTCCGATGACTACCATACAAATAAATTGCTGCAAACCTGTGAAAGGCAAATAAATAGCTGATGAATAATGAACTAAACAGTTTCTTTCTTTTGCATCAGCATTTACAATGTGAATTTGAACCTAACCAATTCCAAAGACAGTAATAATAGAGAGAAATAAAACAAATTAAAATAAAAACATGTTTCAAGCATATTCACTGCACGCGATACAAGCCCAATAGCACTTTATTATCTCATGAGTACTGTTATCAACTATAAACTCTCAGTCTTCCTCTGATACAATGGCTTAGTAAGAATATATGTAAAATTCTACAGTATTCCACATATTCCTGAATTACTGTCCTTTACTTTAGTTTCTCTCTAAAAAAAGGTGATTTCACATTTACATGTTCTATGAATGTTTGGATGCGACTGTTCTTAACAAGAGAAACAGCCCCTAGTTGATATCATATGCGACTGTTCTTAACAAGAGAAACAGCCCCTAGTTGATATAATATGGTTCACTTACAAAATGCCTCTGCTCCATTTTTTTCCAGTAAGCCTTGATCCACAATCATTCTCTACTATGACAGTATAATCTGCCTCTTCTATTTAGTTTTCATGTCTGCCACATCACTGTTTCACCCGCCAGCAAACCAACAAAGCCTGTGTAAGATCTTCTGTCCTCTGCACCATTTGCCAAGTCAGACTAAGGATTTGTCGGTTCCGGTTCTGGTTTTACTGGTTATTGGAATCGAGAACCGGTGCAACCAGAACTGGGGTCAATATTTCATTTCTACTACGGCTGAATACACTAGTTATATACATAGGAGAACTTGATGCAGGAAATGAACTACCTACCACAATTTTCCTATAAATTATTGATATGTAATATTTCCACATATAAATATTGATTCTACGAGAGCAACAAAGCTGTTTTTAATTGCTATCTACTTATTTCCCAGGCAAACAAGAATAAAAAGTGTCAATAAATGGCATATAGAAATGTTATGTACAACATGAAAAAAACTGACAACATCGCTGTTGCGGACAATGGAAAATGAAGTGTTCAAGTTGGTGAAATGGAGGAACCATTTAATAGCTAGATGTTCGATTATACTTCATACCATAACTCTGGCGTGCATTAATGTAAATAATTATTTTGGATGTTATGTGATGTATGCGCACATCAAAATTATTAACACTTTGCTATAACTTACATTGAAGTAGCAAAAATATTATTTTTAAATTTCGCTGTGCATTTAATTATCAAGTAGGAAGCAAGGGATGATGCTGCCCACGAAGGGAGGAGCCAGCTGGCCGAAGATGTCCGAACCATGGAAGAAAGCCAAAGAGAGGCTATCGACCGTATTTAACGCTGGATGAGCCCTCAAAACACCACTTGTCATTGCATTGTTTACCCCTGCCTTGAATACTCACAAATTCAGCTCGCCCTACCACTGCCATACTAGGACTCTCTGCTTCCGACGTCTCTCCGAGATCTTCTACCAGCGAAGCTTGCTTCAACCCCGCTTACACACACTACACTTTGGAGGGCTTACCCTGTCCCTTCAGGACTCTACTATACAACAGTAGAGTTAGAGTCATTCGTGCAACTTCTTTATTTTGTTGCTCTAGATTGCTCTTTGCCTAACAGGTCCCCTTCACCTGTTTAATGTAACTTCTGCTGGTTGGTTGATAATCATGAAACCTAGGAGTTTGCACGGGTCACCAAATTTACGCTACTCAGTATAAATATGTTCAAGTCTACACGCTGCATTCTGATTCCATGGGTGAGTTGTACCTCTCTACCACCTTGTAAACACCATCCCCCAACGGAGAGGCAGGTGACCGCATCTTGCCAACCAGTTTCCGACCATCTAAGAGGACTGCGGACCCTCTTAACGGAGCAGCGAATGTAACAAAACACCACACTTTTGCCGGCCACCCATACTGTGGGACTAGTGCACAAAGGTACATGGCACACACAAACGTTAGAGCCCTCTACTGGGTACACTCCACGAGGAAGTGACTGGACCACCCGAGTAAACTAACCCACTCCATTCACTATGTGAGATTCGCCGGTTGGAATGCAAGGCCTGTTGAAGCGTGACTCAACTTCATCCGATCGGCTCACAAAAAAGCATCAACGCCACCCCAAATCAGCTAACCCGCTCCATCCAACATCTGAAATTTGCCAGTTGGAGCACCAAGACTGACGCGGCACAATGCCATTGCCTCTGGATACTTTAGCTAGGAAATTCTGTCACCTGCCCCTTATTTTCTGTTACAGTTAGTAGAAGATACTTTATGCCCTACACCCAACAAGGAGGGACTAGGTGGGCATATAAGAAGGGAGCTACGGCTCCTATTGGCAATTAATTGGCAAGTAGCCCTACCTAACCAGCCTTCAGCCACTCCTTAGTTCGCGAACAGGCAGAAGTCGCCCACCGTCTGCAGGAACCTCACTCCTCAGTCACCCATATATACCTGTTTGAGCCAACATACAAGACCAGCGGGTCTCCACACCCAGTCATTGTCCGCCTTCAACTTGAACTCCCCGTGGGTCTGGGCATTGCCGACGCCATTCGCCAATCAACACCACCCGATGCCACCGCCCGGAACCCGTCAGTTCCAAGACCTGCCAGTTCCAGCCGAGCACCAAGCGCCCCCAGACGGTGCCCTCAACTCGCCCACAACAGCCAGTCTTCAATCAGCCCCAGCGTCGGCCTGTAGGGGGTAAGCTAGCATCAACAGACGTCCTAGCTGTCTCCGACGCTTACATAGCTTGCCGCCGCCCGAACAGGCCAATTCTTTATACGGGTCCTTACAGGCAGGGGCGAACCTGCATAGAACCAGCTCGGAAGACCTACTAAGATTCTCTGCCCGAACCCACTTAAAAATTCCAATAAACTAGGTGACCTGCCAAGCACCCTGGCTGTGACGCTTCAGTACTTTCTACTACCTAGGGCTCATCTCCAATCAAACATATCATAATTGGCATACATCACAACTTAAGAAAATCTGCTATCTACAATCGGAATAACGAAACATTTGAAGTTTAAGCTGTCCAACTACAGTACATCAATAGGAAATAAAATTTTAGACGCAATGAAATTTTGACGTTCTTGTGTTGGCTACTCTGATTTTTTAAATTTTGGTTGATAGCGGAAGCAACATTTTTTCGTGTGTACATTTATTTCAACAGTCTTTTTTTACACATCACTGTATATCTCCAACGTCTTGCATTCGAATTAGCTGGCATGAAAGAGTACCATAAGAAAGTTAAAGATCTCCATCTGTCTATAATGTCACGTCACATTATGCACTGACATGCGTCAGTTCTGAATGAGCATCGTAAATGCTACCATTCAATTGCATGTATTGAATCTCATGCTATAATGCAATATCTTTACACCATGCCGATTTTAGATGTCCTCTTCAAATAAACTTGTACAAAATTAATGGTTTTTCATTATTACGCATGAATAAATGTATCTGGACTAATGCACACTTTTACAGCCTTACCCCTCCCTCCATACATCAGTCCATAACGTAGTAGGGAATTAGAGGTCTGCAAATTATCATTTTTGAAATTAAATCAAATGTTTAGTTTGATAATATCTTATTCCCAGATAATAAAGCTTTATTCAATAGAATCTCACGTTTTCAGATCACTTCACTTATGTTGATATTACAAACATTAGTACAAACAACTAATTTTTCGAAGAATAATTAGTAAATTTATTGTTACATCATATTATAAACTTAACAGGCATTTAACGAAAATAGTTTACAACATTTTACACATTTTTTAGTAAGTTTATGCAGACAGGTACTTACAAAAATAAAAAAGAAACCAAATAATTTTACTACACATAATTGACTGTAAGCAGACACGAAATGCAAGCCAACAGAAAAGTTTAAAACCTCTCAAAAAGGAAATCTTGAAACAGAATGACAGCAGAATTTTGAACATTCCGTGCAGAGAGGTTTTTTATCAAGCTGTTGGTTCTCGGCATAAGGCAGCGGAAAGGAAGCGTCACCATATAATGGAGGCTGTTCAGGCCATAAAAACTCCCACTGTTTCAAATAATTCTGCTGATATGAAATGGCAAAAGTTCTCAGTCCCATGCCACTCCGACATGGCCTGTATTTAGACTGGGCGACATTCAGGAAGGTTTCAGTTGACGAATGGCAGTGGAACGAGACGGGTTCATTAACACTTCTCCCCTCCGGTCAAGCAGGCAGCTCCGGGCTAAGTTCACTTCTTGTGTCCAACCGGCTGTACTCACACATACACGCGCGCACACACACACACACACCTAAGTCGCTCTGCCTCAAGTCCACTCATGGTTATTTCACACTTTCCTGAACCCCTGCTTAAGTTCTTTCAGGTGTCAATAACATGTAATTCGACTGTGTGATTACTTCGCACTTTCTGGTAATAATTTCACAAGTTATTTAAATAGATGTGTTATTCACAATATAATACATTATGCGCATTAGAAGTTAATACCTATTTTGACTCGACTATGTTTAACTGTGAGGTAGGGGAAGCTATACATTATTGACATAGGAGATCTCGGTGAAACGCAGCCTGGCCTTATCACTATCTGTTATGAACCTTTGCCTATCGCTTTAAACTCGAAGAACACAAAAATTCCAACATTTCGCAAAGGCAATAGAAATATTTTGTTACAACTATTTTTACATGACTCCCATATCAGTTTTAAATTTTGAATTTTAATTGTTCAAAAATTGGTATAATAGATTTTGTGTTATTCTTAGGGAAGGGAATTCTTCTCGCTCGAGAGTCTCTAGACCCACAGCCAAAATGTCGAGAATCTAATAACCGCGCTCGAGGCAAAGTGAGCAATGCTGCCCTCTCCGCACGCATGTGTGAATCTCATACTGCAAACATGTCTCTCGAAAGGCGAAAAGCTGATTTCAATTATCGCATTTTTGGGTAATCTGTCAGATCACGGGCAGGCTTTTAGTTTCAAAGTAGCGTATTGTATCGTCCTTGATGTTTCATTTATGGTAATATTAACGTAACGCTTATTTACAAAACTAAATATAATGAAACAATCGTTTGCGAACTCTTCAAATATAAACAAAATATTATTTTCTAAATAATACACGCTGAGGATTGGTATGCCTTTGAAATACTCATTCGCATGTTTTTGCTATGTAAACAGTAAGTATTTAACAACATAATTATAACTAATTATTCTCAAAACAAAAGAAAAAGGTTAAACAGATCATTGTAGCTTAAACTAAGGCTACTCTTGCAAACAATAGAATTGAACTATATGCAATTAAATGAAAACAAATTATTGCTAGTCCCCTGAACTACGCTTTCTGTAGGTATATATTAAGGAATAGTATCCAGTTCACTAATTTCCCCTGCAGTCTGCTTCGTTGTATATTTATGAGGAGGCCCGATTTGGAAAACCTTCTCTCACTTGGAACAGACGTAGCTGGAATAGGGAGATATAGTTTCACTAAAAAAAAACAAGCACTGGATAGCCGCTTTCATTCTACTTCCAGTAAGTCAGCGGGTTCTGGGTAAATTGAATATAAGAAATAGTCTCCAAGGTATCGTTGTACTTGTACACGTGTATTAGTAAGGGGGGTTGTGCACGGTTTTTCTCTTTACTACTGCATTATTAAAGAAGTCCCAGAATAAACTATTGCTCTTACTACTCGATACTGATAGTTCATCACCGTTATTCACGTTTGGTGTTGGTGTGCTATCTGTTTCAGAAAAGTTCATTATCATTGCACATTCCTCTGTAACATATTCAACGGCGGCAGCTGCAGAGTCTTAAGCCGAGGATCAATGACAGCGGCAATGGCGAATGACTATTATACAGTAAACGAGCAATATAAATAGTAATTAGAGTGACTCAAGCATATATGTTAACATTACCTTATATTTCATAAATGTTTCGACCCAAGATAATCGTCACTTACCATCGTTAGTAGTCATGTATGCACTAGCAGCCTGCAAAGTAGACGAGCTTCTAGCCGATACTTCACTGCTTTGACATATCTTATGTCTCCTCAAATGGTGAAAATTCCCCCTAAGTAATTTTTTTTTCTCGAAATTAATACATCAGGAGCAAATATTACGTTGTGCTTTGTTTCCTGGGACTTCTGTAAACACTCCCATGCCCATGATATACTCTTGGTAGCCATTAATGTGCGCTACAACAATTGCATTCACTAATTTACGGCACTTTCCCATGCATCATACGTCGAATGCCCAAACTGAACTGAAATCAAAGTAACACATTCTGCTATCCGCCTCGTAGGTTGACCTTGACTGGGGTACATTAGACCGCCCAAGACGTTGTGCCTCGCAGCGTGTTACTGTACCGCTGCCAGAGTACTATGTGACGTCAGAGGCGGACAGTGGTTATCTCGAGAAGATCATGCAACATTTTTCCTATTGAAGTCGAACGTCTTGAGGCATGCGCTCTCTTACCTATCCTTAGTTGTCACATCTCAGTTATTTCATTTATCGTTACCTTTCGAAAATAAAACTTTTATAATGAACTTAAAACAAATAGTCTAGTAAAAGTTTATTAGAATGTTGTATAAAGTTATTAAAACTGAACTACATGTGATTCAGGATCCCACTACTGGCAAGTACAAATTTCCGACAGTAAGCCCTAGTGTTGACACTAGCCAACAAAATAAAAACTGATATAGGCTGTTCACGGTAAAATGAGCACTTTTGAAAGCCATGCTTAAGATCTACTTGTATACACGTCGTGTATTCCTCCGCTTTATGTAAAGTTAACATTGCTATGGGCTTCATCACTTTATCCATGCGTCTGTCAAATGAAACTGTGAAATTATTAAGAAAGTAAGTACTTTAAAAATACGCTGATTTTTACACTTCGATGCATTAAAAAAACAGGAAGTGAAAGAATTAATTTTAAGTGATCACAAACGGCCTCTCGTTGGTAATCTGCACTTGCCGGGATTTGATCCCAGGGTCACGAGATGCAAATTGTGAATTACCAGCAAAGTTGAATTGTTTTTATTTATTTTTAAAACTTTTTAAAATTGTATACACAGTAATTACACAATTTTGGAAGATGTTTCTGAAGTAAACGAAATTCAAGGCGGCGAATGTACTGCAGAAATGGTAGAACACAGGAATGTTTGTTATTAATGTAATTATAACAGTTGTAAAGCAATACATGCAACTAAGATTTATATTTTAAAATGTATTACAATTGTTGTATTAAAGATTTTTTTTCATGTAAAATACTTTACTGGAACTTTAAATGACAAGTGTTACAATAGAATTATCATTTATTTTTCCTTTCTTATTTTTAAACTTTTTTAAAAACAAAGCCACTGAGATGTCAAGGTTGCCTAAAGGTCAGCACACTTCATGCTGTGATCCCTGTCATGGGTGGCAGATCGGGAAAATCCGCAGGCATAGACTCATTAAAATACTATTGCTTCTCTCTGTAATCTTCTGCCCAAAATGACAATTTTCCTATTACTCACATAAATGACTACCATATGAGGTGGGATGTGAGATTACACCTTTTATTACTAAAATAAAGTAACTTTTTTATAAAATGTTGGTTTCCCAAACCATGTTTCCTTGCATAAGAATTCTATAACATTTACTGGGAAAAATTCATATTTCTATTTTAAAGTATATTTCGCACAGTTAAATTGTAACAAATCAATAGGTCTACATAGTAATTTGTGGAATAGAGTAAGTTAAGAGATTTGGGCGGCTCTTAACAGCAAGATCTTGATACCCGATGAGGGTGATTGAGGCAAGTAAGGAGCAGCGCCAGAATGAAGGGGCTGGGGAAAAGGGAGAAAGCCCGCCAACCAGCGGCATCGTTCGGCACAATTCCCACATGTGAAAATCCGGGAGTGACCCAGCCAGAGATTGATCCCAGATCGCCTTGGTGGGTGGCGAGCCGACTAACCGCTCAGTCACCGCGGCCCCATGGAATAAGGCCTACTAACCAATTCTAATCAATATTTCAATGATAATTCACAATACTTACTAATCAAAACTTTTACACTGAAATTTGTGCTCCACATTCTTAAGGTATCTAGTAGGCCAATAATTCAATTACATTTCTTCTCAGTCCTTATAAAGACTTACAGACGAAAGTGGCTTTCAAAACATATTTTATTTCAATTTTTAATATTTAGTTGATATAAAACACAACACTTCCCATGTATTTTTTTGTTGATAAAATTTACGAGTTTTGACCACGCAAAATGTTTGTACTCTTTTTCAGTCATATTCATTTGTCTTTCCTAACATTTTTTTTATAAAATTGAATGTTTATTTTTGGTAGCCCAGCCATATAACTTTTTTTTTATTCGTATTTAGAAAAAATTACTAGCTTTTTCGGCAACAAAATTATTTTACGGAACTATTTAATAAAAATTATTTTGCGAGATTTTTGCCATTTGTAAACTGCTGTTTTATTGGTTTCTCACTTGAATAGTACTGGCATTGTCATATTATTATTTACATACGAGTTTAATGTATGCATATTCATACATTTCTGTATTTGAAAAAATTTTGGTTTGCAAGACAAACTAAGTAGCCAGAACATGGTTTTGGTTGGCCAGTAAAAACACTTTCTTAATTTTCCGACTTATCTACACAAATAATTACAAAGAAACACGTGTACGCCGACTAGCGCGCACTGACACAGAAACAACGTCCAGTGAAGTCTGTATAATTACGAGGGGCAGAGGGGGAGTGGAGATCTTAGAAACACGTGTACGCCGACTAGCGCGCATTGACACAGAAACAACGTCCAGTGAAGTCTGTATAATTACGAGGGGCAGAGGGGGAGTGGAGATCTTAGAAACACGTGTACGCCGACTAGCGCGCACAGACACAGAAACAACGTCCAGTGAAGTCTGTATAATTACGAGGGGCAGAGGGGGAGTGGAGATCTTAGAAAGAATATCACAATTACAAAAATTAAATTACGAAGTTCAATATATGTATTTTTTGTTAGATTGCATTTCCTACAATGTATTTTTCGCCAGTAATGTTTCCTCCTGTGAGGCAGTGTCTTCTTTCCCACCACAACAAAACAATCGCTAAAGCCTTTTTACTTTTATGTTCCAACTGTTACAATAAGTTTTTCTTCTATCCGCAATTTGTTGCTGCTAGCTACATCGTTTCTGCTAGCTACATCACCATTATGGAATGTTGTACAGTAAACATCTAGCGAGGTGATAAGTCAGGGTGGAGCTGAAGTCAGTTCGGGGGAGTGAAAGGTTGAAAGAAGAAGAGAGGAGAGCTCACTGGCTGATAAGAAGTGAGTTTCCGCAAATGTCTCCCCAAGCATGATGATTTTATTTGGTGCGTACGGCTGCAGTAAATGCTGGAACAAAATATGTGAATATAAATGTGACATTCAATAGGAAAGTAGGTAGACTTCTGTTATTAGCTACTTCACTACTTATAGCCGCGTCATAAATTGATATTGGAAAAGAAGCAAACAAACAAAACTTTGTAGTGAGTAGAAAGCATATCGCTTAAAAATCTAACTGTAATAAATAGTATTTCATATCTGCATATAAATATTGGAACTCTTATTTTTAAAAAATCTTGATTATACGATTTGAACTTATTAATGCTAAACATTTCTTGAGCTCTCATATAGCATTTTTATAATTATTTTCGACTCATTCCTTTAACAAACTCACAAAATTATTATGTTGTAATTTTTTTATTTCCCATTAAATTGTTTTATATTGATTTTCATGCATAAGTAATGAAACACATCATATTTATATATTATTTTGTGAAAAAATATACACTATTATTGACAAACTGAGTGTCCATTTTCCACTTAGCCATATGGTTACATATTTCTTTTTTCCAGCTAAATTGTTCATAAAACCGGTTTTTTTAATGTTAAGACAAACTGTTATTCCATATTATTTAGTTACGAATTATTTAAAGTTACGATTATTTTTGTCTGTGTAAAGCCAGATATTATTCCAATTTACGAGTTTATATTTATATTTGTAGCCTTACTATTAAAATTTTTAAATATTAAGGCTCCCGCCTACCCGTTGTGCGCTTGATCTGCGTCGCAGAGTGCAGTTTGAAATACACATCACCCCACAAAAATATTAAATGTATGTCCAATGTGCTGTCCAATGAAAGAAACACACACTTCAAATGAGAGCTGTTGAGTACTTTCAGAATGTCACTCGCATTAGAAAGACAATTTCAGAGCACTCCAAAATGGCTAAAAACTGCTTTTTCCAAGCGCTGTATCTCAGAACATACGCATCAGATGCATGCAATACTACTCAAGAGCCCTGCACTGAACCTTCCTATAGACTTTCTACCAATATAATAATAGGGTCAACGCTGAAAGTGCCGTAGGTAGACGCGATTGGTTGAACTTACTGGAGTATACAGGATGCATATTGCTGAATACTATGCTGATTCTCTCTCCTATTGTTGCCTGTGTGATCTTACGTAATGCTCAGAAACTGATGCGCCGCTAGGATGGCTAAGCTAGGATAGTATGGAAATAGTCCTAAGAAGGACTGTAAGGATGGATACCCCTTTCTCTGCCACGTCCAGGGTTCGCCGCGAAGAGTGCCACCTGACTAATGTAGAGATAGAGTGGTCAGACTACTCGCAGATAAAGGGGCTTAGCTGGCAAACAGCTCCAAACAGCTAGTCCGGCAGACTGCATCGTAGCGAAATTGAAGTGGTGTATGTCCGAGCAACGAGTGCTTGACTGGCAGTTTGATCCTCTCCCATCAGGTAGCGTGGTGGGTGACAGAAAACTGGCCTAAGCGAATACTTAAAGGGACCAGGTTGGTTAGTGTCGAGCAACGAGTGCTGGACAGCCGTAGACTGGTCAGAACTCTGCGGGGGAGAACTCAAGACTGGTCCTTCACAGTTCTGTGTGCCCTCCGGCATGCATGTTAGTATCTAAGTCGGTTGGAGAATGGGATGCGTCTCAGGGCAAGTCCTATACGCCTTAGGTCGGGTTTGTTTAATAAAATGGGCGCATGCATCGCGGCTATAGCAGATCTGTCTGGTGCCATGGCCGCAATTGTAGCCATGGTCACACCCCGAAAGAATAAGGGTCTAGATGGAAGAGTATAGCAAACCAGGCAGAGCGTAGAATGCCGAGGAAGATCTATGCCACAGCCGCAGAGGATTAAATAATTTCCTTTAACTGGACTAGGACTGGTGAAAGAATGGTAAACTGTTAGTTAGCGAAGATAAACTTTTGTGAATTGAATGCAGCGTGAAGTGAAATGAGGTCGCAACTGGTGTGTAACCAGGGTCGCGCTATGCGGCTCTGGTAGTGGAGGATAGAACTGAGCCATCCACCCGACAGATGCCAGCCATCTGTCTGTAACCCAGGAAAGAGTGTTAGTGTGTTACAGGCATAAGAGGGAAGAAACTTATAAGTAGAGGTATCCTATCACCTTGCTTGCCACCTCCCGTGCAGCTGAGTGTGATGATGTGCATGTTATTTGTGAATGTTGGTGGGTGGTGAGTGAGTGTTAGTGTAGGTGTTGCAACTCCATAACACCCACCAGCTGCTGCAGAGAGCATACTACTCCACAAGCCATCTCACAGCTAATCAATCTCTGGAGTTATTGCTGGTTAACTTCCAAAACCTTTATACGGCTATATTGCTGCAAGTGACTGCCCTGGAATCGGCAGTGGCGGGTCCGGAGACAAACTGTAATGTTACTTCGAACGCCCAAGCAAAGCTAAGTGTAAGATGGAGCTGAAGTACTCGAATCACCATTGATAAAAAAACGTAATGGGTCAACGTTGAATCTCACTAAAGCAGTTGGCTACGCATATTTGTCTAGTACGCACGATGGGGAAAACTGAGTCAGTGAAGTTAGCTGTAGTAGTCTAGTGGATGTTGTAAATATTTATACTTTGCGTAGCCCGCACTCAAAGCAATCCAATTACACTGTGACCTGAATGTGATGTCCTGCAAGCTAAATCATAAAAGTAAAAATTATTAAAAAAAGCTGAGCACTTACCTTTAAGTTAACCTATTGAACTACATCTGTCTGAAAAAAAAAAACCTAATGGAATGGCATTGAAATTTTATTTAATTCTTCTTGAGTAGTCCTCTTTAAGTTCTTACCTGTTCTTGTTTTCGCCCTTTGGTTTTTTAATGTATTGGTAGTTTGTATTATTTTTGTAGCGTTATGTTTCTGATATTTTGCTTATGCATTATTCATTGTCTATTTCATGTCTTGTTCATATCGTACACTTTCATTAATATTGTTGTCTTGTGTTTTCTGGGTGTTATAGGAAAATGAGAGTCACCCAAATGTCCTCCCTAACTCCATTAGTGTTGTGGTGTAGGTCTGTATGCAACAGCAAGTTCAACAATAAAATTTAGGTCATTAGGAGGAAAGGGAGTAAAAAAACACTAATTCGTACCTAATTTTAAAGCTCTACATTCCTTCCATTATTTCCCCATTATACTCTTTTATTAGGTAGACTACATTTTTACACTCTCAAAGACAATCAGCAAACTAATTAACGCGCCAATAAACTCTTATAAACATACACAATATTAAACACTAAGCACTAATAAATCATATGTCAGGTATACAAAGAGAAAAGTATTGACAAGTACAATTGTTATGTTAAAACAAGAACCATATTAGTAAACATTACCGTGAATTTTACTTACTTATCGGCAAATGACGCTACTACCAGATGTCGAAGAATACAAAAGTGGTAATGAAGTGATGCGTCGTGTTTAGTGTATACATTTACAATACAGTTTCAGGAAAAACATTTATGCAAGATGACACGATAAAAACCTCCGAACTCCCTTTTGAACTCTTCTAGTGTTTGTATTGCAACAGGCGAGTAACGATGCTTGCAGTCGGTACCGTTGCTAATCATCATTAATATCGATCTCCGCTCGTCAGACATTTACCAGTTAGCAACTGCAAGGTAGTTCAGTTTTTTTCTTTCTTTTATCACATTATTAATTTCAAATTAATATCATGAAAACCGTTAACGTTTTTTTGATATATATTTTTCTGTTAACACAAACTTTATTCGAAGAAGTGTTATGTTGGTTATACGTAAAGTCAGTTCATTTTCCTCTATTTCTCTTGTGTTCATAATTATTCATCTGTATTGTATCATCTGTTTAAATTTTCACATGTACACATTTTCAATCTCATTAATGCTCGCTCATAATTTTCTTCTCAGATAATTACTCTTTCGAAGTAGGAGCATTCTGTAATATAATAATATTACAAGACATGTATCTATAGTTTTGTTTGTAGTTACTATGTTACACAATTTTAATTTTAATAATTTTTTAACATAAAATTTACGAGCGAAATATAATATTTTTAACACATCTAATTAGTTTAGATTTTCTTTTATATTTAAATACATGTAAATACAATGTTATGTCATCCTTCCATTTATAGGAATAATTAGATAAATTGTCTCTGGAGTACTGTTTATTTATTTGGTTGCCTACGGCAACATTTAGGCTCCTATTATGATAAGCTTTATATATAAGTTTTAGAACACTCTTCGTCTTTACTTCAAATAAGCGAGACATGTTAAAAATCTTTTCTCGGCAAAAATGACTCCATTTCTTCCTAAAGTAGGATAGATCAGTATGAAGTACCAGGGAACATTTGTATAGTTGTATGGGGTGTGGATATTTGAAGATGTCCCACGAGGAGCCTATAATTTTAATATTTTTGAGTGCTTTCAAGTCGCAGACGCCATCGGAGGAAGGAGGCTATCCTGGCGCCGAGAATAACATCACCGATAACGCCCAGCCCAGGCATCTATCCTGCAGCAAATTGCGACATGAGCACGTCAAGTTGCTTCAACTAGTCATTTCAAAATGTCTTGGCCAAATTATATTTTTAATTTATGCAAAAATCAAAATTTTTGTTCTAACTACCCAGTGGCCATTAGGATTCCAAGTGCTTGCGAATGAAGCCACCGTGGAAATTAAATATATATTTTTGAACTTTGTTCCATTCTTCTACAGGGCATTAAGAGTAAATAATGTGACGCAAATCAATTAACTATTTACAAGTTTGAAGGAATTTGCTATTACAGTTCTAGCTTCCCCCTTTTCCCCTTAGTCAAATTTTGTAAGGAAAGATGTATATATTGCCAAAAAAAAATTTATTTCGACTGAGCAGCATCATCATACATTTATTTTATTCACAATAATTTAACGTGTTCACTGCGTCATGAAATGCATTAAATTTAAAAAAATTATTTTCCCCCTTGTTTTATACCAAATAGGATATTTATTATTTTAAAGAGTTTTGTATTTGTCCTGTGAGTGTTTGAGGGCCTTGTGTATTGATAGCATTTAAAAGGATTTATGTTGTTTGTACTGTCCTATACGTCATGTTACACAATGTCTGCTCTTGGCACCCACGTACAGTTTTAATTTCCACTCTTTTTTGTTTACACTTCCAGTAAGTTTGTTTAGCAAAGGAAAGCTCATTCAAAATTATTTTTAAATCTGTGATGCCTAAAAATATAATATAATTTCTTTCCAAAATGCAGCCTTATATGAAAACAAAATTAAATTTTATGGGCATCTAAGTATATAACAAATTACCGTAATATTTGACAATTTTAAACAAGATACAATTAAAAGGAGACTAAGAATTTTATTATAATATGTTTTTTATATCACGGAATTTATTGAGGTTACGATAGAAAATAATAATGAAGGGTGTAGAGGAAAACTACGAATATCCATATTTGCTAGTTTTGAGTATAATGCAATCAAAACTCTGAACTCCCCTGTAAGTGTTAGGTACTTTCAAGGCCTGTTATTTCACAGTCTCGTATCGTTTAACCGTGATGCTTTGGCATGTTAACAGTACAGACAATTCTCTATCAGATGACATCTTAACGTCATTTTCCGTAAAAAAGGACATTCATCGTTTTTCTTTTTTACCCGTGTATTCTATAATTACTATAGAACACTGTTTTCTTGGTTGTTTTGTTGATTTATACTTTTATATAAATTCACTGTAAAATAATTGTTACATTATGAATGAATATGTTTAACTTTATGATGATACCATCAATCCTATTTAGGAAGTATTGCTGCAAAATTTTTATTACTTATGTGTCCTTTATATTTTTGATAGTGTTATTATTAAGAAACTTTGACTTTCCCTGTACTAAATGTATATACTGGTACTTTTTGTACTTTACATACTGTACTGTAGTCTTACAGGATAAAAAATAGATTAAGTTTTACTCTGAATATCATCATTCCATTTGTAATAAGAAAACACGTGCTAACAAGCTTAAAAAATGAAAGTTCTTTCTTCTTACAGCTTCACTTTTCTCATACTGACAATAAGGGTGTACTGGAAGAAGGAAATGAGACAAACGCTTGGAAATTGGATTTTGAACAGAAGATTGAGACAAGCGTAGAAGGTCAAAAGATTAATTTATATGCAACTGTTACAACTAAGTTAGAATAAATAAACACAGCCATGAAAATGCACTCCAAATAATGTGTATACGAAATTTGTACCATGCTAAGCTATGCATGCACTATGAGACTAACTGAGCTGAAAAGAATAAGCCCGGAAATTATTTATATTACGAAGAACTGATGCGCTTATTTGTATAGATGCAGAGCGGCAATAATTACATTAACATACTCTTTTTTCACAATGTTTACCTTCAATGAAATTATGTTTTAATAGGTAGTGAGCGAGAGAACGTTTAACTTCTTTATAAGTTATAACTGAAAACTACAATAGGATTAATTCCCAATATAGCATGAAAATATTGCTTAAAACAGTTTGCTTTTTTCTGATAATATATTTCCTGGTAGGGGAGCAAGGAGAATATCAGGTGAAAATCACCAAGATAAAAAAACTGACACATTAAAAAAAGATGTATCTGCCCAATAGGTGAGCTCAATTCGTCATTAAAATTTCACAATTTTGTCAAAAAAATATTTTCATTTCTTCAAATAAATTTTAAAGCAATAAAATTCAGCACAAGCGTACATCTCAATATCACAGATTTTTTTATATGCGTGACGTAGTTAATGATGTCAGGAAGTTGGCCGTATATTTGATTAGGTTGATAGTAGTGAAAAAAAAACCAGAACGAGGAGTGGTAGGCATCCAAATCAGCCCAATGTGTGTCGAAAATTAACTATAGAAGAAAAAAGGAGATATTAAGTTTAAGCTATTTTGTTAGGTTGTCTATTGACTGGTATTCATTTCCATGTAGTATACACTGCTACAAGGGCATGAATTTACTGTGGCTATTATAATATTTGTTTTAATAAACACACGCACATTATTGGCATTAGTACACTGTTAAACACTGCAAAAACATACAAAATGAGGTGTGTACAATTCAAAACCCATACCAGTAATTTACAACCGCGAGTATTTTTTATTTCGTAAGTTGTAGGACTGTATGTTTATTCGTATTGTAGAATAGTTAAAAATTTATCCTGAGTTGTCCGCTCATTCCGTTCATAAAGTGAATAAGGTAATAGATTACGTGTTCAGAGTCCATTTTCTTAATTGAGAGTCGAGTGTAAATTTCTGTAGTTTTTCTGTGTATGCTAAAGTTTATGTGCCGATATTAAAACATTTCCTCGGATTTTCTTAAAGGAAAGAATTTCAACTGAAAATGTATTACCTAATTAAGGAAAATAACATTTCTGGACAGGTATTACCTTACAAGACCCAATTCACTTTTTTTTTCAAATTCTAGTCAGTTCAAAACCATGGCTCGTCTTATATGCAAAATGGTTTTGTATGCTGACAAATATGGTACGTACTTGAGTGACTGATTGAAGGACAACTTTAAACTGAAGCGCACATATTAACACACACACACACATACATACATGCAGAATGGCAGTCTCATTGTCAGTACTTTTTAATATAGTGTGCAAATGGTAAAATTTAAACATTTTATGGATATTTATTTTTCATTTAAACACAGTATTTGTTGCATTCACTATGTAGTACTTCTCGACAGGCGCGCGCGCGTACACGCACACACACACACACACACACACACACACGCATAGAAGGCTGACACATTTTCCACGTGATCGCGAAACCGCGTGTAAAATATGTTGTCATTCTTTGTGTGTGTGTGTGTGTGTGAGCGCGCGTGTGTGTGCGCGCGCGCGTCTGTCCACAAGTACTACACTGCGAGTATTTTAATTTATGTTCTTTGATATATTTTTGGTAGCCTAGTGGTCTACTTGTAACCCTTAACTAACAGTATTTGTTGTGTTATTTTATTGACTACATACTAATTATTTTGTATTTTAATCATATTTTATTATTTTTCTTCAGTTTTATTTAGTTATTTATTTTTCATTCAATTTATTTATGAATTCAACTTATAAAATTATGAAATTATGATACGTTGCTTGAAATACTTTGTACAGTAAATTCTAAGATTCTATGACCTTTCATGATTCCCAGGAAAAGAGCTGTTATTTCAAAGGAGTCATTTAAAAAATCCTTTTCAATTATATTTTTTCAGTTCCCAAAAATGGTTGTTATTTCGAGGCGCTAGCTAATTCAGGGGCCATAGAAATGAGAGTTGACAGTACGCTATTTAAAAAAAAATAAAAAAATAAAAGCTCCTCTGATTTTTTAATTTAACAAAATTGACATAGCCTTCAAGAAGTAACTTACCAATGACTGTAGTAAATAATTAGTAAATGTTATTAACAGTAAAGTGAGCACTTTTCGAAGCCCTCTCACTTGGAATAAGAGTCAATGAATGTATTTTATTTTAACCTCTTAGACGTTTACTTTCCAGTCCAATAAAATACATACACTAGGTTTATTACTTAATGGCAATATTTATTTTTAAAAATAGTGAAAGAATTAAAAAGTGGTTTATAGGCAAAAGTAACTAGCGCCTCAAAAGTGCTCACTTTACCGTGAACAGCTTATAAAAATAATTATCAGTTATTTTATTTTCACAGTGTGTTAAGGTTAACCGACACTATCCCTATTATTTTTTAATGTTACAGGCATGTAATCATTTAGTAATAGATTTTTATTTTTACTATTTTGACTACAATGAGAGGGTGTGGTACATAAATACTAAAGACATTGATAAAAATTCAACAGGTTTTTGAAAGCGAATAAAAAACATATTAAGAAAAGGCATTCCTAGATTATATTTCTCACTAACAGTTGTGAGCAGATATTTTGCAGGTGATGATTATTGTCGATCTGTGTATTTATTACACCATAAATTTGCAACATGTTCTTGTGACGTAAGACATAGCATTAAAGGAAAGTATCATTCCATTAAAATATTTTACTCACAAAGTAGGCAGAACCTGTTATTTTGGATTGCCTTTCTTGATTTTTCCACGCTGACTTCCATAAACATGTCAACTTTGATTCAACATTAATTTATTTACAACATACACTCAAGTTTCTATAGTGTAACTTGATCATCTTAGTCGTGAAGTAAACCATTCAAGGTGGACTTGGAATAAATAAAAACTAAAGCACGTAGAAGCAGCAGTGTGGTGATATGTTGCAGTCCCACCAGTTGGGTTAGAGGTGTCCGCAGAGGGCGACACAGTCGCCCTCTGCCAGTTAGTATTTACATTTCTGAAGCTTGCTCCTCCACTTTGTGTGCTGGGGCCCTTGACTTCGCAACAGTCTTCAGCAAGCAATCACCAGAGGCTGCTCCCATTGCCATCACCAGTAGCTCTTCTGCAGTCAGCAGTTACCAGAGGCTTCATTGTCAACAGCCACCAGCAGTTACCAGAGGTTTTATTGTCGACAGCCACCTTCATCTACCAGTAGCTTTTGAACTTCTTAGCACCCTACACTGCTGGATCCTCCTGAAACAGCAGTCGCCTCTACTGGCTGGAATAGGCAACTATACTCCCTACTATTAGAGTAGTGGATCCCATTTCTTAATTGTCTCTTCTAGACACCCTTGGATATAGTTAGCTGCGACTGAGTTGTTTTATAGCCGTTAACGCCACTAGAGTCATCCACAGCCTTCGCGGAGGCTGTGGATGAAGAGAAACTTCTGGCCAGGTGTTACCAGCTTGTGGCTGGTCTGCGCTACTACAAGTTTCATACTGAGCCCCGCGCATGGTACACGGCACTCAAGACCTGCTACCAGGAGTCAGCACAGTTTGCATTTGTCAGCTCAGAAAACGAGGCCAGTGCTCTACGCAGGCTGTTCCAAGAGCACCCCACCATCACTGGGGCACGCTACAATTACGCTGCCTTCATCGGTATCAATGACATAGAGAATGAGGGCGTCTACGTTACCATTGATGGTGTGTATACAAACTGCACAAACAAGTGAGATTTGAGCAGCACTTTAATGTGCTAATCACGAAAAAATTAATTATTTTATATTTGTGCCAAATATTGTACTTATATGAACACTTTCCTTGCATAAAACAAATTTAATTTTGGGACGTTCAAACAAAATTAACTAATGCATTTAAAAAAATATAAATTTATCAAGCTAATAAGGGTAACCGAAAAATGTTTGTCTCAAATCATATTTATGTCTGTTTGATAAAAATTTATTTTACAAAAAAAAATCAGAAATTGCTAAAAAATAAAATATTTAAAAAATTTTCATTTGATTTTAAAGATTTCTTGAAGGATGTAATTAATTATATTTTTTTTAATGTTGATGATCTCATTTTGATTAGTGAGTTAAGTTTTTTTATCATTTGTTTAAGCCAAGAACAATGAAGTTGTGATTTTGACATACCATTATGGAAAAAAATTGCTATCAAAAGTTGCGAGGTTCGAGAAGTACGACGTTCTGGGGGCGATCCTTTCAAACAGCGAGAGAGAACTTTCGAAATCGCTTTACAAATTTGGATTGTATCGCAAAACAAAAAATATTTCTCCTGCAATAATTCCTTTAATTTTAAAGATTTTTTTTTTTTTTTCGTAATGTCATACACAGTGGCGCCTGTTTTACGCGATAAGATTCCACTGCTAGTTGTTTTCGGAAACTCGTTAGATCAAAACCAGTTCATTATTTCACGATTAGAACTTTCGTCTGTCTTATGTGACTACCAGCAAATAAAGAGCGTTCAGTATCGGAGTAACTTAATTCTGATTGGCCCATATTCAAGTAGAAAATATCTTCTCGACAGGCGCGCGACCAATAGCCAAAGGCTAACTTGCAAATATGTACACGTACAATATTAAAGTCCAACCCGTGCTTAAATCTTTTCTCGAAAAACATTAAAAATTGTTATAAAATTCTATCACCGTGATGTTATCGTACTGATTTATTTTTGTTACTTTTACAGTTAGCGTTCCATTTGTGGTCGACTTCAAAAGAATAACCTAAATTATAGTAGTCTAACTTATTATAAATTGAAGAAATGCGAATATACAATTCGTTACCACCGTAAAACTACTTCCTCTTTAATTAGTAGTAAACATAACTTTGTAAACATCAAGTAGGCTAATATTTAAAATTACGCGTTTTTGCCTGACTGTGTGGAATTGTCTTTTAGTAAAATACCGGTGTTACAAAAGTAAACACAACCACTTTGCGCGTTCCGTTATTTAAATACGTTGTGATAACAGAAATTGATCCACAAACAAAATATTCTTGCATTACCTAATACTCCCATCACATTAACGCAACATTAACGTAACACTTAAAATCTGGTTGTTGGTGTCTTTGCATGGATGCGTTCCGCTCTAGCAGTAGCTCGATGTATTTCACTTTACCGTGTTCATAATGTGTACATGCATGCTATCCTAGTTTTTGGAAAAAATCTAGACTTGTCAATTTGTAAAATAAATCATGTAAAATTTATGTATAGGCCTATATATATATATATATATATATATATATATATATATATATATATATATATATATATATGTGTATATATATATACACAATTATATTATAAATAAAAATGGAAACACTAATCAAAATTTAAAATTGTTGATTTAAATTTATTAACTTTTATGACCTTAACATCTTCATGTATAAAATGAACTGTCCCAACTGACTCATTCTCTCGTCAGACCACAGCTCAAACCATTGGACGCAAAAGAAAGAAAATTTAGGGGTGGCTTCACATTAGGGTGCAGGCATCCTCTAAGAAAAACTATTACGAAATGTAAGCTTAAAAGGGTGAAAAGGGGTCAAATGTGTTGTCTAGTATTCTTTAATAGCATATTAAATCCTGTGATTCCTTAATAGCACATAAACGTGATAATCTATCAGTATTCTCTTTGCTTTAATATGTGAAAAGGTTAAGAAATTGTCAGTATATATTTAAATACAACCTCTAAGAAGGTGAACATGGGTATAATATGTTTTCGAGCAATCCTCAATGGCGCATTATCTCAATGAAATGCCGCTTTTCTCTTAGTTTTAAAAGGAAACCTATAAAAATACCTAAAAACCAATTTCAAACATTTTGAAATCCAACTACTTCGAGGGTAGAAAATGGCAAATCCTGTGTTATATGTCCTGTCAGTAGCTTAGTAACCCGGTGAGATATCGTTATTCCCTTCACTTTAAACAATGCGCACTATTAACACCAAAAAACTTACTTAATTATTTTTCTCCATTCAAATATACATTACTTACCTGTATTATCTGTATAGTTTTCATGCCTGTAACCGTCAACGCAACATGTTTTATAAAAGCGTATCAAAGGAAAATATATTAATAGAAAAATAAAAACCTTCTCTTGCTGAGAAATAAATCATCTTTCCCAGTCGCAGTGAAAAGTCGTCAGAACTTAGAAATATCTATAATTAAGTATGTAATTTTAATCCATTGCGTGGTAAGTGAAATATAGGCTATAATTGTTATTTTTCTTATGAGATTCTGTATGTGTGTTTATAAACCTATTATACCTCGTTAATAATTTCATATGTCATTTTCGATGAAGACTGAATAAGGATATACTGTAGTGCCCATTCCAGTTGCACAATAACCTATAATTGTGTTGCAGCATTTAATTGGTACCTTGCAAACAGAACAGTCAGAAATCCGAATCACCTGTCAAAATCACATGTTATAACAATGCCGAAGCCGGTTGTTTTTATTTAATTTCGAACAAATCGGAACTTTTATCTGCTAAAATAATTTTTAACGTGCCTTAAACATATTCCGGTAGCGATATAACTTGAGATTTTCAGTAGGGAAAAAACAATTTATACAATCTTTATTAGGCTATGTAGTCGTATAATAATTTCCATAGGAGAAAGTTTAACGAGGATTGAGAGACGTTAACAATTTAATAGTTCATTAGTATAGAGCTATATTGATTATTTAGTTCCCACTACTCATGGCTGAGCTCTCCGGTAGAAAATCTCATTTTGTATTTTATTAAAATATCGTCTTGGCAAACGACTATCTATGGTATGCCGAAGATTTAAATATCCTACATTCCGAAGGCGAGAAAGTCTAGTAAAAACTATGCTATTAGCCTACTTCCGCAAGGAAAGAAATGGGTGTGAGATCACTTTCCTGTCTGTGAGTTTGGGTGTGTATGTGTGTAGGCCTATATGTAGCCTACGTGTATGACCCCCTATCAGTTTATGAATGCGCGTTTGGCCTCCAGCATGCTTACTTTTATGGACTTTTCACATGCTTTTGTTTTCAAGGTTATTAAACCTCATGGGGTCAAGGTCGAGTTAGTCTGTATCCAATATGGTAGTAGTAGTCTGTGATTTATTTTGCTTGCTGACTTTGATAGGGTTTTTCTCGAGTTTTTTGTTTTCAAGATCATTCAAGATCATTGGGCGAAGGTTGAGGTAGTATGCAGCTAATATGGCGGTAGTAGTCTGTACTGTATTATACTTGCTGACCTTTATGTATTTTCCTCGTTTTTTAGTTTTCTAGGTCATTCAAGGTTATGGGGTCAAGGTTAAGGTAATATGCATCTAATATGTCAGTGGTATTCTGTAATTTAATATGTTTGTTGAATTTTATGTACTTTTCCTCAAGTTTTAGTTTTAAAGATCATCTTATGTCATAGGGGTCAAGATCGAGGTATTGTGCATCTAACATGGCGGTAGTAGTCTTTAATATATTATGCTTGCTACTTTTATGTATTTTTTCTCGAGTTTTTTGTTTTCAAGGTCATTCAAGGCCACGTGGTTAGGGTCATGGTCATTGGCTTCCAATATGGCGGATGGGTGATGACTACCAAGATAGTCATCACCTCCCAAGTTACTGGCCTCCAGTAATGTATAAACAAATGACCAATGAAAGCATCAAGATTGCGGAAAGAGTATAGGTGATGGGAGTGGGGGTGAGGGAGTCAGTCACATGCTGGAGTCGAAAAGATGTGAGTAATTGGTGGTGCTGGGAGGGATCTTCTGAAATATAGCCTAAGTGTTTTTTTTTTATTTATGCGATTTAAAATAATTGTATAATGTTCTAATAATGTTTAGTAATTAATTTTTAATAATAATTTTTTATAATTTTTTGTAATTTGTTGGGAATTTTTTTATTTATATTCTTTTGCATTTTCAAGGTCATGAGAACGACCTGCCCTGACCCAAGATCACCTAGATCTCTGATCCCTGTCCCCTGTTCTGGGTAATAATTGTCTTTTCTGAGAATCCTTTGAAATTTTTTTTAGTAAGTTTAATTTTTTTTTTTCGAATTTTTTTGGAATTTTTAAAATTATTTTGAGGATTTTTTGGAATTTTTAAAGGTTTTTTATAGTTTTTTTATTATTTAAAGGTCCTCAAGGTCAAGGTAAAATTCAAATGTCATATGGCTCAGGTCAATGACATCCAAGATGGCGGATGGTGACGTAACAACATGGCGGCTCCCCCGGCTCCGATGCCCGATGCCCTTGTGCCGAACTCCCCATTTCCCAACTACTTAAAATAAAACATTTAAACACCATTTTATTTTTATACATACAAATGTCATTATGTACATAATATCAAAATAACAAATTATAATTGAAACACAAAATATACAAATGACTTTTGTTTTAATCTAAAACTATTTATTAATATATTACATTTAAAGATTATTTTTAAAAAATTTTGGACAACTTTGCTATCATTAGAAACGCCACAATGCAGTAAATTCTTACTATCGTAAAAACATCGCTTAATTAATTATTCAATTAGCACCCACATTGAAAGACAAAGACTTTCGGGAAAAGATCCATCTATAGCTGATTTAAAATTCATTAAAACATGTTACTAAATATTATGATTGTTTCAGGTAAATAATATTATAATTGAATATTTCAAAGTCATGACTGCAATTTTAATTAATAAGTAAAATGGTGAACACATTTCATGAAAAAGATGAACCCGTGAATGTTAATGTCTTCGAGAAATGAAGCCGAAAGTGAAGGTCGTTTAACAAAAGCGAAACTGATAAAAACCGATAGTTCAGCAAAGCGTGTCCATTAAGCTGTTGCCACTGGAACATAAGTCTGTGCAGTTATTGTAACCAAATAACTGAATGGTATTTCTACAAGACACATGCCAAACACTGCCAATGACACTGATGAAAACCTCAACAAATCTGGTAGATTCACAGGTACCTCGGTCTAAGAGGCAGATGGAATAGCTGGAGAGACAAAGTCAAGACCCAGTGTTGGCATAACCCAGTAAACTGATATAATGGTCCAAGAATTTGATGGTATAAATCAAGAAGGCAATGGTATGGAAAAAGGCGACGGTATGGTTAAATAAGCTGATGGCGTGTTTGGTGATAGGTATATCAGCGTAAATCTACAGCGCTGTACCACAATCAAGTTTTGGTGCTGGTGGTCTCTTGCTTATTGTCTCCATTATATATACTTACATACTCATATGCATATGCTTTTATATACCCCCAAGATGATTGGTACATCCCCACTTCTGCCGACTAACTACTAATAATATTAAGTACTGTCTCTTGTAGGTTCTCATCCTTCAAATACTATGGCGGATATTTGCATCACAATAAACATCGATAGGGTTAACATATGGGTATATTATTTGACACATAGTATTACGCCTATAATTGTATAGGCTATTTTGTGTTTGCATTCGGAAATTTAGTCACCAAAACCAGGTAGTAACTTTCACTCCGAGCTCTTGACAAGTATGTATATTATGTTAGCTTCTAAGTAATTTCGTGAGTACAGATGGCTTTACACACTGGCGATATATTTTCATACTCCAACTCGTCAGTAAACCTAGCTTACCAATACCGATTCAGATCATTAAAATGCCTCAACTTGCCTGCTACTAGTCACAGTCGCCATGGTCAATATCATATCCGTTACAAACACACAAATCAAATCTATCAAGTTTAACCATACCTACTGACCATACAAACGTACCATACAAGCTAACCAGGCAAACCCCAACAATACCTACTAGCATACAGGCAATCAATACCAACCTACTTTACCAGCCAACCAGTAAACCAACCTTAGACAGGACAACGACCTGAAGTAGAACAACAAGCCCTACCTCAGGCCAGAAACCGGCCTGGAATCTTTCAACAATGCCGACCTCTGACAACAAACTGACCTAAAATCGACTAACAATGCCAACATCAGAAAGCAAACCAACTTCAAATCGACCAACAAGTCTGACCCTCAGGCAACAAACCGGCCTAAAATCGACCCCCGGTTCCATCAGCAGATCACCTTTAAATCTCCCAACAAAGACTATTTCTGACAGCAAACCAACCTAAAATTGACAACATAGCTGACTTTACAGTAAATAAATCTCAAATCGACACACAAGGCCTGCCTCAGACAGCAGAGCAAACTCAAATGGGCGTACAACAGCAATCCACCCACAGAGAAAAGCAGCCGACTTCAAATAATATCAAAAAGGCTAAATACTCGAAACTATATTTGTACTTGTGCACATTACGATGTGATGATGTGTAACACCACACACATATATATGTGTGCTAATATGGGTAAAAGTATTTAGTGTGATTGGTGTGAGCTGAGAAGTATTCCCAGAGTAATGCGTTATAGCGCAGAGTGTGACAATAACCATGTGACTGTAGTCAGGTTATGTTTCACGCATGGACCAATAGAGATGACCACAGGAACCTAGAGGAATTTTTGTAACACACTTACCATCAAATACTCTCACACAGTTGAGGATTGCTAGATAAACAGAACACGACCAACAAACTCATATTCTCTTTCCAACGCTATGAAGACCAGAATATTCTACAAGAAATGATATTCTCCGCCCAAAATCAAAAATCTAAGTTTTATTGAAATTGTTGTAAATTATGTAGACCTCGTTTTCTTAAAATTCAGTACTAGCTTTAAGATTATTTCCAATAAAGATTATAAAAATTCTTAACATTACATCAGACATATGATAGTGGCAGTAACGGAAGTAGGAACATGCCATGTGATTTAAGCCTCTTAAAATCATATTTCAATATATGTAGCACTTTTAAAATTATAATTAGTTCTCAAAACAACAAACCTCACACCAATCTACTTGGGAGCAGGGCTCTTCTCACTCAGTACTCGTGTGTTAAGTCAGTTACTAAAATGCATTAGGCATTGGTTATACAAAATAGCGTATGAATCTTGCTTGCATAGAAATTATATCCGTTACCATCTTTAATGCAGTGATACTTTTAACTTCTGAAAAAATTATGACTCCCACATCGGAAATGTAGTAATATGACTCAGCAACTCAGTAGTGGGACTGCAGGGCCTCTCATTCTCTAATAGCAATCTTCCCTAAATGCAGGCTCTCGGGCCTAGGTACTCGATCTATAGTCTCTTATGGTACCACTCATAAAATCGCGGAAGGCGAACTAAGCTAACTTATACATATTTCACAGACCGAAACAGACCTCTTCTTCTGTTGCAAAACGTCCCGATATTCTTCTCCTGGGTCTGTTATACAGTCGTGGGACTCGCATAAACTTTCCCTAACAGCTGACCTCCCATGGCGCAGTCGGTTGGTGCGCCACCGATCAAGGGTGTGGGAGGCTCTGGGTTCGAATCTCGGGTAAGGCATGCTGTTAATTTAAGTTAATTTATGATTTAGTCTGCATGCCGTCCTCTGCTAAGCATAAAACCAAGATACGTTAAAAAGCCCTTTATAATACAGTACTATTTCCCTAACACTAATAAATTAAATCCTACTGGGTGTGTAACACACGTGTAAGACAACATGGCCGTGACAAAACCAGCTAAAACATAAATGATGCCAGCAAATAGGCCAGTAAGGGGGCGGCTACTTCCTGAAACTATAAACAAACTAAATTGCCTATGGCAACGGCCTATAGCTTTCAAAACAATCATTACTAATCAAAGTATTACGCATACTAGAAACATAAATAACTAAGCAAAATACCAAATAAATGCAAATCACTGAGAAAAATAATATCCTGAGCATATGCAAATTAATACAATACATCAAAACAATTTTATATACCATAAAGAAAATTAATTATCATAGACTCAAATATCTGCATTTTCTGACGAAACGTATTTTTTTTGTGCATAAATAATGTGGCATTTACCAGTCGTTACAATGTGTACTGTGAATGTTAGATCAAGTCCAACAAATATCGGAGTTAAACTGAATCAACTTTACTACCAGATCTTTCAGAAAAGAAGTGGGGAAAGTTTCAACAAGCTGTATATAAACGACAGAGCTGGCTCACCCCATATTTTTTGATAATTTACAATAAATATCGTAAACCTAAGAATCTATTAAAATGTCGAAAACATTTTTAAAAATTGAGATAGCTACATCGAAAACTATGTGATTTCGTTGTCTCCTGACCCGCCCCGTTCAACACGGCAACGTCCGAAGTTCGTTTTCTGCACGCACGGAAATAAATACTGGAAGTTCGACAATTAAAATTGATATATGAGACATAATCAAAAAGTCTTATTGCAAACCTGTTTGCTGCACGCTGCATATGGTGAAGGCCCAGCGCGGTTGAAAATTGTTTTCACGGCACATTTTAATAATGAATTCATGCCTAGCGCTCGTGCAACAGGTGTGGGCTATAGCTCAGCTGTCACTGTGGGTGGTAGTTCCTGCTCCCGCATACATGCGGCGTGGAGCGCTGGTATTCCTTCCTCACCACCCGGCGGGTGTGATGTCATGTGCGCCCTAGTCAGTGTGCATTTCAAAGTGACGAACTTTCCGCCGACATGTGACGCAGTGCTCGCCATATTTGGACTTTTTTTTGGAGAAGACGACTGGGATTAGCTGTCTCAGTGAAGATCCTTCTACAGCCTAATGAACTTTTCAACACCCCACTACCATAGAAATTTATGTTGTCCCCATATTTGGTAACATAGGCGCCTATTCGCGGATTTCCATTAAAGAAAAATATTTATGTACTCTTATTGGGTATTTAATTGTATTCACCTCTAATAATTAATTTAGATGTTTTCTATTTGTACCGATTTCAAATGTTCAGACGAGGTCAGATGTTCGGCCACGAGGGAGCATTCATATAAGTTATGTGCTGTAACTATTCAACCTTAAAATGGTAGGCTTGTAAAGTAACGAATGGTCATGATACCACGTTGACATAAGAATATATGCCTGAAATGGCTTAATTTTTTAAGTTTCAATTATTTAGCAAATACTCCTTTTCTGATAGGAATCTGAAAAAAAAACTACTTAGGTTTTGAAAATGTTTTCTTAGCAGTCGTTTTGAGCAGAAACCTTTTGGTTATTAACATAGAATTTCTCCTCAGAGGTTAAGCAATTTGCAATTGGTGAGCAATTGTCTCGTTTCAGTGGGACTCGAGGAAAATTTAAAAATGCATTTGTAAGGTAAAACTTTAGGAGACAGGCATGTCGACCAGCCTGGGGGTATGATTTTAATAAAGTTTTACTCTTGCCATACCCAGAAATCTTGTGAAATTCAATGGCACGTTTAGTTACAAGGGAAATGGCAGTTTTAATTAAGGGCCTTCTGCTCATGTGTAGGTTAAACAAGATAAATATTTCAACTTGGGAATGTATTTATAATGAAAGGAGTTTAGCATGGCCTGTGGAAGGCCTGTTAGCCAGAATTTAGAAGTTTTAACTCAAAATATTCCACATGCTTCAAATTGAAATTTCATTTATAATGAAAAGAGTATTATCATGGCATTTAGATGGCCTGTTAGCAAGAAATTGGAGGTTTCATCGAGCAAACAATATCACTTTTTTTTTTTTATGTTTTAATGGAAGTAGTGTGGTTTTAACCAGAATTAATATACTGGTGGTTAATGTATTCATAAAAGTACCTGAAGTGTTTCCAGAGTATTAACGGAAAAATAATTGTTTAGTATTAAATTAGCTGTGTGTGGCAGTAAGTATTGTGTGTAATACTCTAGATTTTTCTTGTAAAGAATTTCCTTGTAAGAAACATACACTAACTGTTGTATTTCTCTTATAAAATGTTTTGTATTTTAAGAAATTTCTCTAAAGATGTGCTGTTTTCTGGAACAAAATTTTTTATAATTCCAAGGTAAACCAAAAACGAAAAGATAATAATAAATAAAGTTTTTCTACCTACTTCATGAGTTTTCATACTGGTTTGAACTTTTCACTTAATAATATTCCTTCACTGCTCAGAGGATTTTTTTCACATTGCTGGCACTTTGTGCCTTTGGTTGTTCAGACTTTTGCTGGGATTTTGGGTTAATTCCAGCCTTTCTGCGTCCTTTAGCTCAAGGTCGTAGAAAGATCCGAAAATAAAAAGCAAACTTTACAAAATGTATTTAAATAAAACATTCATTAAAAAGTATAAAACAAATTTTGATATTTAAATAAGAATTTAAGGCATTTTAATTTTTAATAGAAATAATAAAAATTCATTAGCAATTTCTAGAACAAAGGAAACTAAAATTAATGCATCGACTGTTACTTCTTGTTTTTCATTTAGCCTTTATAACAAACATAATAACATTTTTCACTTAAAATTTTTAAATCTTTATTTTGAATGAGTTTGACATATCTATCAGGCAAAATAAATTTAAAACTAGTATGTAAAACACAGAACTTTTTACCGTACATTGTAAACATATTTTAAAACTATCTTCCAAAACACAAGCGAGTGTTTAATAGATGTTGTGTCTATAATTTAAAAATTATGAGTTTTATATTTTTCATCTACTATTAACTCATTTGATTAATGTTATTTTTTATGATTGGTTTCATTTTTTTATTTATTAAACAAATTAAATGAAAATATTAAAGGGGAAAATTCAAACGAATAAGTGTATGAAGTGTAACGAAGAAAATATATAAATTATTTTCATTCACATAAAACTTCAAAAGGTACACATTAATAAATGTAGAACTTGTACTACTAAATAGTAAAAAGTAAATGTTAGTATTTATTGAAGATTATATATTTATAAATTGTTTTAGAAAACATAAGAAGATATAAAATTCATAATAAAGTAGAAAATAAACATGTAAAAAATCACATATTGTGGAAATATAAGAGAGAGAAATTGGTTTTCTTCTCGTCCTAGTACATGTGAAATTTCTCTAAAGATGTGCTGTTTTCTGGAACAAAAATTTTATAATTTCAATGTAAACCAAAAATGAAAAGATAATAATAAAGTTTTTCTACCTACTTCATGAGTTTTCATACTGGTTTGAACTTTTCATGTGTATGTAAACTATGTGAAAATTAATACAGGAATTTTTTTTTTTAACTTTTTTTATTATTATGGCTTATAAAAATGTATTCACTTAAATGATATAAAAGTCATAAGTTATAAAAGAATATAATAAAATAATTTCTGAAGAATAAAAATGATGATGATCATAATAAAGAATAAATAAAAGAATTGCTGAATTTCATTAAAAATAATTGGCAATATTCTGACTAATTATTTAAAAATTTTGAATTTCACAAGTCGTAAAGCTTGGTTAAAATATTTAAATAAATTTTCGGAAAATATTTTTTTTTTGTAAAACAGCCATTATATGATTTTTTTTCAAAATATAAAACAAATCATATGTACTGCTATGATTTGTTTTTTTTTTAAATAGGAGAAGACTTAAATCATTTTATTATAATTTTAAAAAATGATTCCATGAATTACAAAAATAACCAAAAGCATATAACGTATACACACGCGTATTTATATTCAAAATTTTTAAGAAAATTTAAACATATCATTATAAAAGGAAATTCTTCTAGTTATTTTGGAAGATATATTATTAATAAAGAAAAGAATTTATATTCCATTTTCAAGAATTAATAATAAAGAGTTAAAGGTATTAAATCAAATAAAAAAGAGGCTAATAATTATAAAAAAACAAAAGGTACAACTTTCAACAATGCGATCTCATTAATGATTGAAGATAAAGAAAACTATATCGATTCTAAAGAATTTTCAGAACCAAATAAAGGAGATATTATGAAAATAATTAATACCATTTTAAACTCAAATGATACTATAAAACGAAATTTAACATTTCATGTTTCATATAACAGAAATATGATATAAATGAAATATTATGTAAAACTACAAATACAAACTGATTTAGATAAAATCTTCAATAATAATTTCGATTATATTCTAACGAAAATTAGAGTATTTGAAGCTCAAGTTCTTATTGGTCATTACATGCAATTATTAATTTATAACTACATGTTAATAAATATAATATGTTAAATGTTATATCGTTTATTGAGTTACGAGAAAAAATTAAAAACAAGAAGCTTTCATAAAAATAAAAAATAATTTTCAAAACTATTCTCTATATTCTATAAAATTACCTCCATACCCAGAAACCAAAAATTCTAAGAAAGTTCCCAAATAAAAAAATTTTGATTTTGAAAGTTATATATTTCTACGAAAATAGGAAATACCAATTAAAATTGGTGATATTTGTAAATTTGAGAAGTTTGTTGATTTTATTTTAATATTAATTTTTAATGAAAATCATGCGATATATAGCCATAAAAACACCAAGAAGTTATTAATACAACTAATCAATCTACTTTGCTCAACATAAGGGCAATCCATTTTTAAATAATTTCTTAAAAGCTGAGTTGGTAGGTAGGACTTGTCTCGCTGAAAGTAATAACCTCACCGATAAAACCAGAAACATGTTCATCATTATCGAGACTATTACAAATACACACATAACTTACCTGGTACTCCAACCCAGAAAACTTCGTAACCTAAATAGTGTGCTATCAACTTCACTGCGGAGGTCGGATTCGACCATCAACTGATCATTTAATCTGTCTAATGTTTAGAATGGTAGGATTTACTAGCCTAAAATATTTACAAAGTCATCATTTTGAAAATATGTGACTGAGCCACTTTAAATAATGTAATTTTACATGACCTTCCATAGCCCTACATTTATGATAAATTTGGTGAAAATCTGTTGGATAGTCCCTGCAATCTAAATTCGAATCAGTGGGAAACAACTGATTCGCAGTGAAATTCAACTACTTTAATCAGTGAAAATGGCTCCACTTAGAATGAGTGGAAAACCACTGATTGTTTCAGTGAAAAAATTTCACTTAGTGAAGTGAAACAATTTCACTGATTGAATAAGTGATGGCTGACTGCAGTGGTGAATTAAATATTGCTTTTATTGAATGTAGTCAAATAATTACGTAAATTAAACATACGTGCAATAGTTTACTATTTACATTGCGCAATTTAGTACGACTTTAAAAAGTTAAAGAACCTCCACAGGCACCCGGGATCGAACTCGCGCACCTTTTAACCCTAGGCCGCTGCCTACTTTTTCTTTATAACCTTCATTTGACGTTGAGGCCAACTTGTTGATGAATTCCCAGTGCGACAATCGAGTTGAGCATCTGCCACGTCGGAGGCACCGGGGCGCGAACTCGCGACCCTCCGATTACAAGTCGGCCACCCTACTCCTGAGGCTACTATGACACGTAATTGTAGAAGGAAAATGTATAGTTCCGCTGCGAATTGTGTGGTTTTAAGTTATATGGTCATACTTCTCTAGTTTGGTGTGATTGGTACCGTTAGGATTGGTAAAACGAATAATATATATGTGTGCACTCTCTTCACCACATTACATGGAGTTTTAAACCTTTAAACACAGCGCTGTGATGATTACATGGAGTCCTAATGAAAGACGTACAAACGAAATGAATGGCTGTGTGTTCATGTTACCTCATAAATTGGAGTTTTGAAAGACGAAATTCATTTCAGAAAGTATTTTGTATTAGTTCTATTCGTTTCTTCGTTGTTACTACACGTTATTTAACTGCCATTTTAAACGATGTTCGAGGGCCATTTTTACACGCAGTTTCACTGATATATCAGTCAAAAATAATTAGAGACGGAGAGGAATTAGCTGAGGTGTTTCACTGGTCAATCAGACAAAAATAAACCACTCAGTAAACAGTGAAAAAAATGACTGACGAATCAGTGGGAAATGTCACTGAATCATTCAGCGAAGGAAATATGGCATTTTTTCACTGGTTCATCAGTTAAATTCACTAAAGTGACTGATGTATCAGTCAGATACGTTTGACTGATTGAAACAGTGAAATTCTCACTGATTCATATTTAGAGTGTGAGATAGGGCATAAAACATGCATATTATTCATGTGACTATCTTCACAAATGGAGGACAAAAAAATTAATTAATTAGCACATTTGAAGATTGTATACTGGCGGTATATAAAGTTGAAATAAAATCAATGACGTAGTTTTATAGATATAGCACACTAAGTAAAAACAATTTTATAGACAGAATTCTGAAAATAATCATCTGTAACACTTAAAGAATATATAATAGTTATATGTTCTACCACAGCACTACTCATTCGCCAGTTTTATTAAGAATGGGTTGGTTGTTTTCTGAGATATCACATACAAACTTAATTTCAATTGTGAGGCTATCTTACAAATTGGCAGAGAAATAAAACTGTGTATAGACAAATTTGATTGTTGTAATTGATACAGGCAATATAAAAAGATTGTTTCGTTAAGAAAATATCAGGTACTCGGGAGAAGATGCCATTTGGGGGAAGATTCCAAAAAACTTGTAGTTGCGAAGCAAAACATCATGTAGCAGTTCTAGCCGGGTGGAGGGACAGTACTGCCAGTGTAGGAGCAGCCATAACGAGGACGGTCACGTAGTTTCGTTTTCTATCTTTATATGGTGAATTATTCGAAGATATTACCAGGTAAGTACCAGTTTTAAAATATTTTAGTTTGTACTTGGAAGACCTGTAAAAATAAATTAAAATTCAATTGCCAAACTTTTGGTATAAGAAGTAGAAACACTTTTTAACGCAAAAAATGGCAATGTAACGATTCCCACCCAAGAATATTCGGATAAAATAAATGTGAGTGGCATCTTCCCCCAATGTGTGGGTAAGTTGCCATTGTAAAATGGTATCTTCCCCCAGCATGTAGAATATTATTTAATATAGATAAAAACCAATGTTATTAGTGTTTATTATTTTTTCTTAGCAGGGGTATTAATATACACCCCTTTTTCCAACAGATTGTGCCCCGTACCTATAAGAGGAAAACAGATCGGGTGTCATGGTTGGAAGGAAACCTATTTCTTGCTTCAGAAGATGTGAAAAACAGGAAAATGACAATCAAATATGGAATGCTTACCAGTAGTATCACATACCCTACAGGACCCTGTAAAGACGAATTGAAACTGGAAATATTACTAAAGGAGCACCTAGGCCTGCAGTTAAGTTTATAGTGTAATAAGTTATGTTATATTTATATTTTTGAAACGTACAAGTCTACGTACATCAGAACGTAACTTGTTCTAGGTTACCTGGAAAAAGAACACGAAACAGCCTTAGTGAAGAATGTGCAACGCCTAGAAGAAGCTGACTTTCCACCAACACCAAATACTGTTCAGCATATAGCTTTGTGTTTCGCTAAGATGAATGGTTTGAAGCATAGGTTCAACATTCATACTAAATAAGCTGGCTATGACTGGCTACAGATGTTTTTGAAACGTAATTCTGAACTGATTATTAGGAAGGCACAGGACATCTCCGTCGCACCTTGGAATGTGCCACAAAGAGGTTGACAGGTACTTTGAGTTTATTTTGTGTATTTGTCAGGAAAACGACCTTCTTAGCACTCCAAGAAAAATACTTAACATGGACGAGTGTGGTCCTCAAATTAACAATAACCCAGGTAAAATGATAGCTACCAAGGGCAGCAAAGATGTTCACCATATTACTTCTGCGGAAAAGGTGAGACAATCAGTGTAATTACTTGCTGTGATGCTGAAGGTAACTTCTTTCCTCCGTACAGTATTTTTAAAGGAAAACGAAAGAAGCCCGATTTTGAAGACCGTATGCCACCTGGGGAGCACGTCAGAATGAATGGAATGTCTGGTTAGTAAATGCTGAAGCGTTTTTAAAATGGCTACAAATTCATTTTTTACCTCGTAAGGAAGCAGGAAAGTGTTTGCTTATTTTAGACGGCCACAGTTCCCACGGTTCTGACGTTGATTTACTGGACTTTGCTGAAGACAATGACGTAATACTATTATGCCTTCCTAGCCACACAACCCAATACTTGCAATCCTTGGATCGGTCGTTTTTTTAAAACTTTGAAGACTTTTTGGCAGCAAGATGTGAATACTTGTATACACAGCAACCCCGGAAGAAAACGGACACGACTCCAGTTTGGAACTTTGTTGAATATAACTTGGAGCGCAGCCGCGACAGCGGGAAATGGTAGTGCAGGATTTGCTGCTTGCGGCATCCCACAGAAAATTTCAGCTCACGCATTCGCTGTATCACACAATGCTTTTGGAAACCACGAAAATACAACAAAAAGTGTTGCTAATGTTGTTGCAAGTTAAACATCTGCCACTGTTTCAGACAATGGCCAGACACTAAGGCCTACTGCATCGATAAGAGCTTCTTGTACAAATGGTTCTGTAAACGAGCCATATAATCCTGCTACTTATGTGTCAACGCGCTCGCTAGGGGAGGATGGTAGTAAGAGTTCTTTCGAAGAAATAACACCTGTCCCTGTTCTTAGGACGCCTAAGCCAACTGGTCGGAAGAAGCAGACATCAGTTGTACTGAACACACCACAAAGACTAACGGACATGCGGAAACCAAAACATGACAAGGAAAGTAAGATGAAAAGCATGAATAAAGAAAAGAAAAACTATGAAAAACGATCGAGCCTGTTCCCCAAAAGAATAGAAAGAGGAAAGTGAGCTCATCGACTTCATGTAGTGATGCCTCTTGCCTGGATAGTAACAGTGACGATGAACTAGATGACATCAATGGTAGTGATGACTTTTGTGCTGTATGTAATTGGTACTTCTATGCCAAAAATGGTTCTAAGTGTGACTGGATTCAGCGTGTTACATGTAGGAAATGGCTACACAAAGATTGCAGTTCAGACCAGTTACATTGGAATAAGTGTTAGGTGTCCCATGATGATCTCGAACTGGATTTTATAACCCAAATAATTTTTTTGGTCATTATGTATGTGATCTTTGCTCTACGATTTAATACAGCTTCTTTTTGTAATGTAGTCACTAATTATTTAATTTTTATTTACAGATGGTGGCATTTTACGCCATATTGAGTGGCATCTTACCTGCACTACTGGGGGAACATGCCACTCGTGAAGGTTTTAACAATTCTTTCATTATTATTTGTACATTCTATTTTAGGAGACATTGTTCATTATTGACATGAACAAATGTTCACCGAAAATAGTACCCTATAGCTAAATTTTTGTGCGTACATGTTTTCAAATGTTATGCCCATAAAACCCCTTAAGTGTTGCATCTTCCCCCGATCTTATTAATCTAAAATATTAATATAGCCCACATTTTGAAAATAATTGACTAACCTACTTAAACATAACCGTTTACATCACATGCTGCAGTGCAAATTGGTTTCCAAATTTGTTAGGGATAGTTCAATTCATTTCCAAGATATTACGTACAAATACATTATTTATGTGGTGTTATGTTACAATATTGCGGAGAAAATCTGATTCGTTTATATGCAGTTAAGTGTTGTAATATATACTACCAGCATGCATAGATAAGTTGAAATTAAGTACATTGTCTCGACGATATAGTGTTCTAAGCTTAAATGGTTATGTGTCCTATATTTGTAAAATAAATTCCTGGCATACCAAATCATCCACTTTTATATCAACTGCCGAAGTACTACTTCTTTTTCAAATTTGATAGTAATCGATCAATTATCTCCTAAGATATGACATAAAAACTTCATTTATTCATGCAGTGCTATCTTACAAAATTACGGACAAAAGCATATAATGTTAAGTTGAAATTGATTATATGGTTTCGACGATATAACTTTCTAAGATAATAATTCTGACTGATAAAGACTGACTATATATGGTAGCCATTTCGAAAATAAATGTCTGATATACCTAAAACCTATAATTTAACATTACCTGCCTCGGTACTAATTATATGCCAAATTGAGTAGGAATTCATTAATTGTTTACCGAGATGATATATAAACTTTATTCATGTAGTACTAGCTTACAAAATGGCTGGCAAATGTGCTTATGAGTTAGCACATGTGATTCTTGTAATATATATTTCAGTACAAAAATATTATATGTTTTTTCATAGATACTGCAACATATTAAAGTTCGTTGGAATTGTTTGGGTCATATGGCTTACTAACCTCAAACATTTACATCGCTGTTATTTTGAAAATGTGTCACTTCCTCCTTAGGTCATGTAAAATTAGATGGACTAGAAAAGTATAACTTGTAGCCTGAATTTGGTGGGTATCATTTAATTGTTTCCCAAAATAGGACACAAAAGCTTAATCTTTCATGTAGTCCTCTCTTGTAAAACGACTTACAAATGAGTTTATACAACCTGTCCCATTTATATTGACCACCCACAATAACTCCGTACCGAGGCTCCAAATAAAAAAGTGTTTCACTCAAAGATTGCTTAACTGGAAGGGGAAAACAATACTGCTGGAGAGTCAGCCTTTTATCGTTATTTATTAGTGAAATACGAGTACTAAAATCAGTGTTTTAAATAGCACCATGTATGTATTGGACAAAGATGCATTGCAGCCCGTCAACATATATTTAAACATGTAGTGCAATGTACACTTTCATAACATGAACACTTAATATAAAAAAGAGAGGGGGGATGTTTACTGCCTGTTTCTATTACAATCCATATGGGTACTGCATGGGGTACAACATTCACATTAGATGTTCAATGTGGTGCCCATTGGCAGCAGTGCACAAGTTCGGTCGCTGGATGCATTATAACACTGATTCCTCCAGTGCTGCCTGCTGAAGAGCTTTACAAGAACACACAGATACTTATAGATAACCACAAATAAAAACATTCGGGAGGGGGTTAAAATCAGCAGACCGAGCAGGACATTTAACTGATACTCTACGACCAATCCACCTGCCAGTATAGGGTAGGTCGAGAGTACGACGTGTATACAGAGTATTTTGTGCTGGGAATCTATCGTGCAGGTACCACATTACCATTCTGTTCCTTAGAGGAAAATCTTCCAGAAGACTAAGAAGAATTTATTTGTTTGAAGGGGGCGTACTCCCTGTCGTTTCAGTTACCATTCACAATATAACACCTTATAATATTATTTCTAATCATCCCATTGATGCTGATGGTATACCTGTCAAAACCATAATGAGTTCTAGATGGCCCAATAACGCATGTTCCTCGTTTTCACTTAACCTGAGTTGGAGAATGATCATTCATAGGTAAAATAACAACCGACAAATGTTCGGGCTTGGCGATAACTAAATGCTGTGCCCATTGACAGAACTCTACGCAATTCTGGAAATCATTCCTTTGCAATTCTTGGTGTAAGTGTACATAATAGGGATGGAACTTATGGTGCTTAAGAATGCATTGTGCACTAGTTTTCGGAATGCATATTGCGGCTTCATGTTGTCGTATGCTGACGTGTGGATTAACCCCTACAGCAGCGAGAACAGCAGCCTCAACAGCTTCATCTGTGTGAGTTCTACGACGAATGTGTTGCTGTGGGTTCAAATTGCCCGTTTCACAAAGTTTCACAACGAGACAGCAAAACATCCGTCTGGACATTGGGTTGTCAGGCTATTGCTCTCTGTATAGTTACTTCGTCTGACTAACATTACTCCAATCTTCAACAGAATGATTGACGAGAGAGCAAACCATGCTATTTATAATGGTAATCCATTGGTGGAAAATGAAAAATGAACACCCAGATTCGATGTTCGATGGTCCCACAAGAATGAAGGTTGTATTGAATAATTATACAGGTAGTTTACGGTATATGGCAATAATCACATGTTCGTACACCTATAGACAGAGGCTACTGTGTGTCTTGAAAATTAATGTCATTATCTTGTGTAGCCGCCCTTAGTGACTATGCAGTCCTGCAATCGTGCATAGAGACAATCATAAAGATGTCGAATATCATCTTGGGAAATAGTGTTACAGCTAATTCCACCTGTTGTTTCAATTGCTAGAGTTTGTTGCCAGCATTTCAATCCGCAGCAAACGCCATCCCAACATGTCCCACACGTGTTCAATGGGAAACAGGTCGGGTGATCGTGCTGGCCAAGGGAGTTGACGAACACCTTCGAGAGAACGGTGGGCAACACGAGAAATGTGTGCGTGGTCATTTTCCTGCTAGAACAGGACATTTCCTTGGCATTTTAGGAACTGCAACAAAATGGGCTGGATGATGTTCTGGATGTAGTTTTCACTGTTAAGTTTTCCGTCAACAAATACCAGAGGTGTACGTTCATTTTAGGCAATTGCTCCCAAGACCATGAAGCCAGGAGTTGGTCCTGTATGTCGCTGCTGTATACACTCTGGTTGTGTTGTTGCCGCTCTCCTGGTCGACGCCGCACTCACTTGTCACTGGCACCAAGGCAGAATTTGCTCACATAATTTAACACAACTCCACGCCATTCATCTCTCCAGTTGCATCGTTTGCGACATCATTCGAGGCGGGCTGCATAGTAATGTGGTATGAGAGTAATTCTGCTGGGTGGCACCCTTGATTGTAGCCCAGCATCCAGCAAACGGATGGTAATGGTCCTAGCTGACATCCTGTGTACAACAGGGGCCCTAGTCTGTATGGTGGTCACCGTCCGATCAGCAATGATTGTTCGCATGATGTGGTGGTCCAGGTGGGAATCCGTATGCCACTGCCGTCCGTAACCAGGTTGACGTGCATGTGCACCGTCGTTGGACCACTGGCACCACCAATGATGCACAGCAGACACTTCACATCTTACGCCACCATCCAGCCTCCCTCAGGCCCACTATACGACCTCATTCAAAGTCCGTTATTTGCACGAAGCGTGGTAGTCTTGCCATTGTGGCATATCTAAAATTCTAACTGCACACAGGCCGATGCTTAAAAAACAGATTACTCTTTCACTGAGTCAACTACAGTTGTATTGGGCTCACGCTCAGAAATGTTATGCTTAGTACACAGTTCCTACTCTGTCCACAGCACATCAGTGTTAATCATTGCATTTAATGCCCTCTATCGGTGCCTCATGTGCATATGGTGGTTTTCATATTTCATTATCCACCTGTGCAATAGAACTGTGTGTATGCGTGTGTGTTTCAATAAAATTCACTTTAACGTATTACACTGTACTGTAAAATCATACTAACACATTCATCTGGTAACTCACATTCTCCATAGATGAGCAGCATTTCTTCTGTCTCGTTTGTTGGAGTACATTTCCGTTACGACGACTCTCACCTTGCAGTGTACTGTATTCGACTGCACACGGATAACTGATTGAGTTGTCTTGTCACGTCACGTGTGTTCCTTTGTTTCCTCATAGCGCAACCTCTGTGGAATGGGTTACGAAACTCTCGGTAACTGCACTGTTTACTTCACCTTTACGTAAAATCCAGAGCGTCAACATCATACTGTACTGTACCATACAGCGCAATCGTGCCACAAGGCATCATATGATGGGTCTTTATGAACCCTTATGAGTCCCAATGTCTGTGGCAGCTTTTCACGTTCTGTTTTTTAGACTTGTATATTGTGATACATTTTTTAATAGGTCTAGGCGAGCTTCATTGAACTTTTGACGAATAGATACATGGTATAATTTAAAAACCTGATGTTAGTTATTGTATCTCTCTAATAAACGATGCTATAAGGCTGACTCCGCAGCAATATTATTTCCCCTTCCAGTTATACAACCTTTGGGCGAAACCCTTTTTCATTTGGAGCCCTGGTACGGAGTTATTGTGGGTGTGCAAGATAAATACCAGCATACTAGGTTATGTTGGAACTGGTAACATGGTTTCTTAGATATAACATAGTCTATACTGACTATGTTGCCATAATTTCGAAAATAATAGTCTAACCCAATAAAACATGTCAGTTTACACGACGTACTTGAGTATCACTAGAGTGTCAAATGTAGAAGGAATCGGTTTATTTTTTCCCGAGATATGACATTCAAACCTTATTTTTCACATGGTGCTATCTTACAAAATGGTGCGCCAAAGAGGCTACATTTTGAGACATTTGATGCTTGTAAAATATACTTTCAGCATATCAATTTTTGGTCGAAATTAGTTAAAATTTATTGCAGATTTTGCAAATGAATCTAAAATATCTTTAATGCTGCCATTTTGAAAATAAGTATCCCAACCCTATAAAATGCATATATGCACATGATCTGCAAAACTATTACATGTATGCCATATATGGCAGGATTCGGTTGTGTAGTTTCCGAAATATAACATAAAAGTTTTATTTTTCATGTTACAATATATTACAAAGTGGCCAAGTAATAACATTATCGCATTATAAATTCAAAGCTTACTTCATGTAATGTTAATGTACAGAATTTGGTTCAAATTGGTTAAATTTTTGCCTAGATATAATGTTAAAACTTTATTTTTCAATTTTCATTATTTTTCAAAATAGAGAGAAAAAGAGAGAGGAGATAGGAGAGAGACTTATTAAATGAACAATTCCTTTACTTTCCGAAAGCGTATGTGGTTTTAAAAATTTCTCATAGTGCATTTATGTAAGTTACAAATTTAAGATTAATAATTACTAGCATTTCTAAAATTCATAGTTTTTTCGTTTGATGTTAATAAAATGCTACGGCGTGTTTTTGAATGATTGTGCAATTTAACGAGTTGTGAAGTATTAGAGTAGAATGATTTCCTCACAGCACATAAAAGTGTTGCCCCCGGTACTCTATTAGATGAATACACTTCATAATATTGTTTTTGTGTGGTGTAAAGAAAGACAATTAATTCACAAGGTTTTTCTGATTTTTGGGGTGGATTACTACATTTATGACCACTGTGGCGCTCGGATTGTGTGCTATCACAATAAAAAAAATTGGAATTATTTTGATGAAACAGAATTTATATTACTCTAACCAACATATGAATTATTAAATCCAAGTCATTTAACATAAGTTTACTCATCTTTATGACATAAAACATTTCAACTAAATATATATTTGAGTAATTAGTTTCCATGATTTCACATACATAAGAACTTCTTTTAATTATTCCATGCATATCTTATGAAATATAAGTAGGAACATTAGAATTTAAAACTTTATCAATTTAAAATAGGTCTGTCGGCAAATTTGCTGTACATAATATTTCAAATAGTTTTTCTACTTTACTAAAACTAACTATAGCACTAGCCTTATATTCAGTGACCATGGATAAACTTTTATAATCTGGGTTTTTCAAGAATAATTCATTTTCTTTATCAACAAATCTGTGTTTCACTTTCATTGTTCAGTGTTTGTAGTGTCATATTCGTTTGTTAAATATTTTAAGTTTTTCATTTTATTTAATATGATTTTTTAAATACTTTTACTTAATTTAGTTTAATATATCATAATACAATTATATCCCATTAGGATACCAGTTTGTAAATTTTTAAGAGAGTAATAATTTAAAATTTATTCAACAGCTTTTATAATATTTTCACCAGATTTATCTTCAACTGGAATAGCAAAACCATATAAAGAAAAACACTAAAGACAGTTGAAATAGATTTATGTCTTTTTTAATATCATTTTTTTTCTGAATCCTTTTAAATGAATCAGGTAGTCATAAATAAACAAGTGCAAAACTAATAATTTTGTTTCAAGGGAATATTTTCGTTTCAGTTTACATGATTAATCAACTATAACTTCTTAATGGGACATTTTTCTCATAATTTTGAAGCACTACTTATGTAATTATTATTGGTTATATATTTTCCATTAGTTGTATTTACAAATTTTATATCAATGTTTGTAGTTTCTTTATTACACTTTTTAAAAAAAGTATTCTTTTATGTCTAATAAAATAAATCATATATATATATAAAATATGTTTTCTATATTTAAAAAAATATTAAAAATGCATATGTTTATTGGAAATCTTTTTGTAATTTGAATTTCATTATTTAATTTTAAAGTTATTTGGACACCATTTTTATAGGAAATAGTTTTGAAAAATCTATATGATGTCGTCTTTTAAATATATTTAAATCAATACTACTAGCATCATCAACATTTGTATAAATCTTTAAAACTCTACAATAAAATGTAAAAAAATATAACTTAATACTGCATGTAATGTAAAATGAAATGTTTTTTTTTTTTTTAGTATTTATTTCTGTATATTAATTTAATTTTCTATTATATTAGACTGGAACGATTCTAAATTTACCACGTCATTAGGATTAATAGGAATAGGAACACATTTTCATATATATATATATATATATATATATATATATATATATATATATATATATATATATATATATATATATATCTTAAATGCTATTCATATATTTTGATAATTTTTAAGGAAAATCTTTTAACGATATTTTGTTAACGTTTTTTACATGGTATTTATATATTTTGATATAATTATATAAAATAATGATTCTCCAAAAAAATACATATTAATGCTTATGTATAAATTTTATTATGAATTATTTCATAAATAATTTATTTCGTATTCCAAGATTGATTAACTTATCTATATTACATGTACCAAAATAATTGAAATCACCTTTTCCCCAACATTAGCATACAAATTTATACTTTAAGTTTTCTATTCTGTCTGTATCATGTTGAATTTATTTATTTTCTTCATTAATTTTTTTTTGTTTTCGACATATTAATTTATTTCTATTTTTAACATATCACTTTCAAATCTATCAAATTTTTCATTTTATATAGGCCTAATCATTTTAATTTATCCTCATAAGCACCAAAATTTTTAATTTTATTATAATGTTCATTTTTAATTCAAGTTCTAAAGCGACATCTTTTTTAAAATTAGAAACTTTAGTCATTAAATAAATTGATTTAATTTTTATGGTACATGTTAAGGCTTTCTAAAAAAACTATTAATTTTTTCAGTTTAGATATAATTTTTTTTAATTCTTTAACAACTTCACTTATAATATTATAAAAATTTTCATTTAATCCATTTTTTTATTGTATTATAAATTTTAATAATTCCTTCAAGGTTATTAAATTTTCATTCGGAGTAGGTACTATCACTTAATTATTTTACAAAAACAGCATATTTTAACAAATTATTAATTTTTTCCTTTTCAGTACAGTCAATTTTATTTTAAAAGCAAAATTTTAAAATATATATATAATTTACCATGTTTGTATATTGTCACGATGCAGGCTGTTACGCTACCCTTAATCATTTCCATATCTGCAACTCACGTCGTAAAATACAGAGCTCAGATAGACAAACACAACTGGTAGACCTGAGGCCTTATGCCACCAGAGAACACACTTTCATTCTTATTTTTTCTTTGGCTTTCTTACGAGAGGTTTTCGTGAGAGTTGCTTAGTCATAATCAACAAGTCTATACTTTCGATTCACTAACTCGTACTTAAGGAAGGCGGGGACCTCTAAACAATAAAATAACGATATGATGCTCTTCTCCAAAGTAAATTCCTGTATAATGGCTTAATTTGCTAGATTTATCACATAAGCCACTATCAGATACAAAGCATCATTACTTATTAACTAACTACGCTAGACATTTAAACAGATGAGTACCAATTACATCAGAGTATCACTAAGCCTAAGTGTCGTTGCACGTGCAGCCTGTATAGAATAATCTTGACATATTAATTTCAGCTGGTTGGCTACCTTTAAGGGATTTTAAGTTAAACTTAACTTAAGCAGTTACTAATTTACTGTTCTCTCGTCCCTTACTAATCATGCTTGCCCCTCTTGTGCCTCAAGAAGGGGTAACATCTCCAATGGCTGGACCGACCACATATCTAACTACTCACTACACTGCGAACCTGCCATTTCATGCTGCGCGCACCGGCTTCTACGATTTCCCGCGGCGCACAAATCAAACGCATAACTAATCATACACGCACTTGGCAAGGTCAAAGCCCACCTCGACTTAAGCTGTATTCTGTCCTTAACATAGCACCAAAGGCGACCTTTCGGGTTAGTGTCTGGTCAACGACTCTCCTCGACCTCTTACTAACGCACCTTCTCGCGCCGTGCGGCACAGACCACAGTTAGCTAGACGCCAGCTGATGTACTTGCGCGCCTGGCCGGTAACCCTAGCACACACGTATTACAATAGGCCGGGCCGCATCGCGCCAGCGAAACTGCAATCTGTACGGAAGTACAGTACAGAACTCTCGCGCTGCCAGCGCCCTCCATGAAATGTAAGCTCCACATAATCAGGGCCCTGCCTTCTATCAATTTACGGGTTCCGTAAACACTTCACTCGCAGCACAGAAAAACGAACACATAATAGCGACAAATCTAGACTTTCAAAAAAAAATCCTTGTATAAGAATTATTGCATTCTGTTTTTAAAGCATAACATTATGAACTATATTTAATTATTTTTATTAAAGTTCAGATATCTTGTAATCAGCTTTTGTAGGAATAAGACTGTTTAACATTTTTCTATGGCATTTTATTCTTTCTTCTTTCAGCAAAATTTATAAAATTTTAATTTGTAGTATAATAATTAATTTCATCTTTTAAAACTATTCCTTTTTCAAAATTATTACAATTTTGATTGTTAACATATTTAGTCAAATTATATTTATGAGCAAAGATTTTTACTATGCTAGAATGAAATCGACTTAAGGCGAGTGAAGATATTAGAGCCATTCTTAATTTTGACGTCTTGAGAGACGATGAGTATGACGATAAGTCAGTATAGAGCAGAGCCGGATTGAAAGGATGTGGGAAACGGGAGAACCTCGAGATAACCCACGGACCAAGGGCTACGTCCGTCATGATTTCCACGTGCAAAAATCCGGGAGTAACCCCGCCAAGAATCGAACCCCCCAAGACGAACCATCCTGGGGGGAAGGTGAGTATCCTGTCCACTCCACCTTCGCGGACAACTACTGGTGACGTACATGTGTTTGGTGATGTGCAGCTTTTGTGTAATGAAGAAATAAATAATTGATATCATTCGCTTTACATGTGATGGACCATTAGAAAATGATACTTCCAGGGAAAACCATTCTTAATAGCTTTCAGATCTTAGTTTATTATGCTTTCTCTCAAACTTTCGTTTTGGTATGTGTTGATGTCTTATCAGGTACGTGATTATCAAGCGGATTTATGTTATCTAGTGGTACTGAAAATTTAGTCCTGATATTTATGTACGTAGTCGCTGATTTATTAATTAAAGGAATTATATTTCTTCAAAGATAAATATCATTTAGTTTTATTTCATAACCGTTAGCAATTTAAATTCCACCAACGAATATTAATATAATTGTATATCCTTTGATATCGTAATTTTTAACATTATTTTTAAATACTATAATAATGAGTATTTCTTGTAATCCTGCAATAATCGTATCATAAAGAGCAAAATTTACTTAAGCCTTTGTAAATCTCATTAAATAGATTTCTTTTACCAGTTGTTCATTTTCCAGTTCAATATATGATTTGTATTACATAGGATGAAAATTATTTCAATTCACTTCATCCTTGGAATCAACAAAATGCATAGATAGTTTATTTTAAAACCGCGGTGCTTCTTTTTCAATAATAATGTGTAAATTAAAATGCAGAAATATTAATTTATGTGACAACAAGTTTTATTTTATTCTGAGTTTGTACTTATTTTCAGTGACTAAATCTATCATTTGTTTCACAACTTCATATAGTTATTGTAGTACATTTTCAAAAATTGCTAAATTTCGCTCTTAGTTAAAAATATTAATGTTGGTTTTGATCCTCTGATATAAGTCAATTCTTAATATATTATTTGATTTTCTTGGGTCAGTACTTATCTCGAATACTGAAATTAATTTATATTTACATTTATATTCTCAACATATAGTTCAGTTCATATTTCAATCATTTTGGATAATATAACGAAAGGCATAATTTCTAATGTACTCTTAATTCAGATTTAGAAGTTAAGTATAGTATTTTTAATTTTCTTAAAGTGCCGATTTAATATTTTATACCAAAATCATATTTATGTAAATTCTATTTCTTATGTAATTTAGTGATTCAGATTTCAGGGGAATACGTTTTACCAATCGCTGAATTTTTTTATTTTTAATATAAATAAACGAAACTTTCAAAACAGTTTTTATAAGAAATTTAACTAGTTAGATTTGAAAATGTGTACTCAATTAACATTTGGAATTGCGTTTTTTTTAACGCTCAAACTGTTCTTTTAAACCAAAATAATTAATTACGAATTAAAAGTTGTGTATTTTTTCATATACTGAGATTGCCCGTTTATAAAGTATTTACTCACTTCAGATTTTAGAGCAAAGATTTTCCCCGAATTAATTCTAGATAATTTGTTGCTAAATATCGCTGGAACAATTCAATTTTCCATATAGGTATAATAATATCTATGTCGCTCACCGAAACCTTAAAATAATTCATGTTTAACAAAACCACTTATTTTAATTTTTAAATCGACATAAATGTAAAATATTAAAATTTCCAGTTCAACCAGTTTAGTTCCTGTGTCCACATTTAAGAACACGTTGCTTATGGAGGCTGTAACTGTACAACAATGCATCAGTGTTTTGAAGGTTGTCCTCGTGAGTAATCTGATTTGTTAACGTTTCTGCTCCTGTAATTTACAATTGGTTAATGCTGACATAAGTAACACACGGCATGTGCTCTGGTTACGAGAAGCACGCTCCACACTAGTACAGTGCACGTAACAAAAATAAAAGTTCGTAACACTTGCGCTCATTAATTTATTAGCTACTGAACGGGTTGACCAAAACAACTTATTTTATTTATCAAGGCCACATACTTTACAACTTCTCCATTTTTTCACGTACAACAAAAATCTCCTAATTCCGAGCTAGCATACCTTATAACTTATTTTTCTGCTACATTTACGTACAACAAAATCACCTAGTTCTGAGCTTGTTGCAACACTATGCTTAAAACAAAACAACTTCATGATTTGCTGTATAGACTCAAATAAACGTGATGTTCACGAGAGGAAACAAATCAGAAGGAAAAAAAATTATACCATAACTTCACTGCTATAGACTTTAATTTTTGTGGTGAATAATGTTATGAGGCCTATTAGAGCTAGTGATTTTTCGCGAAAAAAAATATGAGTACACGGTAGACTTCAATACTATAAACACCCAACAGCAGTTTTTATATTGCCATTGGTTGCTGTCTGCTTGAAAAGGCGTTTTCATATTTGACCGGGCCCCTTACAACTTGGCAACATCAGCGCGGCTGCTACGTGATTCGTGTACAGACAGTTTACACGTGCCAAAAACTAATTCAGCCAATCAAAATAGTTAAATAACCCTAATGTTTTGAAATATAAATTGTCTTGAAATACTTTAGTGAAAATGCACTACCCTAGTTATTAGGCTTACTTATAAAATAGTAGCCTAATACAACAATTTTAAACAAAATAATTGTGGTTTGTTCTACCCGCTATTAATTTGTTATAATATGTTAGTATCAGTTTTTTTCAGTTGGAATTTTACGTGACGTGTACGTTGTATTTCCGCATTTTATGGGTTGGAAAACGCGTTTCTGAATGACTTGCTGTAGAACAACGTATTTTAATTTTTTCATCCTAATGCATCACTTCTTACCGTTACGTATTTCGTGTTTCTTTCTTTCGTTTCCGTGTCGTTGTTGTATGGGCATAAATGTTTTCAAATTGCCACCGATTTTATAATAATTCAGTTTCGTGTGAAAGTAAGGAGAAAATTTGAAGCGCTTTTCATGTATTCGCTTGACAGTATGAAGTAAAATGAAAATCATATCAAATATGTTAAAAGAATGTTACATTACTTACTTATTTTGTTGTTAACTTACCCATACAGTTCACAACTACGTCGATGCTACCTCAGAACAATTTTTTTTTTTTTAACAGCAGTGCTACTATGGGTAACTTAAACGTAGGGAAGTTTCTGAAATGTATTTGCGAGTGTAATATTTAGGGCTAATATTATCGAAGGAGTTCTTAATGGAGAAGTCGTAAACAAGCAGCACGTGGACGGATTACGGCGCTTAGGCATGTTTTCTTCGTAGCTCGTCGTAGTCAGTTAGCTGCCTGAAGGTAGCCAGCCAATGTACAAAGATGGGTCTCCTCTTCGGACATCCTCTCTCTTCGTGCGAGGTTCGAGAAGTTCGAGGTTCCGGGGCGATCCGTCGATGGCTATGCACGACTGAGCACGTGGTCTCATCCCTAGGGCAACAGCAGGCCGACAGCCACGTGGTGGTCACCTCATTAGCACACCTTACCTTCAGGTTATGCAGATTACAGAGTTCATTAATTTAAGAGCGTGTTTCCTGGAGTGGGCCACGACCCGAATGTACTTATAGTACAAAGCAAGAAAATTAAGACTCGGCTACTCTGAAGATGTATACTGAAGTAACGAGATTACATTCACAGTACAACACACCCTGACCCTCGTCTAAAGCGGACATGGCATTTGAGCCTACCATAGGCCGAAGCTGTTAAAAATGCAGTTGAGCACGAGGTGAACTTTAAAAAGCGATAAACTCTCTGGGACTGTGAGTCTGGCGGAGAGGTAGATACGTACGACGTGGGAGGAGCAAAGACAGTTAACAAGGTTCCGGTACACTAACAACTTACTATTGCAGCTAAGAAGAGTAGAAAAGTAGCTGAAAGCTCCCACGACGCAACATACGTGTATCCGCTAAGCCCGTCAAGAGCAGACTGAAGATGGTTGCAGAGACATCTGGCCACCTCGCCGAGATCTCCCGCCAACACCACGAAGGAATTTATTTTATACACACATTTGGTCAAAAGTATACAAGAAAACACTCAGAAACTCAAAATTAGCACTAGAGGAATTATAGAACAATTCCGATGATTACTTACTGTCCGGAGTTCTTATTTTAATTTGTGTGGGGAAAGTAATAATTACACAAACAGGCCGGAATGGATCGGCAAAGAATGTAGAAATGAACTAGAAAATATTACAAGATTTTTACATAAACACTTTCACCTATAAATCAGTTATTAAATTTAATATAATGTAAAAGAATTTGATTTTGTGCCTTGCATGGCGGACGCCAGAACTGCCAGTATCATGTACGTTACATATTAACACAGATTGAAGAAATGAAATATGCCCTTTTAAATTCAACAAAACATGACACAAACACTAGAAAGAATATATTATTAATTATGGGTATCTCAAGCTCGTAGGGTACTCAAATCTATGACACTCTGGCAGAGAATGTAGTATTTTCAGTGCGGGGCCTCTCAGTACAGCAGCGAGGTAGTAAGCCCGCTGTTCGGTTGTCCAGCCATTTAGAGTAGCAACTATTTCATACTAGTGTTGGTACTCCCACCAAGAAGTCTGGCCATAGTATGTGGCGGGGTTAATTGAGACCACCTTACCCACTCCTGGCTGAGCGACACCAATGCTGCAGAGCTGCTGACTATCCTCCGAGGTCACTGTGTTGGTGACGTCCTTCACTGCCTCTTCACTTTTCTCGGCTGAATGTTAAGTGGTTGTAGAGCTCCGCTGCTGAAGAAATTCCTGGCATTCCTTCCTCATTGCGCTCATTTTATTCTCGACGCTGTCCATCCTTCCACTAAAAATGTCCACTTCTTCAATTACACTTCCTATTCTTTCATTCACACTGTCCATTTTCTCGTCCACACAGTCAATTCTCGTATTCACTAACTCGCTAATGCCTTCTATTTTCCTATCTACTAAATCCCTGACATTACTTGCCTGGCTATTTACATTCTTGTTTACAATACTTACAATTTCATTTGCACTTTCTTTCACATTGCCTATTTGGGTATTTAACTTTTTATTTACACTATTAATTTTGTTATTTACAACTTTGTCCACACTATTTATTTCACTTTTTACGCCTTCCTTCAAGCTAATTGCACTTGCACTCACTTGGCAACTCAGCACCTTAATCAATACTCGCAGTGTTTCCAGCTCTGCAGACGTATGACTTGTTATCAATTACAGTCTGATTGTACAGAACAGTCTTAATTACGTTCACCTACAGCTATTACAATTAATTAATTTGATTTGAAATTCACTACTGCTTATAGTCTAACTATATTTTCAATTGATTAATTAATAATTGCCTCCATTCCACTTCTGACACCAGTGTTACACGTGAGGATGCATGCGCGGCGTATCTGTAGCTCGCGAGAGATGGAGGTTTTAATAAATAAAAATTAATAGAAGAAACTTAATTTGATTTCTAATTTATTCACCCTGCTATTATCTGCAGCACTAAATTAGCTTTCTCCACTATTACTCTTTTAATTTAACAGTGAGCGCATTATTTAATGTCTATCTCGACTCTAATTATTATCCTTCTTAATTGTCTGTGTTGGTTATGGTCAATTAACTCTCACCCATTAATAGCACGTGTTCAGTCTACCTGTTTACATCATTTATTATGTCTTTCAATCACGAACTTAGTTCAATAGTCCAGCCTGCCAGCCGCGTACTTCACTTCTTGATACTTTCAGTCGCCAACTTCCTTTCCCCACTGCCGGTCACCCCGCTCGTTCTTTTATCGCTCGAAACTCAGCCATTCATTCATGCATTCATTCATTTATTCCAATTCCCACTCTACTGAACTCAATCACTCCCTGCCTGGAGGCCTGTCACATTATAGTCTTGATCGTAACCCTCTCGAAGGTTCAACACGCCCGGAGACGCGCTGAGAGAATGAGGACTGTAATTCAGAGCATTTTTCAGATATCGGCAGAAACCAAGACTGCAAGGATAAACAGTGTGCGTGAAAAAGAGATTAAAGTGTTCGCACACTTTAAAGTAACTGATACATGCCTGCTCACCTGTCGCTATCACATAACAACTCTCTTTCCTTATCTATGCTCGTTCCAAGATGCGAGGCAGCAAACACGTAACAATACATTTTTCAACACAAAGTTATCACGTTTGTGTTTCGCATCAGCAAGGATACTGCAACCTTATTTGGTGATCAATGACCTATGGAGAAGACCAGTTCAGAAAATATACTCTGCATGTCCGTCAGAACAAACTTTCTACCACAATTAACCCAAAAACACCAAAATAATATATATCAACTTGGCTTTACAATGTCCAAATAATAATATTATCCAAAAACACTTAAAAAGTTTGGACCAGAGAACTTCAAATTCACGCACCAGCGAATCTGGTGAAGTATAAACCGCTTTTACCGCTCTGATGATTAAGTACTACTCCAATAATTGTAGAGTGAAAAAAGAAGGCCTCCTAAGCTCGAGATCTGTCTCTGGCTTCAATTCCCAATCAAGACGAAGGCCTCGCCCATTTAAATTTTAAAGTTCGAGAATAGGTTGAAATAGTTTTGGCCCCAGGGTCTCTAATAATTTACTTTGTTCTATGAGGCTTGTATTATTTTCCCGCCAAGTGACAGCTATCCTGAGGGAAACTCTGGGTGGAACGAGCTCCTTCGTCCCTATACACACAGTTATAGTCTTCAACAACATTTGGTATTATCCTTTAGCTTATGTAAACTATTACAGAAACCTAGTATTTTTAATGGAGTTATAAATTATTGCACATGATTTTTACAGAGAGAGTTAGGAGGAAAACTCTTTAATTAGGATTGGTGCTCAATTCTTGAGTCATACTATGGAAGAGTTTCATCAATAACACTGCCTAATTATGTAATAACGGTCCCTTAGCCATTACAACCATACAGAACCATATGTAAAATAACATCGACAACTATCTATTAGGATAAAGCAAATAATTATTTCTATTTCCATGCTAAAGCAATTATCATGGATAATAATTGCTCATAGTTCCACCTACACTGTAACAAGACAGCAAGTACTAAATGGGGATTTACGCTGTGTGCACAATTTTTTTATAAACGAACATAATACAAGTCTACAGATGAATCGCAAAGAAAAAATTCTACACTCCAGCTTACAAATTAATAAAGATATATAGCATAATAGAGAACATTAAATGCGTCAAGCTCTAATAGTAAGATTACCACTTTTATTTTGACAGCATTGAAATTCAAATACAAGTTCTGATCACTTTGAAATAAAACGTGGTTGCAAATGCTTCTAATTTTTTTCATATACTTGTTCTTTACGAGGTTCATGTAAGTGCATGTTGTGAAATACACACTAACCATAAGTAATGTTATATTTTGTAACAAGATTAACTCAGAAAATATCTAACCATTGCTGTGTGGCATTTACACACATCTAAGACGTCTGGCTAAAACAAATATACGTACTATTATTCCAAATGAGAGGGCTTTCAAAAGTGTTCATTTTACTATGAATAGCATAAAAAATTAGCTCGTAAGAATATTCAGATTTACAGTACTTCGTGTTTGCATTTTTCTTTCAAAGTAATCTTGAAATTTAGCTTGGATCCTATCTAACGTTTACAACAGCAGAGGTTAAAATACTAATTTAATCAAGGAAGTGTTATAGGTTCTATGTACAATGTAAGTGACTCAAACTGACACACATAACTTTCCCAAACTTTAAAAAGCTTACAAGGAAATTGTGAGAAATATTAAAGTACCTTAGAAAATTTCACCGCACTGTTCTATTTCAGATGTGCCTCTGCAAGATGTGGGTTACATGCTCTGGGAGGATGGCCAACCCAACAACTACATCCTTGGGCAATCCCCCGGCCAGGACTGCATCGCCATGAGTCGGCAAGTAGAGTATTTGGATGTAGAGTGCTACTTCAAGCTGCCCTTCATCTGCAAGAAGAGTCTTGGACACTAACATTGTCTTCCATTATACAAGAAGTTCCAGTCTGACCACAATCAATCACTACCATGTTTATAGCAACTGTAGAAACTATTTAAGTTATTGTTAGTATATTAAAAGTACACTTAAAAAATTAATTTATGCAATTTATTCTACACATCTACAAACATGTACAACTAAATAAAATTCCCCTAACAAATCTGAGATGTCTTTTGAGAACAAATATATTGTAGACTAAAAATTAAAATATTAGTTAACAACAAAACAACATTTTTAATGTTGTAAGAGGAAAAAGAAACAGCATAAATATTACCATTGTTACTTTAAAGTGGTATGCAGAGTTAGCCCTTTTTCCATGCTCAAGATTGTGTGGTGTGTCTGTGTGTAATAAGTATACACTATATAACCAAAAGTATCAGGACAGTCACGACTCTTACTTTACTACACTTATAAAACTGTGAGGGCGACTGTCAATCTGGTGTCGGAATATCTCCGAAGGAATGACCGATCATTCTTCTTTCTTACAGTGCTGTAGTAAGTGATGTGGGTCACTGTGGTGTGACAATCTCTTTTCCTGTTTATTCCAGAGATGTTCGGTGAGATTGAGTTGCAGGCTCTCGGCTGGCCAGTCCATTTCCAGAACTCTATTGTTCACAAATCACTCATGAACACACAGTGCTTTATGGTAGGAAACATTGTCATGCTGAACCACGGTGATCATTTCCCAATTGGTCTTCTACCGTAAACAACACACAACTAGTCAAAATGTACTCATAATCTTCCACCTTTAACATGCCCCATAGTATTACAAGAGAACCAAGTCCCTTTGTGAGTTGTCCCTTTGGTGTAATTTTCTAGACTTTATTAAACTTTGTTTACATGAGGTAGAGGAAAAGTCTGAAAATAGAACGTCAGCAGGCCAGGCTTCAGGAATGCTGGAAGTAACAGTAATAACTATAGTACTATAGTTATTAGTTTTGTTTATCTACACCTTCCATAAAGTAATTTTATCTATCACTCAACTAGATGTCATGACAACCAATTTTCTCTTTCCGCCAACATTTTTTGTCTACACATGGTCAATTTTGCTATGACAGGTTGACAACACTAACACAGGATTTTTGTCCATGCACTTTACCACACTTATGTTCTCACTACATCTGAATTTGCTCTCTCCCCTTTCCAACTTTTATTTGAAGTTAGTGCCTTTAAGCATGTGTTTCCTGTTTGATTACATAGTACTTACATCACTGATCCCTACTTTTCTTGGCTCTTCATTAAGTCGTGCAGAACTCTACCAGTTGCCTATAAAGTTTGGACAACCCCGTGATATGGTTTCATGAGTTTCATTACAATAGCTTCACTGGCAGGTGTTTCTGGTAGACGTCATTCTACACTGTGTACATTGAAAATACAACACAACAAACAGGTTTAGAACTATAGCTCCAAAAATAGCCCATTTTAAGGGGTTTGTACTGTACGAAACATAATCTGAGCGAAAACTTCCTTAAGACTTAGTCCAATGATAGGTTCTATCCAAAGGAGAATGAAGGTGTAGAAATTGTTTATTGAAATATTCCAGCAATGATATTAGACACTCCAAACTATCATTTTTGTTTAGGCTATTGGTGTTTCAAAATGAAGATATCGGGAGAGGTCCAGCAACGTCTTCAAAGAAATAATAACGTGAATGCCCGGGGTATGTGTAATGTCTTTACCATTCCAATATGAGCCTTTTTTTAGCCATATAGCACACAAAGAAAAATATTCTTAATTTTAATCAACAGCTGCGGGAAACCAGTTGGAATTTGGTTTCGTTTTAATACACTAGGCAGCACATGCATATGTTTTGTTGCAAATCATAATCACAATGTAATAAAAAGTATAATTTTGTTGGATTCTTTGTTAAGTTATTTGTGACCAAGGTCACTTGGTTCACACATTCTCATACGAGCTGCCACAGTTTTAATTTTGTTCAATAATATCAGTTAATCACTTTTAAAAGAAAGTTTGAAAACTGTTAATAATCACTGCTGTTCCGAAAAGGGGAAAATCTTTTGTAAAATTACACGCATTGACATTACTAATCACGCTGAATACAAATTTCATGGGGGAATCGCAATTGTAACATGTACTCTGAAAAACTATAGTAGAAATTACATTAAATATCAGGGAAATTGTGGCACAAAACACTTAAAATTTATGTAAAATTTAATTCAGTCAAGTTAAATAAATGAAGACCTAACCTAACTTCACAATAGCCGTATCACAGAAGGTGGGTGTGCAATCACACATTGGAAAAAAGAGCAATAATGAATAATAGGAATAAATGACTGTAATTAATTTGTGTTGGAATAAGAATTAATCTATTGAATCCTTACTGTCCTTATTCCTATGCACAATAGCAGGTCTGCACACCTCACCCCCTAGTGATTCACCTACTGTGACGTTCTGTTTAGTTACATTACATCTTCTTGCATTTGATGTGGTAAAACTATAGCATTTATTACAGTAAATTATAAGTGATATTCATTATGTTTATTCTCCTCGCGCACGATAGCACATTGCATACACACGCTGTGTTTTAACTAACTTGAAGTTAGGTTTTAGTTCAGTTAAGTATTCTGCGCCTGACAGATCTAGGTGCCAGCAGTACATAAGCACTTCAATTCCCACACAAAGATGCATTCGACACAGTATAATCCATTACACTGAATACAATATAGCTAACATTCGACTATGTACAGTCCATTAAACTTATTTTTACCAAGACGATAAATGTAAACCAAGTCTATGAAAGGCTCGTATGATACATAACTTTGTATACTATTTGCATGGGACAGATTACAACATCGAGCTAAATGTCAACAAGGTAAGCCTTACAAAAGAAAAATACAGTTTTTACATCTCTCGGACATTTCCTTCAGAAAAGACACGCTTCTTAATGAAACTGCCAAATATTTTTTCGCAAGAAATTACTTTTCTTCCCAGAGTCATTTTTGTGAAAACATCGAAACACACATTACTGTTTACATTTTATTTTCAGTCTTTAAAAATATGTATGCAAGATACTCACATATAATCAGAGTAACTCAACATAATTATCATGTATGCTATATTCTGAAAACTAGGGGTTCATTTAAGGGAAAGGTTTTTGCATAAATTGTGCTATATTTTACTTTTGCAAGTTTTCTGAGTTATAAATATGTGGTGTAGCGTGGTTAATGCACGTAAAAAAAGTTCCTGAATTAAATATGTTATTGTTTACATTAAGTTCCATGTAGCATGTTAAATGTGTTTTCTTTTCTATGTATGTACACTTACTAAGATTCTGAAATAACTCGTTGTATGGTTTTGAGAAGAAAAATTTAGGGAAACAGTAGTAATTACCAACATAATTTCTGCAAGCTACTATGTTGCTGCCCGTAGTGCGGTATTGGCTAAGCACCGTGAACAAAAATACGTAAAACCATATTATATCAGCTTTTACATTTAGTGTGGAGAATTTCATCTGAGATAGCTTCTGAATCAAAGGTAGTGCGGTGCATTGGGAGCACCCATAGGTAACCCATCCACCGCATGAAAGTGACCATGCGCCTCCATTCCGTCCATATCATTCACATACCTACGAATAATAATGATGTCAAACAAATTGCGGCTTAAGCAAAATCTTCCAATGTAATAAATAACCAAGTTAAAACTAACCAATTGAAAACCATCCCACAGAAAACAATTCCCCGAGTTGTGAGAAATGAAAAGAAATTGATTAATTTTTCTGACTATAATTTGGGCTAAATATTTTCTATTTTCTTAAAATGTGCACAATTTTACCCATTACAAGGGTATAAAATAGTACAAGAATATGTGAAACCTTTAAATATTTTACAACATATGAAATACCGACTTTCTTTTTACAATCTCACTGTGCTTAAGCAATACATAATAAAAATCAAACACCCATATAATAAAACGAACAAGAAAACATATATTTTTCTCGCTAAGTATTCCATATGTCCGACTCCATCATTCTCTCACGACCAGCTGTTAGCACCCCCCTTAAGAAGTCAGCAAGCTCTCAGAGTTGGTCATCCAGCGTGTTTAGGAAACTCCCAAAAGGATGACTTCGTTTCTTGCTAGCCAAAATTCAAATATCGGTGACGTAGCATGCCGCGCCACGGTGTCACCATGGCAACCGTCACGTCGCCCAGGTGCTGATGAGGTGACAGTCATAGCGTCATTCTGCATGCTGCTCGCAGCTAGAACGGACACTCGCACCCGACATCCTGCTACAGCAGAGTTCCAACAGCGCATCACCAGGTATGTTTCGTCACAGCCTGCAGGACGCGAAAACCAACAACAGTGTTTCAGGAATGCGATGCGAGCAAAGTTGTTGCATTCGCTATAATTTTCCTAATTTTACAGTGTGAAAAATTGGGATTCACTAATGGGGATTGAACGCGTGTTGAATTGGAGGATTCAAATCAGCTAAGCAGAGGATGTTACACGGACACTTACAAATTTGTATATTGTCGGGTACCTGGCAAAATTCATATTTTGCCTTCTGTTTTCCAACGAAAGTGTGCATGAGCAACCCTTCCTCCTTGCCACCAAGAATTTGTATGTACTGCTAACACAGGTAATTAGAATAACATCACATTGGTTTACAAGTGTTGACTATTAAAACGATATTATTCCAATTTTCCCCGCCCTGTTTTTATCCCAAAATATAACCACAGAATTGTGATTTCATGTATAAAATCTGCAGCACTCTGCTTTCTGAAGCCTTCCAAGCTCGTTATTGCTCACGCCACAGGAAGAGGTATTGCTGTGGTGAACCACAATTTGTGAAAATACAAAAGGCAAAAGCTAAAAGATTCTAAAAATTTCTAATCAATCAAAAATGCTTTCATAAAGAAAAATCAATTAAAAAGGTTTCTAAATGTAATAATTAATTAAATGAGCATAACACCAGATTCTAAACACGAGTTTCAATTTATTTACGTTTGGCACAAAGCATGGTGGTATCGTCACAATTCAAAATTAGACCATTTTGCAATACCTATTCGAAATACCATAGCAAAATGCCTGGGCACCTCAGTAATTCCGAAACCATAAGTTTCCTTATATCGGTATCATATACACAAATTCCAATCAATATTAAAATATTTGTTACTGCGAAATAACATGACCAATCCACAGCCACCATAAATTTGGTGATGTATGCAACAACGCCTCTAAAAATGATGTAATTGCAATATAAACAATTATAATAAAAGAGCCACAATCCCTATTAAAGTTACTTCCAATTAACGTGCATAAAGCAGCTTACATTTCCTAAAAATGTGTGTAAATTATCACGCTTCATGAACAATCTTTCTTGTCACGTTCGTGTACAATATCCTTAACCATGTACGCACAATAAAGAATTCATTGCGTAGGTCATTCCCTGCTATGCCAAGATCAAGGTTAACTTACAACACAATAAATAGGCGCCCGACCAAGTTTTCAATCGTACTGCTCACACTACCAAACTGAATAAAATTATATTCACGAGCCAAATAAAAGTTTGGTTAAAAATAATTGCCAGAACATGCGTGTATATGCTTAAATATAATACTTGCCACATCCAAGAAAATTAAATAATACGAGGGTCAAAACTTGTATCACATTCATTTTCACAAAGGCTTTTATTTGATATCTCAAAACTATTACAGTGTTACTTCGTGACACTAATCCAATCAGGTACATCAAGCTTCTACGAGTGTCATCAAAATGGACTTCGCCGCCTGAACTAGCTTGCTTGCAAAATTACGCATCGCGACGAGGCGGATTAAAAAGATATTTTAAAAACATATATAAAAGTATACGAACTGGTACGCAGCAGCTAAGCTCATCAAAGTGACAAGTTACTAAAATACATCGACAAACCCCTTAAAAATATTTGCCGGCATTGTAAACAGCGAGTACGCCAAAAAAGAAAGGGTCATCAATGGGGGAAGTTACGACAAACACCAAAAGTACACTACTACAAACCCAGAAAAATTATCAACTCTCTGCTTGAATATAAACTAACAATTTTTAACGTGAGGGCCTGAAGTTCCAAACCAAATTACTTTACGCTACACCCCCAAACTACGTTATCACTTCAAAAAAATTTAATTAAAACTGCAGTCCTATTAAATACACAGCTCATTCCACAACTCACAGACTGATTCACCATCTTAGCTGCACCTTCCTTACAAACAATTAATACTGCAAATATTGGGCATAGCCCTCAATAATCACCACACTTGGTGAATTATGAGAACCTTTGGTGGGGCCGCAGTTGGTCAGGGGCTAGAGAACCCAATATTGGGGCCGCAGTTACTCAGTGGGTAGAGAACCAAATAGTGGGTCCGCAGTTGATCAGGGCTAGAGCACCCAATAGTGAGGCCGCAGTAACTCAGTGTATAGAGAACCCAAAAGTGGGGACGCAGAAACTCAGTGGGTAGGGAACCCAATAGTTGCTTAGTGTCATTATTTATCCCTATAAACACGCGCGCGAAGCCGCGGGTAAAAGCTAGTTCATAATAAAAGACACATAAAATATTGAAATTTACAGTCATTTATTAAAAAACACTAAGTATAAATTAAAATACTGACTGATGAGAAAAATACACTAGTGATTGCAGTAAAAGTTTTACAACGGATTCCATATCCAGGCACGGATTAAACTGCGCAAACTCTTACAAGATACAGACAAATTGAACTACCTTTCACAAATATATATTAGACCATGTAACGCAATAATACAAGACCTGCAGAATTAAACAACATAATTTAATAATACAAAAGCTGGAACTGGGGGTTTGCTTCGGTACGACCAGCTCGTAGCCTCAGTGAAGGGGAAAACCGCAGACCTCACAAGTTATCCACATAAATGAATTCCAAATAATACATGAATAATGTGATAAATTAGGAATTTGTAATTTTTTAAACAATACATAACACATCTTTAATTGTTGCAATAATTGTTGGTGGTGTACATTTTCAATAAAACGTTTAATGACGGGCAAATATATTCCGTATGCATGTTGTACCGTCTCCCCTTCTGTAACTCATATTCTGACCACTACCACTTCCTCTTACTACTTTCAGGGCTGGTGAAGAGAGAGACGTACTTAATTGGGTGACGTAGCTCTATTAGTTCACTAACAACTCCGGGGAATTCCTAGACCCAATAACATTTATTATACATTAAACATATAAGGATTGAATACAATATGATACAAACTATTATCAGTTATTGATTACTTCTGATGGCACAGTGCCAATTATGATGTGATACTCTGATTCGCCTAACATTGCCAGTAATTATCAATTAATGCTTATGAGGGCAACGGGGTCTCAAAGTAGAGTGTTACACCCAACTGCCAGCTCGGTAGTTATGCTCACCATAGAACTCTGTAGATCGACCCAGAGCTCCTCCAGGCCTTGATGTCGTGATGTCCTCCTACTCGTTACTAGCTACGGTAACTATCGTGGCGGTACCTCGATTGTCGGCGTGTCAATGGGGGGTGGGAGATCTCTAAGGTGTTTTATACGCTTCGCTCATTAGGTCAGCGGCGTTTGTTAACAAGGCAGTCTTGATCCATATCCCGTTGTACATTAAGTGATATATTCTCATCTGGGCGTCGTAGTTTAAGTGGTAATTATTGAGCGGCCCTTCCTGGCCGCTACACTACCCCCCAGGTCAAAATAACAGCCGTCCCAGATGTGGCAGTAGCATAGGTAAGGTACAAGTATGATGCCATCCAGGGTGGTGCAAGGTGCAGAAATAGGCCGAGGAGCTCAGGCCTTGGGCAAACGGCGACAAATGGTGGCATTCGCGGGAATGATTAATGGCAGTATCGTAGGGGTAAGGCTAAACGTGAGACATCGTTTAACAATGAAAAAAAAGTTACGTTATACCTATTAGAAAGTCAATTAAGGGGAATTTTTTAGCAAATGGCAAGGTAGGGAAATTGAAAAATCATAGTTCTTTAACATCAACAAAATACAGCCCGTAATACAAAATACGTAAGCCCGTTAGTTTGAAAATGAAAATGTATACAAGGGAATTATTGAATACAAATGGGAAGTTACTACCTGTGTGAAAGGTAGGAACACTTAGTTAGCAAATTGTGGCTGGTGACCGGCGTGTGATTTGTTTTCGCACAGGGAAAAATACTTACATACAACATTTCCATTCTCTAGTTTGTTCGTAACCTACAGCTAAGTACACAGATTCTTTTCTTTGATATAGTGGCTAATAATTCTTATTGGAATCCATAAGTGAGAGAAAACGTGATGCATACATACGGGCGTAAGCCGCGTGGTAAAATTTTAAAGCTAATAAAAAAAATACATGAGTAGAAATTACAAAAACTTAGACTAGACAGCATATAACAAGTAAAGGTTTGAATATAACAGTCAAATATTAACGTAGTACAGTAGTACAAATACAATTTTGGCAAGGAGGTTATTATAGTCTTTATAGGTACGCCTGTGGCACGTAGTTAAGTGTTCATATTCTTGCTGTGGTTCACTTATAGTGTGCGAGGGCACTTAGTATTGTTCACTTTTTAAAACGCGCACGTTTGGATACACCAAAATTCAACAGTGTTATAGCTCGCATGCAGGCAGAACTTAAGAATCCGATTAAATGTTTGCACTTGTAGTAGTAGTGTATGTTGTTAATCACGTTTGGAGAACACACCATTGTTTGTAATGGCAAATACACGCATGAATACGTAATTTAAAAACACTGAATTGGTGTCAACATTGACACATTATAACATAGATATTCATAAGGACACGAATTTGATATATATATATATATATATATATATATATATATATATATATATATATATATATATATATCCGTATAATTACTAAGAAATATATGTTATGTTGAAAACAATTGTAAGACAAAACCTTAAAGAATAATTTTTTTGTTTGTAAAGGCACAAATTTAATTGTTTACATTCATTTCTTATATGTAGGTTGTTTGCAAAACATTTTATTCGCCATATTTACATACAATATAGTTCGTTGAAAGCATATACAAGCACCTACAGGTGTAGGGTAAGGATAAGGAATAAAATAAAACAGTGTACACCAACTAACATAATATTTAATGCGTACATAGAGATAACATGTAGAATATCACTGATCTATATATACGGGAAGGACCACAGTTTGTGGCGTTAGTTTATAGTAAAATAAAGTCCTATATTTAATAACACTCATATGCACTGTAATCCAGTTTAATCATTAGATCCATGGGAATGGAAGCAACTAATTTTATTGCAAGAATTGAAATACAATGAAAACCGGAACAACTAATGATGCCAGGAGGCATTGTCTCTTAATAATAAAAGAATGTTAAAAGGAAGTAAATAACTATGTATCTAAGGACCAATAGGCCTGAATTAAATGCAGAAGCACTGAAGTGCTATGTTGTCATAATCAGGAATATCATTGTTTGTAGCAATTTGTTTTATATTTAAGTTTCCTTTCTTTTTTGTTTTAGTTTTGTTTGTATATGAACTCTTATTTGTGGAAAAATATACCTTAGCAGTGTCGGGTAAACACCATACTTAAACACAAACAACAAGTAGACTTACGTAGCAACGTGGATATATTCAAGAGAGTTGCAATCGCTAATATTGTGAGGATGCAAATACATGGTTGTAGAGCTCATGAGGGTGCATTAATGTGGGACAAAAGTACCGACATGAGCACTAGTTTCACATATAATGTAATGACAGCAAAAACAAGTAAAAGAATAACAGCCGTAGAGACGTCATCAAAGTGGTTTGGCTTTAAGAGAGAGAAAATTTGTTGTCTCTGTACATAACCTGGCGATGATTGGTATCGACAGTTGCCAACACTGGTAAGGCCATTAGATTTAAATGCCAGTTAGTATCAAGTGCATAAGGAATATTGTAAAACTGAATTCCACACGTGATTGACAATTGCTGTAGGTGGAACGACTGTTCGTTCAGCCGGAGGACGGGTACCACAGTCTGCTGTTGTGTGATAGTTGGGGCACGAACGTCACATAAACGTGTGGCCTCAATAATAGTTTCGTCAGGGGTGGCAACACGACAACCGCGTGGCACATGAAGTTCCACACTCCCTAAGTTGTGGTTCGTAATATTGGTGTTGAGGGATGAATTCACACATAACACTGCAGTACCGGGGGGGGGGGGGGGGTTTGTTATGACATACTGGTGAGGCATTATATGTTTGGCAGACAATGACGTATCAGGGAAACACTGAAACTTGCAGGATGTAAATAATAGATTAACATCATCAAGTAAAATTGCAGTGTTTACACATTTGGCATTGGAACTGGTGAGAGATTCTTTAGGGATGATTATAACATCCGTGGGGGTTTCGGGAGTGCGAGAAATGGATTTCACCATGTCCGTGGCATGATCAATGGCGATGGTTGCTGACGCGTGAATGTTGGTGAATGATACATGAGTGGTTCTGGAAACGATAAGGGACTGAAATTAGGCCGTATACTTGCCATGCGGATTGAATATTTTTAATGGGGACTTGCAAGTTAATGACCATCTGTGGCATTGTGAGGGAGCATTTCACGAGTTCATGGGAATAGTACTTTATAATGTTAGCAATATCAGTACTGAGGGTGAGATCCAGTTTTAATAACTCTTGTTTTAGCCTCGTTAGGTCATCTGTGAGTTGACTTTTATTTATTGCGTGAGAGGCAATCTGTTCAACTGGCAGTCATGAATATAGGACTGTATCAAGTGTTCAAGGACAACATTATTGAGTAACTATAAATTACTTGTAGAAAGCAAGTCAATTTGTGCAACAACAATGTCAAGCTTACTGACAGTTAAAAGTTATGTTTACAATACCTTTTAAATACTGTTGACAGTTTGAGCAAAGCTGTTTATTTTATTTTCCATTTTATGCTCTAGTTCGCAAATGACTTTGAAATAGATGTTGAGGGCATTATTTGTATTTTGGATACTATCAGCAAGTACTGTGACCTGGTTATCATACATGGCGTCATTATCCAACAAGGCACGTAAGTGCTTAGTAGTTACAACATTACAACACCAGGTACCCAGCTCCCCGAGGAACTGTATGCCTCTTTTGGGGCGGAACTGGGTATTCACATCGTCAGGGAATTCTCTCAAGATACTAGTTTCAATTACCTCCAAATAGTCGTGTATAATTTTTCCATTCTGGCAAGATGTAGAGTTCTTTATTGTACAGGCAACGTGCAAATACTGTTCCAGTGTTGTGGGAGGTTTGGGGAGGTGCAATGGTAATGAATAAAGAGTAGAGATAGTTCCCTCATAATATAAATCGACTGCAGCAGGAGAATAGTAAATACCAGCATACGTGTGGAACGGGGCCGGTGCTGCCAGGTGTCTCTTGAACCAGCCAGTGTCACCAACGGCGCCTGACGGACGAAGCAGTGCCTCGTGGCTGCTTTGGTTGTGCCGCAGGGAGCGTGAAGTTGACGAGCGTGGAATCCCCACTCTGCTCACCGCCGCACTGCAGTGGTCGCCTGGCGTAGTGGTAGTCAGGAAATCGGCAAGCGCCTCACGCTGGTCGGCTCTGGGCTGCGAACACTGTGCTGAGTCGAGAGTGTTGTCAGCACCCCCTAAGTTGCGACATGAGCAGACTGCACAGGCAGCAGTTCACGCGACGGCTTACTCGTTAACACTGTGTAATTCCCCAGGAGAGAATGACATAAACTGGAACATATTTTTAGGGCACATATTAAACACTGAGCAACAGAACACTGAAAAATAAAATTTATAATACACTAATTTAATGCTCAAATGTGGGCTTAACGTGACACATACACGTGGTGTCATGCTTTAGTGGAGTCGCCTAAGATATAGGTCACCCTAAAGGGACTGCAATAGTGGTGCGTTAAAGCGTTCTGCCTACCTCTATATAGTAGCCAGACATAATAACATACACGTAATGTATTCTCTTTATGAGTGCTATCAGATTGGTTCTTCTGACTTATCTGAGCATGAAGTAAATAGATTTTGGCCATTTCACGGTCCTGCAAAAGTTTCTGACACCAATCGTGGGCACATGGCGAATACTCGGCAGCGACCACCTGTGCCAGAAGAGCAGCTTCCACACCATGTTATAAATAAAAAGGAGTACATTTGATCATGGTGTTGACAGTAGAATTGTAATTAAATGTTATGAACTCTACGTATAAATCCCAGTTAGCCTGATCAATATTAGCACAAGCTATAAGTTGCTCACCAATGATACGATCAGAACTTTCAACAAGACCATTGCACCTAGGATTATATGCTGTGGTGGTGAGTTTATTTATCCCCAAAGTCTTTAAGAGATTACTGATCAATTCGTTTTGGAAACTAGTTCCCCTATATATTCATCATAACTAGGGTCTATATGTTTTTACACACAGTGACGGGTAGAGGTCCTTTAGCATCCAAAGCCCAAGTGGATAACAGCAGTTAGGGTGGCATAGGAGTTAATTGATTTATAGGCTTTTAATTGGTGGCTTTAGTTTTCTGGCAAATGGGGCACGATTTTACATAATCTTTAACATCTGCGTGCATGGTATCCCAATAATAAGTCTGCCTTATGTTCAGTAGCATTTTAAATACACCAAAATGATTGCCTCCGAATATTGCGTTGTGGTGCATCTGAATAATTTCTTTCACAAAGAGTTTGGGGGCATGGGGACAAGAGTAAGCTTAGACATTCCTTATGGCATATAAACTTTCAAAAAAATTTAATTATTCGCTGCTATACCATAACGTCTACTCAACCTGCGATATTTTGTATCCGCTTGCTCTGGATTTAGTATAGCTTGTTTCAGTTGTTTTATATGAGGTTCGTTATCGTACTTGCCAGTGAAAAGGGAGGTGTTCACAACAAGCGGACATAATTGAAAGATTGAATAATGTTCAATTTTTATATACTCTTGTGTATGTGTGTACACAGGTAAAAAATTAAGTTTATCTAATTTGACAACAATAAGGATTTTGCATTTCAATACAGGCTCAAGACAGGTGGTTTCTAAAGTGGAGCTACTATCTTGTTTTATTACCTGAATATTGATCTGTTACAAGTTGTTAATGATTTTACAAATCACATACATCAGAAAAATATCTTCGTTTGCGAGTGCCTTGGCTATACGATCATGATCTTGCTCCTGGTATTGCGACATAAAATAAGGTTTAATGTCCTCCCAGTGACTCTTGGTATATTTAGCTAGAGTGTTTCTAATTTCGTCAGCTTTACACGTGTCCTGGAATATGACGTCTACGAGCGTAGTGTACAGGAAAGTAAAAGTGAGCATGTTTTCTTTGACAGTGTAAGAAGTGTTGTTGAGTGTAATTTTGCGAATCGGCACTTGATGGGCAGTAGTAATAAAGCTCAGGGCGTCGGGGAGAGTGTTTAGTTTACCTTGTACGGTGGCTTCAAAATCATATTACCTGAGCACTATCGCCATTTTCTGAAAACGAATATTATGCTCAGCAAAAAAGAGCATAGGTATCGTAAGCTAGCGTAATCAGTCTCAATTTTGAAGTCCTTACCATATAAGTACTCACGAAAATGGCTTCACAAGTACTTAATAGCGCCAAGCTGCATATTGCATCATTACTTCTATTGCAAGCTAATATGATCGTTTATCCTCATCAAATTTTTTTAACACTGGGCCATTAATGTAGCGTGTTTCAAGTTGATAAATGCTTTCTCCTGACTTTCCTGCCATTTGAAGTGAACGGAGTGTTTCAGTAGCTCGATAAGCGGCTGCGCTATTTTTGCATAATTTTGATGTATCGCTGCAGGTATGACATCAATCCAAGAAACATATGCAGTTGTTTCAAGTTGTTTGTGGGTGTAATGTGTTTTATGGCTGCGACTTTGTCAGTGTCGGTGGGAATACTATCAGGGGTAATAATATGTCCTAAAACTTTGACATTCTGTTCATTTGTTAGTGTTGACTTTAACATTAAACAATCCCAATCTCTCAAAAACCGTATTAATATTATCTAAGCGTTCCTCAAACAAGTTGCCCAGAATATATGTATATTATATATATATATATGCGCGATAGCTGTCGTCCATCTAAGTAGACCTAGGAGGGTGTTTTATAAACATCAGGGGAGGTGGAAAGGCCCATTCTTTTTATATTGGAATAAGCAAACCCCATAAATTGTAAAGGCCAGTTTATGATGGTCTTGTAGCCTAACAGGTATGCTATAAAACTCTGAAAAGATATCTAGGCTAGGTATATAAAGCGAATTCTGAAGGGCGTTCAAAATATCCTCAGTGCGAGATAAAGGGTATTGTATTCTAGTGAGGTATTGGTTCAACTTACAAAAGTCGTAATCCGCCAGACTTCTTAGACACAATTAGATTCGGTGTAGAATAGAGGGAATCCACAGGTACAATAATGTTAGCATATACTATATCATTAATTTGGACTAAAAGTTCATCCCTGACTTTAGGACTAATTCTACAAGGCCTGGTTGAAATGGGCTTGTCTGTGGTTAATTCTAACTTTATATCAAAATTGCGGGTCTCGGTTAGCTCTAAAATAGAGTCCGCGAATCTATCTTTGTGAGAATTAATAATATTCTTAAGAGTCTCTCTCTTCTTGGTAGTAAGGTAGGGTTGGTATGAGGTGAGTTAGTGTGTTGTGATTCAAAAGTATTCAAGGCGTTCAATTAATGTTTGACTGTCATGGTAACATCAGTTGGCAATGGTTCATAATGTAATGTCACTTGTAGTAGCTTATTGGAATCATGGCCATGTATGAGCATAATATGATATTTTAATATCGGAATGACGTCGTATTTGGTGATAAAATCCACACCTAAGATAACGGCTTGTTGGAGATTGTCAACAAATAAAAATTTTTGAGGGTAAGTGCTCCCTGAAATTCCTAGGTTAGTAACGGTTTCAAATTTAAGGGGCACTAATACAGAAGTAGCTGCAACCAAGGTAAGTTTTTCCTGCAAGAGATAAGTAGTTTTATTGGTAACTAATGTAGTAGCAATATAGCTTTGAGAACAGCCTGTGTCAAGTAATGTGAAATATATTTTGCCTCTAACAAATACGCAAATGCGCGGTGTCGCAGTGCGGATTCCTACTTGCTGACAGTGGACAGTGGATATGTCGTGAGCTTGTTTACATAACTTACGTCGAGGCACTGGCTTGCTCAGTATGTCTTGCAACATGGACTCATCATTGCTGTGTGCGCTCATTTCGTTATGAAAAGAAAGGGAAGTGTCTACTGTGCACTTAGTCGTCGGCCGCTATAAATAATGCTTTTTGTCATCAGCCCGAATTTGTTCTTAAATCTTTTGAAACAGTTACCTACGTCCATACAAAAGTCGAATTTCTGGTTGGGGAAGAGAGTATAATGCCAACTTTTATGGCCTACGTGAAAACAGAGTGCACAGTTGTCTTGGGCCAGGCTGCAGGGGCATGCTACTTTAAGCTGCACTGCGGCAATTTGCTGAGGCTTGGCAATGCTGTAATCTGGGATGCGTGGGACAGTGATGTAGCAACATAGACCTGCTTTGTACGAGGGAGGGGAGTGGTGCTGGCACAAGTGACATGCGGGGCCGGCGATGCGCTGGAAATTTGCTGAGACGGAGCTGTGGCTAATGTATTGCATAGGCGTGCGTTGCTTGCGGCGAAACTCTTCCTAACCTGTTTGTGGAAACTGGTTTTGCCGGTGGTGCAAAATTGGTCCTTGAAATGGCATGTTGGACTCCATTTTCTGTATGCCTACACACATTACTTTGAACTCGGTGATGTTTCTGTGTCAAAGGGTACTGTGGGCGTGGAATTTTGTAATGTCCACATACGATCTCATCGGGATGAACCTATTAAAAATTGTACGACACCGGTCTCGAATACAGATGTTGGAGTCAGTGGGGGTTTCATGCCTTACCCCCTCGTTGAGAAGTTTAAGACGTTTGTTCTCCCCTTTGAACTCCCCTATAACCATGCCCATGGGTGGGAAACTGACTACCTTTGTGGAAATGGGAAGCAGTGTATGAATTTTGTGGAAATTGTACATAATTGTTCGCATGGCGACGAAGATTAGGTGCACCCCTGTGTGGATGATAGAATCCACGGTACTGTGTATTGTGGAAAGGCCGGTTGGTGTAAATTATGATGGGTTGGCGATGTTGGTAGCCCCACTGAGGGAGATAAAAGTTATACAAGATGTAATGTTGAGATGGCCCGTTGTGGCGTGTTTGGGTGTGGTCAGTGTCGTGCGGACACAGTGTCGCTGATTGTATTGGCTTTGCTATTATGATTGTTTGTGGGTCCATGGAGAGCTGCACCACTTCCTGTTTTAGTTTAAGATATCAGACTCGAGATGCTCTGAGTCGGGGTTTGAGCGTGATTGTGTAATTCCTTGTTGATTGTGATAAATGCCCAGGTCTTCGCGTTTAATATTTTCCAATATTAAAGGCAACGTTTCTGTAGGAAGGCCAATTAATTTATCCATCTTACCTATGGTAACAGGGATTTCCAAATAACTATTATAAAGTCCTGGTCGGACATGGTACTGTTGTACTTGCTCCTGTAGTATTGTAGTATATCAATTTGCCGAAGCATGTCTTCCCCAGTAGACTAGCGTTTGTTGTAGATAACGTGTTTGAAATGTTCCGCTTCTGCTGTACTAGTGAATGCGTCTTTCAGAACTGCTTTTAATTGTGGCAATGTGATTGACTGCTGACGGTGATGAGTTATGTTATTTAGCGTGTACTTGGCATTTCCGATCAAGGAAACTTTATTCTCTTACACATGTCCGCCTCCGTCCACCCGTTTATGTCTGCTACTCCCTCAAACAATGTTAAAATTTCAGTTATATGATCATCTTTATTGCCGGAAAACGACGGAGGTTTTTCAGGTTGTGCGACTACTATCTGTAAGGGTGGCTGTTCGGCCATGTTGTGACGAGTGCGGTGTACTGTAGTGTTAATGTAGTTGTGTGTGATGGGTGGGGGTGGAAATGAACGTGTTTGGTGTGAATCTAATTGGACTGCGTCGTAGGCTGGGAAGCCTAAAAATTCGGAACTTGGGGAAGATGGCAGGAAGCTGGATTGGTCGGTGTTTTGTGTGGGTGGAGGTGTGTCGTGTGGGAATTGTGGTGGACTTGTGTTGAATGAGGTATTTAAGTGTTGGTTTTGAAAATCACTGTTCGTAGCATGTTCTGTTTCTAATAGGAACGCACACTGCCGGTCTCGCTCGTCAAGCCATTTTCCAATTCAGATGTATCGAGGAATAATGCTTTGATAACTTTGCTAACCGACGACTGTTTGCTGCGACTTCTAGTTTCCTTCAACTGTGACTGTAGGTCAGCTGCATTTATTTACAAGGCAGTCATGATCCATATCCTGTTGTACTTTAAGTGATATATTCTTATCTGGTAGTCGTAGTTTAAGTGATTATTCGTGAGCGACCCTTCCTGGTCGCTATAATGTCTACAGACATACTCCTTTATTGCAGAATTTCTGGGAATGACATCACAACAAAACTGTTTCCCATGAATAAACCTAGGTTGTACACCTAATATGGAAATCCCTTAAATTTCTGCAATGGTTGCAGATCACAAAAAATGTTTTCGTTAAATGATAGTATATACCAGGGAGAATAATTTACTGCATATTGACTATTCGTAACACATATATGGACATAGAAATTGAACCACATATGATTTTTCAACTATAAACATACATCTATTCCAACGGCATTTGAAATTACATGCAACGAGGAATTCAGTGATATAGCATTTGCAATGAAAAGTATCGCAGAAATGCGAATAAATAACTCAAAAATATTATATAGGTTAGGTGGACCAGTAGGATGGAGCAGTGGACCTGTACTCACAGCTGTAAGTAAACAACACACGCCGTGCCATGACTCAATCTGGCAGAACCACTTCATATAGCAGCGCAGCACCAGTGCCCGTAACCTGTTGTAGTAAGTGGTGTGTCAGTGTGTGACTTTGCAAATGCAATGAAGTTCATGAATGAGGAAAAACTAGACACGCTACTTTTTTGTTATGAGAGGGGCAGAAATGCCAAACAAGCCATCCAAATATATGGTGAAATGTGTCCTAAATGGACGTCCTTCTCACGGCAAAGAATACAAAGAACTTGCGCATGTCTCTGGTCACGAGTTGATTGGAATTCCACAACATGAGTGCGACGAAAGACTACTACGGACAAGATGCAGCAACACAATGAGGTGGCACGGATCAATGAAAATTCCCATGTGTATATGCAAGAACTTTCTAAATACGAAGGAATTAGTATACTGCATCAAGGAACAATTTCTCAGAGAGGCATTTGTCGGCACTTCTATAAGACATACCGCTTGATATACAGTGCGACATGTGGTTTCTGCATCACTATTGTCCTGCACATTTTGCTTTGGTGGTAATGCAAGTGTTAAATGAAATGTTCCCACACCAGTTGTTAGGTCGTGGGGGTGTTGTAAGATAGACAACTTGCTCCGCTGACCTCGCACGTATTGATTTTTCCTAAGGGAAGCATAAAAATAGGATGTACAACACTGTTCCTACAATGCCAGATGACATACAGGAATGCATTGCGACAGCATACAGTGGCATTACGCCAGTAACAATTCAGGCAGCTCCCCGCACACTACATTTATGTTTACAGGTTTGTATTGGTATCAATGGTAAAGACATCGAGTATATGCTCTGAAAAGACCTAATCTGAAGCGTTTCAACCATAAATGTGCTCTTTTGTACTACCTAAATGGATGTGATAACATTTCTCCTTAGGTTGGATGGTTCTGTGTGTATAATATATATCCGCATGCATTCGTTACTCAGAACAATTAGTGACTAGGGAACACATGTAGTGAATTATGTTGGTATCTGAATAAAATGTACTTACTGATATAAGACTTGCATTTACATTGCCCATCTTCCCTTCAGGGTGGTGCTAGCATTGTTTCTCTACCACGTTTTGTACCTCTTCCTCCATTAAGGTAAGCGCTATGCTACTATAAGAAGTGGTCCCGCCGAGATGAGTCACTGCACATGTTGTTAACTTACAGCTGTGAGTACAGGTACACTGCCCCATGCTACCACCCCACGTAACTTAATCATATGAGCGCATTACTTCTTGACATTTCTGCGATTATTTCCATTGTAAATGCTATATTACTGAATTCATATTTGCATTTGCTTTCAGATTCCATTTAAATAAATGTAACTTTCCAATTAACAAATCATACATAATTCAATATATCTGTCCATGCACGTCTTATGAAGTCACTATGTGGCAAATTACTCGCCACTGTACGTACAATCATTTAGTAAAAACTATATTTCGTGATCTGCAACCATTGCGGAAATTTAGGGGGTGTATACGTTAGGTGGACCATCCGGTATAATTTCTAAACTTCCAATTTGGATTTCCAAATTTTCGTCTGACCATGATGCCCAGGTGATCCAAGTTCACAACATACGTATCTCTTAGGGCAGACAAACAAGTCAGTGTATATTTAGAAGTATAAGAGTAATAAATTGTGCAACAATTCAGTAATTCTTTGTTGATATAAAACATGAATATTGGTCTGCTATTTCTATTGATCTTGATGTAAATCTGCAATTTAATGAATTTCACTAAACATTTTATAGAATACATGAAAAAAAATTCTCTGCCAAACTCACCAATTCTAAAGTATGTGAAAAGAAAGTGGATTACAATGGCACATAAAGTTATTTTATAAACGAAAAAGATAACTCTTGTGTACCAACAATGCATGTACATCGCCATGACTTTGGTCTGGTTACAGGCGCACTTAAGTGTTTGTTTTTACTTAGCTGTTGTTGCCAACCTACACAACTAACCTACTACATGACCTAATTCTAAATTAATACAATACACAAGTGTTCCTCCACGTTTAAAATGTGACGAAATTTTCCAGTTTGCAGCATTTCAGTTAAATCAGAAGGTCCAAATTTTACAACTTCTCAATCTTTTATTTCCTCTTTCTTTTTCTCTAACAAATTAGACAAATATCACTCGATTTCTCTTCTCGAGGATTAAATTCAAAACCTCTTGCAGCAATTATAGATGAACTGCTTGCGTATTAATTTACGAAGGAGGTAAACACTAAAAGCTGAGCTACAATCAAAACAACACATACACAGAAACTATGGTTGTTTACATAAAACAGACATGAAAAAGGAAGAAAATGATGCTCGGTAAATTGCATGTACGTGTAGTAGTGACATCGGAGTTAAAAAAAAACTACTGTGTCTGTGAAGATGCAAAACCTCGTATGTCAAAATTGGTAGATTTTCACGAGGGGGAAAAACTGGAATACAAAGTACATCTTAATTTGAAGACATTTTATTTTACAACTGTACATAGTATTTTAACAAAATAGTTTTCTGGGAGCTTCAGTCTTATTGAAATTTGTTGCAATTATTGGATAAATGGGACATATGAGGTTTTGCATCACTTCATAGGTATACATACAAGGTTTAATTTTATCCACAAGTATTATACAATATCACTTCGTCATTATGATTAACATTTGGTTCTATGTTCACGACCATTATGTTCACAAAATTACAACTATATAACATGTTACTAGCCTACATAAAGATTTAGGAACTTCAATAGACAACATTGTTATTGAAGCCCGAAATTAAACTAGCAATTTGTATGGTTCTTGGGTAATCGTTTATATAATAACTTACCTGAATAGATACTCAGTTTCTAGACATTGGTCTGTCAGGACCACAAGTTCAGATGAGAGAAGCTCATAACTAGGAGGGGTTGAAATATGGTGAAGCTACGACCGCTATAGTCTATTTTAGAATCCAAACATGTTTTAAAATAGAACACTAGTGGAGGCACCTTCATGATTCCACCTCTTGTGCTTGCGAAGCGACAACGAATTTTTACACCTTTTGTATACTTGCAAAGCGAGGGTTCATGTCATTGTTATATGTGCTTTATGGTTATATTCCTTCAATGTTTGCTAAGCGATAGTGTAAAATGTAATATTTGAGGAGGTTTGAATCCCTTGCAACCCCTTGACAAATTATTCAAATTTTAACAGAGCTCGGAGTGCATGCAATTAGTTGCAATACTACATTACTAACAAATGCTAACCTGTAAATAGAATGCATAGAGCTTAATTGTGTGACTAACAAACTAATGCATGCTGCGAGTAGTGTTGTTTACTAACATTAATAAAGTGTTTTGTTTCAAAGTATTTCGGTGTACACGTAGCTTTACATGAGCGACGAGAAAGAACAACCTTTTACAGGTACAGCTAAAAATGTGTTTTAGGAGAGTCATTTTAGACTTGTCTGAAATTAAAAGTAATACTCAGAATAAACAGAGTAGTCCAGTAGATCAATTTCACTCTTTGGTATCTAAAGCAAATGCAATATTGGAAGATAACCCGGAATTATAAAAATAGTTAGACACACATTCAGTAAGAGTCACGTGCAAACTTTTAAACAGATCACGAGAAAGAGGTCTCGCTGACGTAGAAATTAAACAATACCAAAAGTCAGGTAGTTTGCAAGTTCAGCGCAGTTAGGAAATTCCAATACACATTACACAGAGTTCAGCAGCCGACAACACGAATGTAGTACACGAATATGAAAACATAGGTGTTATAACACAATCTAGCTTGGCATAACCACACCAAATAAAGGTATTTTCCCCAGAACCAATAAAAATTCCAACATTTTCAGGAAACACAGATCAAGATGTCGATGAGTTTCTGGACGTTTTCCAAACAGCTAGCGAAATAAATGAATCGGATGACAATTATAATTGCACTAGAATTAAAGTATATATGCAAGGTTCAGTCCAACATGTATACGAAAATACATTAGCGGTAAATCTTAGGAATGACACAACATGGGAAAGAATACAAGAAAAGCTAAGAAAGACATTTACAATAGAAGAGAAAAAGGAGAAATTCAGAGAATTGCTACACATCAAAAAAAAAAAAAACTAAGATAGGGGAACGTTACAAATCTCATGTTGAGGATATGATTTATTCCAAACAGAATGTAAATCCAAACATGTTAGACAGTAAATTCATAGAAGTTATTTGGAAGTCCTACATATGCGGACAAAATTAATGGCATTGAAAACAACACGCTAGCACATCTAGTAGAACATTCGTAAAGAGTTGAGTTAGGTATGAAAAGGTAGAGTGATTGTTTAGTCATAACGACATACAGGAACAAAATCATAAACTCCAGGCCGAAATATATAAAATAAAAAACGAAATTACAAAGCTAACCACAACAGATTGGACTAGCAAACCACAATGTGAATCACGTGTGACAGGACATGTTAGTCGAAGAGAAAAATTGATAGGAAATACAAGTAATAGAGAAAATTCGCGCGAATGCAGTAAATAAAAACAAAGTTCAGGAAAACCAACACAGAAATTTCAGAACACAATTAAATATTACAACAGGAAAATTCAGCAGAGAGACAAACATACATGACCTATTGTAATCATGGAAAGGGAGTAAAGGGGGTCGATTAATTATAAGTACCTAACTTTTGCACCGGCGCAATTCAATGCAAATAAAACTACATTGCATTGGCACCCATAACAACGGGTGCAATTAAAAATGCCGAACGCAAGTGGGCGGGGCTCTTTTGGCCACACAATTTTACTCTCACTACCCGAATACAGTGACCAATGAAATAATTTGTTACAAGGTCTTCACGGCAACATGAATATATAAGTTGCAAAGGTTATTACATGCACTACTGTGTATTTAAGTGGCCGTGAATATTTATTTTATTGCTCCGAAAAGTTGATCATATTTGGCAATAGTTATAACCTAAACAACAACTGGGGGGTGTTATGTTTATACTGCCACATTTGGACATGGAGAGCCGCTTATTTCGCTTTGTTGATGAAGTATGACGATTATTTGATTGCAGCGCTATCAGGCTGTCATCTATCAGAATCTTCAAAATGAATGCAAACAATTTTGCACATAAGACGAAAATTATATGCTAGTTTAAGTTTGTTTATTTATTTATACCACCCAATAGAATCACCCACCACATAGCTTCTGTCGTCATGTCATTCCAAGGAGAACTGAATAAAGAATTTTAATACTATACTATGGACTCATCTTTGGCAGCAGTCAACCACAATGCTGCAATACGAAACAAAACATTCAACTGGTGACATTTGTGGTACATACTCATGCTACTGTTATCAAAATATGTATGCAAATATTAAAGCCAATCAGAAAATGTAATGCAAAACATTTAAAATAAGAAAAATATTTTGAAATTAATTTGAAGTTTGAAGGAAACAACATTGATTTATAATTTGATCTTTGCCTACCTGTTCATGTTTTTAAAAAAGAAATTTCTTAAACATGGCATGTTTCTAACATGTTATGGTAAATATTGAGAATCACTGCTTTTGTGAAGGAAACACATTTGAATTACGAAAACTATATATTGACTTTTGCAAGGCATCTTGTTGAAATTGTAGTGGACTTCTTCCCATGGAAATAGTATAGACAAAACAATATTGTAAAATGCATTCGGAGCCTATGTTTACATGGTGTATTCATCATATTATGACATAGTGACATTAAGAACAGCCAACTGAAAGTTGTTAAATTATAAATGGAAATCGCACATTAGTTTAGACATTACAATACAATTAACAATTAGTTGAAAAAGTGTGTTTGTGGATTGCCGTTCATGCTGATTGAAGTGTTAAATATAATTATTATGTGGAAATATGAGCACTTGTGAAGTTTAGAGTGATTAATACATGGACAATTACAAATTTTCAGCATGAAAGAAATTAAAGTTTTAATGATTAAACAATACATCAGATACGCTTGAGATATAGTGCATTTGATGTTATTCACATATATTATAAGCGTTAATACGGTTTGTGACTGTGTTCGAAGAGTAACTCACCTAATATTGTGTTTACTTACTTCTTTTTTTGTTTAGAAAACATGCTATTCTTCGTGGTATTTTTCAGTTCATTACAAATTACCATCTGTAAGAGTGCTGAAGGACAGTGGTGCCTAGCTGCCCAGTTGCCCCTTTGTCAAGATGAACTGAAGATCCCTCATATTTTTCATCGCCAGCCCACGAAGAATCCATGTCTGTTTGCCTGGGCTTGGATGCCCTTATGTGTAATCATCGGGGACTTGCTGCAAATTTATTTGAATATTTTTACTGTGAACTGTGTATGCTGAAACATGTATAGTGTATTTGTCTTTCACTATTCGACTGAACCGTCTTCTCTTCGCTACATCTTTTCAACGCCTTTCTACTTTCTTCTATTGTAATAGTGTTTGTACTTTTTCACAGATTGTGGATTTCAGGGCAATTTTTGGGAAGGGTATTGCGATGCTAGCGCCGGTCTCCCACGACACTAGCTCGTCAGCGAACATTTATTAAAACTCCCTGGCCACATGCGCACTCCTTGGCCAACTTCTCTCTCCCGAGTTCCTTCTTAGTCCAACAGACCTGCTGCTTAACTAGATACTCTCCAGCTTGTTCAACTTTGATGATATGTGAAATAATTTGCCAGCTACCTGGATGTGATATAACGTCTGATAGAGTAATTTAACCACACTGCAACTAGTGATCATGCTGCCACCGCCGATTATCTGCACCTTTCATAATTATCGGCCAATGGAACGGCAATGCCTGGTTCGTATTCTGTTAATAGGATGGGTAGTTTGCAACGAAATTGTCCACGAGTTGGGTGGTTTGTATTTTCGTCCACGAGCACTGAGCTGGGCATTTTACATGGTGAGTGTTGGCGACCGAGGTCGTGAGGTAAATTGGCATAATGTTTGTTTGACATATCGTAAAGTCACTGTAAGCTGTGCGGTAACCTTCAGTTGCCTGGCTCGGTTTTTCCTAAATGAATTTTCTCTGCCATTATTATCGGGCAATAGGCCAGTGTTAGGGTTTGTCGAAGTTGCCAATTTGGCTGGTTTAACACTAGAGTTTGGCTGGTGCTGTTTAGTTTAGGGGCTACTCTACGGAATGACGTTCAATGTAATGATGACTTTTGGTACTCTGATTCCGATCTGTAATATACGCCGGAGAAATTCCTGGTTCGTAAGTGTTGGCTATGAAAGGGCACCTGATGTCGCCCACCACCACGAGTCTGGAGTCTCAGCTTGATGTCCAAAGGTACTGGGTATAGTCGGAGGCGAGTGCCCTTGATCAACTGGAATTGTATGAAAAATATTGGCGTGAATGAAATAGTTTGAATTTTTACCGAGGACTCGTGAGCAGTAGGTTTGTAGGTTTTCGGGTCTCTTTAGAATGTCGTGTGCATGGCTAACCAGCCAGATTCGCAGCATTCTAATAACTGCTGCTCAGTGAAACTATTTGACCTCTTGTGTTGACTCGTGGCCACGTACTCCCTTCCCCCTTTAACCCATTTGCCTGCCACTCCAGGTCCTGCCACGCAGTGTGCGAGCACAAGTGCAGTGCAGTGTGATGAGGGATGCAAGTGCAATACAAAGAGCGCAGCGACCATTTGCGCCGCGGGTGCACTTATACAAAAGTAGACCCTACTAATTTTCCAGTTTTTTTTAAATAAAAGAGCAAGGTTGATAATATGCAGTAGAACATAATTAATATAAGTGAAGACGCCTACCCTAGCTGCCTCAGAGTACCAAGTTTTTTTTCAAGTGTATGTTTTGATATGTTCACTCATTTGTTTTCACCCTCACATCATTCATCTGTTTTTGCAGTGTAATATTTTATTAAAAATAATTGTAGGGTTAGTTTTAGCAATGTGTATCAGCCAGCATGGTGATGGTAGGACGGTGGTGCAAAATTGTTAACTTTAAGGTTTGGGAGTTTGATTAGGGATTTTTACCGCTGTTTCGGGCTGATTGCGGGCGCCAGACATTGCGGGATGTAATGTCAAATCGGTGATGCAGAGGAGACTCTTCCTTCCAGGGTCGTGTGCTGACAGCGACGGCGATATCCTCCCATTGGTGCTCCATCTGTCATAATTTAAAAAATACATACAAGTACTATACTCGTTATACAGTAAGGTCTTGGGGTGACTCACACACCCATATTTAGTAAAACGAAGGTACAAAATACTCTGAAAATACACATGAACACTTGGCAAATTACACTTAGAAAATGGCGGGAAAGGTGGGGGCCTGCAACCCTATAGCCCATAGGCAACCCGAATGAAGACGCATATTCCATACATTAATTTAATGGATTTTATTAAAATTTTCCACCAGGAAACCACTTACAAAACACTTTCCGAACATAACCCGCCGGTAGGGTTACATTGTTAAAAAGGCACGTGGCCACAAAGAATTAAGATGAAAAAGTTAAGCCTTCCCAGGCAATACTATTCCATAAGAAGGGAGGAGTGGAGAATCTTGGGTGACAAAATTAACGAGGTTCTGGTAAGCTAAGAGTCTATTGGTGGGGAGAGGGGACACGGGAGAAATGAAAAGAAAAGAAAAACTATAAATTGTATACTGAAGCCTACGGGGGCACTTAAAACCTATTACTGCTGTTCTTATACATGTTTCGTGACTTGGTGTCCTTGAGCGTTTCTTAGTAAATGAGTAATTGACTTTCTCCTGACTTTACAGGATCTACTTTCCAAACACCTGCAAGCGAGTGGATGTAGTTGTGGCGAGCAAACGGGCTTGAGGGAAGCAGCTGGCGTTAAACGCCATTTGCTGTTGTCCAGTCACTTGTAGCAGGAGCACTTCCTATACTCCCTGTGGCGAGGACGTAGCACATAGGGCTCCCTACGTGCTGGTAGACTGCTGATCTTCTGCTGCTGCGAATGTGTACTCTGGTGCACTATGGCAACACCGCACATGGTGTAGTGCCACGGTAGCAGTCTTCTCCTCCTGGACCACCTGATAAGTAGTGAGCCTGCTGACCCACTACTCTCGCTGTCCTCTTCACTGCTTTCTTCGTCACCTCTCTCGTTGCCTTGCTGCTGCATATGCCGGTAGCGACACTGTAGTATTATTCAGGCAGGCCGGGTTTGTTGCCATACTTTCAGATCTTCTCCTCGTACCGTGCTGGTAGTGGGCTTTTCCGTGGAGGAGGCCAGCTCCTCCCCTTCCACGTTTCCTAGCAATAGTATCGGGGCTTCCTCCAGCCCTCTACTATGCACAGTTGTGCTTGACGGTGCTGCGTCATGAGACTCTGGGATGCAGGTCACTGGGTTCACCCCCTCAATGCAGATGAATCGGGTGACACTGGACCCCCTTCATCTTCTTCCAATATATCTTCCCGAATTGCCGCACCACCTTCCCTTGCTGGGACTTCACCAGGGGACTAATCAGCACCTCCGCCATCCACTTTTTCCTGCTGCTTTCCTGCTCCTGTGTGCTTGTTATGTACACTGGGAGTCCCTTCTCCCACTCCCATTGCCATCTCACCATCTGTGATGGGCATTAGGACCTGGTTCCATGTGGTGCCAGCTTCACGCAGATCCCTGGTGAAATCCATGGCATACGGCGTCGAAATCTCGTCGGCATTTGATGATCTTGCCTCCTCCTGAGGTCCAGGACCACTTTCCACCTCACTTGCTACCTGCAGTTGCTCGTCGGGAGCTTGGCCATCCTGGCTGGTTTCCTCCTCGAGCTTGTTTCTCTCGAGAGCATCTTCGGCCGCTACCCTAGTATCGTTCCAATATATCCGGATCGTTTTCCTCCCTACTCTGACCTAGTAAGTTGTCGGACCAATCACTTGCATTGCTGATGTGGGCCTGTCCACCTCGGTGCCAGTCCTGCACAGGGGTTTTCCTTGGTGGCCAATTGTGGGTGCGCCTTAATATAGACCACCTGCCCTGGTACTAGTGCGGCTGGTGGTCTGTTGTTTTGTGGTAGCCACCAGGCTGCATACCACACCTGTTGTTCCCTTTACTCGTGGTACCTGCATCTTCACCTCTCCTCTCATTTGCCGCTGGTCTCGGTCGCACTACTATCTTTGGCACTTAGACAGTTGTGTTCACATGGTAGCTGGATATTTTTCCCCAAAAATACATGTGAGGGAGATTTTCCCATGGGTGCAATCACCCTACGACAGAGCGTGAAAAATGTGGTGGGCAGGTGTTCGGCCCAGCTGGTATGCTGCTCGCCCTCACAGAGCCGGAGTTGCACATTCAACTCGTGGTTGCGCCGCTCCATGGAGTTCGCACAGAGATGATAAATTGCCATATTTAAATACCGCACTTCCCAGACCATGCATAGCTCTCTCGCCAATGCTTCCCGGTAAACTGTGTGCTGTTATCAGTTAGGATTTCCTTGGGATAGCCCCAGTGTGCGAAGAATTTGTTTTTCTGGATTTATGATATTTGTGTGCTATTTGTCAAGTACGCTTCAACCCATCTTGAAAAGCTGTCCATTATGACAAAAATAAAATGTTTCCCCCAGCTGACTTGGGGTAGAGTCCCATTAAATCCAAACAAACGGTATCAAATGGCTTTTGTGGCTGCCTAGGCTGTTGTTGTTGGTAGCCATCAATTCTGCCTGACTTAAATAAGTTGCATTAGTTACACTTTATTGTGTCTTATCTTACTCATTGAGAGAGGCCTGGCCAGAAAAAATGTGATAAAACATTCTTTACCGTTTGTTCTGCCCCTGGATGTCCTGCTGTGTTACTCGAATATGCATGCTTAAAAAGCTGTTTTTTGGCATGCCATGGGCACGTAGAGTCTCCATGTCGTCTTGTCACACGGCGAGAGTGCCTACACACGTCCCTCCATCACATGTCATCTTTGTAGGTGTTGTTTTTCAACTTTCTCTTGCATCTCCCGGGCAAATGTGCAGTTCTTTTGCGCCTCAACTATTTCCCTGTGCGTCTGCTACAAGCGTGTAATTCTCTACAATATATATCCTGTTTACTGCTGCCTCCGCGAATGCTGCTTGTGTGACAGGTGGTAAGACTTCCTCCCACTCTACTTCGTCCATTACCGTAATGTCTGTGTTCGGAGTTCGGGACAGTGTATCTGCGAGGTCATTGTTCTTCCCTGGCACATGCTCTATGTTAAAGTCGTATGCTTGCAATAACAATGCCCATCGAGTTAATTTACTTCTCGCCTATCGCATGCTACTCAGGCATTCCAGACAGCGATTGTCTGTTTGCATAGTAAATCGCCGGTTCTCTAATTACAGCTGGTACTTGCTTACAGCCCAGATTATAGCGAGGCATTCACGCTCATTTACCTATGTCGTAGTAACACTCTGTGCTACCCAGTTTTGCACTAGCAAAATCTATTATGCATTTTTCGCCTTCGTCATTGTACTGATATAACATGGCACCAACCCCCTTCTGGCTAGTATCGGTCTGCAGGAACAAGTGGCGCGCTGGGTCGTATCTTGCCAGTGCAGGGCATGATCAAAACTTTTCTTTGATAGTCTGGAAGGCTGTTCTTGCTCGCTACCCCACACATATCGTTTCTGTGGTGACAGCAGCTCGGTGAGGGGCGCAGTAATGAGGCAATGTTCTCGATATGTTCCCGCAACCGGTTGAGAACCACAAGAATTTTCTTAGCTGTTTGCATGTGCACCGTGCTTGCTGACAGTCAATAATTTCCAGCTGTTCGGAGTTTGGACTATTTCCTCAGTCGCTCACTTTGTGGCCTAAAAGATCTAAGTCAGTTTTTTTCTAAATGGCATTTCTTCACTGCACATGTCAGACCATTTATTTCCAATCTGTCGAGAATGAGTGAGAGATGGTGCAGGAGTTCCTCCCAAGTCTCAGACCAAATAAAACATCATCCAGGTAGGAGAGTGTGAATTCGCTTACAAGGCCATCCAATACTCTGACCATCATGCTCCGGAAAGTAACTGGAGCACATTGGAGGCCAAAGGGCATGGCACAAAACTGGTATCTGCGACTGTCGGGGGCAGTAAATGCGGTTTCTTCCGATCCTCCTGGTGTACTGGGATCTGCAAGTAGCTGCTATGTAGGTCTAATGATGACATGATTTTGGCCCTTCCTAAGGAACTCAATGCATCCTTGACACAAATGTACAGGGGTATCGTGCTACATGTGACCTGATTGATGGGCCTGAAGTCTACACGAAACTGCCAGGTCCCATCCTTTTTCGGCGCTAGCATGATAGCGGAGTTGTAAAGACTTCGTGTCAGTTCTATCGCCCCATCAGAGAGCATTTCCGAGATTTTCTGTTTAATTATCCATGCTTGGTGAGGAATGTAACTGCACGGGCTGCTAAAAATTGATTCGTCTGTGATAAAGGGAATTGCATGCTCTGGAAATGCAGTTCTCCATAACTTGTCATGATCTGCAAACACAAGTTTCTTTTCTTTCAGCAGGTGCTGAAAAGCGGCCTGGTGTTCCATTGGGATGTTCTGTTCATACTCTGACAATTTAACTTCTTCTATATTCTCTGTTCTACAGCTGTCTACATTTTGCATGGTACGACTCTGCTTCACCCCAAAATGAATGCATCGTTCTGCTGTCTCTACTATGGTATTTTGCTCTGCCAGCTACGGCACTCCCAAAATGGCATCTTCAATAATTTCGTCAGTTACTATTGCAGATGTGATCTCCTCAAGGTCTCTAATTTTAATAGTTACAGTGGCTTGCCCTACAGTTGACTTTGTGAATTGACAGTTTTCCAGATGTATAACCTGTTCGGTTGAGGTTATGTCGTTACTGTTTAAGAATTTATTTTGACACCGATTGTGGGATGCGCCTGTATAGACTAGTGCATGAAACAATAAACCATTCGCATGGACAAGGACTCTTATAAACTTAGTACCTTGGCTACTGACCTTATTAATGAGTGCTTTTTGCGGTGTTACCGTCGGGCTGTTCTCCTGGGGAGAGGTAAAGTTCATAGAAGGCACCTTTACCCTACAACCCGTTTCTCTGCTGTTCTTCGCTGCTAACAGGTCTGCTGCGGCGGTTGTCCAGGTGGGTATTCCATAGACAGTCACAGTACTGGGGGCAGCTGGGATCAGTCCCACCGGAAGAACCTGTTTGTGCCCCGGTATGCACTGGCACTTTGCACATTGCTACTGCCTCATGCGCGGTTCGAAATAATGTTTATGTTATTCACTCAGGGTTGTTTGATAATCCAGCTGGTTTCCTCGGTTCTGTCCTCCACGATCGTTCCTGAAGTCGCGCGGTCCGTGGCACAACCCATGTGCCTCCTGTTTCCCATCGCGGTCCACACATGTTGTGTTCAAGAATGAGTGCAGCTCGCAACACCTCTTCTAGTCCATTATTGAGCAGCAGGACCAGAGCTGTTCTGTACTCAGGAAGGGCGGTCTCTGCGATCACCGGAATTTTCATTCTGCCAGTTCTGGGAGAAACTTTTTCGCCAGATGTACCTTCCTCAAGTATGGTAGAAGGACAATATGGGAAAGTAGCCGAAAAACGCGAGACACCGATGCCAGTGCTCCTAGCGGTCTGTGCTGTTCGTACGATAATAAGCTATGCATTGAATGGGTAGTTTTGAGTATTTTGGATGCATTTTAATTCTAATTTTTTTTCGCTTGAGTGGTGGCAGGAAAGATTTGTGTAGTTTTTGGCTGCAATAATTACAATGTAGCGAACTACAACAAGTCGTTTTTAAGATTTTCAAAGAATGCAAGTCGGTAAGCTCACAAGCTGTAGTGGGTAACATTTTCCATTTGCGTATTTATTGCAAATTTCTTTCACACAAACCTTAATTTACTTAAATACTGTTTTGTTGTTTCCTAGGTGCAAGCAATGGGTGCAGGAATGTAAGAGCAGACCTGGATGTAATGAAGAAAAAAGGTACTGGTGGTTTATACCTACACAAGAATAGTGTGTTCCAACCTTTTCAGAAAAGAGAATTTTCGCAATCCAAATTTGCTTCCACAAGACCAAGAACGAAGTTACTTGAGTGTCGTAGCTGCTATTTCTAATCATGTAAACTGAAGGGCCTGCGGAGTTTGATAGCCCTTAACCTGAAAGGTGCAGGTTTGTTTTTGTTGGAGCGACACCTTCGAAAAAAAAAAGTAACCTATGTTTACAAATTCCACATTCGTCTGTTAAACTGGCTGAAGTCTCTCGTTAAAGTCTGTGTTTAGTTCAGCAAGTTGAGCTAGGGATATAACTGCTTCAGAAAAGTTGTTTACGTAGGTATGTGTGTCGGTGATTGCTCGTACAATGTTTATATAATCAGTGTTAGTGTATTAAACTGGTTAGGGCCTCTTAAGTGTTTGTATAGTTCGGCAAGTTGAGCTAGGGATAAAATTGATTAATTGTGTCAAAATAGTGTTTCCATATTTGTGTCGGTGATTGCTCGTACAATGTTTACATATTAGCGAAACATTATACACTGAGCCAGAGTCCCAGCATTAGTATGGTAATAAATACCCAAAAACAATGATTCAATTTGTGCCGGCAATTTATTTTAGGTGGTAACATATCAGCAAAACAGGGAGTTTCCCCATAAATGATTGTCGTGTATAGCCTATTTGCACTGAGGAATAATGTATGTGTGGTTTGCAATTTAACATATTTCTGTACTATTTGTAATATTACTGTAATATTGTCTTATGAAAACATGTTTTAATTTCAAAAGGATTGAACTGAACATTAGGCACTGTACCTAAATTGACAATGTTACCAATACAATTTAGAAACACGATAGTGGGGAGGGATATGAACTTGGAAGAAATTGAGGGGTAAAAGTTTATAATGAAAATGTAAATATTTTGTTGTTTTTTTTTTACCCCTTAATTTCCCTGATGTTCATAGCCCTCCCCACTATCGTATTTGTAGCTTTTATTGGTAATATGATCTATTTAGTTAGTGTATGGTTCAGTTTTCTTTCCAATGTAATGTTTTTTCATAAATAAATATTACATTACTTACATATTTTTCACCTATTTTACCCCACAATTTCCTTTATCTTCATAGTCATCCCCACTATAGTTTTTGGGATTTCTATTAGTCAAATTTTGATGCCCCTAGTAAGTTTGTGTTCTGTGTAGAGTGGAATCATTCCATTTTCTGAGATTTTTTTTTTAAAACCCCATTTTTTTTTTTATTTACCAGTTTTCTGCATATTTATTTAGTTTATGTATACGTCCGTATTGTTTATATACTTTTTCGGTGCATTTTCATACTTTGGAATATTATTGTTTACATTTGGGGACTATGCATTTGAATATTATATTGTATGTTATTTGGGTTGTGTTTGAACCAACTACCAAATATTTTCGATGACTTTTTAAAGAAACAACTGAATGAAAACTGTAATAGTTTCCTTTCTAGATAGTCGCTTATCCTTTACACACGCTAAGCTCTACATATCATTACTGTTTTCCTGTGGAAATATTTTAATTTCGCTACGTACTGAGTTTGCAAGTAATTTTAATTTGAATGAGTGGAGAGTTGTTGAGTACAGCTTTCGGTGGCGAGAATAATTCTTCTCCAGCCAGTGCATTAAAGTTAATTCTGTGTGCTAAACACTGTGTACTGGCACCACACACCAGACCCTTTAATTGTAGTCGTGGAGATGTCATCAGGTTGTCTACAATTGGCAAGAAAGTGTATATATTACAGAGTGTGAACCAGCAGTCGAATGACCGTTACCATCAGAACCAATCAAAAGTAGTAGTAACATTCCCCCCTCCCCCACATACCCGCATTTGTTTACACAACTGTGTACACAATCTTCAAACGATAATATTTCACTCCTGAGATATATCATTACATTTCAGTGATATTTATTATAAATTTTTCACAAATAAATAAAGGATTTTTTTTTATTTCAGTCCCTCTTATTTACTCCCTGAAGTACTCAGCATTCTAACTTTGTGCATACACCTATAGTATTAACTTAAATGAGGTGTTTTTCAATTAATTAATTTGCCACATTCTGCAATACAGATAAGTCACAGTGATATACACACATTTCTTTTGACCTGATAGTCTATTTACAGAGTTTTGGTGCGGTGATCACAGTATTGGAAAAGGTATTTGCAAATTGCACTACAATAACAAGTGCCATGAATTTGAACAGAAAATACCTTAAATTCATGACTAAGGTAAGTTATTTTCAGTTCAGCTGCTTTTGAATTCTGCAGCATGTTTTCTAGTCTTATTGCCATGAAGCATATGAAATCTGAGGTAAAATTCAGGTTGATTATTAGAAGTGACTTGTTCATGATGATATAATGATATAAATATTTGGAAATAAGCTTTATTTTTTTAAGTGAATTACAAAATTAAATGTACTTAATGGATGCAAAACCTTAGATGTGAAGTAAATAAGCTAAATGACTTGAGTACATATGTTAGTATGTACTAGCAAATATTTTGACCAATTGCATTTTCATCCTAGCGCCCACTGTACAGCATAAATTTCATTTGTAAATGGTGGGAAATGATTGATTAAAATGTTTAAAGATTGTCATCTAGTTACGTTCTGAAATACTCTCCTTAATACAGTAGGCCTTATTTATAATTTGTGTAGTATTTTTAATTATTTACCTCCTCTATAACCTTTCAAATGTCACTTAAGTGGCGTGATATCAGAGGCGATTGTACATGTTCGTATTTGGTATAGGTGTACCATTGTGTTGTTGAAAGCTGTAAGCATTTTGCAGTCAATGTTGCTGCTTCCTCCATGAATTATCTACACTAACCAAGAAACTGGATGTCCTAAGTAGGGAGTTGTGTTGCAATGCATGTATGTACTATATTAACGCACCATGTGTGGTGGTCAAAGTAATGATCAAACTTAATAGTTCTATGAAATTTAATTGAAGTACTCTCCATAGGCACTGACATAGTATTCTAAGAGGTAAGATGGCCTGAATAAGTCACGTAAAATAATGACGCATTTGATATTTTAGTATGGAACGATAGTTACTAAAAGCCTAAATTACCAAATCGCAACCACTTCCGAACAAGTTACTTAATAACATCCTAACTGAACACAACCACATGTTAAAATACTATTGTACTAAATGATAACTTTGAATACAGTCTCACAATGTGTGGTATGTTTGGGTGTGTCTGTTTCTTTTTACATAAATATGTGCAAATAAAACATTTTAAAAGGAGGGAAGTGAGCAGTTTACCATAATTTATAAAAACCTGCTAAATGATGAAGTGATCAATTAGCGTCTATGAAACCAGCATTTGGAAATGAGCGGGAGGAGGAGGCGATACTCTTGCCCCTTCTGTACTTGACTGTGCCTTTAGTACGGTTATAAATTTGACAGTACATGCCATTTCGATTAAAATTTTCCCCAATCCCGAGTTGCTCTGTACTACAAAGATACTTTGTTTTGTTGATGAATAGGCACTAGATATCATCAAGCTACAGAATGGTCCTTTGAGTATAAGTTTTTTGCGGCCCCCAAAATTTTAAAACTGGTTCAATCAAATTATGAAGAAGTGACAGGGGCTACAAATGTTTGTTATATATGGTTTAAGTATGCCTGCCAGTGAGTTAACCATAGCTGCCCCTGTTTCACTTGAGGCAGTGTAGTTGTGGCATAACTGCTCGACAAAACTGATTTATATGTGTAAAGGTGGACTCGCAACCATCTCTCTTACCTGTCAGGTGGTCACATGATCTTCGACCAATCGCAGAGCAACGTTTTTTTATCCGTCAAACTTTAACTTTCGACAGACCGACGGATGGGCCACCACCTTCCGATGAGATTCTGTAGAAACGAATACGCACTTTGAAATAAAATGCAACATGCTGGATATGTGTTTATTTATCTTGGTGGTAAAGTCAGGACATTAAAACTTAAACAATAATAGAGTATATATTTTTATCACGTACAAATTTATTTCCCCAAAATGTTTCTCTCTCGAAAACGTATGTCCAACCAAAATATACCTTCTACGAAAGAAGAAAGCACAATAAAAACCATATCTGTTAGGAATAGAAATTTGTGAACTATTTATTTTGTTGCTAATTTAACAATAAAAACTTCAAAAGCAGTAAGTTAATATTTATGCAAATTATTTGGTTGCTAGGTTAATCTTAAACATCTAAAAGATATTGCTGCTTATAGAGCTAATAAAATCCATAGTGTTAAATCACTAACTGTAGTAGAGCTATTTTTAATTAATCTTTCATTAGTAAAACACAGATAAGTTGTGGAGATTTTTCTGTCCAAAAAGAAATTTTGTTTATGTTCATTCCCGACTTTTTTTGCAGGAAAATAAGCTCGGCGACAGCTCCATTCTTAAGAATTTATTGAATAAATGCAGTCGGTTATGTATCTGGCAAAAAAAAATACTGTTTAGCATTCCATTCTCTTACTTATAATTAATTACCATTTGTCCTTTGTAACTTGCAACATCTAATTTGTGCCTAGTAATGTGATTCTGTTACAACTGATTGTCCCTATTTCAAGTGACAATATTAATTCTTTAAACACATTTTTAAGTACGGCATAGTAATATGAATGAGCAACTATTATATTAAATGCGGCAAAACAACACGTTTTAATACTACGAGACGACAACTGCACTTAAATCGCGCATGCCGAGTCATGTAAATTTGAATTTCCCGGGTATTCGTCAGCACAAGCCGCTAGGAGAGCTGTTGTAGCGTGTCTCACATGTTGACAATGTTAAAACGCCTCAGTTTCCCATATTGTCCTTCTACAATATTTACCTTCCTGTTTATAAAAGCCATTAGGGTTTCCCCAATCTTGTTGTTGGTGCAAGGTTAGCTTACCCTATGCCTATATCGTTGTAAACGTCCCTCCAAATCGGCAGTGGAATGCGTGGAGAAACTCCACCCAGGTTAGGCCATAGTGGTTCATCGACTTCCACCATTGATTTGCGTCTCCTTCGAGCTGCTTTCCCACGCAGCCTGGCCACTCATCCTCTGAAAACCCATAGCATCACAGACGTGTGTTACAATCACTTACAAATGCAGAAGGATATTCCATTAATTACCCTGAAAATGTGGGCAAGCTGTAGAATTGTGTTGGCGTTGGTGGAAATGCATGTCTGACGTACGGCAGTGACTGGGGATCGTCACTGCTGTATTGTTTACAATTACTGATGTGTTCGGAACGGCTGTTGATGATGGCAAAATTTTTGGTAAACTTGGTAGAACTGCCGGAAACTGCATATTGTAGTTCGGTATGGAATGATATACGTGCATTGGTTGCACAAAGGGTATGTCAGCAAATTGTGGTCGAGGTGTGCATGGAACTGTCGTCGATGGTGTAGGTTACACTTCTGGCAATGGAGTTCTTGTGGGTACCATGTACGTATTATGAATGGGTGATATAGTAGTCGTTGCCTCCCAAATGACCGTGCAATCCCCACTCATGAAGTTATCTCTCTTTGGCGTTGCCTGCTCTGCCTCTGTTTGACACTTATGATGCACCCTGATATTGCACGATATGCAGTGTTGGATTCCGTCGTTTATGAGACCTTTGCACTCTAGTCGATCACATGCATTTATCCACAGCAGTGCCACAAAAAGTTGTCCCAATTGCATGTAGCCTGTTCCTGTTTAATTGGATGTGCACTACAATTTTTACATGTAAACAGTGCCCCGCTCATATCTAGCAATCCAGTCTTGCGGAAGTTTGTGTAGGTGCTGTAAACAAAGCAATGCTGGTGTGCTGCTGAAATTCACTCCAGCTATGGTAGTTGTAAACAGTTCCACATGGTCGCAGGAGCCGACACGGATTCACGGTGCACCGAGGCATGATCACGGGAGTGCGGCGCAGCATGGATGGTGTCCCAGTGCGGCAGACCTACTCTGGCATGGTGCGAGGCAGGGGTTAAGGGTTGGTGTGGCTTACAGCTGATAGCTGGTGCGCGATGCTGAGAGCACGAGCGAGGAGGAGATTTTTGTTTTTCTCCTTCCCGCCATTCTTTTCCTCCTGTACTCCTCGAGCAAGCACGATGCCGGCGGAGGGGGAGTTCTCCAGCCCCTTTGTCCTGCTTGGCATCTAGCAGGCGTGGTGTGGCTGATGTCACAGTGGCACTCCGAGATGGCCGTTGTCTGCTACCTATCTCACTACTACTTTCTCGTAGTTGCCACGTCGGTGGCATCCCTTCAGATTTCGTTGCTTTTTCACACTAACCATGTGTGTTGCCTTCCCAGCATGTTGGAGTATCGTGACAGCATCCCAAGGCTCCGGTTGTACGTATTCGATCTTCTTTATGTTTTTTTGTTGTTGGTGTAGGTCAGAGTAAGTGGGAAATTGCAAATAGCGGATTTTAAAACTATTGGAAAAAATTTAAAAATAATTCAGTTGGGTTTGGTGCTAGGAATTTTGGCAGAAAGACATTCCCCACGCTGGGCGCCAATTGACGGTAGGATGGTGAAGCAAAATGGTTAACTTTAAGGTTTGGGAGTTTGGTTAGGGATTTTGCCGCAGTTTCCCACCAAACCTTTATTTCTGCTTGTGGGCGCCAGACATTGCGGGATGCATTGCCAAATCGGTGATGTAGAGCCGACACTTCCTTCCAGAGTCATACGCCGACAGCCACTACGATATCCTACCGTTGTTCCTCCATCCGTCGTACTTAATTAAATATGTACCAGTACTATGCCTGTTACACAGTGAGGTCTTGGGGTGACTCACACACCCACAGTTAGTAAAACGAAGATACAAAACACTCTGAAAATCCACACGAATGCTTGGCATAGTACACTTAGAAAATGGCAGTAAAGGTGGGGCCCACACCCCTCTAGCCCATTGTCAACCCGAATGAATATTCATAATCAGTACATTAATTCAATGTGTTTTATTTAAATGTTCCCCCAGGAAACACCTTTCAAAACACTTTCTGGGCATAACCCCCCGGCAGGGTTACACTATTGAAAAGACACGTGGCCACAAAGAATTAAGGTGAAAAAGTTAAGCCTTCCCGGGCAATACTATTCCATAAGAAGGGAGGAGTGGATAATCTTGGGTGGGAAAATAAACGAGGCTCCGTTTTGCTAAGTGTCTATTTCAGTAAAGGTAATTAGTTCAAAATGTTGATGCACCACCCAAGCGTGCGAAATGCGATCCCATCGGTCCACACGTCCACTTCCTCGAGACACGGTAAAACAACTAAACTCTCTGCCGTGGTATGCTGGACAGTTTGGCGGACAAGCAGGCCACACATAATATTTTCTTACACACAATAACTGCCCAAAAACATATTCACGTTGCTTAATTACTCACAACTCTTGCATAAACAATTACATAAGACAGAGAAAGCCTTGATGAAATTAAAATGTGTGAAACATGGGAGAAATGAAAAGTAAAAAAAAAATAACAAGAAATGATACACAGAGCCTGCAGGGGCACTTAAAACATTTTACTTCTGTTCTTATACATGTTGCGTGACTTGATGTCCTCGAGCATTTCTTAGTTAATGAGTTATTAACATTCTCCCGATTTTACAGGATCTATTTGCCAAACACGGGCGCTCAGTGCATGTAGTTGCACTGCATCTTGCACTGACCTTCTCTGCACTTGCGCTTGAGACAACAAAAGTGCAGGAAGTGAGCAGTGACATCCCGGTGAATGAACTCTACCAGGAAGTGATAGACACCCAAAACAACAGTGAAGTAGAGTGGGGTAGGAAGGAAAGTGTGTACGGCAAACAGTGGAACAGTGGTGTGTGGTGCATGGTAGACTGGCGACATGTTCAGCACAGGACAATATAAAATTGTATTTGTTCCTACCGTCAGCATGCAAGGCAAAAGTATTATAACACGTACACACATGTAATGTAGCTGGACACCCGGGTACTGAGCAAACAATCCGAAACATTACAAAGCACTTTTTCTGGTCAGGATTGTCATGTAATGCAAGGATGTTCGTGAAAAAGTGTGTCATGTGCAAGACTTTCAAAGCACGTAGGACAGATGGGGTGCAGCAGTAACAGCCCCACCTACCGAAACTGCTGTTTGACACAGTGAGTCTTGACCTGATGGGGCCATACCACCGAACACCTGGTGGGTAAAGGTTTGTTTTGGGTATATGTGATAACTTTTCTCGGTGGGTGGAGGCCTACGCAATGAGTATTGCAATGGTAAAACAACATTGGGCAAGTCCTCGAATGAGAGTTTTTCCCCCGCTCGGGATATCCGAAGCAGGTGCTAATGGATAATTGCACACAATACTTGGGAAGGAAGTGGCAAGCAAAATGTACCTGGTAGGGGGTGCAGCACTTGAATATGGCGGTGTACCACTTGAGAGCCAACCCCAACGGAGTGCTGTAACCAAAATCTGAAAGTACAACTTCGACTCTGTGTGGGGGAGGTACACACCAGCTGGGCAGACCACCTGCCCGCTGCCCTTTTCACCCTCCGTTGGCATGTGAACACCGCAACAGGCCAGACACCTGCAGTTGTACTGCTAAGCCATTACATTAAATTTCCTGGTGAGAGAAACCGCCCATGGGAAAACTCTAGCAAGAGGACAGGGGAGAGAACAGGAAGGAGAGAGAGAAGGAGGCAGCAAGACAGGCAACAGAGAGAGGCGAGAGAGATATGCAGCTGGGTGTGTCCCAACAAGCACAAGACCCCCACACATGCTTGGACCCTGCCAGCAAGTGTACATGAAGGGGCACCCGCAGTCAACAGCCCACCAAACTTTCTCTGCTGGACTTGCTGCATGGTGGACAGGGATCGCACCGGGTCATAAAGGGCTTAGGACCAACCACCTGCCTGATCCACGTGGGCAGAAAGACCACCAAGATACACAGAGACATCTGCTGCAAGGACGAGGCCGTTGAACAACAACCCCATGATGGCGCAACATTTGCCGAGACCGCAGTGCAACCAAGAGAGGAGGAGAGTGGGGCAGCACTTCCCATGGGAGGCCCCTACCAAACACCATAAGGACGTCGATGCCGGGTGAGGCCACGTCCCAAAGGCGCCTGGACGACAGATGCCTGGATGATGTAGGGCGCATCACACTAAGAGCTGATGCCACTCCAGTATCGCCTGCAGACAGCCATCAGGAAGCAAGTGAGGGGAAACATGGGGACAAAGCTTGAGACCTGGAGACTCACGACAGCCCTGTCGGGTATGAGCTCCAGGGAGAGAAAGCAAGCAAGAGTGGTGGGTCAGTACCTGCCCCGAGGCCACCAGGAGTGGGTGCCCAAGGCACATTGTTGCCCCACACACTGGTGCCAGACAGGGTACATCATATGGCCGGCCCCAAAGCGATCGATGCTGCAGCGGCTACAAGCGCAATCCGACGAGATTCAGACACCGTCAACAGGGTGTCGCCCCTCGAGGAGGAAACTACGGCAGAAGTAGCAACAGTGCCATTGCCGGCTGGGGAGTCATCCAAGGGTGAAGTCAAACTCTAATGGTCACTAGTCCTACTAGATACCAGCAGCGACATGGAGTTTTGCATGAGGACAGCAGCAGTGGCAGCTATGATGGAGCTTCGTGCAGCTTGTACAAGCTCCGCCAATCAAGACGTGGACGACGGCCATCTGTGGCATGCCGCACGTGCGTGAGTGCCGGGACCTCACTGTGATGGCAAGATGACGAGGGACGACGGCAGCAGCCTTCAGTTACTGAGCATGGGGGGGCAGCCAAGAAGCCCCTCCCCTTACGCCCATGGTGGGCAGATGCGAGGTGTGTCTGTCACCAGTGACGTATGTGGCTGCAAACTGTCTCGCAAGAGGAGTGGGGGTGTTTTACATGTGCACGTGTACTCCCTTCCCCCTTAAGTCTGTTTGCCCGCAGCACCAGGTCCTGCAATGCAGTTAGTGTGCATGATCTACGAGTTCAGGTGCAGTGCACTGTGACAAGGGATGCACGTACAATATAAAGTGAGCCATGACCACGGGCATGGGGGCGCACTTATACTAAAGTATACCCTACTAATTTTCCAATCTTTTTACACAAAAGGGCAGGAGTGATAATATGTATAAGAATATCATTAATATCAATAAATACACTTACCCAAGCAGCCTGAAAGCCCTAAGGGCTTTTGAAGTGTATGTTTGCAATGTTTTGTTATGATTACTCATGCTGCACGAGGAGAAGTTATTAGTCTTTTGTCTTTGCAAGGGGTGTGACATGTCACGTCGGAGTTCGTGGTTTCGCATGCTCGAGCTGCCAGCATCATGTTGGACTGATCAATTAATTTGCAATAACTTAATTTTACATACCGGAACCTATGTCTTTTTCAGCCGTCCAAGTTTTTCGCCCCTCGCAACCACCCACTGTTTGCATTGCCTGGGTGGGCATAATTTGCACGTAATCTATATGTGACCTTTGTGTCCTTTCGCAGTATCGCCCATGCTGATGGGCTTGTGGTCAGCAATCTCGTAGGTGTTCTCCTACGGAGATGTTATTAGAATTACCGAATAAATCTCAGCAGTGATGCAGTATTTTCCATGTGTGATTTATTTCAGTTCGCCACAAGGCACTTAAGGTAAGGGCCTTCTCCTGACAAATTTTTGTATTGCAAGTAACAGTGAGTTCTCGTATGGGCGTGTGGAGAGGCCGGATATTCCACAGTTCCACAAGTAAGGGAAATAATCTATTTTTATTATAATTATTACTGAGGGAACCAGCAACAGTATCTGAAGGATTTCGCCTTGGTCGTCGGCCGAATGATCGTGAGGAAAGAGTCAGCTCTCCGACTTCACGACATTGTCAACTCGGCAGTGTCTGGTGCCCTGGGTAATACTCCTACAAAAATACAACTTGCATTCACCACTCCTCAAAACCTAACCTCTATACTTTTCGACCAGCCAATCACCGTCAGTCTATTCGTAGCAGTTCCAACCATACTTGAACTAAAGATTTCATCATTTGTTTGGCTATACTTGCTGGTAGGTTTGAAAGCCAGACATTTACTTGTCAACTGCAGATGTTTCACCCTTGGGTAAAATAAAGATTAGCTGAACGAACCAAATTATGGTTACTGAAGAGTGACGAAAGATAGATGGAAAGTGGGTGGTTTTCCCTGTATTGATTAATCACTATTATCCATATCACTGTGGTTAAACGATGAAGTGTGTATACTATATTTTTTAATGTGGCCATGGTGTGTGTACTTTTTAGGTAAATCTTGCTTTCAGAATAAATGTTAATGTGCTGCTGCGCAGTTTTTAATTTTAAGATTCATGAGAAATTTAAATAATCAATCACTTGTTGTGTGCACTAGTTGATACAAAGTATTGAATGTTTAATTATACAGCTACCTTCTGGGGCTGTATTTTAAAGGTTTAATTATTTTGGATATTATATTCAGAACTTGTGCTAATTTTGCCCTTTGAATACAAGGAGTAGTATGTTGCTACGTGAAAGAATATTTACGTGATTAAGGCTGGCCCCTGCACTGTAGTTGTGATACTTCTTAAGGCGATAAATGTTATTCTTATTCCTTGCACATTATTTAAGAAGGGCGCGCAAATATTGATTTGCTGTGATATATTGTGAACTGAGAGTTCAGACAATAATTGCAGTCAGATGCATTATTTTTTTGACAATCCATTTAATAATATAATTTTCTTAGCACTTATGTTAAGTGGCGAAATGAACTTTTTTAATGTTATCAATACTGAATAAAATTACATCACTGTGTATGAAAGTAGTGACTGGAGGTTTTCACGTGGTAAACAAGTAACATATAGATTTTTGATAAAGCTGTTAGGAGCAAATAATTTACATATATATTTCAGGAAAAGCTGTTAGAATTATTAAGTGAACACATTAAATTGTATCAAGTGTCACTATATTTTGAGCTTACATCTCGTGAACAACGACTTTGAAATGTGTTTTGAAAGAAATTGTACAATATGCAAAAACAATTGCAATGAAAGTGTTTAGTGTTAGTGAAATTGTGTGGTTGGTTAAATGTTCTTGCCTAGTGTTCCTTTGTAAAGCATAAACTTATCATCCTCAGTACAAACCATTAAAATTTATTTCACACATGTAGGTTACCTCAAATTGTATCATCATAATGTGCAAGCTGGTGCGGACCCATTCAACAAGACATTATATTTCCAGGCGGCTAGCAAAATATGAATATCCAAAACTTTTTCAACTATATTCTAAGTGCAAGGCTACACACAACAGAAAAATCTACAGGCCAAGGGCAAATAATAAGTTAAACCAAACAAGAATTTAAACACGGTGGGAAAAAACTGAATTTAGAATACAAGCTGCATGCACAACCCTATAATTCCTTGACTAGCCCACACTAAGTCTTAATTCAAAACTCAATGCATTATGCGGCAAACCCAACTATGCTTCTCGCCATTAGCCATGACAATATTCAAACTGTCTTCAGCTACTAAGTTGTAATGGGCAACCTAACATTACATGGAGACCCATCTGGGTCAGAACAGAAATAAAAGAGAAGTTACTCAAATACTTGTCGGCGTAGAAGTGGACGAATCGTCAACATGAGCAAAAGGCCCTAAATTCAAATGGTAGCCAGTGACCAATCATAGGGAAGCTCGATGCGCATGTGGGGTAGGAGAGGATGCATAGAGGAGGGAAGGCAAAGGAAACAAGTAGGTGGCCAAGACAGCCCAGAGGCGGAGTGACCGAGCTAAGCAAAATCGTTATTGTCTGAAACGCACTCTATACTATGCAACCCCCAATGCTAACAAAGTCTTATGCCCTAAAAATTTCAGTAAACTGTTCAACATCCCCAATAGACAGAGAAAAGAAGAAAAAGGGTTCACACACTACAGTACACATAAAGTACACTCGAAGGAAGTACAGTAGAACACACAGGATTCACACTTTGCCACAAACTTGGAATGCAAAAAAAAAAAAAAAAAAAAGACCTAGACAAGTTTCGTCGAAGTCAGTCTAATCATTATATGACATATTTCATAAACATCTTGTTTGTCGTAATCTCCCGGGAGATAGTCCAGTCCACAGAACAGATCAGCATCCAATCATCTGAATCTACTGCACTCTCCAGTGCCTGGTGGAACAATACATTTGTGCACAAAAATCAAGGGTGTTGCAGCACCGATGACTGCAGGAGCACATCCAGACGAAACTCCAACCCAGCAGACGGGCAGCAATGCTCCGCTTAATGCCATGGACGCTCCGGATGGGATCAAAAAAGGGGGAAAAGTGTGAGAAGGGCGAATTATAACAAAATTGAAGGAAGGGATGGCAAAACTTGTCGCGACAAATATTTTAACAACAATCAATATTACGATCTCAGAAAGACAATTATTATTTAAAATACCACTTTATTTATGGCCGTGACAAGTACTTTTTCAAGTGACTCACGCGAGATTTTCTAAACTCACATGGATCCCTGGTAAACTAACATCACAGCGTTTACACCAAGAAATTAGGCAATTTGAACCAGAAGAATGTATTTAGGAATAAACTTAGAGCCTATGTCTTCCCCACTGTCAGCAAGCACAAAATCTTTACACAAAACAAGGTCACCCGCCGCAAAAGGGGGTCAATAAGACCATTATATAAGCGCTCTGCCATTTTGCGCTGTGCAGTTCCCAAGCTAGAATCGAGAATGCGATTTCGGGAAGGAATGTCCAAGGTAGGCAGGATGAGAATGCTCCAAATCTTTAATGAGGATGGGGCAAATGCCTCTCAGGAACGGTAAGGAAGGGGACGAGTCTGTAGAATTAGGAACGGATGAGTTAAAATTATTATTTATAAATTCTAAATCAATATCCCACAGAGTAAGATCACTATTATAGAATGTAGTAGGGAGAGCTTTAATGTTTTTGTTGAAATGCTCCACCTGGTTGCATTTTGGAAAAATAGGGACTTTAATTATACTACTTAATCTACCACTAAAAGCAAATATCTTTAAAGCAATTACATTGAAGTAGCAAGCATTGCCCGTAACTATTTCTGCTGGAGTCCCGAAAATTATCCAAACTTGTTCCTGTAAAGCCTTTACTATGGTAGGTGCATTAAAGTTTCTTAAAGGTAGAAGAATAACAAATTTTGTAACATTATCAAGCAAAATGAACAAACAAACATTCCCTTTTTTCGACCTAATCAATGACCCAAAGAAATCTGAATAAACTATATGCCTTTGGCAGCTTGGAACTTCACCCTTCGAGTGACCAAAATTCGTTTGTAAGGCCTGTTTACAAAATTGGCACGTACGCACATATTGAGCGAAGTCCTGCTTCAATGTAGGCCAGGCAAAGTGGACGGAAATCTTTGAAACTGTTTTACTAACTCCCAAATGTCCACCATATTGAGAGTCATGAAAATATTTGAGCAACATAAGTCTTAAACTTTCCGGTAAAATACAAAAGACTGTCCCTTTCCATATATGGACACATGACAGTGGCCACAGGATCCCTTTTCATTCGTTGACACCACGTATCAGCTAATTGAGCATTGCGAAGCCGGACGAAAAATTCCGGAAAACCCTGAATAAGTCAAAGAGAAGCAGGTTCTTCGGCAGGGATTTCCTCGAAATCAGTTGTATCAAACATGGACAAGGCGTCCGCTACAGGGTTTCCCGCACCTCGCAAGGGACATATTGTACACCGAAACCTTGATAGATGTAACATCCACCTACCCAGTTTTCCAAGTTGGTGGGAGTGACCCAAGACTCAGCTAAGTGCTTGATTGCCGGTCATCAAATCACATTTATCGGGCTCGATGTAGGAAGCAAATTTTTCCTTTTCTTATATTCCAAGAGATCATTTGGGTACTGTCAGTGTTCTGCTTGCAAAAGCTACCAGGGAAACATGACACTCTACCCACTACCCTAACACCGCACCTAAGGCCTCCACAGAAGCGTCCACCTGGACCACAAAATTCCTTTCAATATCAGGTAAAATCAGAACAGACGGAAAACTAAGTATTCGCTTCGAAGCATTAAAAGATTGATCCTGTTCCTGGCCCCAGCCAAATTGCATTATTTTTCTTAATACCATTTAAAGGGGCCACTATATATGAATAACATTCGATAAATCGTAAATAGTATCCCATCAACCCGAGAAATTACTGTATCACTTTTAGAGTACACGGACTAGGAAAGTTGACAATAGGTGCAACCCTTTCGGAGTCAGGCAAAAGCTTCCTTTCACTAATGATGTATTCAAGAAATTTCCCCTTGTGCTTAATGCAGTGTATTTGCGACAAGATTGTTCAAGCAAACTTTGATGAAAATTGTGGTTCGAATCCAAAACTGAATACACTTTAGAACGTCCAAGATGTTGCAAGGCGCAATCTACTGTCGGAAATGTAAAGGGGTCCTTATGAATTTTGCGATTTACAAGAGTGTGGTCAACCATCAATCTGTATTTGTCACTGTCTTTCTTTATGACTAGGAATCCAGGAGAACAATTATCGGATGTCGGCAGCACGATCACGCCCGCTTTCAACAACTTTTCAATTAAATCACGAAACACCATAAATTTGGGAGGCAGGCAACGAAAGTGGAGGTCACGGACTGGAACATCAACAAGCTGTCCGCCTTCCTAGCCGACATTGACGTGCCTTTCCACCTCGAAGCTACTATGTTACAACTATGAAGGATGGCTGTGCAACATATAGGGATTGCAACCGTAACACGAACGGCATTGCCGAGGAGGTGGTCTCTGTGAGTCTCAGTTCCATGAATACCTTTTCCTCTAAGAAATTTTTTCCGTCTTTGCTAGCTGTGCCCATTTTGAACATAGCCGAACATGGCGTGGTGTTGCTTTTTTTCAATGTAGTCGCTAAGGTCAATGACCTACGTTTGTGTGACGACATAACTTTATTGCACACTCTGGCCGTGAAATGTCAAGACCCTGCCTTACAGCTGATTCCGGAGGAAATAATTGCCGAAAAAGCTTTCTAATTCTCCACCATAGAGTTTTAGCTCATGTTTTACCGACGAGTGTAAAATGGACATGAGAGCGCGATATGAAATATAGTTTTCAATGTCCTAATGAATCATTGAGTGAATTTAATGATTATATAGTTTCTCACCTAAGGGCATTTGTTTTAAATTTGCCAGAGAGCGAAATAGGCCTAGTTCGTGTAGTGTTAGAAAATATTACTCCATGTGTTACAGCACTGTGCTCGTTGTTACCTGTATACCAAAGTATGGAAGAATTATGGACTTTAGTAGCTGCATAGTCAGAATTTAATTCTGTTTATTCTCCTTCTAGGAGTGCTGCTGATAAAATTGAGCACATTTTAAATCGATGCTGCGTAAATTGTTCAAAATTTGGACATCTGAGTGTGGATTGTAAAGAGCCACAAACCTCATGGCAGGAAGGAAAGTGATTCAAATGCGGTGGCAAGGGCCATTTGAGGGTGTCTTGTCTGGTTTCGGGAAACGAGTGATGGCCGAAAATGTGTGCTGTGTTTCCAGTCGGCCCTCGTTGTCTCGATATAAACTGCAGTCTATGTGTATTGTTCAAAGGTAGCTTGTGGTTGAATTTTGTATCCTGGCCTTTATAGATATGGGAGCCACTCATTGCGACACTAGTTGGACGTTTGTAAAATCATTATTAAGTTATAAGGTAATTTCCCATTCACATATTCAGCGCTTGAAGGAACTGAGATTGTGTATTGCCAACGGCGATGTGTTGTCGGCCTCGCACATAGTCAAGTTATACTTTAAAATAGGCAGTTTTTCGTGGAGTTATGAATTCTGTAATTTGCGTGCGTTATTTTAGGATTGGAATTTTTAGGTCACTCTTGTGAGTCCATAAGTCTTGAGTATTTTCCGCTTTCCTTCGGGTTTGCACCTGGTATTAAAATACATTTGGATTCTGGTGAGTGTGTCCATGGTAAATCAGTTGGCCTCAGAAAAAACTGTAAATGGGTCGGGAAATTTTGAAGAGAGTTTAGAGTGTATTCGAGAGGAATTCAGTGATGTCATTATGCCCCAAATAGGGAAATGCGATATTTTACCATACAAGTTTTCGCTTGTTGATGACGTTCCGGTTCGCGATTGCAACTTCCATTGCCCGCCTCCCAAACTTAGGGTGTTTTGTGAAATTGGAAAGTTGTTGAAAGCAGGTGTGATCATACTATCCACATCCGATTATTGTTCTCTTGGATTCCTAGTCAAAAACAAAGACAGTAACAAACAGATTGGTTGTTAACCACACTGTTGTAAATCGTAAAATGCATAAGGATCCCTCCTAATGTCCGACAGTAGATTGCGCCTTGAAACATCTCAGCCACGCTAAAGTGTATTCCATTTCGGTTTTAAAACACAGTTTTTATCAATGTTTGCTTGATCAGTCTTGTCGCAAATATACCTTGGAATAAATATGAGTCTACATGGATCGTAATAGGTGCTTACTTCGGTAGCCAGGCCCTTTCCAGAGTTCCAGACCACGTGTTATCGCAATATAAATAAAAATTTGTTTTTCATTATGTAGTTGAGGTAATTATATATAGTGAAGACATGGAGTCTCTCCTGGACCATTTGCGTAAAGTTTTGAGGCGGTTTAGGGAGGTTGGGTTGACAGTTAACCCTGAAAATGTAATCCTGGCTGCAAATAAAGTGAAATTTCTTGGATACATCATTAGTGAAGGGAAGCTGGATTTTGATCCCGATAGGGTTGTACCTATTGCCAACTTTCCCCATCCACATACTGTAAAAGGGATATAGAAATTTCTCAGGTTGATGGGGTACTATTCACGATATATCGAACGTTGTTCAGATATAGCAGCCCCCCCTAAATGATCTTAAGAAAAAAGTAATGCAATTTGTCTATGGCCAGGAACAGGAATGATATTTTAATGCTTTGAAGCGAATACTCAGCCTGTTTTGATTTTACCTGATTCTGAACGGTGTTTCGTGGTCCAAGTGGACACTTATGTGTTGACCATGGGTGTGGTGTTAAGGCAGTGGGTAGAGAGTCATGTTGCCCTGATGGCTTATTCGAGCATAACACTGAAGGAATCGAAAATAACTCTTGTTATGTATGAAAAAGGGACTTTAGAGTGTCTCTTCGGACTGGAAAAATGTACTTCCTACATCGAGTACGAGGAATGTGATTTGATGACCAACAATAAAGTCCATAGCTGAGTCTTGGGTCATCCCCACCAACTCGAAAAACTGGGTAGATGTATGTTACGCCAATCTAGGTTTCGGTTTAAACTGTGTCACATGCGAGGTGCAGAAAACACTGTAGCGGACGCCTTGTCCTGCATGTTTGGTCCAACTGATTTCGAGGAATTTTCTGCCGAAGAACTGGCTTCTCTGAGTATTATTCAGGGTTTTCCGAAATTTTTTGTCTGACTTCGTAGTGGTCAATTAGCTTGTACCTGGTGTCAACAGTTGAAAAGGGATCTGGTGGCTGGTGTGAATTTGGGAATTAGTAAATCAGTTTTAAATATTGCAATACACTTTTCCTGGCCAACATTGAAGCAGAACTTTGCTTAATATGTGCGTACATGTGTTCCATTCAAGTAGTGGTGCTTGCATACTCGAGAGCATATCTCGGAGTGATAACTCTTGTTGCAGATGAATTTAAAATTTCAAACCAAGAAGCTACTGCAGTACTTAGTTAATTAGCCAGTGGGGTAGTTCGACGGTAAAATACTGGTAGTCCAAAATATTAACAGGAGTATCATTTTATTACAGCATACTATCATACACTCGGACATTCAACTGCCACTAATTCATACAATCATCTCCTCCTCTCAGTGTAACACATTTCATATACCTCTAGCCAAGTCATGCCGTTACCAACATCATAACCAAGGGTCAAAACCTCGTGACCAACGTGCCTTGATTGTGCCAGCCAGGGCACTGACCCACGTCATCACATGACTGATAATCTATATTGTCATCTTCAAACAATCAGGAGCCCGCACCCGTGGAGCAACCCAGAAGGACCCTGCGGGAGCACATGACCAGTAGGTTAACATTTCCTCTTCTAAGGATACAATCAGTAGAACTCATGGCCTTGTGTATGTCATCAGGAGTTGATGCTCTCATGAGGGCACATAATAGCTGGGTACATGGTGACCAACATGAGTTAATAATAAAAAGATAAAGTCGCTGCCTGACTGATGGCGACTCATACAATGCAATGATTACAAGTTACTCTATCACTTCAAGCCTTAAGGGAGAATTCCAGCTTTTTTTCAAAGAAAACTCTTTTAAGTAGAATTATAACTATTATGTACATAAAACCATTAGCATCAGCATTCCTTATGAAATATTAATATACCGGGAAATATATCATATTACATCGGCATACCCCACCACGAGGGAATATCAAGTGGGCGCAATATATCACTCCCGCCCGCCATTTCATTTAGGCAAATTTACAACATAAATTCGAGTCATCGTAGCTTTGGCCTAAACTTCTTGTTTTCCTCTAGTCCTTCTAGTTCACTCATCATTACAGTTTCATCTAACTGTCTACATCTTGCTCGAGTTATCAGGGGGGAGTATGCCTCGTCCACATTGTCACCTACTCTATTTACAGTTACAGGTTTAAACATATACTTGCAAGGCAGCAAAAGCCCTTACAGTGTTGAGCTAGCCCCTTACCATACATTTTACAAAACAGTAAATAATCACAATTATCGCTAGCAATTCCATCACATAAGTAAACTAGGAAACATGGTACAACACCTGCTGCTGATTTATTTTACCTTATTCCTGTGAAATTCCTTGTTCCATGTCATTTGTCTTATGACTGACTAGTTTCAGTTCATGTGTGCTATATACATGATTTGTGTTCACTAAATCTAGCTTGATTTTATCCCACTTTTTTGTTGCCCCTTCTTCTTCAAAACAGTCATACTTTAATTAAATCGGGGATTAAGTCCTTACTACTCTGGTTAGTGGTATATACTCCTTAACCCATTATTATTATGTCATTACCATAATTCGGTGCTAATGTTAATTTTCCACTGCCTACAACACTAATTTAATTTGTTCGGCCCCATCACACAACACCATAAATTTGTTCTCCTTTACTGCGGTGTATAACCACTCATTATCGCTGAGACCTATACATAATATGTTCGCTAATTCCATTAATCGTTTAGTGCAAGTTAACGGAATACTTGTGGGACGACCTAGCAGTTGGGTTTCACAATTACCCTGCACTTGCATGTTTACGAGGACTGCGATTTGTTTACTCTCTCTTTGGTCTATTTCCAATGTCGTACACTTTTCCCATTAATTTTTGTCTTAGCATGGTATAATATTGTTGGGCGGAGTCCACTAATAAGTAATCATTCGATGCCTCTATGTATACAAACTTGAGTGTGGTACCTTGAAATTATGCAGACAGGGCTACCCTATCTGATGTATATGTGAGAATGTCCACCTGGGGTATATTCACCACATAACCTAGCGCATTTCCATTTATGAATACATCCAATTCCATCACTTTCAACAACAAATGTCCATTAGTCAAACTGAAGAGGGAAAGGTAGTATTATTGGTATGGAAGTGTTCTACAATCATTGCATTTATGTGGCTCAGTAACTGGGATGGGGACACAATATGCAGTTGCATTCTTCTCTTTTGAGCATGCTATTGCTTCTACTAAAAGCCTATGTTGATCCAATTTTTCTTTAGACAAATACAACAAAATATTTAAATATTCATCCATTACACTTTTTACCCTTAGTTTATTAATATTCCCTTCCCTACCATGCTAGTTTTATGCTGGTTTACCTGCCCTTGTAAGGCTCCATGTTCATGTCACCTCATTTTCACCTATATTACTCATAGCAGAGTTGAACATTTGTACTGAATATTTTACAATTACAAATGGTTCCTTATCCAAGTGGACGAAATCTGAATGTTCTTGTTCTAATTATGTGATCCGTGTAATATCTAGCATCGTCTTCATCTAATGTGCCAAATAGCACTTTATTCAATCCCCCAATTATGTCGATTAACCCACTTTTCCTCCACTTGGAGTCTACCCGAGGCATAGCTAACTCGTTCAACATTTCGCTTTCCTTATCAGTGTTACTTAACAGATCCCTTCCTCTCATAGAATTATTTTTACATTTAGATCTGTTTACCAATTCATTGTATCTATTACATAACCATTCTGTTACAACGAAGTACCTTTGCATTATCTTATAATTCACCTTTCAAATCGTCAAGTTCACATACATCACTGTTTTCTACTGTCGACTGTACAGTTAGGCTGTTCCAGCATGTTGAAAATATATCCCTGGGGGCCTCGGGGAAATTCTCTACTCCAACACTCGCTCTGCTAGTCGTTCCCAGCAACTACAGTATCATCCCCATCGTGACTCTACAACACACAATTAGAAAAATGGTTTTAATCTCTTGGTGTGCACTTTCATAGTTTTGTTACCCCGCTTGTGTAGAGTGCGCATTAACCCCTCTACCTCGATTTCCTTAAATTGGTATATCCACTGACTGAATAACTTCTTAGACAGTCATCTATGTACCGACTCGTCATACAACAGCATGTCATCCCCTTCCTTGAATCGGTATTCTTTAATTCGTTTGTCATACTGGGCCTTACTCTTAACTTTGGCTTCCATTAACTTTTCCTTAGCTATCCTATAGCCTTTCTGGAAGCATACTTGCAGTTTTCTTACATACTCGTCATATTCCTCGTATAAGCTCGTTGGCTCCTTTTGTAATGCACCGGGTATATTAGGGTTTCGCCCGAACATCAATGTGTGCGGACATGGCATACAGTAGCTGTCGATCCCAATCATCCTGGTCATGATTAATATAATGTCTTAAGTATTCGATCAGTGTTCGATGCGACCTCTCCACAAAGTTGGACTGCGGGTGGTAGCTAGAGGTACGAATTTCTTTTTACTTGCAATAATCTGCATGTTCAATTGTTTATGTCACTCATGAAATTGGAACCTTGATCCGTTAGTACACATTGTGGTGTTCCGAATACTAACACTACATGTCCAACTAAAGCTTTAGCAACACATTCTGCATTCTGCTGTTTAATGGGTACTGCCACTAGATACTTAGACAGGCCGTCTTGTATTTATTCCCTAATGGCATATCTGGCAGCGGCCCCACTATATCCAATGCACATTTTTCGAACACTATGTCCAGTGTGTCTGTCCGTTCCACTGGCATCCTGACATGTGGGCACATAATTTATTATTTTGGCACGAGATACATCTTCGCATATACTCTTCTGTATCGGCCTTTATATTGGGTCACAGACAGCACTGCTTTAACCTATCATATGTCCTGGTTGCCCCTTGGTGCCCGCCTATAGTGGATTCGTGGCTTTCTCGGAGAATTTTTCTAACTTGTTCACTCCCAGCGACTTCTTTCATCCTAGCGTCGACTACTGGCACTTCGTCTGTTTCTACTGTCAGCACCAGATCTTTTACCATGCAGATTATGCTTAGCTTGCCCACGTGTGGTATCATTTTACCTGCCATATAGTGGATTGTGTAATAATATTCTTCCAATTTAAGTCGCATTTTAGTAGCCATTAACTGGGATCCTTCACACTGCAAATCCAGGTTAGTGGCTTGTGATCACTGACTATGGTAAAGTGCTGACCTAGCAGATAGGGTGTGATATATTTAAGGCCCACACAATACTCAGCAGTATTTGCAGTGTCGAGTAATTGCGCTCTGCCTTGTTCAAGGTCCTGCTGGCTTACAATATAGGACAATCCTTCCCTACTTCTCCCTATTATGGCCCCCGATGCTTCCTGGTATGCTTCCATAGTCAGTATGACTGGTATTTCGAAATCCGGATATTGTAATACCGGCTAGTTCGTCAGTGCATCCTTCAATAACTCAAATGCTCTTTCCTGTTTGTCTCCCCATTCATACACGGTCTGCTTCTTTAACAGCTTGTATAACAGTTCGGCATTTTTACCATAACCATCGATAAATCTTCGGTAATACCCTGTGGGTTAGTTTCACCAAAAAGAAATTAACTAGGTTCCTCAAAGCGACACTTAAGCTTAAGTCGGTCTTAAGGATGTCCAGGTGTTTTACCATTATAAAACTCATTTTGTAAATGTGTCTTAGCTGGGCATCGCTTAAAGAAACAAGTTGCAAATATTATCTTGTTGGTAGTGGTGCATTGTGGTCATGTGACTAAACGAACCAATGAGAATTTTTTTCAAAGAAAAGGGGAAAAAAACCTTTTTCCCCCTGAAATGTTGTGTTTACTTTTGTTAACAAAGTAATCATAACCAAATATTCGATTTATAACAAACAATTAAAGTGTTATCGTTTGCCTGACCAATGTTAAGATTCTATTAAAATAGATGTCACTGCGTTTACGAAATATATATGTGCATTCAATTTGTTCAGTAACTACGTATACCGAAATTTATTTATGTTAAAATTACGTACACGAATAGATAAGGTTTTGATTTTTCGAGGTTAATTTCTTATCGTGGAAATGTTGTGTTGCAATTCTGTGATGTTTTGTGATCTCGTTTTTATTAATTATCAGTGCCAAGTGTGATTTTTCGCAGCAGAAGTGATGAGCTATATAGGCCTGGGCTGTTTTTTAGTCAGAATGTTAATTATTTTATATTTTGTCTACTGTGTCGCACAACGGACTACAGTCACGATGGCTAATATATGGCACAACCTGAATGACGGGCGCGCCTTAATTATGACGCCCGACGATGCGCTTAAAATCGATCCATGCTCCCTTTTTCACATGATGCGTCACAGCAATGACATGTCACATCTATGACGGGCCAAATTTACAACGCTCGCCCTGCAGACAGCGTACATACATCAATGCAGCATTTGTGAAGTATGCAAGGGGTATCGTTTTTATTAAATCTTTGTTAACAGTGCCAATATGTAAACCCCATTAATACATATAATGCTGTAAATGAATGTGAGAAAATCCTACATAACATAAAATAATAAAAAAATGTGCTCAGAACTCAGCAATCCTACAATATAGTGAGATACTGTCTAGCCATATATAAAATAATAAAATGTTAACATGGATATGTTGACACTCGTATGCCCAGTTGCACCATCTTGGTTCGAAACTCGATCCTGGATCAGAGGTAATATTTTCACAGAAAACTGTTGAACCCTCTTCCAGAATTTTTGGTTGCACCATTCGAGTTCAAGGCCCTTAAGGTGGACTAACGATTAAAGACTTAAGAATTAACCATCTGGCGTGGTCTTTGTATTGCTCTGAGTTGACTAATGATTGGCCACTACTGGCTTAATATTATTTCATATAACACAACTTACAATTAAAGGTTTGCATACAATTTACACGTTAAATAAAATTATCAGAATTTAAAATAAGATGTGCATCATAGCACAGTGATACTTGGGATTCAATAAAGACGCGGAACACATTTTAACATACAAGACATGCAATACAACTCACTTCAAACATTACAAGAAGTCTCTTAAAAATAAATACAAGTACCCTGGACACTGAATATTATTTTGTGGTGGTGTTTCCACTTACTTATTGTCATGTGTATCGTGCATTGTGCACAATGATTGGGAACAGGTTATGCACTGACACAATATATAAAACAATATAACATACCATTTCAAAACTTAAAAATACACTTTGCAAAAATATATGTTGGCTAGTAGGACAGTGCATGCTGGTGTGTCAACACATATTCATACCCTTACTTCACAGTTTAGGTGGACACTGTGTTTGGCACTTGGAGCTAAATAACATATTTTAATGACTCTGGAAACCACTGACTCTGTGTTACACATATAACAAACAAATAAAACACTTCAACAAATATCACACTTTACTCTACACAAACATTAACACATGCAACTGATGCGGTCGAGGTACTCAGGAACTCTATGCTTAACGTAGCGGTCGGTACTGTAACTGCTTCTCAGTGCATGTGGGTAGTGTATGCGGCTGAAGAGGTGAACAGGCTAGGTTAAGGTAGCATGGCACACATCAACTTTACAATTGTATTGTGTATTGGTGGTTTCGTCAGAGGAAAGGAAATGTAAAATAAAATTCTAAAGTTGTCTATTGTTAGAAGAGGGTGCCACAGTTTTCTGTGAAAATCTTACATCTGATCTAGAATCGAGTTTCTAACCACTATGGTGCATAAGTGCGAAGCGGCATGCTCGAACAAAGCAGAACAAAATTAATTTTATATTTTAGATTGATATTAAAGTTTATTCAATGTGTTTCGAATTTCAAATGTGTAATTCTCATTTAATTTAAAGTGTAGTAATGTATACATACTCCTTTAAAAGCTCTCATAACATTAAATGGCTTTATTATAATTTTTTTTAGAAATATTTTTGTATGCAAGTGCTGGGCTTAATGTGTCAATTGATTATATATCTCGTGCAGTTTTGTGTTTCATATCATTAATTTCGTTTTTTCCCCCTAAGGGTTTTTGTGCGGGTATGGTGTCGGTTACAAGGCATCACCAATGCTACACCCCCATCTTAAGTCTTAGCTCAACAGGCTCAACAGGGTAGGTCATGATGACACAGCTCGGAGGTGAAGTCACTTTATAACTAATCATGTAAACACAATATCTTACTAATCTGGAATATTTTCAACCTATTTCATGCACCTCTTGAGTAACCGGACCTCCAGAGTTGCCCCTCTGCTCCTCCAGATTATTTTCACTTTAATATTTTTCCACATGACACATGCCGCATACCCCTTCCCAGAAGTCCGTTTGCCAGTAGCACCAAATCAACAAAGACTCCAAGATCAACACGGCGAATGTGCGCACTCTACGCCACAGGCAGTGCAGGTGGAGTGCAATGGTTGTGTCACTGGTGGAATTCATGTGCAGTGAGCGCATGAGCTCAATGATATGAAAGGATATCCCCACATTTTCTGTTTTAATATTCTAAACAGCTTAACAGCAATGTAAATGGTACAAAAGAACACGTATGCACATAAACACCAAAGTTAAATGCCTTAACTCCCTAATATATTTCTCTTGCAGTGTTTTTCTTTATTCTCACGTGTAACCTACCTCATCTCATATCACAGTGGTGTTACTACACATGTTTTTTTTTTTCGTCGTGCAAGCAGTAGTTTTAGCAACATGCGGGATCCTCCTAAGGCAAGTGTAAAGTGTTTTTCATGCAAAGGTGATGTCCCGAAAGTAGTTCCACGTGGGGTGCTAGCCCACCAAGCCAGCTAGCACGCCGCTATTTTCCAGACAGTAATAGTTCGTCTTGCGAGGGGTGTAGAACGTTACCTCGTTACTGGCATTTCGCTCGCTCGGCTTCCAGCAACTTTTGCACTGCACGCCGAGTGGAACAGCTGAGAGCCAACTGTCCATTAACCCCTTCCCGTGCCACGCAGGACAGCTGCACTCCTGTGATACTCCTGCATCCTGTAACCATGCTCTATGCTTCCGTACCTCGTGCTTCCATCTCGTGCATCCATGTAGTGTTGTTAACGAACAACAATTGATAGCCAAATACCTTGCAGTGCACCAGGCCCAAGGTGATTGCAATGTTTATGCCCTTAACAAATTGATGCGGTAGATCAGTATGAAATGGGCACGCGCTTCTGTAAATGTACCTGTAAGACCAGTCCACCAGTCAACCACGTCGTAAGCAACTGTGGAACCTCGCTTTAAGAGCAAAGTGAGGAACATTTTTCAGACACTAAAACTTCAATAATTCTTCAAAATTTTCAGCAAATGCACTTGTGCACGAATTTATTGTGTGCAGGTATGGGAACAACCCCGATTAGTTGCAGCAGCATCAGGCACACGCACACCAGGAATGTTTGAGTAACGCGGAAGCAAGCACAAAAACAGGTTTACAATACATTTGTGACGATTGCAATGAACAATTACGACTGCAAATGCTCCAGAAAGTTTATTGTAACTTGTTAACGGGATCGCAGCCTCCGTTTGACGAAGGTAAAGAAGCAGAAAGCCAACCAAGGAGAAGAAACACAACCAGAGCAGCAGGATACGGCTAGCAACGAAACAGTGCCAGAAATTGCAGCGAGTGAAAGGTCAAACACTCAGGGAGCGCCACACACAGAATTGAACTGTAATGTCAAGGATGTTAACAGTACCCCAATGTCACCTGCTTCAGACGCACCTGTGACAACTGACAACAGTCTGGCACTGAATGAACAGTATTCCCTTCCACAGCTACCTCCACCATGCCAACCAATACATCCGTACTTACAACCATTCACAGTCTATCCTAACCAACAATTTTTTCCACAAGTACTGCTACAAAATTTCCTGGTACCTTTTCCCACACCAACCCCATTCACTTCATTTCCCGCACCCAGCTACACGATCAATACAGCTTCGAGTTGGTCCACGGATGAAGAGCAACAGATAGAACAAAAAACCAGCCAGCAAACAAGCATAGAAAGCTGCCCGAAAAGGACTCCGGCATGTTTACAAAACCTGCCAACATTTACCAGCACCGTAAGTGAGGACCCCAGTGCCTTCCTCAAAGAATGTATGTCCCGCTTAAAACCTTATGGCATGTGGGGAGATGAGTGGGCCAACTGCAATGGCAACCAACGACAGGGAGAAGCGAGCAAATGGTGGACCACCACTAATTACTACAGAATGGAATGGGAGGAATTCGTGCACTCGTTTCAGTACCGGTAAGGCAGTGTATTATCGTCTCTGCAAGCACAAAGTAAACTGCTCTGACAGGAACAGCGACCAGGTGAGCAACTGCCTATCTTCATCAACCAGCAGGTGAACTTAATCAAGTGCTTTCACCCACAGTTGTCAGAAAGGGAAGCATTGGAATTTGTGGTGGAGACGGCATTTTATGAATATCGTGTGGCACTATTGCCATTCTTCAACAGCACAACGAAAGAGGTATTGAAAGCATCGATTATCCTGGAACACTATGCTGACACAATGGCTGACACACCGTATTATGGCGACACGAGTCGCGATCATAAAACAGGAATGGGTAGATCGCTACCCTGGACATTCTGGACAGCAACAGTGAACGAACAGTGCGAGTAACTGCAAAGTGAATAGTGCGCGCCACTGTGTTCAAGCCGGTGGGAGAAAGTGCAAAATGGGATGTTTGGCAATTTCTCGTCTGGCTGGACAAGAGCCAACCTCCAGCAACACCCTGTCGATACTGCAGACTGGCAGAGGTCTTCCATTGCAACAACAGGAGCCCCAATAATCCACATGTAGACATTTACTGAGAGCCCACATCCAAGCAGAAGGGAAACTGTGTGTAGGGGGAGGGGCCCGACACTCTTTTCTCCCTGGCAGCATCTACAGCCAACACCAGAATGCCACAACAAGCACTATTACAGAAGGTGAGTGGGAGCCGCACACAATTTATCCGAGTTCTTGTGTATGTAAACGGACAGCCCTGCCACGTACTTATTGATACAGCTACATTACATAATTTTGTACAATCCTGCTTTGTCAATCCTAAGGACATAACACCTTATACTCATGTAATTAAACTTTCAACTGATCAGTTGAGTAGTGGTGCATTGGGACAATCTACAGTTACGGTCAAAGTGAAGGACTTTGAAGCAATAATAAGCATGATAGTAACACCAGAAATCAGAGAGGATGCGATTTTAGGCGTGCCTTGGCTCCAGGAGTAGAACACAGTAGTAGAACCGGCTGCCAGACGCATACATTTTGGTGCAAAGGAGAGGTGCATGGTGTACAATATCGATAAAACTTTTGCAGACGTCCCAGCACAAGTTTCACTATCAGAGTTTGATCATGGCGTTCCACCACAGTATAAGGCAGCATTTCAAATAATACTGGATGAGCATAGGGAAGTTTTCGCGAAAGTAGATGAACCCCAAAAACGACTGTGTCCGAGCACAATATAAAACTCACGCAGGAGGGAGTAATGTATGCCGGCCCACTGAGTTATATGCCACACCAGAGCAAGATCATATGCAAGTAGGTGAGGGAAATGTTATTGGATGGAGTAATCGTACCCATGGGTAGCAAATTCAATTCGGTTATAACATTGGCACCAAAGAAGGGTGGCAGTTGGCATTTTTGCATCGATTTTCTCCCATCAACAAAGTTATATGTAATGACTTATCACCTTACATAAGTGTCAAAGATGCCCTCGCTTCGCTAGGAAAAGCTACCATGATGCTATCCCTCGATCTCAATAGTGGCTGTATGCAGATCCCGGTAAAATCAGAAGACCACGAAAAGACCGCATTCACCACGCCAGATGGGCGCAAGAACTTTTTTTGTACAATGCTGTTCTGTTTAAATAGAGTGCCAGCAATGTTTCAATCAATGATGGTTTGTGTCCTGGATGGACTCATCGCCGATTTCACGTTAGCTTACTTGGATGGCATAATCATCTGGTCCAGTAGCTGGGAAGACCACATCCATCATGTGTCAATGATGCTAGAATGATTTGCAATAAATGGCCTAACCTGTGTGGTGAACAAGTGTCATGTAGGAAAGAGTAAGCTTGGGTATGTTGTAGACGAGAACAGAAATATGGCAAACCCTGAGCAGTTACAGCTAATTGAGAATTATGCAGCACCCCGTACCTGCAAACAACGGCGCCGATTTTTCGGGCTAATCAATTGGCTACGGGAGTTTATCCAGGATTTTTCAGTCATGACCGCACCTCTCACGAACCTTCTTTCACCTCAGAAATGGTTTGTGTGGCGTGATGTGGAATAAAAGGCATTCAATGAGATCAGAGTATGTTTGCGCTCCTGCCCTAAACTCGCGAAATATGATCCAGGAGAACACTTGTATTTACATACAGACGCCAGCCAGGAGGGACTTTGCACCATACTGTACCAATGCATGGAAGATGGCAGGAGGCGCATAATTGACTTTGCGAGCGCGAAATTAGGCCAAGTAAAAAGATGCTACCATGTTAATGAGAGGGAAATGTTAGCAATCATATGGGTAGTCAAGAAATACAAACCCTACCTGGTATACCAGCGTTTTACTCTGAGGATAGACAACAGATGTCTATAATGGATGCACGCGATGAAGGAGGCAAGAAGTAAGCTGACCTGGTAAGCAATGATCCTACAGTCATACGTCTTCACTGTGGAGCATGTTCCTGGAAATGAAAATCAGTCAGCAGATGTTTAGCATGTGCCAGACTAGAGCACGGTCGTCACAGATGAGGCGGAATGGGACGTGGTACTGCCTGATTCACAAGAAATGTTCCGCGAGATAAACATCAACAAACTGCAGGTTGTAAATGTGGAAGTGTTAGTTGATTAATTGTACCACGAAATAGTGAAAGCGAAAGACAGCTGTGCACTGCTAAGGGAAAAAAAGGCACTGTGAGAGACGCAGGCAGTAGAACAATACCACATAATTGACAATCGATTGAAAACATGCTCAGCAAAAGATGCAACAAAATGGAGACTGTACGTGCCACCAAACTGTAGGGAAATAGTTTTAGACCAAGTGCACACCAGTCATGTAGCGGGACTCACAGGAAAGGAACAGACACTATGGAATGTGAAACTGAACTTTTTCTGAACCGGCTTGTCACATGATGTGAGGAGGTATGTGCAAAACTGTGTGAAGTGTCAGACTTTCAAATCGTGCACGAATGACGGGATTCAACAGCAACAACCATGTTTACCCCAACGGATTTTCGAGACCGTCAGCTTCAGCTTAATGGGGTCGTGCCTACGAATATCTGGGGGCAAAAGATTTATCCTGGTGGTAAAGGATAAATTTTCCTGGTGGATTGAAGCTTACGCGATGAGCAGCGCATGAATGGCAAGTATTGTGAAAATGCTAGAACAAGAGTTTTTTCGCACCCTAGGGGTACCCTAAACCGGTACTCACTGTCAACGGGACTAAATTCTCCGATGCAAATGACAGAAAATGTGCACCTGGTGGGGGTGTACCGTTTGAAGATGGTGGTGTACCACCCCAGATCGTAACCCATGGTGCGCCGCAATCAGGATCTGAAGGGACAACTGCTGCTCTGTGCGGGTGAGTTACACACAAGTTGGACCGAAAAACCTGCCCACCGCCCTCTTCACCCACTGCCATCGTGTCAACGCTGCAACATGATACACACCATCAGATGTACTGTTAGGGCACAATCTAACAGTATTCAGCGAAAGTAATTGCCTGCAAAACACAAGTGACGAGAGTAATGGAGGCAGCACAGTGCGATGCAGGAAACCTCAAAATGACAAAGAGCAAGTGGAATCACAGAAGCGAAACATTGCGAGATGGGTACCCATGAGTACGAGACCTCCACCAATAATATGACCACGTCAACAGGTGTAGCTGAAAGCGCACCCGCAGTCCGCTGTGAGACAGAACTATTGTGCTGGACTCACTGCATGCTGGATGGGACCGCACCAGGTCATTAAAAGCATCGAATCCAGCACCTACCTGATCCTAGTGTGGAGGAAATGCGTAAGGCCGCATCGGGATCCAATCCGGAGCCCGAGCACCCCACGGTGGCACACCACCTGCTGAGCAGGCAATGCATGTGAGTGAGAAGAAAAGATGATGTGGCAGCTCCGCAGGAGTGCCCACATCAGATGCCGAAGCACCGACAACACCGGACGAGGCCACGTCCACTAGGTATCAGGCGAGCACGAGCACAGGTGAAAGGAACAACAGAAACATGGTGGAAACCACATCCCAAACACCTCAAGCAAGTAAGGAGCAGGGAGCATGGGAAGAGTTTGCAAGTCAACCAGAGCCCTATGACAGCGATGTCAGGGCTCATGGAAAAGAGCGCGAGTAAGGAGGGTGCATTAGCACCTCCCCCAGGATCAACAACAGTAAGTGCAGGAAATGCGAAGTCACCCAGCAATGTGGCGCCGGAGAGCGAGCATCGGAATTCCAATACCAATATGTCTGACGGCACGATGGTTACAAGCGACCCCGTCCAGGACCCGGGACACTCGGACCAAGTGCGGCACTTCTAGCGAAGGTTTCCTATCCGACTATAGAGTGCCGGCCGTCACGGCCCCGACAGTCAATGGGGACCACACGTCAGCAAGCAGAGGAGCAGTGCAAACAACAGTTGGGGAGTCACCCGAGGGTGGCCGATCACCCCCAGTAGTCGCCTATCCGGGTCGCTACCGCAGCGACAACAGCATGTGCACGAAGACAGCAGCAGAGACAGAGAAGACAGCGGGTCAGTTGACTCGTGGTAACTTGAAGGATCACGGCGGAGGAGACAGATGCCGCCTTGATGTGCGATGTGTGTGGGAGTCCCAACACCACGTTGCGTGCAAGACTGTAGGGGACATCGGCAGGAGGTGGTAGTTCCGGAGCATAAGGGGCTGACAAGAAGCCCTTATGCGTTATGTCAGCGATGTGCAGACGCCAGGCCATACCTCTGCTGCAAGTGACATGTGAGACCACAAACGGCTTCCCAAAGGGGAAGGGGGCGTTTGAGGAGTGCCATGTACCCCCTCCCAGAATTCGGTTTGCCCACTGTACCAAATCAACAAAGACTCCACAAGCAATGCAGTTAGTGTGCTGCAGGCGGTGCAGGTGCAGCGTAGGTGTAGTATCACCGGAACAACGCAAGTGCAGTGAGCACCCAACCACAGTGATACGAAAGGAGATCCTCAAATTTTCTGTTTTAATATTCTAAGGCGCTTAACTGCAATGCAGATGGTAAACAAGAACACGTTTACACATAAACACCCCAGTTAAATGCCTTAAAGCCCTAACATATTTATTTTTCTGTGTTTTTCTTAGTGTACATATTTCATTCTCACATGTAACCATCCTCATCTCATATCACAGTGTTACTATTCATGTATATTCTTTTGTATAGCAAAGGTGCGGTAATTATTGCAAAGTTCTGTATGTGCTCTCCGAGCTAATTAATTAGTGTAAAAAAATTCCTGAGCTGCTTGTGGGTTTTTGGTGTGGGATATTCATCAATTATTTTAAGTTGTTCTGGCTTCGGCCTATTTCCCTCGGCGTCGATGATGTACCCCAGAAACTCAATACTCGTCTTACCAATATGACATTTTTCCATCGCGCAGGTGAGACCGTTGATTTGCAAATTGTTCCAGTACTACTGAAAGGTGGTGTAAATGCTTGTCCCATGTGTCCGACCAGATGATGATGTCGGCGAGGTATGCCATAGCATTTACATTATCGATTGGAAATTGATGGGCGTACATTTAAGCCCAAAAGGTATGCCACAGAATTGGAAACGATGCCCATATGGTGAGGTAAAGGCAGTTTTCTCCTGGTCTTTCAGCTTTATGGGAATTTGCCAGTATACGCCGAGTGATGACATGAACCTTGGCTCGGCCGAGTGAACTGAGTGCATCCTTAACACTAATGAATGGAGGTAGTGAATTTTGCTGAACTTGGTTGAGCGGCCAGAAATCTAAGCAAAAATGCCACGTGCCCTCTTTTTTTGGTGCGAGTGTAAATGCTGAGTTGTACCATCTCTTAGTAAGTTCAATAATACATTTGGTCAACATTTCCTGTATTTGTTCATTAATTATTTTAGTTTTATGTGATAAATAACTGCAAGGGCTTGTACACACAGGTTTTTCCATTAACGGGGTTTTATGCTCCGCTACTGTTTTACTTCTGAGTGTGTCATGTGTGGCAAATACATCCCTGCATTCATTTAATAACTTTTGAAAGGCAGCTTGTTATTCTGTGGGAACATTATTATTAATACTGCTAAGTGTTATTCTTGGCAAATTTTCTGTTGGCTATTTATCTGAATTATACACTATTCTCCACTCCTTCGAACCAAAATGTATCCTGCATGCTGCAGGTTCAAGATAGTGTTTTGTTCTGCCAACCATGGGACTCCTAAAATTGCATCTTCGCGTATTTCGGGTGTGACAATTGCGGTAGTGATATTTTTGATATCCCTTACATTAACAGTGATTTTTGCTGTCCCAAAGAGGGAATACTCTGATCCTATGTTGCCAATTTAATTACGTAATTATCTGGTGTGACTTCCCATGAATTTAGTTTTTACAAAATTATGTGAGGCGCCGGTATCTACTATAGGATGACACCGCTGACTGTTGACATTGTCAAGTATACCTATTAACTGTTGGTCACTGTTACTAACCTGCTAAATGTAGACTTGTGGTGTCTGACCTGGTGTTTGTTGTTGCGGGACTGGGGTGGAAGGAACGTCTCGCCCCCTACACACCATTTCCCTGCTTCATGTTGGCTGCCTCTCGGATGCTGTCAAGGTGCGGGTTATTTTGGTACCTGCTGTGCCAATGATATTGCTCTGTCGAACAGTAACGACAGTAACTAGTTGCACCTTGCACTTCTCGTCGTTGCATGTTCTGAAATCTAACTGGATTACGTGGCTGAAAGTTCTGCATGTTTTGTTTAGGTTGGTCAAAACATTTGGTGGCATGTTGTTCTGTACTGGTACTTATTTGGGTGGTTCCCGTTGCTCGTGGCACCATCGCAAGGCATCGGCATCCCAAAGCAGTTGTTCCCTGTTCCTTTCCAACAGAATTGTGGCTGCATCACGTCTTCAACTGATCGTTTTATCAATGGTATAAATGCTGCTCGATATTCTATTCATGCTGTCTCAGCGATTACTTCCAGTACTTCTTTTTTCGGTAAATTGGGATGCAGTAGTCGGATGAGGTGGGTTATCTGTGTGACGAATGCGAACAGCAGTTCATTTCGCTGTTGCTCCTCTAGCATACGTCTGCTCTGTTTCTACAGTAATCCAAATACTGCCCTGAATCGGCTGTGGAAAGCCCTGCGAATTCCTCCCTCTGGAGTCCATAGTGGTTATTGATCGCCACCAGGACTGTGCGCCTCCATGAAACTGCACACCCACGCAGCTAGCCCATTCCTCAAAGCTCACCCCATATCTGGTAAGTCGGGTAGTACAGTCTTCCAGGAAGGCGGCTGGGTCTTCCAACGATGCTCCTGTTGTAATAGTTGTTGAGCCCTGAGGGTTCCTTCCGCCATATTGTTTCTGTGGCCATTGGTTGCATTTGCTGAACAACTTCACTGTGACTGGTTGGATATGGCATGATTAATGGTAAGGTAGGATAGGGTATTTGCGATGGTGATAAGAGTGATGGGTACATTGGTGTCTGGTACAAAGTGGAAATTGGCGGAAAATATGGGTTTATGGGTAAGAACAGCATAGGTTTGGCATTTATGAAGGTTGCAGAAGGGTCGCCATACCAAGTGGTTGCTATGCCTTTTCGCTCACCACATGTGTCCGGCTGACATGTGGTTGTTGCATCTCTTCTCCTTGCTTTGTTGCTCGGTATGTGGCACTTTCCTCTCGTGCATTCCTGACTGCTTCCCCTTGCTTGCTTGTGGTGGAATAATCTGCTTGAAAGTTATAACATTGTGCTACAGTTGGCCTCTTTTCCCCGTCTTCATGTAGCATTAAACACGTGGTCGACATATTCTCCAAGTCCTGCACTGTTGTTGTTTTGTTGTGATCGCGGGTGTGACACACGAAACACTCGAAAGCCAGTCCACAGATACTTGTCATCTTCCTCTCGTTCATGCATTCCCTGAGATAGCTTACTTGACACTATTTGCCACGAAGTACGATTACTCCCTGTCCATCGCACAACAAGTTATCACAATAATGTGGAAGGTTGTAGTTCGGTGTGTTTGAAGTTTCTGGTTTGACTGTGGTTGTGGTTGGTGTAGTTGACGAGTCCACCATTATCAGTTCTCGCATGCGGTCGTGTTTGATCGCGGCATGGTTGATCGCAGCACTGTTGGGTGTTTGGCTGGATCAGCGGTTTACAGTGGCAGTAGTCTGTGCCATATTCATACTTTGCTATTAGGGTTTGTGGAAGCACTTTCAGACAGTATGGACAGATGAGCGCTGGTGCAATATCATCCATCCAGCCATGGTTGGTTTTGTTCGCACACATCACACAAGCGAAGCAGCAAGGACGTGAAAGTGCGGCGCGGAAGTTCTGCATTGTGCTGGTGCAGAAATGCGGCATGGATGTTTTGGTGCAGTAAATCGCTGCTGTACTGCACAGCGCGAACAGGGGTCAATGAACGGCAGGCGCTCAGCTGACTGCCGGCGTGCGGCGAGCAGATATCGCGGGAGGGAGGAGAGTCATTCATTTCTCCCTCCCATTGTTCCTTCCCTCCTTCTTCTTCTCCAGCGTACTGGCACGTCATGGGTGGAGAGGTGGTAGATGGTGCACGCATAGCTCCTTTATCCTGCTGGTAAGCTGGGATGGCAATGCTGATGTCATGCCTACCAGAAGATGGCAGACTTCTTCTCGCCCCTCTTCCTTGCATTGTACAATGGTGGCTGCCCTTTTACTTCCCGCACTTTCTCTGCTGTACCACGTGCCAATTTTTCCCAGTGTCCACAGGCAAAGAGGCGGCAACCCGATGCAGTAGTTGGTCCCATCTGCGTTGTCTAGTTGCAGGTATATGAGGAATGATAGACAGGAATACTTAAAAGGTCGTATTTTGGCATTCATAAATTTGTAAAAATTTTGGAAATTTTTGGCGGGTTTGGATTTTAGGCGGCATTAATGGCCACACAGGTGGGGGCCATTTTGACGGTGATTCGGTGGTCAGTAAGGTGGTAATGTGGTTGGGAAAAGCAGTTATGCAAAAATTCAGGAACGAATTTACACAGGGCACCAGAGGCATCAAATTAATTTCGGTAGAGTACAAAGTGAAGTCTTCTCAGGGTGTGATCGGCCGATCACCAGGGCACACCATTCCCGCCGTGCTGAATCTGCTTGCTGTAGGGCACTTTAGTTCCAAGATGACCTGTGAAGTCATTGTATTTAAGAAACTCCCTACGCTGTGGTATGTTTGTGCCAACCATGCATCCTTAAAACTATACTTCACGTGATGCCCACAAAATTACACTTAAAACAGCTCAAAATAGTGAAGATAGATTTGGATGGATTTTAAGCGCCCATGCCCCGAAGTGCATTGCAGCAGTCGAATAAAAGGTTATGTCAGTTCCATAAACACTTGTAACACGACACAAGTTATACATTCCTCCTGAACAGAGTTTACACATCTGCCCCCTTTCACTTTGGGGCCGAAGTTAATCTGTGAAAAATAGCATGGAGCTATGAGTGAATTTAGTGTGCAGTAAATCAGAAATACTCCCTGGGCGATGTAAACCTCGGGGTGGCGAGGGGCAATAACTCGGGCAGCTATAACAAAATGGTTCCAGATAAAATTAAACTTACTGTTAATGTTACATGGCTGGGGAAAAAAGATTAATACCGCCCGAGTACGTGAAAAGCGAGACGCATCAACGCACGACCTGCCCCTCTGGTTGCTCCTTGCTAGTGGGCCCATGCACCGTGGAGGGATCCACTTGCACATGCACCTGAAAACAAACTCTGCTAAAACTAGGTACAAAAACATAACATATAAAAATATTATCTCAACATCATATACCCTAAGTGATCCAAGCATTATGTGAAATGAGGTGGACATAGCACTGATGGGGGTGGAAAAAAGCATAACAGAACAAAAACTTATTAATCACTTGCAAAATCTGGTAGTGAAAGGTAGCATTGGTTTTTAAATAAAACCACATAACAGTGTTTGCACTTGTGTGTTCTTATTTACATGTTAAAATGACTTTGAAGCATTTTGGATAAGGTATTATTCCACCTGGAATTTTTCATTTACACTCGGGCCTTGCTCACGTACTTGACACTGCACTGCCTGCTCTCTTGCACCTGCTCTGCACACACGCATCCCTATTGCATCGCACTACACTTGACTTGCACTATGTGATGATCAATCACAGTGTACTCCTGCATGTGGCGCTGTCGAGGTGTGGTCGCCTGGGCAAACAGGCTTAAGAGTATGTGAATGAGTGGACGTCAACATCAACATCATTAACCCCTCTAATAAAAAAATTATTAAAATGGTACTATTACACATTAAAATCATTCAAACTTAAAATTGCCATAAAAACTTATTAAAACTAAACAATTAAAACTAAACCCACTATGAACTGAACATAAATACAGCAATTAAAAAATCTTTTCAGTACTACTTCTTGCATCCATAAACCCAGTATATATTTCTAATGTGCTGCTTAACATATTCAAGCTCAGTCTTATATACAAGTCATTAGAACCCACTCCAACTTCTTCCAATTTCTTCTTTGTTTGCCAACTTCCTCCTCCAATGAAGGATATTTCTCTACCTTTTCCCAACTATTTTTTAACAAGCTGTCTCCTTTCTCATACCTTACAGCAACCTATACAACATACACCTCCCTAATCGTGGCAAGATAAAATCTGGTTTGTAACTGTTCCCGGGCACTTCGAGTGGGGTTCCTCAGCCATTTTTCCATTCTTCCTATGCTCGGTCCATTTGTGAGCTAAAATCTGGCCCACTTCATTGTACTTTCTAATACATGCATCTTCAGCCTCGTGTTAACCCAAGCGAATTCTACTCTGATGTTAGCTGGCACCCATAAAATATAATTGATCGCACTCGAGGCCCTGTGTCGGACCTGTAAATACTGTATTGGAATACCCTTACTTGGGTTTCATGTACGCCGATCACCACTGGACATCAAGTGTCACCCAAGAGTGTGACTATAAAGACGAACCTGTTTACGGACACCAATTGACTAGACATCAAGTGTTGCCCAAGCGTGTAGCTAAACGCTGTGGCCATGTGGGTAACCAACTATGGAACCTCCATTTTATGACATTAGCTAACATGGAAAGCAAGGAGACAGTCACCACTGGCATTACGGGAATGGTAACGGTACGTGTTTCCCTCCATCCACTGTTCCACAGAGCATCCTAGGTCATCTGCATCGCGTACCAGAAGAGATGAGCACGCGTTCGCCTGATACCACCACAACAACGGTGACAAACTCTACCAGAAAACATTGCCCACCTGCATGTGACAAATACACGAGCAGAAGGGTCATAGCCCCTGTGAAGATCTCCATGCAACCACACAACTGCAGTGGCCAACCGCATATGTGTATGTTTTTTCGCGATGGAGTGTTGGTGAGCAGTGATGTGCAGATATTGCAAGAAAGTAACAGACAGTGATCCGTTTGCCAAGTATGAGACCATGGAAAATATTTGCAAATGCCCACCGTGAACATCCCGATGGCATACACAATGAACCAGTGCAACCAACCAGTGGGGCACTAATGAGCTGAACACATTAATTTCGACCTCGACGTGAGGGACCAGGGCGAGATCTGATGTCCTGTACACATTGGTGTAGACAACAGTTGGAGAGGACACTTGACGTGTACCATCTGCTCCTACCTTAGGCCATTATGCACATCCTGTCGCAACAGCATCTAAAACCCTACACCACCATGCTAGATATGGCAGTGAAGCTGCCAATGTTCGTCATGTGCATGTGTAGTGTGTTCGTGTATTGCACCAGTGCGTAGTTTTCATGTAGGTTAGGATATTTTTTGTAAGGGTTATGTAATGGGGTTATAGACCGGGAAATGCAGAAAATATGTTATTTCTATTGCTTATGCCACATGTCATATTTGTTTATGTTTTCCAAAAGTGTTATTGTGTGTTGACATCACGTGACCAGAGTTCCAGGTCATGTAGTGTGCAATAGCTAACTTTTATTTTACTAGAACATTTTTATTCTTTGCATGCCTGGAAAGAGCACCGCCCTGCAACTCGGGTATTTTGTACAGAACGGAGACGTAATTTACCGTAAACCTTTGTGTAGCCAAGTGCCAGTTTTTGCAGTGTAGGAGCTCACCAAGCCGAGTGGCGAACCAAACTTTGTAGGTTGCATGTGTGGAAAATATTTTTAATAAATAGCGTGAAAACCTTTTTCATGTATTTATTTATTTTGGCCGTATCTCGCTACTGTAACCTAAAAATGCACATGGAGAATATGAGTGACGTATTTCTTGAACATGAGGGCGCCCGAAACACCTGCCAGGAGTGAGTTATGAATCGAGGGAGGCTCTCAGCCCTTGTTAACCAAGGTCTCTGGATTTTCTAACCCAAAACTTTGCTGTTCACAACATCAGCAGCATGGATGCAGCAGACAGTTGGTGCAGGAGGTGCAACCACTTTGGGCGATCGGCCATACGTCCCCGACATCAAGAGTCATCATGTTCGCTACTTGAGCCGACTGGCACACCCTGGCAACATTTTCATTCTAAGTACCAAACCAATCCAAATAACCTCACCATCCCTCCTGGACCAGAAAAGCACCACCATCAAGTGGCTTTCCCAGCCATGTGACTTTTACAACCAGCCAGAATATCCATTAACCACACCATACTCCAAAATTCATTGTCCACGCTAAATTTTTCCCAGCAAAAATCCCGCTATTTTTCCCTCCATTCTTGTGCATGCTTTAGTGAAATTATATTGTGCATTACAGGTGACCACGAGCACCCACATTCAACCATCCTTTGAGCCTTATCTCAAACTAATATTTCCCCATTACATCATATGCCAGGAAATAGTGCAAACAGCCCAGGGGATGTTTGGCACCAAATTGGAATACAAAAGGATGGCACAGATCACCATCTTGCCACCAGGAAAATCATGTGTGAAGCAGCGACAGCCACCATTTGGGACAGTCCATCGTCGAGGGGAAGTGCACCTACCAGCCCTCCCTCCATCATCGATGCGCCGTAACCGCAGGACCACCCCTACTGTGATGTGATGTGAAGGTGACAGCCAATTGTTAGAAGATAACAACATGGCATTTATACAGCAGCCATGCCGCGTATGTTAGGCGGGAATTTTGAACTGGACAACAACGAATGGTGAATACCCGCCCTTGTGTACCAAGTGTTTACTTCGGACACCTAACACCAACCCGCCATTCATCGACATTCCGTACTTGTGCCCATGCCTGCCAGTATCAACACAGAGCGAACCATAACATCACAGCTCCGGAGGACTTTATGTAAGTGCACATGAGCAGCCTCATGCGGAGGACTGGGAAATGCAGAACTTGTATGTGGAGTCTGCTACCATATTTATCACGACCACTGCATTATGTAAGAATAGCGAGCTACTAGAAGAGATGAACACGACATCAAGTTTTTGTGTTGCTATGACATCTCATCGGCGATGCAACCTAACCTCACTACACCCACTAAACATCATGATGACATGTTCGGAAAACTAGCGAGACAACACTAGCAGCAGCACATTCTGCAGTTTATTCCACCACCAATACCAGCATGGCTACTGACTTACCTCACACCATTCGCCCATTCAACCCAGCGACAACAAGAGGAACTGGCAGTCAGCTATGCACGAGATATCAAATGAACCACCATGCCTGCCACACGTTTCTGCTGTGGGGATAAATGTGCATGCAAAACGTATGCCAGTTTCCAGTTGCTAACCACCTATGCCGGCACATCAAACGAGGACCCACTCGCCTTTTTGAATGATTGTGTCAACCCCTTCCAGAGGTACGAAGTCGATCAAGCCTCATGGAGGACGAGCTCCCTAAGCAAACGAAAAATGGGGAAGGTATATCCATACCTCCAGCAGGGAGTGAGAAAGAAGAAGTAGAGAACCTGCCGTTGCTTGGTGTCACCACGCCCAACAGGGAGCGACGGAACGCTTACTCAGGTGTCTCCGATGGCGAAGCTCCTACAAGCGCTGTCGCTGATGATTCGTCACACATTCCTAATGAAGCACCTCAGGAAAGGTCGCCAGTAGCAGGTACACCCACAGGTGTAGAAGAAGGATCAGCAGGAGAAAAGGAAGGAACAGGGTAAACCATGCAAGCAGACAGGAGGAAGCAGAGCATCCAGGTCGTGTCTGGAGATTTCAGCAGGAAGTATGGATGTAAGAGAATATCAGGAAGAAGAAAAACAGCAGGAGCAGGCGAGGAGATGCAAGTAGCAGCAAGAGCGATGGCGGGAGTAAGGGCAGTGGATTCGTTGCATCACTTCGCCTCCACAGAACTTCACAGCGGATTCACCCATCTCAGCAGTGCCGCCAGTGTGGGTGCGCCTCAGCCACCCGCAGCATGGCTCGTCGCAAGAACAACACATCACCAGGAGGAGAAGCAGCTCAGCAGGGAAGGGCCTACATCTGGCACCCTTGGAAGACACTGAGGATACCCCAATATTTCAGGTAGAGGCATCGGCCCACAAACGGCCTCAGAAAAAGGGGTGGAGGGCGTTTGATGTGTGTCGCACCCTACCTTAGGCAGTTTGTCACGCCGGCCGCTTCCCCAGCGCAGCATGCACCCGCAGTCGACGTGTGATCGGTGGTGAATGTTAATAGTGACGTGCAAGTGCAGGAGTGGTGCAAGCGATTTCAAGTGTGGGAAAGTGTAAGTGGTGTAGCACCATGTGCGCTGAGCAGCCTGAGTTAAGGGCGGAGTGATACACGAACATGTGTATCATGAATAAAAAGGTTTTTAAACATTCTGAGGGAATTTCTGGACAGGGGATAAGGATACGTGTACAAGAATTAAAGATGACATTTATAGAAACCCAAATGCTATCAATTATTTTGTTTTTGCAATGTTGTGTTTTTCTTAATATTTATTTTCACCACCCACTTCATAACATCATGTTAGAGATATAGGCCTACAGTTATGTTTGTTTAATTGAATTCTGCAGGGATTTAAGTATAATTTGTCGTAATGTAACAGCAAAAGTCAGCAAGTCGTACCTAGAGGGGGAGGTTGCGTGTGAAATCGCGGTCGCATTTCTCGCCTAGATGGCTCTCAACTTCTTCAAAACCAGTAATTATTCTGCAATAGCATAATCTTCTGGAACCTTTTTGTTTTCTTCTGTCCAGGACACGCTCCCTTGCCTCCCCAGGAATTGCATCACTTGGTGAGTTCGTAAACTTAACAGCACATGTAATGTTCACATAGCTTCAGAGCTCTTTAATCAGTGTAGCCTTCAGCACAGGCAAAAGTGAGCAGTCATTGTCTGTTGTTCTCCTGGGGGTAACTGTATAGTGACCGAATAAATAGCATGAACTTGACAGTGCATTTTAATTTGGTCATCGAGAATTTCGGGGTACATGCCCTTAAATCCCCATTTTTTGTTCAAGTGCTATGTGAATTTTCTAGGGTAATTATTTATTTTCATGTGTGCTGCAGTGTATTTTAAAGTGCTCATGTATATCATTTATGGGTATGTGGTTGTCCCGAACAATCCACATCTAGGGAGTCTGATTGCGCCGATTAAAGTAATTTTAATTAATTTGCAATACAATGCAGTGACTGGGTCGCCCGAAGAGCCCTTCGTTTAGCAAACAAACGAAGCTCGGCACAAGGTGAACAACAGCAATATCACTGCATGAAGTTTTCTGGTTGATCGACCAACAGCACCCCAAGAGTAGCAAGGAGATCTCAGCTCTACCGCACAATCACTGATGCCACTATGGCGACGTCTGATGCCAACCAGGTAATAATTTCCAAACAAACTTCCTTCCTAATTGTTCACCGCCCTTGTAACCACAGCCAACCCCTTTTCCAAACCATGACAGCCATCAGTACACACCAGGGACATAACTTACCATAAACCTTTGTATAGCCATGTGCTAGTTTTTGTAGTGTAGGAACTCGCCGAGCAGAGTGGCGAACCAAACTTTGTAAGTGTCCTGTGTGGGAAATATTTTTAATAAATAGTGTGGTAACATTCTTCACATATTTATTAATTTTGGCCTCACCTCACCTCTGCCTTTAAACTAAAAATGAACATGGAGAATATGAGTGATGTATTTTTCGTGAGTGAGGGAGCCCAAAACACCCGCCAGTAGTGAGTTATGCATCGAGGGAGGCTGATAGCCCTTGCTAGCACATGTTTCTGAATTTTCTTAACCAAAACTTCGCCATCACAACATCAGCTGTGTGGACGCAGCAGACGGTTGGTGCTGGAGGTGCAGCCACTTTGGGCGATCTGCCGTACGTCCCCGAGATCAAGATTCATCATGTTCGCTACTGGGCAGACTGTCACCCCCTGGTAACATTTTCATTCCAAGTACCAAACCAATCCACATAACCTCACCATCTCTCCTGGACCAGAAAATAAACTCCGTCACTCTCAACATGGTAGAGAGAGAATAAGTGCACGTTTGAGACAGTCCGTGTGCTAATAGTGTTGTCTAGCACGTGGAAGAAACCGCAGTAACTATTCAACATCAGTAGATAACAACATTGCATGGGACTACACAATGCAAGGTATGTGTGAGCTGACCAACAGAGTCACTAACAACCAGTACGAATACCATCAGTGTCAAGCACCTCAGGCAAATACTATGGGTGAGTTGGGGAGAACCCCGAAACAATTATCTCAGTGTCAGGCATGTACGAGGCCGCTGAATGGACTGACAGATATAGTTGAACAGCCACTAGTGCAGACGACAGTGTTGGAGTCAATCAGACAATTGTAAACAAAACTTTGATCATATTTTTCGTTGCAAAAAAATTGAAAAAAAAAATCGAATAAAAATGGGCACTGTGCGAATGTTGTTGTTAAATAAATTCAAAGTGAAATTAGATAGAATGTTTTTATATAATAATATTTTCGTCTGTAAATACTATTGGGATGCAGTATTGGATACTAATATTAGACGATAGAAACAGGTATGATGAAATGAAATCAGAGAATAAAGATGAGGTATAAAGATCGTGCTGACTGTGCACAACCAATCTCGGTGTCCCAACATTGAACTGCTTTTCTGCCAACAGGTTTAGCGAAAACTGTGTGGTTTGGACTTTAAGTTAGAAAACTGATTTGTAAACCAGTGCTTAGATATGATTGTATACTTCCTCTAATCAGTTCGTAATGCTTTTGATTTAAATTTAAAATGGTTAAGGTATTTTATTATAATAATAGTGCTTGTCAGTTAAAATAAAGATATAAACAAACCCGTTCATCACTGTTGACCATATGACTTTGACAGTTCTGTGGGATTGGGGTAAGTCAATGTTGGGTACATGCGCAGAAGACAAATAAGAGGTCTACCTCATGAATGTCAATGAATGAAATCATACGAGTGTCGAGTAACAAGCGAGTACGTGTGGTGGTTTCTGCTTCAGTAACAGGCAGGGATGGCAACAGGTATTCCCAGAAACTAGGAACAGGTATCGACTGTTCTCGCCCAATACAGGTTGCTGATAACAGGTATTGAAAGGACTCTCCATCTCTACCTCCCACCTCCCTGGTTAAAAATTAAATCCAACATGACAAACAAAACATAAGATAGCCCCATTCCAATCTTTCTCTTCTAGTGTTTCAAACACGTTTTCAATTAAGAATATCCTTTCCCATCCTCTGTTCTAGAAGAAACCTTATTCTACTTCACAAATTGTATGCAATCTTGCAATTCTTTACTGTCGAGGGGTTTTTATGTTACATACGCGAGTAACCCCCACCCCCCATAGTTTACATTAAGTTAGAATGGGAGGTAAACTTGGCCCCAATCGCGGTCAAGTTTTCCCAATCCCAGTAAAGCCATGAGTATGTGCCCTTGTAGTTAGAAACTTCCCTGCATGTCTAGGCATAAGGGGCTCAGCCTTGAGATGCACTTATGTTCTATCCATACCCTGGACCTCCGACTCTCCCCTTAGTTTTAAAGTTGGTTAGAAAAAATTGTACATTAATTTGACCATATCAGTTGTGATGCTCTTGTTTCAAAGCTCTCTGCTGGTGGAAACAAATTAAGTTGCGATTATCTTAACTGTTTAATTTTACACTTGTCCGTAAGATTTCTTAAGCAAGAAAAGCAAGTTTGTTATTTTTCACCACATCATCGTCACTGTTCGTTTTTAACATGTTTTATGTATTTGCTGATGTGGACCATATCACCTGGGCCTAAGCCCGTTCACCACACCGTCATTTAGCATCACCAGCAGTCACCTCTGTACCATGTGTGGGCGTTTGTAGCTGAAGCCACCATTATGTATGTGTGCATGAGTGTGCACAGTGCAGTGCGTTTAAGTGTAGTGTTATTATATTTTATTTTGAGGGTAATGTTTGTAGAGTCAGTGAGTGTGTCATGTATGTTTATCGCCCATGCAATACACTGTCAACATGAAATGTTTGTTTTGATTCTAAAAGTGTCCACAGTATTTTATTGAGGGTTATGTTGTGTACCAGTGTAAATGTTATATCATGTACTGGGTTATATTTTCCCTGTACCCTACCTACTCATAAGTACAGATACAAATAGTCTCGTCATATTTTTTAAAGTGCCCTGTATTATTTTTAGTCTTTGTAGAATTTAGCTGAGTGTAAATGTACGTGTACCTAAAGCCTTTATAATAAGTATCCTATATTATAAGTAAACATGGCAGTGGGGGATTATATGAGACAAATTACAGGATATGTAATAAAACAGTGAAAACTGTAAAATAAAACAAAACATTAATGATAATTTTGGATTAACAGTGTAGTTAACGAAAGCTTGTGGAGCACTTGTTTTGAGTGATAATGCAACCTCCAGTCACCTGAAAATCCTATGTTACTTGTGGAAAACAGTGATTTAGGTTTAAGTATTGGCCTTTAGTAAGTCGGGCTTCAGTGTACATTGTTAATGTCAGTTCAGTTTTACATTAATATTCAAATATTGACCTCCAAGTTTCTTTTCCGGCATGAGTAATTAGACTTGCAATCATGCGAAGGGAACACATGCATATTATTATGACAACACTCTACCAACTTGGAGACATGATATTGATAGCTCAAATTGTGCAACATTGATAAGACAATTTGGTTTTAAGAGAACCCATTGTAGTTAAGTACATAGTATGTTTGAAATATATAAAAGGACAGGAATTCAGGTACTCAGTCTAGTACTTGGATTCCTGTCCTTTTAATATATTTTTGGTAGCATAGCAGCCTAATTCTAACCTTAACTCACATGTTGAAAGTACCGGTATGTTAAAGCTGCCTGTTGTAGTCACTATTGTGCCTTGCATATCATGTGGTATGGTTATTGTTAGCGCTCGTCATTACTTGAATATGCATTTGAGTAAATAGTACTACTAACTTTTTGTAACATGTTTGTGTGTTAGATATACAATAAAGTAGATGTTGAAGACGTTCGTCAAAAACCAGGATGTCCAATGGCCATTAGAAACACATTCATCACTCGACACTTTAACTTATACAGTTTGTCTGTGAAGTCTGAGCACTTCCTTTTCTGCTATCTGGCAGGCTTGTGTTCTTTTTGCTCTTCCTGAATCTTTTCCAGGTGCTTCCTTGACAAACTTTTCATTAGACTTCTTTGAAATGCTCATCTTAACCAGTTGGCAGTTAGTTTTGGGAGCTACTCCCAAATGCTAATCCATTGTAATATTGTGTGTATCTGAATGCTGCCTGATTAATATAGCTTATGCTGGATTTACATTGGATCGTCAGAAGTAATGTTTCACCTAATCACAGACGAGTATTTTGTGACGTTAAAGTGACAGCAATCCCTGGCTCGGCAGACTTTCGCAATAGCAATAATTTCAAATTTAGTCGCGTCGCGGGCACGACAATCGTCAATAAATGAGCGTATTTTCTTGTTGCAAAAGTGGTGGCAATGTTAGGTCGGTAAAATTTGTAATAACATGCAAATATATTATCTTGTTTGTGTTGTCTGAATATTTCATCTGTAGTTAATTATTTTTAATTAGCCTTTTTTAAGCATAGTTGGTTGTAGGTACCGCTGTAGTGTGTTTTCTTTAGTGTTTACCCTTTCGTAAAACTGTGGTTTCAGAAAATGTGCACAGTTTTTATTTTACTGAACGATTCTGCAAATAAATTATTTAATGCTTGTGACAAACAAACGTGATTTTAGTGAAGTAAACTTGTAAGGATTTCCATTGTAAAACACGAGTTCAAAGGGCTGCGAATTTTGCAAACTGTGCCTGAAAAAGTTGCACTTTCAACACTTGTAGTGTGTAAATATTATTTGTTTATTTACTTGTATCGTGGATTCAATGAATGAAAGGTTAACTTTGGACAAAGAGAGAGAGAGAGAGAGAGAGCGAGAGAGAGAGAGAGAGAGAGTGTGTGTGTGTGTGTGTGTGTGTATTACTGCATCTGTACAAATTCGAACAGCGATGTATATATCGCGTTTTGTTTCTTCACTGAAGTTGGAATTTTTGAGATTACAATAATTTGAATGTTATTTTCATAGGAGCAAAATTTCCCACTGCTCCGTCAAAAGAATATGCTACTCTAAATGTCACTGCCGTCTCGCAAAAGACATTTAGCTAAAGTCCCCATCCTGTCACAGTTTCCTTTCTTCCCTTGAAATCAAATAAACACAACACAAACAGACGTAACTCGGCAAGAGCAAAACAGGTTGGAATGCCAACCTAGCTACATACATTTGATACATGAAGTAGTTAACTAGTTTAAGCATTTACTTATCAGAACTCTCCAGTTATGTAAGGTAGGGTATCAAACTCATATATTTTAGCCACAACCTTTATACATCTCTAAATTATGTAATCAACTAACTATGTACACATGTTCCAAAAAATATTTGTTTTAGAAATTAGTTACTATTATTTATATGGGGCCATGGTGGCTGAGCGATTAGCCTGCTCGCCTTCCACCAAGGTGATGCGGATTCAATCCCGCCGGGTAACTACAGATTTCTGCATGTGGGAATCGTGCCGGATGATGCAGTCGTTGGCAGGTTTTCTCTGATATCTCCCATTTCCCTTGCCGTTTCATTCCAGTGCAGCTCCAAACTCACCTTCATCATCCTCATCGGCTCTCAAGACCTCGATGTTAAAAGCCGTCCAAATTTCTTCACTCACTCTTATTTCTTGTATTGTATTATGTATACTGAATTGTATTGTATTGTGTAAATCGTAGAATGCCTGTATCAATAGTATCCTGTTGTATTATAATTTGAGTGCCTATTGGAAGCTAGCAAAATTTTTACATTAATAATAATCATTTTTTTATTTTCATTTAATAACAGCTTCACAAAGTCCAATAATTATAGTCATTTCAGGTTTGCATTCATGAAGTTTCCCTGTAGCACACTTTCAACGATAACTTGCAAATGTCTGGAAAGTTCATACATTATGGAATTTGTTGTTCAAGAAAGAACACATTATCCCATCATTGTAACCTCCTGACACTTGTTCATGTGCAAGCAAACTACAATTTGTGCTAGTACATTTATATTAATGTCAATAAAGAAAGAAAAATGTAGTGTATTAAGAATACTTTATTGTCCTTCAATATTCACACTAAATGCAATAAACAACACAAATTTTGCACATAAAATTAGAGATAAATAGATAATGTAATATCACACACAGCATTACAATTAAACAGATTGACTAGCAAAATATTCATTTATGTTACAGTAGAAACCTAACTTGCCAAAATGTCACAGGTACTGAAAATCGTTTTGCTATCTTGCTGTTTCGTTGAATTCAAATGCACCTATTTTAACACTCCCAACACCAAGAAGTTGTTATAAAAAAAAATTTTTTTAGTTAATATAATTTCAATTAAATACTAAAGTAATCCACTTGGCAGATGTGATGCAAATTAAATGGTACCCCACAAGACCATAAACTATATGTTTAGGCTGTTCACGATCAAATGAGCACTTTTGAAAGCCCTTCTTAAGATCTACGTATATACACATTGTGTTGTTTCGCCTTACGTAAAATTAACATTGACATGGGTCTCGTCATTTTATTCATGTGTTTGTCAAGTGAAACTGTAATATTATTACAAAAGTAAATATTGTACAAATCTTCTCATTTTTACACTTCGATGCATTAAAAAATACAGAGAGCGAGCAAAATAATTTAAGTTATCACAGATGGTTACCTAACACATTTTGTTCGAGGTTAATTAATATGTGGAACGACTTTTCCCTCCATCGTTACCAACTTTACTGGGTAAATTCCACTCATTGCGCCCGTTAAAATATATGCAGGTAGGAACAGTAACTTCTTTCTAAGGTTGATTTCAAAAGTGCTCAATTTATCGTGAACAGCCTTCAGTTAATGAAAGTATAGTTTAAATATTGTGTTACGCCTAACTTTTAACAAGAGCGAAATCCATTTCCACAAGCCTTTCTGTACACAAATTAGAGAAATTATTAATGAAACGCAAATTTATTACAATAAGCGGAAGTCTTTCGGTTACAAATATACACCCTGTAAGGCAGTGTAACTCTCATCGCCACAAAACCGTAAACATTGTGGCCCATATTATGGATTTTTGTTTTGCCAGTGTACATTTTTAGCCAGTGCGTAGGCCAACTATCTCCATAAAATGCCTTCATTTATCCAACACGCTGAAGGCCCGAAGCCACACACGTAAAGGGAGCCGACAGGCATACACCCACCTGGTGCCAAGGACATGACCTACTTATCAAGAGTCACATGAGACAGAGAAGCAAGACGTTGCTGGTGCTATTATTGACATAATGTGTTATGTCCAAAGTCAACATAGTGTTAAATGGATTTTGACTAAATTTGGATTGTTTTTTGTGTTTCAGAGGATGGTGTAATGGTACCTACTAAGAAATACCTACAGTTTATTACCATGGGTCAGTGGATGTATGTTATTATGTTTCATTGCAATAGTTTTGCTATTTTCTTAGTTTTGATTTAGTTCATCTTTTTTGTAATACTGGGAAGCATTGTTGTAATGTTTCTATGTGTGTCAGTAATTGAAATAGAAAATTGTTTTTTTTCTTTAGTAAGTTATTTGTTCTCACACACTAAATCTTAATCAGTGATTTGAATTTGTAAAATACTTTAACTGAATCTTCATTAAATGGACTCTTTATTAACTGGTTTATCAGAGGAATGCACTCATTTACTGCCAGGTATGTGCAATTCTCTGGGAATCAGTATAAATCGCAGTTCATTAAAAGAATGCCGGCAACTAAAATTATGAGTAGAATTTTGCTTGTTCAGGTGGAGCAGTTTTAATAGAACTTCAAACAGAATGTTTATATGGAACAAATTTTAAATTGTTTCCATTTTAGAGTGCAGCTTTCTCTGCAGCTGCGTGAAAGTTGGTTCTCAATAATGGAAATTCAAGAGTTTTAGGGTCAGTTGATTTTAGAATGGTGTTGCTCCTGCCTCTTTCCTTATTTAACTGCTTCTGTTGGCTGCCACGTGCACTGTTCGCTAGCTTTTGTGTTAAACACCACAGAAGTCATAAGTGTTTTCTCTTAGTCATCCATGGCACTGTCAATTTGTCGCCAACCACATATTATGTGGAACAAAACCATCGCGTAACTGATGCTGTAAAGTGGCCCTTCATCCCTGCCGACATTTATTTTGTATGTATGGAGATTGATATCTGTGTATTTGAAAAGTACATAGTTTTCATTGTTAATTTCCTTGTATATTTTAATGGCAGATGTAGTGAGTGTTATTACATGGCATTTTGTTTCCAGGAAGCAGCTATTAATTAATGTTAAGGGAAAGTTGTTGAAGTCAGTTCATTGGTCACATGCAAATATGACATCCAGAGAAAGGCAGTTTAATCTGATATTCAAACTGTGTCCTCCAGTTTATGGCCACAAGGAATGATTCAGATGTTAAATAATTTATTGTATCTTTAAATTTTAACTGTGGTAACATGTGTAGTTTAAATCTGTGAGCAATACTGGTAGGTATTGGGATTTATTTTGTGCTATATATTCAGTTTTATATTTTAAAAAAAGGTTTAGTTTGTTTGCAGGCTGCAATAGCAAAGTGTAGGAAGTAAAGCTATGAAGTCAAAGTATGGCATACACCCATTATGCAGAATTGTTGACTGAGGAAGGACATACCAGTGCGGGCGGCAAAGTTTTTTGTGCCAATTTAGCAGACATGAGGACTCGGGAGAGTTGGAAAGATGGAGACGGTAATACAGAGATTATTATTCTTCACTTTTTATTATTTAATAGCTTCCTAATTTGTTTTGTCATGTAGTTTATCAAGTCATATCATTCATGAGTTCTACTCTTTCGTCGTTTTGTACAGTTAGATTTGAGGCAGCTGTGCCATTTTTTTCCCGGAAATGTCGAATTATTGATAACCATGCAATCTTTACTTCCTGCAGTGTCGTCTGATCTATACTTTGCCAATTTGCAATGTAACATGATAGCACAACTGGTTTCAGGAACATACATAGTTAATTTGACAAAGCAGATTTCCTCACGGTCCCTTTTTAAAGAACAGTCGTGGTGTAAGGAAGAGGAAAAGCCATGCCTCTGTGCCACTACACAATTGCATGGTGGTAGAAGTTACTACCTCATGATATGGTTGCCTCAGATTTCAGCTACATTCCATTGTTACCCTAAACATAAAACTTTTATAAACCTCAATGTGTATTTCAACATTTCAGAATGCTACAAACATGTGTTCATTATGCAATTTTTGGTGCATCTGTGTATCTTCTGTATGTGTATGAGAAATGTTTTTTTCTGGTTACAGAAGGCATTTAAAAGTATTACCTTACAAGACTTCATATATACAACGTTTTTGAGAGCATGTATCTAACCCTGCATTTTATGCAAAATGCACAAGGAACATATCTACAACTTTCTTCATAAACATGGTGGTGCTCACAGTCAAATTCAGTTCCAAATACTTTACATTAACATATATTTCACCTTAGCGCAAGATTTTTGGTTCCCTCCCAAATACTCAATCTAAACTATGTAAAAAAGTTTTCACTTAAACATACGAAATGTACGTTAACTTTCAGTACAATGAAGATTATTTTAAGACGTATCTTCTGAACTAGGATAATGGATTTTTTAATAATTTCCAAACTAAATCGGGATTTGTAAACAAAAAACCTACAGAATGCAGTGTCTCTTTCAGGATATTGTTACTTATACACGACAATCAATAAATTCTCGCTGTCAACTCACATTGATCCTTGAGTGTCTGTCTAGGTTAATGGTGCTGGCACGCAGCACAATCTTGATCTTGAATTTGTACCGACATAAAAACAGGATTTTATAAATGGAAGCAGTACATACATGTTGTGATAGGACATCACATAAGATACAGTGAACTTGCTTACAAGAATAGCTTTGTTAAATCTGTGCCCTATAATAAATATAAAATGTTCAAGGTTAAGCACTGAATAATTTAGACATTGCATGTCGAGGTGTATTTTTCACATGAAAAGAGTTGTAAAAAATCTTCTGCATAAAATAAAGATTATTAACATATGAAAATATTAACTTTAATAGATAGGTGGGAGTGTTATGAATAAAATGATACTCCAGAGGGTACACCCCCCCAAAAAAAAAGTTTATCACCAAGAGGGACATTTTACTCTATGGATGGTGTCCATTTCTAAGTCCTTAGATAAATGAAAGAGGATTTGTTACTGAACTACTAATTTATTTCAAAAGACATACTTCCTTCGAATAAACTTCCTTCGTTGTAATTTTTTAAAGGTACATGGTGAGATGTTTTATCAAAGGAAACTTCACCAATAAGTATTTGCAAACCATGCAGCTCTTAATGTTTTGCAGGATGTAATTTGTGCATTTTCATATTTCAGAGAGTGCCATTTTGTAACTTATTAGAAATATTTCTTTGCAATTACATATTACTTTTATTTTTAGAAATTATTAAGTGCACCATAATTTCATGGAGACTATGCTGTAAAGGTTTACATATATGAATATTTGAGTATATGTTTAAACTGAAAGTGCTTCCATTACTAAGTACAAAAGTTGAAGCTTTATTGATGTACGTCCACCCACACAGAGTTCAGAAACAGTTTCAGTGGTGTGGGTACTGTTAAAAATAACCACATATTCATAACAAAACAATTATTGAGGTAGTTGTGCAGAGAGCATAAAGTAACTTGATGTTAAATAAATTATCTGATGCTTGCTTCTCTGCACTATTGGTTATTTGCAGTAGACTATGCACAAAACACTGTTGATGGATAAATCTGTTTATGCTCATTCACTACAGAATCATTCCAAGCAGTGGATGAAATGGAATCTGATTATTTTTTTCCTAAGTCTAGTACCTTGCTTTACATATGTAATTTACTAAATAATTAGTTGCTGTTGATCTAATAAATAATTTAAACTCTATACAAATGCTCCTAACAGCCTACACTCAGTTAAATAATCCTTCCATCTATCTCAATTGCAAATGGCTGATTTACCTACAATGATACAAACTAGTTTTGCTGATATTCAAACTGGAGAATTTATCTGATTAATGCACTATTACTAGTGTACACAGTAAAGTGCAATGGTAAAATGAGCATTTTTGAAAGCCCTGCCAAATTCATACTTATTAAATAAACACAAATATAATTATTATTGTAATCCGCCCTATAAATATGTACATGCTAATTTCAGTACATAATATTGGTCTGTAATATTTCAGTTCACAATAATTTTCTGTTTAGGCATAAGATTATGCCTTTAACTATTTGCAAACCTTTCGAGGTCATGATAAAATATGTTTGCTTTAGCTTGTAAGCATAATAGCAGAAGAGTGAGATGTGATTCTTCGTTTCCATTATAAGAAACAGTAAAAAAAGGTGTTTCTAATGTACACCTTTAAAAACTGTGAATAGCTGATGAGCTCACCACCCGTTGGATTTCCGCAGTATCATTTGTCATTCAATGCAAGTTTTGTGAAAATTAATCCAGTCATACAGGTTTTCAAGCTCATGACACCTACGTTTGCTAAGGCCTGCTGTTTACTTATAATTTTTTTCATATAAATATAACTTCACAAGAATACTAACAGCACAATACCTAGGTGATAATGTATTTTATGAAACTGCATTCACACATTTAATTCAGAATCTAACTTCCTCCCAAATCATTACACTCGAAGGTTAATAGTGTTAAGTCAGTACTTATTCTTCTGTATTAATATTTTTCTAACACTAAAGGAATTATTCATGTGCAGTTTGGAAAATATTTTGTTGAGTAGTTTCAAAAAGTGACAAAACAAAATTTTGAACCAGTTACCTTGAATGCTGCATCAGCCAGGTGATGATGCGAGAGAGTTAGAAACATAAAAGTCTTACAATTATGCCACATTTTGTTCCTATTTACATACAACAAAATAAATTGAAATGCAGACTACAACAATTTTTAACTTTACCACTGTAGTGCTTGGCACTACAGAAACCTCATATAAAGTTGTTTACAGTCAGATTTATTTATTTTAAATTTTGTCTGCAAAATACACCGAACGTAATATTATGTTTATATGAACACTGGAACTGGAAAAAAAACTTTATTTTCTTGACAATAGGCACTGCGTGGTGTGTTTAACAACACGAACTTGTTATTGTTTTGACATTGAAAGACATATTTAAAGGTTAATTTGTCCACTCGTGTGCAAAACTGATTTTAATGAACATATTTAACATCATCTTCATTATATTCATGTAAGTTATAAGATTTAATGCTTATCTGTGGTGACATTTTATTTCATGAGCCGTAATTGTCTGTAATTGTAATGATCGATTTTGACGTGTGATTATTATCAATATGAGATATAGTAATGTGCCCTGCGCGTTGTTTTGGTAGGGAGGGAGGCGAATTCAAACCTTATTGTTATCAGCCAATCTCGGTTGAGCTGATAACAATAAGGTTTGCGACTTCCGCATTCATGCTTGGCGTAGGTGTGTAAGCCCTGAATTCGCCCTTCTTATGCCAATAGACATGAAACTGTGAGGATGTCGTATTTTATAGGCCCGAGGGTTTCGTCGAGAATGGGCCGTGTAATCGCACCTGGTTCCTTATGTTTCTAAACATTGAGTTTGTGTAAGGCGATCTGGATTTCCTGACTGGCAGTAAGGCAGATGAGTTCATCTATTTGCATCCGCAATGTTGCGTATATTAACGAGTGAGTTTTGAAATAAATCTTACCAAGCTGAATCTGAGATGGGTTCTGGAAGTGACACATTTTCGCTTATAAAAGGGAAGATTTATTTTGGATGACCTCTTAAGGTGATTGCAAATGAACTAAGTTTTGAGTGTCAACATTGACTTGCCCAGAAGCCCACGTTTGCAATGAACTAGCTACAAAGTAATTTTTTTGTTTGAACAAAAGAACTTGATCTCATTAAATTACAGAATTTTCATTTTATTGATTGATTTTGGATGAGATTTTTCTTTTTCAATTTGAGAGATAAATTATTATTTTAGTAGTGATTTACTGCTAGCCCAACATCAAAATTCACACACTGAAAGAGATTTAAGAGTATCCCTACTCAGATCGATTTTCCTATAGTAGAGCTTTCTTAATTTGCCTGCCAAGTGATCTTTTGAAGGTTTAAGAGCCTATGTAGGTTGTAGTGCAATTTTCTCTGAAAGCGATTTCTATATTTTGATGCGTCATTGTGTTTTTATCACGTGTAATATTTTATTTGCTGTGTTTCATGAGTTATCTTGTTGATATGGGTTGGATGCATATGTTCTAATTTCATGTGATGCCTATGTTCTCTTTTTCAATGAAAGTACATATATTGTGTCTTCTAATAATATCTTGTGCTAAAGTGCTATGAAGTTATATATATATATATATATATATATATATATATATATATATATATATATATATATATATATATATCATTCTTAAGTGTTTTGAACACCTTGTCAATTGTATGAAAAATGCTATGCCAATGTTGAAAATGTGTTGATTTGAGTAAAAAGGGGTTTTCCACATATTTTGCTCTGATTTGGTTTTCTTGTAGTATGTTGTCCTAAGCGCAATACATATGTTACATGAAAATCTTATTGGAGTACTAACTCGGAATGTTTCTATAAATATTTTGCTGGATTCGATTCACATGCATAATCAATGTCTTTAATATCATTGCAGTAAAGAAATGCGAGTTGAAATATTATGAAATTTAAGAGTGTCTGATGACTGCTCTTTTTTAATTGGTGACTATTCGTGATTAAATATTATTTGAATTTAATTGATGTTGCTAAGATGGCAATTAATGTATATACTGAGTTCAGGAAATTATGAGTGAGACTTTGCACCATCTTACGCCTAAGACAATTCTTAATATTAGGCGCCTGGTGCCAAGGTTCTAGGGTCTGCGAGAATTTGATTTAGTTTATTTTGCCATAGTCATTAATTTTCTCTGGGCACTCAAAACATTTTACACCACCATTTATAAATTTTCGAATTGTATGTGTTTTCCGGTTATAAAGTTAGTTGGGGTACTGTACTTACAGCTTGCATCAACATCTCGTCAATAGCTACACTTACACACTGTGATAACACTATACCACCAGTAAGACAAAATGTGTGTCTGCTTCTTGTAGTTCGCTGCCAACTTAACTGAGTTGTATGGACATTGCTAACATGTAGTTACAGGCAGTGATTTTTTCAAAAGATGATTTCAACAGTGCTCACTTTATCGAGAACCACCTATACATATTTTATTTGGTTGGATAGTAATGGTGGATTGGCCCGGCAGATGCGACGCGTCAGGTTTGACGCCACTGCAAATGTGGTTGTAATGAAAACACTGAGATACGACGCGATACAAAAAAACACTATTTTGACCACTCATGGCTGAAAATACGAAAATGTGTGAGAAGGCCATCTACATAATTGCGAGGAGAAATGATGAGTAATAATTTGAAACAGAAACAACCACAATGTATATGTATTAATTATAGTTTTCAAGTTGAAAAAACTAGGCTGTCTTTCCACCTGTTTTAGTTTTGCCGAGTTATGTTTGTTTGCATTGTTTATTTTATTTCGGGTGGACTTTAGATTAACATCTTTGATGAGACTGCAGTGGCATTTTGAGATGCATATTGTTTTGACGAAGCAGTGAAAAAATTTTGCTCGTTAAGGAAATAACATTAAAATTATTGTAACAGAAATTTTCAACTTCAATAAAAAAACGCGATTAATACGTCGCTGTTAGAATTCGTACATTAGCAACTCTCTCTCTCTCTCTCTCCTCTCTCTCTCTCTCTATATATATATATATATATATATATATATATATATATATATATATATATATATATATATATATATATATATAATATATATATATATTGTGTATATATTCTATATATATGTATATATTCTATATATATATATATATATATATATATATATATAGAGAGAGAGAGAGAGAGAGAGAGAGAGAGAGAGAGACACACACAGGCAGTGTTTGTAAAATTCGCAACCCTTTGAACATGTATTACTATGGAAATCCTTACAAGATCATTCCCCTAAAATCACGTCACTAGCATTAAAGAATTTATTTACAGAATCGTTCAATAAAATCAACATTGTACACATTTTCTGAAACCACAGTGTTACGTAGCGGTACACACCTGCCAATGAATATCACATTTCATTTATCAGAAAACGCATTAAAGCGTTACCTACAACCGAACCAACTATACTTAAAGAAAGCAAATTAAAAATAATTAACTACAGACCAAATATTCCGACAACACCAAAAAGATAATATCTTCGCATGTTGTTACAAATAAGCGACGAGAGTTATTTAACGTAACAGTTATCAAAATACAGCTGTTCCGTTCTTGTTCCCAAGTCCAGTAAAACTGTAATCAACAAAGGTTTAACCTTTAGCACAACCTAGTGGCACAAGTAACAACTGTTCAGTAATAACTCCTCAATAATTTCCTAGGTAACACTTCCATGCTGGCTTTGAATCTTCTATGCCGATCCCGTTCTGTAAACCGTTTAAGTAATTCAAAAAGGTTTAGCATTCCCGGAGTTTCAGTACTGGAGTAACGAAAACGGTTTACACTTTCGGGTAGATTTTCGTGGGGTTGCTGTGAAATAATTTTGACAATGTATGAACCTAAACGGCGTAAAACCAGTGAAATATGGAAGTTTTTCAATTTTGGTTAATGATGAAATTGCATCATGTAACATGCGTAAGCATATATTTTCGCACAAGTTTCTTTATCCTAAAATCACAGGAAGAACCCGAAACAAATGTCGACCGCCAGTTTAAGTTTGCTTGTAATAAAGATATGAACTAAAATCTGTAGTATAGATATTGGTGTAAGTTGACATTAGGTTTCTGTAAACAATTTGCCGACTCTCCATTAAAGGTAAAAGTTATGATATTTCTTTAATTTGTTCTAAATGATATCTCATAGCGTATGATCTGAACAGTATAGAACTGCCGATTCGAGCGCAGCCCCCAACCATCAGAAAACCAACAGCAAATTGAATGCCCAAACCATCAGAAAAAATTTCCGTTGTTTTCCTGATCCAAAACATCAGCTGCCGATTCGAGCGAAGCCGCAAAAAAGTGACTGAAAAAGTTGCGTTAGAGTGCAACCGCAAAAAGTGACTGCAAAAAGTTGTGTTTGGGAGCAGCCCCCAGTCATCAGAAAACCAACAGCAAATTAAATGCCCGAGCCATAAACATCAGCTGCCGATTCGAGTGCAACCGCAAAAAAAATTACTACAAAAAGTTCCGTTAGAGTGCAACCGCAAAAAATTACTGCAAAAGTTGCGTTTGGGTGCATCCGCAAAAAGTGACTACAAAAAGTTACATTAGAGTGCAGTTGCAAAAAGTGACTGCAAAAGTTCCGTTAGAGTGCAGCCGCAAAAAGTGACTGCAAAAAGTTGCGTTTGGGTGCATCTGCAAAAAGTGACTACTAAAAGTTACGTTTGGGAGCAGCTGCAAAGAGCGGCTTAAGAAAATTGAATGCGTAAAAAATAAAATATTCTACATAATAAAGATGGACCAGTTGCTAAATGTATTGAACGGAACCCAACAATTTAAGAAATTTTTCTAACTTACTTTTGGACAGACCTACCCCATAGACCATGCTGAAATAAATGATACACAGTATGGATACAAAGTGGTAATTACTTCTGGAAATTTTAAAGTAACCTTACCAGACAGATATCTACAGATTTTCAGCGAAAAAGTTTTAGATAGTCTTAAATAGTTTTAGATCGTGGAGGTATAAATTTTGCATATGATGGAATGGTGGATTGTGGTGCTAAACAAAGGCATTCTATTTCGTTTTATTAAAGCGTCAACAATCGGCAAGTACTACCATTTTTTGTGTTTAACGGCTCGCAAGCCATTAAACATTTTAATCATAACACGCACGATTTACTTCTTCCCAAACGGTGTGGTTGTACCACCACGAACCGATAAAGTCAGACACGTGGAATGTAATGTTCGATTGTGTCTTCTCTTTACCTCCCCAAACTTTCATGCTCGTAGCAACAAAACATGCTGTACGAACATCGTGTTATCGCGCCGTGTGAAGGCGAAAAAGATTCGTCCATCTGGGGCCAGATGTTTAATTCGTCCAAACTGAACGATTGCAAAAACGGTGGGCCGCACAATACGTTACGCACTAGAGCTACTTTGCAGAGATAATTGGCGAGGTTGCCAACATTGGCGATGTGTATGGAATAGGCCATCGCTTAAAGTATCAACATCATATACACGTTAACCATTTTGTAATTGGTTCCACACAGATGTCCAATCACCGTTATCAACTTTTGTATAGTCGGTGCTTTGATTCTCGAAAAAGTTGGTGTGTATGGGTGCGTTGATCATGATCTCGAAATCTGGCAATGGGTTTTTGTGGACGGAGTACAGCTCTTTGTTACACATATCTACCATTCTTTTGTTGACAATACAGTGTATGTACTGGCGCAGTTGCACGTTCGATATGCCCATAAATACCTCGTTATCCGCATACTCTTTTCAAAAAGTTACTACAAAAAGTTGTGTTTGGAAGCAGATGCAAAGAGCTACTCAAGAGATTTGAATACGTAAAAAATGAAATATTATACATAATAAATGAGCGCAAATAAAAATGAACCGACGCCTAATATGATGATGACCATGGCAATGAAAAAGGCTAACGGAACTGGTAATGTTTGGAAATAATATAAGTTTAAAAAAGATGTCTTTGCGAAAAGAAAGAAGAAGAAATCTAAAGAGAAGTATGCCAAGTGTGAAACTTGTAAACACTTTTACAAACCGTCTCTCTTTAGAAGCCATCTTAAAAGTAGATTGCACAAAGGTTTTACACCAATACATAATAAATCACATGAACCAACAAATGCATGGGAAATTTCTAAAGTGCCAATATCTAAACAGGTGTTTCCACGAGATAAACAAGTGAAATGTGAAATGTGTAGCCACTATTACAAACCGTCTCTCGTAAGAAGTCACTTGAGAAGTAAAATTCTTAAGTACACACCCATATTCAGTGTAAAAGAAATCGAAACAGCATTTCAAAGTAGGGTCAAGACTTATGCTGCAAAGAATGTGAATGCATACAAAGACCCAAAACATGTCCTAGACGATATAAAAGAAACTGTCACGGGACTAATTAGTAAACATTCAAAATCATTCAAAGTGAACATGAAATTCTTCACTGAGTACAAAAGGGGAATTGGTGAGAATATTTAATATGTAGAAAGCTCCTTTAAAACCCCGACGGATGTTACACGAAACCATACCAAAAACACATAGCTTCTGTTACTATGTAAAATACGAACATGGATACTATAAACTGCCAGTAACTTATGAAGGGCCTGATGCATCTACTGTGTTCGTTAAAATGCTAATGGAAGAAGCAAAGTCTATTGGTAATATATACACAAATGAAAAACTAATGCTTCCACTATCTCAGAAAGAACAAATTGTTTATGATACAGCTACCCATTGTCATATATGTGAAAAGACTTTGAATGGTGATTCTGTGAGAGATCATGATCATCTTACGGGGAAATTTAGGTGAGCTGCACACAGAGATTGTAACTTATTGTATAGAAATAAATGTTTTGTCCCAGTGTTTATACACAGTCAATTTGGTTATGACACACATTTATTCATAAGAGATCTCGGCATCGATGAAAATAAAATTGATCTAATCCTTAACAATGAAGAAAAATATATTTATTTTATGAAGCATGTTTGTGGAAGTGTAAATCTTAGATTTATTGACTCATGTAAATTTATGGCTTAGTAATATCGATAAACTCTCTAGCAACCTTTCATAAGCCAATTCCTAGAAACGTGTAAGCATTTTTCCAATGAACTTCTTGACTTTGTTAAAAGAAAAGGTGTCTACCCATATGACTACATGAACAGTGCTGAAAAATTTAGTGAGACATCGCTTCCATCCAAGGATGCATTTTACAACAAACTCAATAAATGCAGCATTACAGGCAAAGATTACGAATTTGCGAGAAAGGTGTGGGATAAATTCAACATAAAATCTCTAAGAGAGTAAACAGAACTCTATAACAAATCTGATGTGTTGATATTGTCTGATATAATGCAAAATTTTAGAGATATGTGTCTCAAAACATATAAGCTAGATCCAGCATGGTATTTCACAGCCCCAGGGTTAGTGTGGGATGCTATGCTCAAACACACTAAAATAGAACTAGAATTATTAACATATTACAACATGATTTCGGTGATAGAAAAAGGTGTTCGTGGTGGAATTTCACAATGTTGTAAGCGATATGCTAAGGCAAATAATAAATACATGAATGCTTGACAGCACAAAGGAAATCTTTTATCTTGCATATCTGGACGCCAATAACTTATATGGATGGGCTATGAGTCAGTATTAGCCCTATGGTGGGATTGAGTGTACAAATACAAATATAGATGTAACAAAAATAGAAGATGATTCTAGCAAAGGGTATATATTGGAAGTTGCTTTGGAATACCTACATGAACTACACGATCTCCACAAATATCTGCCATTGGCACCAGAGAATATAATACCAGAAGGTTAAAAAAAAAACCCAAACTCTTGACTAGTCTGAATGGTAAAGATAAATATGTATTACACTATGTAAATCTTAAGCAATATCTATCTCTTGGAATGAAGTTGAAAAAGATCCATAGAGTTCTGGAGTTTGATCAATCAGATTGGCTCAAGTCCTATATTGATCTAAACACAAATATCAGAACAAGGTCTACAAATGACTTTGAAAAAGATTTCTACAAGCTAATAAACAATTTCGTTTTTGGGAAAACACTGGAGAATATAAGAAACAGAGTGGATATACGGTTGTGCACAAGTTCTAAGCAAATTGATAAACTAGTGGCTAAAACAAACTTTAAAGATAGGATTTACTAGCTCTTTGGTTGTAGTTCATATGAATAAAACAAAACTGTGCTTTAACAAACCCATTTATGTTGGAATGAGTATACTTGATCTATCGAAAGTCTTAATGTATGATTTTCACTATAATGTAATGAAGCCAAAGTATGGGGAAAATATTGAACTGTGCTACCAAGATACTGATTCGTACATCTATTATATAAAAACACCAGACTTCTACAGTGACATGAAAGAAATGGTCGACCATTTTGATACTTCTGACTATAGAAAAGATAACCCATATGGTATACCGTTAGTTAATAAAGAGATTATTGGCAAAATGAAAGATGAATGTAATGGAAAAATAATGGAAGAATTTATTGGTTTGAAATCGAAAATGTATGCAATAAATGTGGAAGGTGGTGTAAAGAAAAGAGCAAAGGGTGTGAAAAACACTGTTGTCAGAAATGAGATTAGTTGTGGTGACTACAAAAAGTGTTTGTTTGGTCAAAAAAGTGTTGTACAAAAGTATGAATCTTATTAGAAGTAAGAACCATGAACTCTATACGATTGAGATGAGAAAAAAAGCAATAAGTCCTGAGATTATAAAAGATATATTCTTAAAGATGACATTAATACACTACCATGGGGGCACTACAAAATTGCAAAAGAGTGACACTATGAAAGAGCAGTTGCCTTATCGCTGATATCGTGCACATAAAATCGTTCACGAGCTTAAAGGAAAGCATAACAATGCAATCGTGAACAACAAGCTCGTCTACGATCGTAAAGAGGTGTATCTACAAAGAAGGAAATCTGTGGTTCAAAGTGAAAGACATTGCGAACATACTCGAGTATGTGAATACAAAACAAGCAATCATAGGCCACGTTACAGACAAATATCATAATATTTATAAAAATTTAATGGGTCACGAATCGCGACCCTTGCCGGGTGCACATCCACATACCATATTTATCAATGAACCAGGTTTGTATACATTGATCATGAAATCAAAGATGGCAGCGGCTGAAAAATTTAGGGACTGGGTGTACGAAGAAGTACTGCCTTCCATTCGCAAATACGGCGAGTACAAGATCGAGCAAAAGTACAAACCACTACTGGATGCTGCAAACACAATCATCGCCGCACAAAGTAGTATCATCGGTACGCACGTGCTGCCACCTACTGGCGATATCGGTAAGCATCACCAGTTTGTGTTAATTTACTCAGCGGAAACCATTATTATGCCATCAGATGTCAAAAGCGACTGGTGAGTGTACGACTCGATGCGTTTAGGCAAGAATGCTCCGAGATGCAAGTATTACTGTCTCTCGACAACGTCAATCCCATAACACTGTACAACCTAATGAAAGTGCAACTACCCATCACATCGATAGGTAACTGCTTCAGTACGAAAATGAGTTGTGATGACCTCATCGCCGATATCGTACGCATAAAATCATTCGCGACAGACATTCTGCAAAGACCTATCGAGTAGTGTTTCGAGACGACATCTCGTCTCGAAATGTCACAAGCGAAATAAGAAGCTGTTGCCACAATTAAGAATGCACAGCCTCCCACAGACAAAACAGGCACTCATACCAAGCATCGACAACAATGATAGAGACATCTTTCAAAACTTGTGTATACAAAGGAGTCTGTGCGACACACTCCCTTTAATTCCCAACCACACGCGGTTTTCATCAACGAGAAGCAATCAGAGAACGTGTCAGAGAAAAGCATAGGCAATCCTACGCTGATGTAGGGGTGAATGAATCGCGACCCCCTTTGAATAGGCAATCATACGCGGATATAGGGGGTCATGAATCGCGACCCCCTTTGAATAGGCAATCCTATGCTGATATAGGGGTGAACGAATCGTTCACCCCTTTGAATATGCAGCCACATGCCGTATTTATAAATGAACCGGGCCTTGAAATCAAAGATGGCAGCTGCAGAACAATTCCAGGACTGGGTGCGTGAAAAAGGGTTGTCGTCCATACGCAAATACGGCGAGTACAAGATCGAGCAAAAGTACAAACCGCTACTGGATGCTGCAAACGCAATCATTGGCAAGCACTGGCTACTGCCGACGAAAGATGTTATCGACACAGAAGGAAACCCATGGTTCAAAGCAAAAAAGATGTTCCGAGAATACTCGAGTAAGCGAATACAAAACAGGCAGTCATACTAAACGTCGACGACGACGATAGAGACATCCTTCAAAACTTGCAAATACAAATGGACTCTATGCGACAGACTCTCTTTAATTCCCATCCTCAGACACTTTTTCAGATCCCATTTAAAACACTCTTATAGCACTATTATATAACAGTAATTGTTTTTAATGGATAACCATCCATTAAAAACTAATAACCATACATGTTTTCATACTATTGGGCTTCGGTGATTCTTTCACTTTTAACATTATAAATTAGGTTTCTTTGGCTTATGAGTACCACATTACAAATATCTGTAGCCGATATTGGTTTGTTAAAATCAATTGTAAGTTTCAGATTAGTTCGGTCTTTTACAATAGCTGTTTTTCTGTAAGAACAATCAATAACATACAAAGGTCTTCTCCCAATAAATGACGCAGAGTGAAAGCACATTTCATTATTACGATAAGTGGTATATAGTTTAGTCTTTGAATTTCTAAAATCGTTGTAAGCAATATACATCTTATCGAAAATGTTATCATCAATGTCTAAATTCCAATTCTCTTTGAGAAATACTTCATTCAGTCCATTCTTAATAGAAATATTTTTGACGAAACAAGAGACGAACATTGAACCGTGTGTCGATTGTCCGGGATCTTCTTTTCTGTTTTGCGAAAACCAGCAATGACAATGTCTGGCATATCGAATTGGATTGAATTTAACTCATCTTATATATCAAACTGAAATGAGTTTCCATTAGTAGGTACTGGTTTTTCAAAGCATTGCCAATAATTAAAACTAATTGGAATTTTGGGGGGTTTGTATAATTTTTCACTAATTTCATCTCCATAAATAGGATCATATTCAACAATTGGCCACAGAATTTCCAATTTCTCAATAATAATTTTACCAGCATCTGGTATATCATCTGCATCATCAGATCCGTCTGCTTTCTTTGGAGGTCTTCTGTAAAGCGAAACATCGTCACTAGAATTTCGAATGAATGAGATCTTGTACCCACCTTTCCAGAATATTTAATTGCAATCTCTCATAAACCCAAACAAATATCTTAATGGATGGGTAATTTCGTTAGGCTTACCTTTCCTAACATATTTACCTAGTTCTATCCCCGACATTTGGAAGTATGCTGATTCTGATTCCGAACCTAGCAATATAAGCATCATTGTTGAAGTGATGCCAGGGTTGTCAATACTTTCGATTATACAACCATGTTTAGAGATCTCTATTTTTGAGAACTGGAATGGGAAGAAATTCTCACAAATTCTCAACAGTTGAAGTTTTTCATAAGGTTCATATGTATCTTTTTTAATTAGCTCATACAGTTGGTATACATAAGCTTAATTCGGATGTGAAAAAGCATCGCAAATAGGAATATCAAATTCAATGTGCTTGTGTATTCATTCAAATTATTTTTCTTTGGTCGTTTGGCAGAAACGACTGACGCTCATAACTTTAAATTTTCTGTTGATCCATTTATTATATAGAAAAAAATTCTTAAACAACTACACTTTTATTTACCCAAGAATTATGACACCTATCAAAACCTAGCCATTTAATTAGCAGCTTATTTCCTTTTCTTTGCAAAACTTTTTCCACTAAGTAGTCTTTATCATATTTGGTCTTAAGCAGCTCTTGCTCATTAAAAAAATACCTTTAATAAGTTCATTTTTTAAATCTTTTATTCTGTATGTCGTGGGTTTTGTGTGCAATACTTCACACACTTCAAATAGTTCAGTGGACCAATTTGGTATATATCCTTTTTCAAACAAATTTTTACTTTTACTTATACAAACTTTATCTCCTATTGCAAACTTTGGTTTAACCATTTTTCTTTCTCCTCCATATGTGTTGATTAGAATAGAACTTTCATTCTTTGCATTTACATTGGTGGGTTTCATTCCGATTATACTGTGAAAAGTGTTATTGTATTCACTTCTTAATTTAGGTAATATATCCACCCTATTATAGTTTCCCTGCATAGTAAATATCTTTCACATTTTCTCCTTCAATGTTCTATTAAATCTTTCTACGACACTAGCTTTCTTTTAACTGTATGTTGAATAATGTGTTATGTTGTTATTGGCTATTAATGCCATAAATGATTTATTGTAAAATTCTTTCCATTCGTCTGTTTGTAAATGTATGGGTTTGCGATCATTCAAAATAGTTTTAAATGCTAATGTAACATTTTCACCAGTTTTATCTTTGATTGGTATTGTCCATTAATATTTGTAAAAAAAATATATATATCACAGTTAACATATAATTAAACCCTTTGTTAATTCTATGTATACCTTTTAAAGATCCTGAATTCATTTCGACTAAATCAGCATGCCAAAATTCATCAATACCCAAAGGCAGAACAGTTCTTCTGGGGAAGTTTTATTGCATAGGTTTTTGAATTCTATTTACAATATCGTTTTTATACTACCACCAGTGAATAGCGAGTTATTGGTAACAAGACATCTACAAACACATTTAATTCTTACTTTGTTATTATTGATAAGTTTATATGAACTTAGTGTATTTTTCATACATTTGGGACAGTATACATTTAAGTTATCATTGTTCATTTTATATAATAAATGAGGCAACAAAATTTTTTAAACAATATAGAGAAGAATATAGAGAGAGGAAGACAGTTAATTGAAAAGTATAAAACTTTCAGAAAAATTCGCCAAGATGAATATGATAAAAATAAAAAACATGATCAACCATTGATAGATGCGATAGAAGATTTGGGGCAAAAAATTGGGCACGTAACAAATGAGAATAAGAACTTAATAAAATAACTTGTTCCAAATGCTGTTAAGAATTTAGACTACCCACAGACCCACATAAACATCTTTTGAAAGAAAACTGTTGGGTAAAACAAGCACCTATGAACTCTATGGCGATGAACGCTATGGCGATGAACGCTATGGCTATGAATGCATTGACGATGGCGATGAATGCTATGACGATGAACGCTATGGCGATGAACGCTTTGACGATTGCATTAAATGCATTAACGATGACGATGAACGCTATGACGAAGCATTGGGGCGTTTGAAAACTGATATCTGACAGTTAACTAACTACAAAACAACATTTATTTATGAGAAAGTGGCCGATTTCTTAATTGACTGCAATGATGATGTTTTTGGTCTAAAGGCTGATAAAGGTAGATTGCATATTGGTGACAGCGAAGTAACATTCATCAATGACAAATTTACTGTAAAAGGCCGAACATACACTGCAACCGATGGTTTGATGAAATTACTAACTAGTTAGAAAGTAAAAGAAAGCGACTACACTGCAACCGACTATGAACACCATAGCCGTTAGTTGTATCCTATTAGATACAAACACAGTTATTCAAAACCATGATACAAACTTGGGAACGCCAAAATCGAGTAAAGGGAATAAATGGAAAATTATTGTTAAAACCTATTTACGATTCGATTAAAAAGAACGTCCCTCGCCTAAAAAGGGGAAAGGTATAAAGAAGTATACAGACAACCCCAAAGAATACATATGGATGGATGATGTTAGGATGCTTATTGATCGACTTCTCATTATTTATGGCCAAGAGAATGCTGGAAAAGATACCTATTACAATAAAAAAGTTGTAATAAAGGAAATGCTCAACAGCAAGTTTAGTGACTTTGTTGTGAATAATCCAAAAGGTATACCATATCTGATACGAATTTTAAACAATACCACATACTTTTTGGGAGTCGGAGCATAACGGAAAAGGGTTACTCAATGACATAATAAATTTGCTACCTTTTGAGTTGCATGCACCAGGTTATCAGTACTTAGGTCCGGGTACCAGACTAAAAGATAGAATTGAGCGTGGTGATAAACCCATTAATCCACTAGATGCGGCTGCAATGGAACATGATATAGCTTATCATCATCTTAAAGATCTAGCTGAAAGACACGTAGCTGACAAAGAACTAGAAAAGAAAGCGTTCAAAAGATTGTTAAGTTCAGACGCTGGTCTCAATGAGAGATTGTAGGCTGGTGTTACTGGATCTGTGATGCATATTAAACATACGCTTGGCTGGGGAATTAAAATAAAATGACAAAATATTTTTTATAATAAATGAAAGTAAAAAACATTGTATTTCAAGTTCCTAACGAGGAGTTGAAGGGTTTGAATATTGATTCTTTCCTAACGAAAGACCAACTGGATTGTAAAAACAAGAAATTAAAGGAGGACAAAGAAATGGCTATCACAATTTCAGTTCCACAGCTTAAGAAAATGCCCAAAGAAATGAAAACTGGAAATTGTTTGACAGTTCACAAGGGTGGATTTTTAACCTTAATTTTCGCAACATTGGCAGCTCTAGGAGCATTTGCTGGTGGTGCATCATCTATTGCTACATCAGTAATTAATGCCAAGAAGAAAAAGCAAGAATTGGAAAAAAACTCAGACATAATTTAGCTTTGAAGGAATACGGCAATGGATTGAAAAAAGTTAAGTGGGGTAAGAATGTTAAAAAAAAATAACTCCACTCAGTAACTTTGATATTGATCAAAAGGTTAAAAAATTAAACATTAAAATTTCCGGGGTGTATTTATGATCGCTGAGCTACTTAACACGCCACTCGATAATGAATGCAGGATTGTTAATCTAGATGTTTCGACAAACTCTGGTACACACTGGGTATGCTATTGGCAAAAAGCAAACAACAAATATTATTTTGATTCATTTGGCGGAAATCCACCACGAGAATGAATAGCATGTCTCAGAAGTAATATTTTTTATAACGATGATAGAATTCAAAATTTCAATCACGTAACTTGTGGTCATTTGTGTGTAATTGTGCTAAATCTCTTTTCACATAATTTTAAATTTCCAAAAATTATTTCACAATTAATTAACAATGGATATGTGCAGAAATGCATTAATGGGCTCTTGGATTGAAGGTCAAATTAAAGAACGCATGAACAATGATGAGAAGATCAGTCCTAATGATTTTGTTTCCAACACACAGTTCAACGACTTTATAACCATACTGACAAGAAATAAAATATCATTGGATAAAGCCTATCTCACTTACTTGGAAGAAGATAATAATAGAGTTTTGAACAAAAAAGACTAATACATGTGGGAAATCCCATTGCACCGATGGACGCAATCAATTTAGAGTACTATCAGAAAAACAGAATTAACATTATTTGTTTGGTTGGGAAATACAATTCAAAAGAAAAAATATTTTACTTTGATAACCGAATAGAATATTTTTTTATGAGAGATGGAACTATAGTTGAAATAATAATAAAACCAGAAAAATATAAAAGTGTTATCAACTGTTATCATGAACGGAAAAAAATTGGCATGCATTAAACTTTTGAAGTACACATTGATGATATGTTATATTTTAAAATACCAAAAGCCCACAATGTACCCGAAGGTACAATTGTGTTTATTGAAATAGTTATGGTATATGAATACATTTAAAAATATCAGATTATGTTAGTTTTTAATGGAAGTGTTTCCATTAAAAACAAAACTTACAATCTAAGAATTTATAAAGTCTTTAATTTTATTATGGTACTTGCCATTATTTAACTTACAAGTCATATATATTGTAACCAAACCATATTCATTATTCCAATATTTTGAACATGCCTCCCTATATTACTCAAATGACATATCACCACCAACAAAATCACTATGAATATGTTTAAGATTTGTATCATCTTGTCTGAATATGCAAAGAAAATTAGCATTGTCTCTTATAAGCTGCTTAGGTACTTTTGAGTATGTCTGAGCTAAATCAATCTATATCTTTATGTCTACATCGAATAAAGTAACCTCTTACCATATTTTGGTTTTCAAGTATGATATCATCGAAAACAACTACAGACTCTTTATGACATTCATTTACGTCAACCATTTCTTCATTTGATGGAAAGAAGTATGCTATTGGTTCATTAAATAATTTTGATGTTACATCTATATATTTAAATTGATATATTTTGGTTGGTCCAGACTTTTTGAACATACATAGAGAGTACCAAAGTCGAACCATCCCTGAGCATATATAAAACTACCTATCATAAGTGTAGTTTTCCCACAGTTACTAGGACCCACAATCAAACAAATAATATTATTAGGTAATAATTCTCCATGACGTTTTGTCGATACAGTCTTGTCTGTTATTCTTATTTTAATATCACAGTCTACATGTTTCTTGCTCATTTATTAATAGATTTTTTTTAATAATGTAATAAATGAGTAAAGTATTCAAACTAACAGATAACAAATCAATGTTGAAGAAGAGACTACACTACCCTTTAGAGATAGAGGGGCACTCATTAGCTTTAGTTCAGTTCTATACTACTTATCTAATGCATAACATTATCTCTGGGAGAAATAAGCTATATTTTGTGGGTCAGAATGATATGGAATCAGCAATTGATATTCCAGTTGGTCAATATAGCATGAAAGATCTTGAAAAAACTATAAAAACAATTTTTTCAGTTAGTGTAGATTCGATGGGTGGGAAAGAAAATGATATATCTTTCGAGCTAGATAAAATAACACACAGAGTGAAAGTAAAATGTACGCTTAAATTACAGTTTGGAAAACGGGGTTCAATAGGAAAACTTTTGGGTTTCGTAGAAAATAAAACTCTGAAAGCAAATGTGGATCATTATGTCGATACAATTCCCAAAATTTGCTCAATTTGAAACAATAAATATACACTGTAATATAGTAACTGGTATGATATTAAAACATGATGAAAATAACCATAGAAAACTAGCCTCATTACCACTTTTAAATCAAGTACAACATTTGAATTTGGCGACACAAACTATTACGAACCAGCTTATCCATTATTTTTCCCATTGCAAACAAATCAAGTTATTGAAATAATAGTTGAAATTAGGAATGAAAAAGGCAAGCTAATTAACATTTATTTGTCTGAACGAACATTGGTATTAGAGATGGAGCCTTAGATATTTTTTCGGTTGGAAGTAGATATATTATATAATAACGTTAATTGTTTTTAAAATGTTAATGTTTCATATGATAAAGATGAATAATATTTCTACAGAAATTGTAATAAAAGAACTCAATGTTTCGGCTACTTTAATGTGTCGAATTTGGAGATGTGTGTCTAAATTTTTAATTAGACTATGTTGTAGCACATTGCCTAAATCAGAGCGATAATTGTGTTTTAATGATTGGATGACCATTAAAACTTTATAGAGATATGAGCACAAATAAAAATCAACTGATGTCTAATACGACGATTACTTACTCTTTAAAAAATCGAATATAATGCCTTTGTTTAGCAGCACAATCCACCATTCCATCATATGCAAAATTTATACCTCCACGATTAACACCATCTAAAACTTTTTCGCTGAAAATCTGAAGATTGTCTTCACAGTCTGCCTGGTAAGGTTACTATAAAATTTCCAGAAGTAATTACCATTTTGGATCCATACTGTATATCATTTATTTCAGCATGGTCTATGGGGTAGGTCTGTCCAAAAGTAAGTTAGAAAAGTTTCTTAAATTGTTGGGTTCCGTTCAATACATTTAGCAACTGGTCCATCTTTATTATGTAGAATATTTTATTTTTTACACATTCAATTTTCTTAAGCCGCTCTTTGCAGCTGCTCCCAAACGTAACTTTTAGTAGTCGCTTTTTGCAGATGCACCCAAACGCAACTTTTGCAGTCACTTTTTGTGGATGCACTCTAACGCAACTTTTGTAGTCACTTTTTGCGGTAGCACTCTAACGCAAGTTTTGCAGTCACTTTTTTGCGGCTGCGCTCGAATCGGCAGCTGATGTTTTAGATCAGGAAAACAACAGTAATTTTTTCTGATGGTTTTCTGATGGTTTGGGCATTCAATTTGCTGTTGGTTTTCTGATGGTTGGGGGCTGCGCTCGAATCGGCATTTCTATACTACTGATTTGGTATTCGCATGTCCAAAATAAAAATAAATAAAAAATTAGAGCCGATTCCATTATAACAACGTAGAAGTTGAACAGTAAAAGATGATGTAGGGCCTTATTCATAGTCGTTTTTAGTCCTGACTAAGGAAAGATCATCCTCCGACCAAAATTTTTTGTATTTAGAGAGCATTTTTATTGCTAGTCCGAGGATCATCTTGCTTTAGTATGGCCTCACTTTTAGTTCGGACTGAGGGTAGGATTAACGAAGTATTAAGGTCAAAAAGAAATATGGCGAACGTAAAATACCTCAGTTTGGTTAATACTACATGCTAATGAGTGGTAAGAAAAGTTTACGACACATAAAAATTATGTTTAAGGCCGATTCTTACAATCTGTATGCAAAAATATGCCGACATATTGAATTTAATGTTCTGTGAATTATAATTCAAACGAAATATACCTTATAAGCTTAATAATACATCAGTTTTTAGCTACAGCAATGCCTTTTTATTTTTGTGTCAATCAAATGCCTTCTCTGAAAACAAATTCTTAGGAGATGTGTTATTAATACATTCAAAGAGAATTTTAATAAAAATCCAACGTTATTTATATCTATATATAAAAGTATACATTCATATTTAACATGAGTGTGTTGGTAGCTCAATGGAAACATTTTGGACTGATGTACATATAAATGCAAGTTCAAATCTGTTCTGAGAGTTAAAATTTTAACCAGTTTATTATGTATTTTTGTAATGTATTTAATATTACAATACACATTTAACATCATTATAGAGGCAGTATTGTCGTAATAATATGAAACCAGCCCACATTACCAGTGTGTAGGGGTGTGCTATGAAAATTTAACAAATCAATAAGGAATAATAAGATATTAGTGTTTTATTTTATTGTCCTCCATTCTGCAGTATTGCAATATATGATACAGTCATAAAACAAGGGTAAAACAAATAATGTGACGTTAATGTAATTAATAATGTGATTTGTTTATAGCAGCAGGCAAAAATAACACATCACAATACAGAGAGCATCACTTTTGAATGGAAATAATCTAAGTTGTTTTTTTTTCTGGTGACCCCCAAACGCAATCCCGCTATGCCAGCGTGAACACCTTCACAATTCTGTGTGCCCTCCAGCATGCATGTTAGTAGCTAAGACGGTCGGAGAATGGGATGCGTCTCAGGGCAAGCCTTTTATGCCTTAGATCGGGTTTAGTTAACAAAATGGGTGCATGCATTGCGGCTAAGCAGGGTTGTCTGGTGCCATGGCTGCAATTGTAGCCATGGACACACCCCGAAAGAAGAAGGGTCTAGTAAGGGGCATAGAAAGCCAGGCAAAGCGGAGAGGGCCTGGGAAAAACCATGCGACAGTCTCGGAGGATAAAAATTATTCCTTTTATTGGATTAGGGCTGGAGAAAGTAGGGTTATTGTTAGTTCGCTAAGATAGACTTTGTGAGGTTAATGAGGGTGATATGAAATGTGTCGATCCGCTGCTGGAATGTATCCAGGGTCGTACCGCAGTAGCATGGCCCTGCAGGCGGGGGAATGAACTGTGCCACCCGCCCGCAGATGCCAGTCATCTCTCTGGAACCAGAAAAAATTGTTAGTTTCCACACATAAAAATAGGAGTAATTAGGAAGGGGAAGGGGGCGGTAATGCGATGTAATGAAATGGAATTACCTACAGTGAAAATTCGCTTGCAGCTAGGGTGGTGTTGTGTGTAGTGTTGGCAGTATTGTGCATGACCAGTGTAGTGTCGAATAATTAGGTAATTAGTAATGAGTAATGAGGGGTATAAATAAAAATAATCACCAGCCTGGAGGACGCCATATTGGGTAACAGGTAGGTGTATAGGGCCAACGCACAGGCCGAAACTCCAGGTTGGATCCCACGATGCTGACACTTGGGTGCGCATGTAGTGTAGCATAGAAAACAAATTGCAATGTAATGCACAGGGCCATCTCTGAGCCAGAAGCTGTACAGAGCCTGCTTTGCCTTGTTCTGTGTTCACACAGTGCTTGGCATCATTGTACGTGTTTGTGGGATTTATCACGCGACTTACTGGGGTAATTTAGGGGGGTTATGGCGGCCTGTGAGTCAAGATGCTTTTCGGCCGCTTATATTTTAAAAATTTCCTCGGAGTCATAATCCCCGAGGCTGGATATTTTCGCATTTGCACTGTTTGCACAATCAGTGTAAAATTTTTGTGCTAATTTCATGAAGTGCTCATCCTGTTTTTCAATTTTTAATTCGCGATGCAGATCTGCAACAGGGTAGTATCGGGGAGCATCTGCTGCTATTCGCAGACATTTATTTTGAATTATTTGGAGGCGCCTTGTGTACATTTTAGCTGCATGTGCCCAGGTGGGTGCAGCATAAGTTATAATTGGGCGTATTAGCATTGTATACAGTAATACAGCCTTGTTTCGGGTTAGGGTGCTTTGTGGGTTTAGTATAGGATAGAGTGTGGATAGCCAGGCTTGGGCACTGGCAAATTTTGCATCTATATGCGCCTTCCAAGTGAGCTTTCTGTCTATTTGGACGCCTAAGTATTTCACCACATCTTTACGGGGAATTTGTTCGTCAAATAAAGTTAATTCTGGGCGATTATTCGCCTGAAGTAACTGTCTGCGACTAAAGACAATAACTTCACTTTTGCCAACATAAATTTTTTTCGCCACTTGTATAAAAATTTTGAGAGAACATTTAGGACAGTTTGTAACCTTTGGGTTGCTAGTTCGAGATTGTGGGTGCGACTGAAAATAACTGTGTCGTCCGCATAGCGCCCAAATTGCACCATTCGGTGATCAGGTTTCGGTAGGTCATTTATGTATATATTAAATAATACAGGGCCTTAAATGCTGCCTTGTGGCACTCTGGCACAGATAGTTTTTGAGCCAGATTTAGCACCCTCGCATGAAACAGTGAAATTTCTGTGCGCCAGACAGCTGCTTATCAAATTGACATAGCAGTCAGGGAGTTCTATATCATACAATTTATATATTAGGCCTGCGTGATATACACGATCAAAGGCATTTTTCGATATCAAGGAATACTGCAACAACATAATATTTAAAGTTAAAGGCATTAGTAATGTATTCTGTAACTCGTATAAGCTGATGTGTTGTCGAGTGTTTCGATCGGAGGCCAAATTGCTCCTCTTGTATAGTAAGTTATTAATTCCCAGGTGAGAACTTATTCGCCTTAATATAATATATTCAACTACCATTGAAAGTGTGTGGAGTAGGCTGATTGGCCTATAATTTTGGGGCAGTTTCTTGTCTTTTCCTGGCTTGTGAAAAACAATTACATTCGCTCTTTTTTTTTTTTTTATTGGGAAAATATTCTAACTTGAGCATTGAATTCACACAGAGTGCTAAATGTTCAAGAGCTAGATCGGGGAGTTTCTGTAATACAATCTCTTGTATACCATCCTCGCCATTTGCCTTTTTAGGCTTCATATTGCGGATGGCAAGTTTAATTTCTTGCAATTGTGTATATTCTGGTTCGTGTTCTGTGGGCTGCCATTGTTTAATTTTTAGTTCCTGGAGAATTTGGGTAGGTGAAATTTCTATTACTGGGTACCTGATTAAGCTGAAAAGTGTTTTCCAGCACATTGGCAAAGGCCTGTGCCTTCGCTTCAGGGGTGAAGGCACAGGCAGTGGTTAAGGGCGGAACTTTATCAGTTTTGTTTAATAGGCGCTTGGTTAGTCCCCAGAGATTATTCGTGTTTGAATTTAATTTTGCGATTTTCGCATCCCAAACACTAGCCCTCCAAAGGGCTACTTCATCCGAGATCACTGCCTGCAGCTCATTTATGCGGGCCTCAATTCTGCAATCTCTGCAGCGTGTATACTGGCGCCTTAATTGATTTTTCTACGCGATAATATCCCGTATGTATTGTGGGAAATTTTCTAATTTTGTTGTGATTATTTTCTCTGGAATGTGCTCTGCCATACCTTTATGAATAGTTTCAGTAAGGACTGAGACTGCTTCGTCAATTAGAGCAGTTGAAGTTATAGATTCTGCATCTAATTGCGGTTAATTTTCGTCAATATAATTAATAAACGCAGGCAAGTTCGCATGGGCAAAGTCTAATTTTTCTAGGGGCGGTAGTTTTAACATTAAGTGAGTGAAAATCTAAATGTACTGGTAAGTAGTCAGAGGATAGATCCTGCTCGACTGAGGTCAAAGCCAGTACTAAACTGTTTATTTATTACGATATCAAGCACATCAGGGTGTTGATTTCTTTGTGTCGGGTTATATGTTGGCTCATAAGGTGCCATAACCTGATAATTTCGATTAGTTTGGTGCCTTTGCAATAACACACCATTTGCAGTTCTAGTTCACGAATGCCAATACGTATGTTTTGCATCAATGTCCCCGATGGCTAGTATTACAGGGCCTACATTATTAATTAATGTATTAAGATCTGCTACTGTGAGAGAGCGCCCTGATGGGACATAAATTGATAGTAGTTTGGTTTTCTGTTGGCCTAATTTAAGTCCAATTCACACTGCTTCCAGTGTAAGCAGATCTGGAAGTAATATTTCGTGATGTACTATGGAGTGGTGAATGAAAATTGCAACTCCACCGTCTCTTCCTACATTCTGCGCCCTGTCCCGCTTGTGTATGGCATAGTCTGGGACAGAGAATCGATTATTTGGAGTAAAATGTGTCTCGTTTACTGTCGCGATTTTTACGTTATTCAGAGACAAATAATCAATAAATTCGCCCTTTTTGTTACTAAGGCCATGCGCATTCCAGTAGAAAATTGTGTATATGTGTGGATCGGAATTATTTACTGTAGCTGCATTAGAATTGTTTGTTTTCATGGTCAATGCTCTTGGCCATCTTTAAGTGGAGGGTGATTGTCTCGGCAATTTTGTCTTCCTGCGAAAGACCCGGGCTTGTAGAAACAACCATTAGTTGTACTAGGGGCATTAGCTCGTTCATTAATTGAGGCGTTTTGCTTAGTTCAGCATCGCTGTTTAACACCGTTTTAATCGCGTCAATGATGAAAGGAGCTTTTAGGGGTTCAGGTATTGCCTCCATGGGCTCTGAGGTCGTTCTGGTCACTGGGCCATTTCCGGGCTTCTTTTGTAGGGGAGTTGTGCGGACCTGCTCGCCCAATGGGTAAGGGGCTGGCCCCTGATTGGCCACGCAGGCAGGAGCGGCCACTGGTACTGCGGTAATAGCTGGAGCTTCGCTCGTGTGGGAAGGGATGGAAGGAGAATTTTTCGGGCCGTTTTTCCTTTGATTTTTATGCGGTTTTTTACCCCAGCGTTTGTTAGGATCGCGGGGGATGAAATCGTTTGCGATGGGTGGAAATTCAGCCTCGTTCATGTAATATCCGAACCTATTATAAGTCGGGATTGGCTGGGGTCGCGCTTGTTCTGCCCAGTGGGGCATGAATGTGTTTTTCGGAGGCTGGGGTGGCGCCTGCTGTTGTCCTGAGGGAGCCTGGGATTGAAGTGGCTGCTGCCATGCATTTGTTCGCACATTTTCGCGAATAGCCAGCTTAGACTGCAGCTGGCGCAACTGTCTTTCATCTTGTGGCAGTCTACTCCACTTTACTGCTTTGTAGCTCCTACAACCGTGGTAGTTAGCACAGTGGTTATGTCTGCACTGTGCGCACTTGACCTGTACTCTGTCATTGACAATAGTGCAGGCTGTAGTGAGGTTGTTTCCACTCCAGTATCTGCATTTGGGTGTGGCATTACAGCCTCCGGCCACGTGTCCATATCGCTGGCATCGCGAGCACTGAGCTGGCCCTGTTGGGTGGTGGAAGTCTTCTACTTTCACTGAGAGGCCAGCAAATCTTGTAAGTGCCAAGTAGGGCGCTGTGTCGGTGCCATCGGGCAGTTCAACTACAAGTTTGTTGATCGCTCTGCGGTTTCTATTATGTATGAAATAAAAACGTGTGACAGGCAGTCTGGCAGCTTGAAATTCTTCCACCAGGAAGTCGTGTGGAGTATCGGCTTGTACTCTGCAGAATACAAGTTTCACCGGGATTTCATTTTCTTGGTGCAGAAGGCTGTGCTGATATCCTAACTGTTTCACGAGGCGAACTGTGTTTACATAATTGGTTATATATGAGGTAAAAACACGAATTCTGTCTGTTCCTGTGCAGACAGCATTTCATGATAAGGCCATGTTCACTTCCATAGCCTTTTTCAGGGCTGGATATGTGTGTTCCCTAGTCGTGTAGACTGTAAAGGGCTTAATTTGCACCTTTTTCGGTTGTGGGTTCTCTGCGCTGATGTTTTGCGCTTGTTGGTGGCTTTGCGAGGGCGCGTTTGTGCCCTGAGGGGGCCCCGATGTGGCCAGAGGGGCCTGAAGGGCTGGCACGCCCTGTAGCTGTTTCATAGAGTTTATTCTTTTGTCATTCGCGTCTCTGAGCGCCGCTTCGGTAGCTAGGCTCTTCAGAGATTGTAGTTCTGCATCCATGGCAGCCCCGAGGTCTGCCATGGCTTCGCTTATGTCCGGAACGTATAGTGGAATGAAATGAATGGAGGGAAAAAATACAAATTAAACCTAAAACACAAGGGAACATACGTGAAAGTGTTCCTACCGAGTACCTAAACCTTCGTTGTTGTGGTGTGCGTCCAAGCGGTCACCTCCTGACCTCTCCCCTCTACCGAAAACAAGGCTAGGGAGGCACGGGTGACTAGCACTTTAAGTACCTCAAGTAGAAAATATTAATTTCTGTATTTAGTGGGGGAACTAAAATTTTTTACTTTTAGATAGTGATGGGTAGTTCACGAACTACCAGTTCATTTTTAACTGGTCTTGAAAAAGAACTAGGTACATTGTTCACCACGACATAAAAGAACTAGTATCTTGTGATATCGTCAGTCATTCTCTTAGTACCAACAACTACACCAGATGCACCACAGTGTGCCACTGCGCATGCTCCATCTTTTGTCGCTCTCTGCAGCTTTCTCCCCTCCATCTATCCTGCCCACCATTACTGACCACATTGCAACGTGAATACTTCTTATCAATCTGCCTCTGGCTATCGGTATCTTTGTTTTGGCTCGTTCAGAACTGCCTAGAACTGTAGGGATCGCAGAGCAGACCTACCTAGTTCAATAGTGACATGAGTCGCAAATAGGTCGGGAACTACACACAATAAAGCACTAATTCTTTAGCAATTAATTAACAAACATCACTTATTTGCTTCTTTTTCTTTTCATGCCTGCTTAGATTCTTCTGAGGAGGGGAAATGGAACTGTGAAAGAGGAAACAGAAAAAGACCTATCCAGTTCTCGGACCAAGGTTACACTTGCGCTCTGCAGTTCGCCAGTAAGCGTGATCATTCAACCATTACCTATATAGTTCAAAAGAATCTAAATATAATGTGGGGCTAAGATATTATATATAAACTTTTTCTATCCCGAAGTTGCTGTATTTATAATTATAAAATGTCTATGTTTATTTTCAATTCAACACACAGTACAGTAGATTATATTTAGTTTTTTCGTTAAGTACATTAGGATTTTCCTAATAACAGTTAAATTTAAAAAAAAAACATTTTCTTAAAATAAGTTATATTATATGTAGCGCTATCTAGATGCGAAAATTTGCAAGGCGCATGTTTACTAGACATGATAACATTGTATGTCAATGATTCTTCGACTAAAATTAGTCATATACTGGTCGGGGTTTATGAATACGATATAGTTCGTCCTCCCATAGTCCTGACTAACCTCAGACTAAATCCGAAGATCATCTCTGGATGATACTTGGAGGAAGCTCTGATTATGAATAAGGCCCATATTGTAATATGGCGTATAACAGATACGCAATAACGGTTCAAATAACCTGTTATCCACAAATTATGATAACTCTTATAACCGTTAATGTAATAAAACCGTTTAGCTCATTCCTATTACAAATGTGACCAACTTAACATTGCCACCACTCATGTAACAAGAATTTTAATTCGTTTATGATCCTTCACGCATCCGTGACACGACTAAATTAGAAATTATTTATATTCTGAAAATATATCGCGCCCGAGATTTCTGTAGCATTGGCGTCACAAAATACTAGTCTGTTATTGGCAGAAGCACTACTTCCGTCGCCTAGCACCAATGTAGATCCAGCAAGAACTTCGTCACGATACCACACATGTACAGACAATCCTTGTGTTTTAAAGTAACATAAATAATTCCTGCAAGAAAACTATTAAATACACAGACGGACCCCAGCAGCACATACTTGGTAGAAACATGGCAGGAATCTTACAGGGAATATATTGTATCAGGAGCCCTGCAAAGGACAACTTACCATAATTTTGAAATGTAACTATACGACAATTCATGTTTACATCCAGTGAATTACAATAACCATCTTAAGTGAACAATTACTGTTAGACTTTTATTTGTAATTCACGGTGTTTGAGAAAAGTAGTTGTTACTTTTGAACTACTTATGATAAAAATATGAAATTGAATAAGAGTAAATATACTCTTCTTTACCTTTATCTTCAAGAATATATATTTTTTGCAGTTTTATAATTTTAATATCACAGTTGTACTTAAACTTTGAATCAGAATTTTATATAAAAAATAATAACTATGGTACAAAAATATTTACTTCGAAAATTTATTTCAAATGCTGGAATAAATGGAAAGTAAATGTAATTTTACTGATTCATTTTTGAAAATAATCTTTACTAAGATACATACTCCCCCAAGTAAATCAATTAATGCATTATAATATACCAGCCTTGCTGAATTTAGATGCATGCCTCTCCTCATTGCCTCAGTTCCTGCAGGAGCAACATTTGTCTGCGCTTTAGCTCATGATCATGAAGCTCCACCATGTGCTTAATTTCCAATGCATGCTTTTCAGCCCTTGATTTTTGTTCATGTGTATACTGGTGGCAGGCAGCTGTTAACTACAACTCTGACTCCTGCAGAACCAACTCTGCACTTGACATGTGCCACATGTTCCAGCCCTAGACACTTCACCACGTCTGGAGGAGCGACCCGCCAAGCCAGCTGACCACCACCGTCCCACCATGTGCAGCCAGTGAGACGAGTGCATGGTTCAGTTTCATTAAATAGGCTAACACGCTACGCCTCCAGAGGTGCTGGTTGTGTGCGTGTGCCGCCTGAGAGCAGGTGGAGAACAGGAACTGATGACATGCTAGAACCACGTTCGGTATAGAGAACGATTGTTGATGGGGGTCGTACAGCCGACGGCCTACGGTAACTCTGGATGTACGGTCAACATGAAGGAGAGTTGAGTGAATTTGTCAGTTATATTACGTAAATGTAAAATATTGCCTGTGGGCGAAGCTGTCGGCATATATTACCGCTGAATTTATCCTGCTTGAGGGAGGCACGATCTGTAAATGCAAAACATACACTGAAATGCACTTGTAAATTTCAAGGCTGCTATTAGGGCGCAGTACCCGATGAACACAGGAGAGTTAAATGCAATAAAACACACCTGATTATGGTAAGACTGTTTTATAACCATTAAGGTACAATGGAATGTTACTGCACTTGTTAATGCGTTCCTTAGTTAAGCGGACCCAGCACTCGGGACTTGCCGGTGGTCGCTACTGCTGTAAAATAAGGTGTAGGCTTTACATTTTAGTTACGTGAAAATGCATCACGCACATGAAGACCTGGTATATTGCGTCAGGTTGCAGGGAGACCTCCCCTCAGCTAAATAAACATACTAAAAGGTTCTTGAATTACGTTAACTATGTATATGATCAAAATGCAGACTATATTGAATTGCCGAGGGGGAAGGGGGGTATGCGGAGCTTACCGTCTGCCCTGCCGGTTGTCTGGAGTGCTGATGTTGATTAACGACATGGCGTCCATTTCACCGCACGTCCGGCGAATCCGGCTCGAAAATAAAACCTAAAAAAAAGGGAACTTAATGAATAATATGATAGATGAAATTGATGTTGTACATAATTAAGATTGCTAAATTAAAACACTTTGGTGACATACTAATGAACGCCGGAGCCCCAGATATGGCTAAGAATGTGATGTCACGAGTATATCACCGCACTTGAAGGGTGATATTAAATGAAATTATGCCTCAGGTGACTGATTCACAATAGATGATTACATGTACACTCTTATGATTAACATTTTAGAATCGGCGTGTGTCGTAATGTAATTAATTTCAGGAATATGTATGGATGTGACAACACACGGATTTCGTAACTTAGGGCAGAGCTACGCCCTGTTTTCTATGGAATGTTATCGACTCTCTATGCTGGAGCGGGCGGTTTCCCTAGTAAGTTATGGTGTAGTTAGCATGAATTATGCTTAAAAATGCTCCTATTAATTAATGCAGCTAGGGAACCGCTCACCACTTCACACTTCCTACGGGAATTTAATTCCCATTCTTTTGAAACCACTCGGAGCCACGTCGCACTATGGATTCGGCCACGGGGCCCTTCGACATTACACACATCGGAAAGTCGTGGGAATAGTGGTGCAGCTTAAATCAGTGTTCCCTCCAATGGCTGTTGCGTCTTGCAGTTATGGCTTCAAGGGACACACTCATTTAGGTCACGTATCCATTCATCACGAGTGTTACCTCTTGTGATGAATGTTAAATATTGTTAACGGTGGCCACTAGTTACACAGTGGCAAGAAAAGTGAAATGCCGCTCTCGTCGACATGCACTGATCGAGACTGCGACCTAATGTCGATCGGTCGAGTGTTGCTGTGTGGTTGATGCTTCTGTGGTGGAACAAACGAGTAAAAGGGATACGTGGACAACAGGAACATGTCAAACGCCCCCCTCTCTGGTGACCATTTGGTCCTCGCAGATCCCCAAGAGACTGCCACGCCGCTAGGTGCAACAGGATGTCGGCGGTCGCAGCTGGTTGTGGTACCTCAGGTTTTTAAATCCGCACTGATGCTGTGTTGCGCTGCCTACTTGTGTTGCGCTGCCTACTTATGCTCCATGGTGATGACTCTACTGATGGTGAAGTGCCGCTGCGCATGCTCGCCGAATGGGGTTGTTTTCAATGCAAGTGGTGCACGCCGGCCGATGTTGATGCTGATGCTTGGAACAATGGGGAGGGGTTGAGACCCGCTCTTCCATCGACTCGTCGTAGCTGCTGCTAATGCTGTCACTGCTCTTCGGAACCCGCGATGCTCCTTCTTCTGGTGAGGGGAAAGGTATGCTGTCCCTTGCTGGAGTTGATGCTCCTTCTGTTGAACCTTCCCCTGCGCCCTTGATGCGGTCCTCCAATGCCAGGTCAGTCGGTATCGTAGTCTTTGTTGGCATCGTGGCAAACATCTGGTGGGCAATTTCTCTGTGGGCTTATCGGGCCCGCAATTGCCCCCACTAACTCGCTTTGTGCAACATCTTCTGAAGACAGTGTTTTCCAGGTCTTGCTGTTGGTGCTGTCGCCTGCCTGCTGCACTTTCTGTTGTGTCGTTGTTTGCCTGTCGAATTCTGAATTCTCCAGGGAGGGGCAGCTCTCTTCTCTGCAGAATGGCAGCTGATTATTGACCTGTGGCTAGGTTCACCCTCCGTCTGATTGTGAACAAGGCCGCAGGCAGATGTTCAGCCGAACTTGCGTGTTTTGTTCCTACCCGCAGGCGAAACTGAGTCTTGAGGTCTTGATTCCTCCTCTCAGTTGGGTTGGCCCACGGGTGGTACACTGCCGTTGTATGATGCTGAACTGCCCACCTGGTACACAATTCTCTCCAATACTTCCCCGAATATTGGGTACCATTGTCGGTTAAGAGGGTGCATGAGTATCCCCATCGGGGGTAGAATTCGGTCTCCAGTACATAGGCTCTGTTGCATGCCCGTGCACTGGAAACTGGGTATTCTTCAGTCCACTTTGAGAACGAGTCACTCACCACAAGAATTAACATCTTGTAATTAGGGGTGCGTGGATATGGCCCCATCAGGTCCAGCGAGATGAACTCGAATGGCTCCTGTGGCTTCTGTGGTTGTTGTTGTGTTAATCCATCTGCTGTCCTACCCTTGCACTTGATGCAACCCATCACATATTGCCGAACGCCTCTGGTAACGCCAGGCCAGTGGAAATGGTTCTGAACATTTGTTTGTGCCAGGGTGGCCTGCAAATTGTGCATCATGTGCATGATGTAGCACCTGTGCTCGTGCACTTTTGGGCACATACAGCTTCCAGGTTGCTTCAGGGCGATACGGTCGTGTCTCGACATGCATGCCATTCATTTGCCACCACTCCTGTTCACCCTGCATGATGGAGGTGAAACAACATTGGGTGTCTGTACACTGCAGTTGTGCTGTTAAAAGGCTGTCCTGCAAGTCGTCAATCTCAAGTTCGGCTTCCTCAGTAGCCTCGATGACGGCACAGCTCACACAGCCCTTGCCAGTTGTTAGGTGGTTGGCTGTAGTAGGGGGAAGTATGTCGTCCCACTCCTCTTGGTCCACCGCTACTGTTTCACCTGGCACGCATAAGATCTCGTCTGCTAACAGATTCTCAGCTCTCGGTACATGCTCCATCTCGAAATCATATGCTTGGAGGAGGACTGCCCAGCATGCTAATTTACTCCTGGCCTCTTTCATGGTGTGAAGCCAGAGTAAGCACGAGTTGTCGGTTCGTAGTGTGAACCGTTGGTACTCTAGGTATTCCATGTACCTTTTCATGGCCCACACTACGGCCAGACACTCTCACTCATTCACGTTGTACCTACCCTCAGTTGCCCCTAACTTTGCACTACTGTATTCAGTGATACCCTTTTCTCGGTTATTCCCAATCTGATAGAGAACTGCTCCCAAGCCCTTCTCACTTGCGTTTGTCTGAAGATATAAATGGAGACTTGTGTCATGTCGAGCCAATGTCTTGCACTCCCTGAACTTGCTCTTTATCTCTTGAAAACTTGGTTCATGTTTCCCTGTCCACATGTACTTTATGTTGGGTGAAAATATGCCAATGAGTGGTGCGGTTATAGTTGCGAAAAGCCTGTATGTTTTCCCCACAGCCAGTACACTAACCCAAAGAATTTCCTCAGTTGTTTCCTCGTGCGCGACGCCGCATAGTCATTAATGAGGGCCAAATGCTCTTCTGTTGGCCGGCTTCTGTGTTCATCGACCATGTGCCCAGGAAACTATATGCATGGGTGGCCAATGTGACACTTGCGGTTCGCACATGGCAACTTATTGATTGCTAGCCAAAACTAGTGACAGGTGTTAGATATGGTCATCCTAGGTTTCGGACTAGATGACCATATCGTCCAGATACGTGAAGGAAAAATCTCCAATGTACCCATCAAGCACCTGAACCATCATTGTTTGAAAAGTTGCCGGTGCGCACTTCAAGCAGAATGGCATTGTGCAGAAGTGGATCCTTCTCCAATCTGGGGATGTGAACTCAGTTTTGTGATGGTCTGCGGGTTTTATTGGCACCTGCCAATACCCGCTGCACAACTCCAATTATGTCATGACAATAGCCTTGCCCAAGGTATGCAATGCATCCTTGACACTTATGTAGGGGGTGGGGCACTCAGAGTGATTTGGTTGATTGCTCTGAGATCCACACAGAAGCACCATGTCCCGTCCTTCTTGGGTGCCATCGTGATGGCGCTGCTAACATTCCTTCAATCTGCTCTTTGATGATGGTGCATTGATGCGGCTAGTAACTTCTGCGTCCAGAGTAGATCGGCTGGTCTTGTTCCAGTGGAAACAATGCTCGGATACGGTTGTTCGACGGAGTGGGTCTCCTGTTGCAAATACTTTGTGTCGTTCATCCAGTATGCATTGCACCATATCCCTGTATTCCAATGCGACCACATGATCGAGTTTGTCTAGTTGCACTCTGGGCTCGTTACCAGTGGGTCGGAATTCGTTGTCATACACAGTTCGCCTTTCCTTCATTCCGAAATGGATCCTACGGGTGGTTGGCTCAACAATGGCCTTTTGTTCGCTGAGCCAGGGGATACCCAAGATAGCTTCCTCCCATAGGTCCGCAGACACGAGGGCTGTGGTGATGGTGTCTACTTATCTAATTCGAACGGTAATCAGTGTCTCTCCCATTGATTCCCCCATGTTCTGCCTTGTTGCGAAGTGTAGTACCTGTGTACTCGGTGTAGTCTTGCTTGTGTCCACGAATCTAATGCGCACTGAATTATGACTTGCTGCTGTATCTATTAATGCATTGCATGGTTGCTGATTTAAATGTACTGCAGTTATAATAATTCAGTTTTTTATTTTACTGATCTGCTGTATGCTTGGTTGATGACTTCCTATTCCTGCCTGTCCTACTTGTTAAGAAGGCTTTGTACCATGGGGGCCCTTTGCTCTGGGTTAGTGAGTATCCGGCTCGCCTACCCCCAATGGTCCGTTACCCATCGGTGGTTTGTTGTTGTTCTGCAGTTGGTTGCTTTTTGGGCACTGACTTTGCCAATACATTCTGCCTTCTCCCTTGCAATATTGGCACACAAATGGCGGCTGACGTGGGCCTTCTACCATGCCTGTGGTTGCTGATATCTGTGCCGCCATCCTAGGTTCGGGTTATGTTCTTGTCGGGTATGCGCCTGCTCCTACTACCTTGTTTGCTGCCGGTTGCTCCCCTGTCTGCTCCCTCTGCTCTGTGTCTTTTCTCCGGTGCGAATGATATCCATCAGCCTCTTTATTCGCGGCATTTTGTTCTTGGCTGGCTTGGTACAGCAATGCGGCAGTGCGCATGAAGTCCTATGTGCTACTCTGATATGATGGTTGCATTGTTAGCCTGTTTTCCGCTCTTACAATTGACGCAACTACCTCTAGAATCTCACGTTCGCTCATGTGAGGATGAAAGTTTTTGATTTTCCCTATCTTCCTTATTACAAATGCGGTCAGGGAGTCACCCACTTTTTGCACTTCTAGCACAGCCCTGCTCTATGTTTGCAATGAGGAGTAGGTATTGGCAAATCGACTTTGAAAGCTGTTACGTAATTCTACCCACTCAATACTGTAGTGACATGGTTTTCCACCAAATACTCGCCTCGCCAACCAATTGTGTCCCTATACAATTTGGTCATTCTTGTTGGCACATTCTGCATCTCTCTGAACGCGTTGTGCAGTCGTTTAGAAAAGGTTGCAGGTCCTCACTTGGTAGGCCTGAAAACGTTGGTAATCGTTGAAATCGGGCTGAAATAGTACCGTTTTCTATGGTTCTTGGGATTGCTGTAAATGATTCCGAATTATCACGATCGTTTTGCTGCGGGTACATGACACACATTGGTTGTAACGTCTGCTTCTTCTGTTCTTCTACTATTCTGGGTAGGGGCGTTGAATGTGGCAGTGGGCTTTAGTACACACTGGCCCATTCCGAATGTTTCCACACAAAGTGATGTGCGCTAGACAATTCCGCCCCTACTACTGACTTGACTTCTGACCGCGGCGATGGAAATGCGCATTGTCCGCAGCGCAATCTCCCGGCGGCTTGATTTGCCATGTCTTGCACGGGCAGACATTGCCAGTGCATTTTGCATCCGCACGCTTCACACCTCGCGGTTGCTTGTGACCCTTGCCTGCAGATTTCCTGTTGACACCGCTCATGTGCTTGTAAATGTTGTATTTTGACTGCTTTGGAAATTTTGTCAGTTCAGAAAATAATGCGTTCACCCGTTTCACCGAGAATACGGCCTTGTTGATCCATGGTGGAGTTTTCAGTCCCGCTCAAACATTCCAGATGAAAACTACCTGCACACTGTACACAAATTATGGTTCCGGTTCCCCTTCCTGCACACATAATTTGTTTCGCACACCTGCCATACTGCCAATGCGTAGTTACATTTATTGTGGAATTGAAATCGATTAAGTGTGGTTGTTGATATTGACAAACAAATTGGCTTGGCAAACCTTACTCATTTCGCGTGGGTTGTACTTTGCCACAGTCGCCACACAAAATTGCTAGTGTACCACCTGAGGTACGACTCTATGTTTCGCCCACTCTGGTTCCATTTGCCGCCATTATGCTTTCTTTGCGAATTTGCTAATTCTGTGTTTCCCTACACGGACATATTATTTCTTCAAAGGGATTTGTATTGATTGTGGGTTGTACACACGTCAAACATAACGGTCTCGCTTGTCCTGCGCTCGTACACCAATTCAAATGCTGCCGGACAGTACCTCGTATCGCCGTGTGCTGTGGAGCGTGGGATTCAAGGTCTAACATTGTGTTCTTACAGGGCTGCCCCGTGGTATCTTCTCGCGTGAGGGAGGGGGATATTTACCGTTTTTTCGCGGCGCCTCTTTTCCCGCTGAGAGCTGAGAACACGTATTCCAGCAGTGCATGTGACGCGTGTTTTCCCCAGTATACTGCTTGCTTTGAAACGGAAAATTACTTTGAAAAGTTTCTTGAAAATTAACCGTGGGCTCTTGACTTATGATTGCCGCACAACAACTTTGAAAAGATTGGCATAAATGCTCTTGATAAATGACTAAAATTTTTGTTGACTTTTGAAAATTTGTGAAAAATCCTTAAAATTTTAAATTATTTCTGAAAATGCTCAGAAAAGTTCTAAAAATACACTTGATTGACCTATGCACCTTAAATTAATTACTGTCCAAAGGAAAACACTGAAAAAGTTTATTGTTTATTTTGAAAAAGTTTGAAGATTTTATTACTGAAAAATGCTGCAAAATTTTTGGGAGGATTTCCGGAAATAATGAAATTAAATTTTGATTACTTTTGTTTCTTAATTGCTGACTGGTATTGCTTGAAAATACAGTCTTTACTTGTCGTGATACCTGTTGCCAATTACTGTGCATGTTGATAACACCTCAAGCGTTTGTTTATAAAACACTCTCGCACCTACTTATGCACATTTGCTGTGCTGTGTTGTATACAGATACACTTTTACATATAAATTACACTTGCAGTATCGAGTGGGTGTGTTCGACTTGCATCTGTTTTGGCTTACAGTTGTGTGTTATGCATTACGTATTGTCACGTCTAACCAGTGTGTGTTTACAAAATTAAAAACGTCTGATGATGTTGCAAGTAAACAACCCAGCTTAGTGGATTGTTTTTACAGATGCAGGCCCTCACTAGACGTCTGTTGACATACGTTATTTCCCACTCGATTCACTGTAGGTCTGTTGACATAACACATATGTACTCTACAGTGTAAACCAATCTGACAACATGACCAATGTATATTTGTACAATTAGTATGACAAATAAAAACATGAAACCTTGATTTTATCGATGTTGACTGTAGTGTTGACTGTACTTTCTTAATTGCATTGTTATAGAGATTTGTCTGAAGGACTCATGTTACTCTCCAATGAGTTGTGAAGCACTGACGCACTCTTACCTTTATCGCATAGCCTGTTGTCCACATGTTTCGTTGAGCAGAATACCGACATGTTGTTGATGCTCTCCTGCACTCCGATGTTCTACCGTTGTTTGATTCGCCCATGTTGTGCAAACCACTAGACGTAGGAATGTGGCTTGCTGGTGTAGACTGATGTTTTATTCGCCCGAGTTGTGAAAGCCACTTCACACACTGCATCTCCAGAGGTGCTGGTGATGTGTTCGTGTCCCACCTGAGAGCAGGTGGGGAAAAGTAACTGATGATGTTCCTGGCGCCATTTTCGGTGTAGAAAACGATTGTTGATGTTGGTCGTACAGCCGACGGCCAACAGCGGCTCTGGATACGCGGTTAATATGAAGGAGAGTTGAGTGAATTTGTCCGTTATATTACGTAAGGGTAAAATATGGCCTGATGCCGAAGCGGTCGGCCACTTCGCACGCCTATATTACCACTGAATTTACCCTGCTTGAGGGAGGCAGGCCCCGCAAATGCAAAACATACACTGAAATGCACTTGTAAATTTCAAGGCTGCTATTAGGGCGCAGTACCCGATGAACACAGGAGAGTTAAATGCAATAAAACACACCTGATTATGGTAAGACTGTTTTATAACCATTAAGGTACAATGGAATGTTACTGCACTTGTTAATGCGTTCCTTAGTTAAGCGGACCCAGCACTCGGGACTTGCCGGTGGTCGCTACTGCTGTAAAATAAGGTGTAGGCTTTACATTTTAGTTACGTGAAAATGCATCACGCACATGAAGACCTGGTATATTGCGTCAGGTTGCAGGGAGACCTCCCCTCAGCTAAATAAACATACTAAAAGGTTCTTGAATTACGTTAACTATGTATATGATCAAAATGCAGACTATATTGAATTGCCGAGGGGGAAGGGGGGTATGCGGAGCTTACCGTCTGCCCTGCCGGTTGTCTGGAGTGCTGATGTTGATTAACGACATGGCGTCCATTTCACCGCACGTCCGGCGAATCCGGCTCGAAAATAAAACCTAAAAAAAAAGGGAACTTAATGAATAATATGATAGATGAAATTGATGTTGTACATAATTAAGATTGCTAAATTAAAACACTTTGGTGACATACTAATGAACGCCGGAGCCCCAGATATGGCTAAGAATGTGATGTCACGAGTATATCACCGCACTTGAAGGGTGATATTAAATGAAATTATGCCTCAGGTGACTGATTCACAATAGATGATTACATGTACACTCTTATGATTAACATTTTAGAATCGGCGTGTGTCGTAATGTAATTAATTTCAGGAATATGTATGGATGTGACAACACACGGATTTCGTAACTTAGGGCAGAGCTACGCCCTGTTTTCTATGGAATGTTATCGACTCTCTATGCTGGAGCGGGCGGTTTCCCTAGTAAGTTATGGTGTAGTTAGCATGAATTATGCTTAAAAATGCTCCTATTAATTAATGCAGCTAGGGAACCGCTCACCACTTCACACTTCCTACGGGAATTTAATTCCCATTCTTTTGAAACCACTCGGAGCCACCTCGCACTCCGGATCCGGTCACTGGGCCCTTCGACATTACACACATCGGAAAGTCGTGGGAATAGTGGTGCAGCTTAAATCAGTGTTCCCTCCAATGGCTGTTGCGTCTTGCAGTTATGGCTTCAAGGGACACACTCGTTTAGGTCATATATCCATTCATCACGAGAGTTACCTCTTGTGGTGAATGTTAAATAATATGACCCGCAGCCACGAGTTACATGGTGGAAAGGTAAGTGTAATGCTGTTTTTGTCGACCTGCATTGATCGAGACTGCGACCTAATGTGTGATTGATGCGTCTGCGATGGAACATATGGGCACATGGGATACGTAGAAGTCAGGAACACGTCAAGCATGCTGTACAAATTGAATATTTAGTTTGTTTACATCTCTTTTCGTAGCTCTATAGTGTTTGTTCAAAAAAAAATTTATTTTCTTTCAGTATTAAATATGTTAACATAATTTCAAGGACAATTTTCATAGTTAATATTATTTATTGTCACGTGACTACACGACCACGTGGTTCGAATCACGCCAGACTGTGTACACTGGTGTGACATCTGCGCGACCACGTGTTCCCTACTTGTGTATTGTGTATATCGCCCGTGCGATAAAATGCCTATACATTTTTATTTAATTTAAAGGGTTTTGAAGTTTTTCATTGTGTTGTATGTTTTATTGAATGAAGCACATTGACGTGCGCAACGCATATCAACATAAACAACCACGCACCTATGTGGTAAGACTCCACGCACGTCAAATTTTAGTATGTAATTTTCAGTACACTTTATTGACTTGCAAATTGTTTTATTTTATTGTATGTATATATATTCGTAAAGTGGACAGTACTAACCAGTACTAATACTGGAAAGTCAGTATTTTGTGTTGCATCGGCTGCAAGCCATTGGACACTATACCGTAACGTAACACACATGTACCAAAATGCGGCCAAAGATATTAAGTGTTCTTTTTAATTTTTTCTCAATTTAAAAAGTTGTCTTGTTATGTTGCGTACTAATAATGTGAGAATTAATGTAGAGGAATCCTGGCATGTGCAGGGCCGTGCACCAGGAAAACGTAAGGCACCGAATTGAGGTTAGCATACCTTACACATTATGGTTCAAGTGTTATTATTCAAGTGTAGTTTGTCATGTAAGGTTTTATATGTTTAATATTCATTTAGGGCCACGTTCATCCACTCAATTTCATTTGTTATATATTTTTCACATAATTTATGATCGCGTGATACGCCGCAGGAGTTTATGCAGGGAAGGTGGCAACCCCCCACCATGTTTTAGTAGTCATCTCTTGGTTACAGCGTGAGATGATCGTGCCGTGCACCATCCCCAGGCATTTCATCACTTCGGTACTAATCATGTAGTTTTAACTTAATTAACTGGAACCTCTTGTTTATTTGTAGCCCAGGGAGTGCACCATTCCATAACCTGGTCCATTTGTACATGGCTGGGACGTCATCACCACTTAATTTTGATATTGGCATTTGCCGCCATTTCCGCATCTGTGTGTACCCCACTTTAGTGGGACAAGTTTGTAAGTGTTTCTATTGAAGGTGTAAAGAAAACAATATTCATGTCGTGAATTGTTGGACTATATTTATTTCTTTGGTCACCTCTTGACCATGGAACATGTTTATATTTTCACAAGGCGTACGGCAGCCTATAACAGCCTGGGAGTGAGCATGGGCATATGGGAATAGCCCTAATAATTTCCACTAGACGAGGCATTGGATATGGAAATTGGGATAACTGTTACAACTTATATAACTACAAGACTGAGATGTCTGACATAAAGGAGAATCCCGTTCAGGCCATCGATCACACGCCCGAACTGAATTCGTGCTTTCTACTGAGACGCTGGCACCCCCCGGACAACATGGTAGTAATTTTTGCATCCTTTCCACATAACCTATTTTTCTCCTTGATGGTCCATCCTAAGATCCAAAGACACGTCAACTCGCATTTCTAAATGATGCTATGGTCTCAGCGATGTAAAGTGGCTTTCCCAGTTAGTAGGGTTTTTCCTGTACCAGTTACACCTTGTACTATCCATCCTTCCTGCCAGAAAGTTCACCAATTTTCCATCAATTTGCTTTTAAAAAATCTATTTGTGCCCCACGTACAACCACCTGTGCACACAAATCTCTTGTTTTCCTTTGACCGGAATAGTCCGAATAATCGCTATTGGCGATTCTCCAAAATAACCACCATGCAAGCCCTGCGAGGAACAGGCGAAAAGATCCACAACAACGGCCATTTTGGGACATGTCTTCTTTAAGGGCGTGACTGTGATGTCAGCCAACCACCACCTTGGACACATGACCTGCCGAGAGGAAGTGGTCCACCTGCTGCCAACACTCTTTCTGCATCGCACGTACTGCTCGAACCACCCCTGCCACGCAGCGCACGTAGGTGTTGCCGCGAGTCATGTGGCCTGGCGAAGCAGATGCCATGGACCCCTCGTGTTATCCATGCCACGCTAACAACAGCGTGTTCTTGGACTTCCACACAACGAATAGCCAAGCAATAATTTTGTGCCAGAAATGCCTGCAAGCTGTACCGAAATCCGACCCGTTTTCTCTCGGGGATTTGTGCATGGACACTTGTATCTGTCAGGGTGCGACATTTTTTCAAAGGCTATGAGATACAGTAAGGGAGGTGGATAATCAGTGGCAATCCGAGACGCTGTCACACATGTGTGTGCGGGACAACCAGAGGACTTCTGCACAAACTGTTACCGACCACAAAAATTATATTATTTGTAAATCCAGTTTGCATACCCAGCCTATATAAGTGTGACACTGCAAAACTAAACCTGCCATTGTCAATGTCAAATTTCCGATTAAACTTGCAGAAATGTGCCCCTTTCAGACCTTTCCTTACACAAACCATCATTCCTCCTCCTCTCCCATCCCTTTCTCTTCCGAAGATGGTGAACTTATCCTGCCTACATTTAATGTCCATCACTTCCTCAGTCAGCCAATTCTCCGCAGCTACCACTATATACACCCCATATCCTTCAACCTTTCTCCAGAAGCCCTCCAGCTTGTTGTACACACTCATACAGTTTACCACCATTATCTTTATACTAATACTCTGCTTTACCCTCCTAGTTTACTTACCCCCTATCTCCACCCCTGCGGCCTCATAAGTGCTTTCCTCTCTATTTCTTTCTACCTCTGCTTCCTTGCTTCTCTCCAATTGCTATTTCAACACTTGCTGCTCGGCCCTCGCCCTCTCCATACAGCCATCTACTTCCCTACCTAGCAGGTCACCTAGAATCCTCTTTCCCAACTCTCTTAGGTGAATCTAGTCCTTCCATACATTTACCAAGCCTACCCATATCCTACTATCTATAAATGTAGCCCCCAGATCTCTACATACCCTCTCATAAACCTATCTTGCAGCCACTGCCTTCCTGTAGGTTCATCCTTTTCTAACCAGCACACCACTGACTACTGCCCTAGCACTTGGGAACTTCTCCCGAACTTTACTCAACTATCTCCTGAGGTCCCGCTCTACCTCCTGCCCCACCTCCTCTTGAGCCAGGTCATTTCCCCATACATGAATTCAAACATTTTTTTCCGCCCTGTTACCTCTCATACTATTTACTCTTTCCTCCAAATCCCTGATTTTTGCATCCCCAAATTCTGCTTTATAAGTAATTTCCTTCCTGACTTTCCTCAGTTCCACCCCCTTTACAATAGAGCTGCCTAGAAAAACCACCTCTGGTTCATTTCCTACAAACTTTTCCTGCTTTGTGCCCCTCCCAACCACCTGCCCCCCCCCCTCCCTTGGCTACTTAGTCTCTTACCTGAACCCTGTCTCCAGCCTCCTGCAATACCCTTGTTTCCCTCCCTGTGACCAGCTCTCCTCTTTCCCCTCTGGCCCTGAACTGTCCAATTTGTCCTACTTGCTGGTCTTTGCTAATACCACCCCTACAAGCCTCCACATACTACTTCTTACCTTCCACCACTGCCTGTTTCCTACTTACTGTTTCCTGTTTATATATTCCTGATTGCTTCCTGCCTACTACTATCACCTTATCCCTTGCTACTATTTCCCGCTCCTCTGACCTTACTTGCTGCCTTGTATCTCCTACTGCCTTATCCCTTTCTACTGCCTCCAACTCCTCTACCCTCTTCTTTAATCTTACCACCTCTATCTCTGCCTCCCTTCTCCTCTGCTTTTCCTCCTGCAGTTCCTTCTGCAACCCTGATTGCATTCTGCCTAACTCTTCCTTCCTACTCAGCTTTTCCTCCTGTGGACTAGCTTGCATTTTCCTTAGTACCCCCTTTATGTCTTCCAACTGCTCCTCTAACTTATTCACCCATATTTCTACTCTACACTTACCCATCTCATTCCTGACCTTTTCCTCCATCCTCTCAATCCTATGCATCATTTCCCTCTCTTTCCTACTCATCAATTCTACCATCTCCCCTTTCCACCTCTCCTCCTTAGCTACTTCCATCCTTGTTACTGGCACTCTCTCTTCAAAACTTCCCCTCAGCATATCCGAAATCCAGTTTCCACCTTCTCCACATATTTGTGTTTCCTTTTCTGAAGTTGATTGGTTTACTACCACAGCAACTATACCCTTTCCCTCAGCACATTCCTCACACCTCCACTCATGCTCCTGTAGTGATCCCAGTTCCAACTTCCTGATCCCTTTACTGTCTGCATGGTACCAGCCGCCACACTGGTCGCACTGCACCCCGCTATCATACTTTCTCCACACCTTTCCACATCCCCTTCACTTGGCACTTCCCTACCTCTCTCCACCCTTTCCACGGAATTATACAGATGATTTAACTAACTTAAAAACTGCCCACCCTTATAAAATACACCAAATACTTACGTATACACACACTTATTTTAACTAGCCTTACTTAACAACATGCACCACTTACCATCGTACAAGAACAAAGGCCTAGGCCACATGCACACAATCAAAGACATTATTATCACATAAAACACTAATCTTAACTCTTAATTATACCTCAAACTACTACTCCACCTATATTTAAACCTACAGCTATTACTAATTACATGACAAAACCTTACAATATGGAACGACACAACCTCTAGCCCATCTGTGGCGGCCATCTTGCACATACATGTATGCCAACTTGCTCAGTTGTCCAAGTTAGAATTCTTACTCTTTGAACCACAGACATTGGTATCAAACACTGCAATGATAAAACCCCGGTATTAATTATGAACTGGATTTTTAATAAATTGTGACACATGGAAACCCTTGGGAAAAACAACTTTCAAATAAGACACAGCATTAAAAATCACACAAAGCTCTCATATATTTAAACAAGCAAAGAACACAACCTACAAATATGAGAAAGGAAACACTCGTTAAATTAAGCAGAAGAAAATTAAAGTAAGATCAACAGAAACATGACAAATATCAGCAAACAACTTCAATTAGAAACTCAATGCTGTATATCTGATCTGTGTGAAAATAAATTCTTTAGTGTACAGAATTTTGGTGTGGGATGCTTTCAATTCCTATAAATATCTCTGAAGATAAATCAAAATTCACATAAATAGTGCAATCTCTTTCAGTGCTACTACTAGAAAATGAGTGTACGTGAGTTTGAAACAAATTGCAAGAACTGAAGATAAAGTTCGATCAAGCTCAGGGTAAAGCCAAAAGCATTATCTTGACAAAATTGGTCCTCTGGGTTTGCAGAAAATTAAGGCTCTCATCACGTGTTGCAATAAATTAAAAAACTCTTCAGAAATTGATTAGACAATTAACTTGAAGATGAGAATGAAGTTCAGTAAAAAAACACTACACTCAATTGTATGTGGATAGTATAAACATCAAAAGCTGACTGTGTGGAAATGTCATCAAAATACCTCCTTCCTATAAACCTGTACCTAGATCATACCAGAAATGTTGCGGTAGGAGTCGATCAGTTTCAGTACATCATATTTCACCAAAAGTCTCCCCTGTGGGTCTCTTCTTTAATAATCCGAGGTCGCCTAACTTGAGCACTGACATTAAGAACACAATTAAGCTAAATTCTGGTAAAATTTCAGGTCCAACGCTTAAATATCCAGGGACCTCCCTTCAGTCAAACTGGCTTACATGGCGGCTGCTTTAAAAATAAGGAAATTCGGGGCCTCCACAACCACACTTATCATATATGCAGAAGTCCGAACCCTCGTTGTTATCAGCGCAATCAGGATTGGCTGATAACAAAATTCAAAAGTTTGGATCGCCTAAAACCTAGACAATTTACAGATATAACTGTGAAATTAAGTGCAAAGTCACATTTCCAACTCCAGCCCAGATATGGGCCGGCCGAGTACACAATATAATATCATACACGGCTGAAGAGGGTAGTTGTTCTCCAGTAGCTCGCCTCAACACTTATGTGCTGGGGCTCCCTACTGAATCTTAGGCCCTCACGGACCTCTCCAAGAACTCCAGAGATCTTCAGCAGCCGCCAGTAGCTACCACCACCAACGACAAGAAGCTTCAGAGGCTTCAACCACCAGCTTCCAGAAGCTCTTCAACACCAGAGGCCTGCAAGACTTTTCTCCACACTTCCGCTGTTGATCCTCCTGGCTCAACAGCTGCTGCTACTTGCTGGTAAGTGGCAATTACAACCACTGCCATTAAAAGTAGTGGCCCCTTTTGTAAAGTCTCGTCTAGACAATCCCAGGGTAGAGTAACTGCTTGGTTTATTTTCATAGCAGTAAGTCATTCTAATCTTGGATAGTCTAGGAACAGGTCACCTGTAAAACGTAGCTTACTTCCGTTCGTATTTCGCATACTAGTAAGAGTACCCGTCGCCAGTATTTAATATTCGTAGTACAGTGGAGCGATAATAATCTTGATTAATTGGGACCAGACCCCTTCCGGACTATCAAATTGTCCGGATTTTGAAATGGACCGATAAAAGGGCCGGTAGACATCTTCAGCATTAAAAAAAACTTGCTCAAATTTTTCATTATTCACTCTGTTGGTTACAGAAGTGGAGCAGATGAATAAAACCATTAATGTAGTAAAAATTTTATGTGTTTTAATTACAGAAAAAATATTGTACTGTATGTACATTATTGTATGTACGGACTGTCTTACTTTAGGTACAGTACAATCGAATCCAGATTATAGATGGGCCGAATTTTTGACGTCAGAATTATTGACGCCCCACAGTAAAAATACATTTTAATCCTATCCTGAGAATGAATGTTATAAGGCAAATCCTTTCCAACGACTAGGAACTTAGCCCTTGGACAGAGGAAGGAACAGAACAGATGTTTATAACTGTATGATCCATAGTGTAGGATTACAGATCCCCTTCAGGAATCTGTATGTCGGCAACACGCCACTTTCGATGGCCACCCACTCTGTGCACGCTGGTGTACAGAAATGTAGTGACCTAACCACTAGGTACTCGTCCAGCAGGAACAGGACAGCCACCTCAGGTTGTACTGCTGCTTGAGCGCCGCCCGTGCTGGCAGGGGTATTTTGCTTGGGACTGGAGGCCCAACTGATGCTGGACCACACCCCGACAGTAGCAGGAAGACGGCCCACACAACCCACTGCTCTAGGTTTGTGCGCTAAGGTGCAGAATTGTAAGAGCATAGGGTTCGCACTGTCGACTGCTGTTGAGCTCTTCACTTAGTCAGGATACCATCTACTGCTTGCGCCCAACTAGGAGTAAGTTTAATGTCACTGCTACCTCTATGCCATTCGGAGAGAGCTACCTAGCTCGAAGGAAGGATAAAAAGGAGAAGTTCCTTGCTACTAAGCAGGTGTGCACTACTGGCCTCTCTGCAATTGACAGAGATACCCCATGGGAATGACCTCAAGCTGTCAATCACCTAGTAAGGCTTTCCTCTTCAGACAGTATCCCTGTTTATTTCCCCATGCACACTAGGCTTGGCATTGAGAGTCATCCTGCAGTTTGTGCCCTAGTCGCTGAGTGTGAGACCAGGTTGGACATTTCCAACTCCTACTTCGGAAGAAATGCAACCACCGAGTGGAGTGAGAAATACCGTAATTCTCTGTACGGAAACTCGTCAGCCAGCATCACCCAGGCGAATGCTGGTCCCAGTCGACTTGCCTCTACCCCAGAGCCCAGGAGGCCGGTGAGTGAGTACCCTGGTAAGTTAGCTCTACCTTAAAGGACTAAGATTGTAGTCAGAAATATTGCGGTACCAGCCACAGTTGACTTTGTACAGAGTTGTCAGCCAACCCGACCGGTGTTAGTCTTTGGTAGAAAGCCCAATCAGAATTAATAATTGCATACCAGAGCGTGTCTGATTTAGCACATGCCGAAGCTACATTGACTAGTCTAAGCAACACATGTCAACCACTTGTATCGTTTATCGTATGGTGCGTCTATCGAAGCATATTTCGGGTTCCTTCAATTAATATTTCTCGCAACTATTATTTTTAAGCTGGTTGTTTATGCTAACATCCGGTAATTGTATGTCTGTCAAATAGATCGCACGTGCCATTTATCACTGCTCTGTGGCACCTTGTCTAGTGTCTTGTCATCCCCACATGTCTGTCGACACTGAGACGTGGTGTGGCGTGAAAGACTGGCTTGCTAGTTCCCCTACATGTATGATGAGAGAGGAAGTGGTTACCTATAGCAATGATTGTGGCGACCTAGTGTCCTCTCTCTCGCTCTTCGTTCTGTCTCTCTCAGCCACACACCTTCCTCCCCTCACATGCCAACGAAAGGAGAAGTTGTTGTCTAGCAAAAGATAAAGCACATTCTCTCTCTTGGCCATGCCCACTTGGCTTGCCTTCACACGCCAGCCTAGAGCAAATGTGTGCCTAGCGAACATAATTTTATCAAGATTATGCCTCACTAAAAATATTTGCACCTATCATTACTTGTATTTCAAAGCAAATGGTTTCTCCTGAAAATGTTATGCAAAACATTTTAACGAGGAATTATTATTTTCAAATTTGTTTTGTTTTGTGATTAACATGATTTTAAAATGTAGTAAAGTTTATTTTCAGTAACTTTTTGCAGGGAAATCGAATTCATATTGATTTATTTCAATAGACATATCTTTTGAATAAACTGATAAACTCTATGGGCCTGTTAGACATGGTAGGTAAGCACCGAGCAGAGTGCAGTGTAACTCACTACAGGGAAAGTCAGAGGAGATGGTTCTGAATGACTAATAATTAAAGACATTGAAGAAGTCAGTTATAATCGCCTTATTTATTCATTTCTGTCTCAAAATTAAAAGTTTTCTATGCAGTAAGATATAATTAATTACTCAAAAAAAAAACAGACGTGCAAGGTGTCAGCACTCTGCAACAAATAGCGGGGTTGAGAGGTAATTCTCCTGTCGCCACTCCTCCTCCACCCGCCGCTGTGAGCACACTGCCCAATCGATAAATTCTTTGTGCTCTCTTAGCTAAAATAATGCGCGTGAGACATTCAAAATTTGACTAACATTGTCATATTTTCATTTTTAGTGGTATGACAATTTTAGGTCGGCTTGCGTTTGGTGTCGGATTACAATCATTGCATTTAGTGTTTTGAGACTTAATTTTTCTTTATTTAAACGAGTTTAGGGAAAAAAATTTTAATGTGATGCGTGCCCGGTCACTGACTGCTTGGCACGATCGTTGTGGTTTTAATGAGCTAAACAAAATGCACATTATAACAATGTTTCTGGCTAGAGAGTTTGCTGGGTCGTGTTGGCTTATGAGTTGACACGAAGTCTGGGGTTGATACCTTATTCCCTGTGAAGGGTCGTCGTATCGGTAGCTGATGGGTGTTAGTTTTACCTGACTTATTCTTAAGACCTTCGGCCGGTTGGTGAAGTTGGGTTGGCGCCTGAGCGATGCTGGTGCTGTAGTCCTGGGGTATCGGGTGGGTTGTACTGTGCCGACTCACACAGTACTGTTGGTTCCAGGCTGCTGACTCTTGGCTCCAAAACCTGATGTTGGCAATTCCATACTTAGTTTCCGTTCCATACACTATACCCCTCAGAACGGGATGGTACTCTAGGCTTGTACCGACGTGTGTTGGAAAAGATATGTAGCGTAACACGTTTCAGTTGGTATTGCTCGTAGCCTTAGAGAGGCAACTCTGTCCTGTTCTGCCTGTCTTTCCTTCATAGAAGGGGATAGGGTAAACCGCTGCTTGGCAGCAAGATGAGCTATCTTTTTCTCGCTATGCCATCGGCTGTGCCTAATCTTATAAGGCATAGAGCGTGGTTCACCACTGAACAATACATATCATGCACTACGGACGAGAAACTATTTCAACTATTTCATATGATAGTGTATGTCCAGTAGCCGCTTGGCAGCACGAAATCGGTACTTCAAAAAGCCTCCCACCTTAGTGGGTAGACCAGAAGTGTTGAGCCGTGTGGGCCACCAATGCTTCTACTGGATGTGATATTCAACCAAGGCCAGGCCGCAATACCCAATAAAATACCCCCACCAGCACCTAGGTGCCCTGGTAGGGGATACAACCTAGGCTTGCTGTCTCTCCTTGGTTGGAAGTATTCCTAGTGGTTGTGGCTCCTCTGTTGTTTCCATCCAGCATCTAGGTGTTCGGGTGAGGAAGCAACAGGCGGCAGTCTAATGGGTGTGTGACGTGACTGGAAGACTCCAGAAGGGGGTCCTCAGTCAAAGCTAGTTCGGATTTAAACATACCCGGTTTCTGTCAGCAGTGCACAGTGCGAATTGTTCCTAACTGGCGAAGTAGATATTACTCTAGAAATAAAAACTTGTGGCTACAGAACAAAGCTATTTATTGAGGACTCAATAAACACAGTGTCCTGTGCAATCTCCCACCAAACAGAAGTGTTCTGAATGTATCCTACTTTAGCCATGTGTAGGCTAGAGGGAAGATTTAACTAGAAAGCTGAATATATAATACTGAACAAAAACTGTCTAAATAACAGGTGTCTGGAAGAGACAAAAATAAGTTAATGTTCCTGTGCTGTAGAAGCAAAGCGTGTCTATGTTAACTGCTGTTGCAGTGGTTGCTGAAGACTGTAGTCGTTGCAGGGAGCAGCCACTGGGGGCTGCTGAAGAATTGTGGTTCACTGGAAGCCCCAGCACTAGAGAGTGCTTGGGGTGAACTCGAGAGAATAGCAAGGCGAATGACTTCGGAGACCGCCCGTGCATGGACTTATATAGTTAGAACTGTAAGGTGCGGCGACGGGTTGCAGGGAGGGCATGTGATGTTCCTCTGCTCTGAGGCCGGCATGGGAGGTGAGAACCCTACTGTCAGCTTCGTGGATCTTCGGTGGCGCTCGTCCGCACCCCGAGGTAGCTGAAAGCTTCTTGGCACTCAGTGCGGGGGAGGGGGAAGCTGGCAAGCTCGCTGGGTTAGGCAACCTTGAAACCACATGTTCGGCCGCCCGGGATGATTTAGGCAGCGTGCAATGTCCGTGTATAAGTTTGCGGTATCGACTCTCATGTGGGTTTAAGCAGGAATACCTGACGTGATGAGCGATGAGTCGTAATCGTATTTAAAGTGGTATAAGCGGCATGAGTCAAATACATTATTTACAATAATACTTTTTGTAAAATTCTCATTTTATTGTGTTTATTAGCCAAACATTATTCACAGATTATGTTCAACTCTTACTATACTCTATATAAAGTTCTATAAGTTTAGAAGTAGTATTTTATTGATGTACATGTCAGAAACCGCATCTAATGAAATCCCATATGCATGGACATTTTTGGCAGTCATCTGAATAATGATAGATAGGCAACAGTAATTACCCCCAGAAGTTGACAAAGAATCACTTATGGCCATCACATATATAAATAAAGTTCTGACGTGTGTCCAATTAGCTAGGGCTGGATTATGGTCGTGTAGCTTTGGTTGCACTTTGGTCGGTTGTGCTTACAGGTAGACTTCTAGATAGTATCTCTACTTACGCACTGCCCAGATGACGGCCAGACATTCCTATTCGTTTATATGATAACATTGCTCCATTTTGTTGAGGCAGGTGGATGCATACACTATCACACAGGGTTGGTTGTTGTTGTCCAGCTGGTAGAGGATAACTCCCAGTCCGTTCTGACAAGCATTGGTTTGTAAGATAAATTGTTCATCTCCTTGGGGTCGGTGTAGCTGCTGTGTATTTCCGAAGCTTGTTTTCAGGTTGTGGGAGACTTACTGTTGCTCCAGTCCCCATCGACAACATGTGTCTTTTTCCAGAAGTGTTTGTAACGGTGCCATGAGTTGCGCAATGTTCGGCACGAAGTCGCATAGCCAGTTACACAGACCCAGATACCGTCGCAGCTGTCGTTTATTGGCTGGTTCGTCGGCGTCTTCAACGGCTCGTATGGAATTTTGCTTTGGGAAGTTTCCCTGAGGTGACACATGTCCTAGGTAATCGATGGAGGACTTGCTGAAGTAGCTCTTGGTGAGCTTGCAAGTCATCCCATGTTGTTATATACATTCTAGTACCTGCTGCAGATGCTCGAGGTGCTCCTCCCAGTTGTTTGAGTATATGATCACATCATCGAGGTATGCAAAGCAGAACTCTCCGACATACCCTGTCAATACCTCCGCGGACATTAGGCATTGGAAGGTGGCCGGGGCATTCTTTAACCCGAACACCATTACTCTGAATTGTAGGGTTTCGCCCTCTGGTATGATAAATGCAGTATATTTGCCGCTATCGGGATATACTGCAATTTGTCAGTATCCTGTTTCCGTATCCAAGGTACTAGAACCACATGTGAGTTGTAGGGTGAGTTAGAGGGTTCTGCAATCCCTTGGTCCTTCATGCCATTTACCTGGTCCATTATCAGGTCGCGTCGTCGGGCAGATACCTGATACGGTCGATTATAAAAACGGGTGTTAGTTGTCATCCAGATCTCGTGTTGGATGGATCGAATCTGGCATAACAACTCCCCATGTCCGAATGCATTTGGGTGTTCGTGCAGTACCTGCTGCAATTGGTTAAACTCGGATTCGTCGAGTTCATGATTAACCCTTGTGGGATCGTTGGGTGCGGTTCTGATGTCGTCTGGACTGTGGTCCCAATTTACCATTATTCTTTTGTGCTCGCCCATGTAAGTTCGGCATTGTCCATGATCAATAATGCATTGATGCTGTCTTAGCCATGGGCAGCTGAGTTTAACTGCTTCTGATAGTATGGATGACACTATAAACTCGGAGGGAGCTAAGAGCCGATGTATGTTCACCTTTATCATAGTATGGACGTCTACCTGTAAGGTCGCATTTGGTTGAGCCATTCTGACAAGTTTGGTTTGCAGGCGCATGTTGACTAATTGAGCTGATGTAAGTATATCACTTCTAATGAATTTTACTATGGCAATGGAATCAAGTAAAGTCAAGACGCAGTCTCCATTTATTTCCACTTCGATGTGGAGTGCTATGGGAAGTGCCGGATACTCATTTAAGTCCTGGATTCGGGGTCCTTGTGGTCGAGGGGTGGCTGCCCGCTTCGCACCCCGATAGTGGCATTTCCCAGCTTGATAGTGGGAGTCGATCTTTCGGTAGTCCTAGTAGCAGATGGGGCTTACGTCTGACGGAATTTAAATTGTGGTACTGCTGACCTGGCTGGCTTGTGGGGTATTCCTTGTTCCAATGACTACCAGAACAGAACCAACACTTTGTCACTAAGGTCGTGCATATCTGAGGTGAGGGCACATTCTTGTGTGGCTCGACCGGCAGGGATTGTGGTTCCGGGTTTTCACAGGTAGTGGCTTTTCTATACTAGCCTGCACCACAAAGTTTTGTTCGGCTTCTTGTGTTCTCTCAACTAGTTCGTCAATAGTTGTTGGTCAGGCTGTGAGGAGGACGTTCCTCAGGCTGGATAAAAGCATCCTTCCTATCGAACAGACAGCCATGGCTTCCGAAACCTCTGGGAATACGCACTGGAACATTTGCTCTTGGCAACGTATGAACATTTCAGCCTCATCTTCAGGTATCTGTGTGTGCGTCTGTAGAACTGTAGAACTGTGCTAGCACATCCTCACTGAGGAATTCTGATGCGATGCGATTGCAGGACTGCTTCCACTCTGTAAGAAAATCCTCATACATTTCCCACAAGGATACCGCTATGCCTTTCAGGTATAGTTGGGTTCTGTCTACCCATTGTTTCGGGAGTAAGTGGGTGTCCCGGAATTCTTTCTCGCACTCATTGGTAAACACTGCCGGGTCTTCGTGCAAACGACGGGCGAAGTCAGTGATCTGTATACCATCATCGTGTCTGGTTGCTGGGTGGCCAGGTGCTGTCCCAGACTGTATGTTGATCCTGGACGGTCTCTGTCGACGTGTGTAGGGGACGTTTTACTTCCTAAATCTTTCCCATTGGAACGCCATACCTGGCATAGTTATGTGCTCTTCAGGCCTTCCTATGCACAAGTTATGGAAAGACCCGCTGCATGTAGTGCATTTGACCCGGTTAATGTCCAGGCAGGGACAAGTCACATTGCTACAAAAACTTGTTGACTGTTGCCGACAGTCTTCGCAATGATATTCTAGACCTGCGGTATCTTGTACTTCGTCTGACCCACCTAGGCAGAGGTGATGAAATTACTTTAAACAATATGTGCAGTGGATTCTTAACGAGCTTATACCTTGACATTCAGTAAAGCTGTATTTCAGGTCTTGGGTGTCACATCCAGTCATTGTTGATGTCTGATGCAGCATTGATCTCGGAATTAGACATGCCTATCGTTTCTTGGGAACTATGGAGTTTTTACTTTATCCCCCAAGTCCGCTGGGTTTGGTTTGACTCCTAGGTCTCGAGGTCCGGTGACCTGGTTCGGCCTCTTACTGCGAACAGTTTACTAGCTGATGGCCCACGTTGGGCGCCAGAAAATCACTTGAAGCATGTCCGATTAGCTAGGGCTGGATCATTGTCGTGTGGCTTTGGTTGAACTTCGGTCGGTTGTGCTTACAGGTTGACTTACTCCTGTTTGCAGCTATATATAGTGGTTGGACATGTAACCTTACATGATGGAACAAAGTTATCGACTTTATGATTCACGAGTCCCTTCGGTTGTTCAGGCTTACAACTCGTATCGGAGCTGATCGTAGTTGACGACGGGCGGGAAGTGCTAGCGGTAGGTGACTTGTCGTTGTCTTGCGGACGAGGGGTAGCTGGATATAGCTGACTGAGTCGTTCATCTTCGGCTCGAGCAGTAGCGGGGGCACGACGTGATATGACACAGAAGTTGCCATTCCAGTCCGCTGAGGCTCTGCTTCAAAAGTTACTGTTCGAGATGCCCAGCCATTCCTCGGTCTGGTTAATAAACCCTCTTACGACGGGATGGCAGGTCGGATATGTGCACAGCGGTGCTGATGGGACAGAAGCTGGATTGGTTACAGTAGACTTAGGTAGTGCCAGTGATCGAAGTAAGGTGGCACGATCTTGTTCGACTCATCGACTAGCTGTGAGTGGTACGAGACCAGCCAGCTGCCTGGCAGCAAGACGCGCAACTCTTTGCTCCTCCCTCCTTATCGTGTCTCACCTTAAATGGCATAAATTGGGTTTAGCTACTGAGGACCTTGAATCGAGCACCACAGACATGGATAGCCCTAAATTAGTGTTGCCTGGTAACAGATTGCCAACGCACGCTCCGGTGCTTCGGAAGATCCCCCACAGTTGCAGACTGATGATAAGCTTTGGAGACATATGTTGCCAAGACTATTACTGGGTGTGCGATCCCAACCAAGGCCAGGCCGTAGCACCTAAGTAAATACCCCCGACAGCACCCAGGTGCTCTGGTAGGGCTACAACTCAGATGTACTGTCTCTCCCTGGTTTATAAGTGTTGCTAGTGGTCAAGGCTCCTCTATTCTATTCCTCCAGTACCTGTATACTTGGTAGGAATAAAATAGATGGCCGTCTAATGGGTGTGTATTCAACTTAAAGTCGCCTGATGGGGGAGTCTCCAGTTGTAGCTAATTCTTAGTAATAATGACTTGCTGTTTCCAGTCGGTGGTACTTGGCTTGAGTTCCTCCCAGCAGTTGGTTACAAAGTACTCTATGAATGAGACTCTCAGTTAAGAGAAACAAAGGTGTGTTTATTAAGAGCTTATTAAACACGGTGACATGTGCTCTCCTGCCAAGAAGACCGGTAGTTGGAAGTAATCCTACGGTATTCAGGTGTAGGTGAATTGGTCCTAGGCTAATTGGAGAAGTAAAATACAAACTGTCAAAAATTACTTAATACAAACCTAACTCTAAGCAGGGTGTCTGTAGGAGACAAATAAGTTACATGTGGTATGTCTGGTAGCTACAGAAATCTTCTGGTAGCTATTGGCGATTGGCATCGCTGGAGCATCCAGTGGCGGTGCTGCAGAGCTTTAATGGCGATGTCAAGGATGGCAGCCTCTGGTGGCTGCTGAAGACTGTTGAGTCACTGGGGACATCCTCTGGAAGGGTGGTTGTAGATCTAGCAGTAGTAGTAGGCTCCAGCACCCAGGTATACGGAGAAGACTGCAGGAACAACTCGCGAGGTCCGCCGTGCACGGACTTATATAGCAAGGTAGTGCATGTCGCAGTGGCCGCGGGGGAGGGTGTGTGACATCCCTCAGGTACGAGGCCGGAGTGGGGGGAAGCACCTTCTGGTCATCTCTCGGCCTTCGTGTATCCTCAGTGACGCTCGTGCATGGCCCGAGGCGGCTGATGGCTTGTAGGCTCTCAGCACCATGGAGGGGGGATAACGCGCTGCTGTCTTTCACAACCCCTCATACCCACGTGTCCGGCCGCCCTCCAGGATTGTGGCTGACCGTTACTTCCCTGTACGAGATGGCGCGGGGTTTGAATCGCATGTGTGTAGAAGTAGTACACTAGGGTTGCAGTGAGATGAGTCGTAATCGTTGTTGATAAATGGTATAAACAGCATGCGTCAGTTAAAACTTTACTAAGTGCCACTCCTAGCAAGAGAGAAATCCATTCTGTCTTTTCTTGCAGAACTGCAATTTTATTAAATAATATCTATAGAATAATGAGATGGTGGCGGATATGTACGACCTCTCATTGATTCTAAACAGTAATCTGTAGTTTTAAACATAGGGCCACAAAATTTGGCGACCTAAAATTTAATTTTCGTAGACTTCTTGTGAAAAATTAAAAATAATTATTACCAAAATATTTATTTGAATAGTCTGACACATGCCTGGTTAAGAAATGGCTGGCACGGTTGTCATGACTTTGTGTTGCGCTAGACAAAGCATGTGGTGTTAGGGTTTTATTGATTTAACTTGGGTTTATGGCCCGTTACCTTGACTGGGCATGTGGGTTAGTGGTTCAGTACAAAGTTCTCTATAGTCTGTTTGGCTTGTGGCTTGCAGATAAGTAACTGGATTACCTGGTTTCCCACTGTGATTTTACTAGTTGAAGAGCTCATCTGGCGGGAGGTTCGGATTACCTGGTTTACTTATGTTTGCTTCGGTGATCGTAGTACTGCTGATGGTTGCATGCTGGAACAGGTGGGGCCATCTGCTGGCTGCAGATCGGTGATATCACATCGGACAACACTGTATCGTACATTCCAATCTGTGGCTTCTGGGCTCCAGAACCTGGGATTGGAAATCCCGTGTCGTACCTCGGTCCCGTATATCAGACCATGCAGGATGGGATGATAATCTTGGTGCTCGTGTGTGTGTGTGTGGGGGGGGGGGGAAACTAATATACTTGTATACGGGAGAGGGCAGTCTCTCTAACAGTCTGACAAAATCAGTACAGTCTCGTTCTACTTGACTACCCAAAATAGGCGGGGTCAATGCAGATCGCTGCTTGGCAGCAAGATGACCTGTCCTTTGCTCTTATCTCTTTGAGCCGTACCTTAACTTAAATGGCATAGAAGTGAGACTGCCGCTGAATGGTATAGGTTGTGCACTGTGGATGCGAAACAATACCTATATTAGTGTTCTTCCAGCAGTGGCTGTCGGCATGAGCTCGGTGGTCCAGAAGGCCCCCCACCACCGGTGCGCAGGCCAGAAGCGTTGAGCCATATGGGCCACCTTCCTGCCACTAATGGGGGTGGGTCACAACCAAGGCCATGCCATAACACTCGGACAAATACTCCCGCCAGCACCTAGGTACTCCTGTAAGAATACAACCCAAGCATACTGTCTCTCCCTGGTTGGATGAGTTGCAGTGGGTTGCAAAATCAGACTGGCGAGGGAGGTACATGAAAATCCAAGTGATTGCAATGATTGTTTTCAGTTGGATAGTTTAAGAGTAGTTAAGTTAGATACAGTGTATACAAGTGACAAGCCTGTAGAACAATGGTGCATTAGGTCTAAAAGGAGTGCACTGAGCTTCGCTATTTAGGGGGGGGGGGAGAGAAAAGACTTTTAATTACGGAGAGGTCTCGCACCAATTGAAGCATAGAACCACACGATGCTGCAAACCTCTACCTCTCGGCAGAGGCGGCCTTGGAATCTGCTGCAGTGCAGGGCCAAGCATACTAGCAAATGACTGGGATGAGAGGTTAAGTCTATGTTAACCTATAATGTCCTAAATAAAAATATTTAAAGTGAAGTCGTATAGTTAATTAAGCTAAGCTGGTCTGCCCCTTCGGGTCTGCTCAGGTTAAACTACTGTTTATATAAAAGGCTGTGCAGGGTCTATAATGATTGGCAAGGCAGTATGTTACACACAGGGCTAAGGGGGCCTGTGGGTTACAATAAATAACAATACAGTGCATTTAAGTGAAATAATTTAAAGGGTTCAGCTCTCAGGAAGCAAATGCAGCACAGAGTTCCAGCACTGAGTTTACAGTGTTTGTTACAGCTGATAATTTACAAATTGAAGGTAAACGTGTACCTTAAACAAGCCTGTTTGTCGAGATTGTAGTACACACAAGTAGAGCTTCACTTCACGTGACCTAGATGCTCTGTGCAAAAACAAACTTATGTACCTTAATAATAATAATATTAATAATAACTGTATTTTGTGTATGTGATATTTTACGTGATGTATGAAGTTATATTGGAATGTTTAGGGTGAAATGGAATATTGCCGAAACACGTTGGTAGGCGACAGAGGGATTAGACGGTAATAGCTCACTCCCCTGTCGCAACTTGCTTGCCACATTGTTGGCCTGTGGTTGTCGCTTCTTCGGTTAGTCACATTACGTGCGCGGTCGGGTAACTACTGTTGTTTCAGATGTGTTCGTAAATCATTTTTGCCAGTGATGGAATGTGTAATTCTCTGTGGAAGTGATAGAGATATAAGAGCTGTTAATAAAGGCAGGAATTGAAAAAATTAAAGAGTATAGTTGTATCAAAGAAGATTATGTGTTGAGGAAAGTGAAGTGGTGTCCGTTCACGAACAGTGTCGGAAAAACTATACTCGGAATCCGCCAGTGGAGAAAGATGAAATTACACAATGTGCAGCCAGATCACTAAGGCCAGACAAATTCAATTTCGAGAATAATTGCTTATTTTGTGGAGAGATTGCTACCTTTGACTCAAAAAAACCAGAATCAAAGCATTAGTAAAGTTAGGACACTAGGAATATTGGAAACAATAAGATTACATGCTATTGTTAGGGATGATTACTGGGGAAGGGGAGTAACATTGCGATAAAGGGGGGTTATATACTTAGTGGCAGCCAAAGGGCGTTACCATTGCAATTCTCAGTATTTTTTTTACGCCCTGACTTAAAATCCCAGGAACGGTTAACAAAGGTGCTGGTTGTCCCATTCGTAATGATAGTAATGAATCGTTTATAAAAGTGTGTGATTACATAGAAGAAAACGAGGAATGTCAGTTTTCCTTCTATGACTTGACGGATGTTACGAAACGATCAGATTCAACAACAGGTCCTTATTCCGAAAAAACTTGAAAAGAAAATTAAGAGTTTTACGGCGATTCTGTTGTATTTACAGAAATACCGGGACATAGTTCTGTTGTTTGTTTCTGTGGGCACAAGGATAAAATACTAACGGAAAAATGGTATGAAGGAAAGAAAAATTATCAAACTGATGAAACCAATAGGATTGTGCTAATGACAGCAAACATTATCCGGGAAGACACTCGCTCTCTCGTGCATACAATTGCGAAACATACCCAATGGCAGAGCAAATATCATGCGGAGGTCGTGATCTAATGCCAAAAACACTGTCCCTTTTTGTGAATGAAATCATTCTACTAGAAAAATTCTCATCAAAATGTAGATGTGTATCACTGTAAATTACTTACACTACAACACTGCATTGTGGCTGCTGCTAGACCGAGATTTTTTGTATCACCCAAACACATCGAGTGTATGATATTTCGGATCAGACATTTTATCAAATTTGGGTGTCTGCCGCACTTATAAAGAGACATTGAAGCACGAGACTTCGGCTGCATTGAACTCATCAACATGTATTGAAAAACTGACTTATGTTGAGTACATATTTAATAATGCTGATTATAATATACGAACTCTTGATGGCTATGGTTCGTTTCTTGTAATGGGTGGTGTACAAACTGTCACTCTATTTTCTACACTGCAAAACCAAAATCCAGTTCCCAGAAATGTACCTGCAACATCTGCAGTAGGATCATTAGCCTATGTACCAATGGTTTGGTATAAGCAACCATATATTGTCGGACTTTCTCAAATTACAGCAACTGATCTAACTAATTTAAGTGTACAGCTGGAACCTGAAAGTGCCCAGAACACGAGACTTTTAGATGTACTCTGGGCTGTAGTATTTACATCAGACTCTTCAACTGCAAGTAAACCTAGTTGGAATGGTTTCATGCAGACTACGCACAAACATTTATCTCATGACAAGTATGCATTAGTATCACTACCTTTCATGAATCATGACCCAAACAATCAGTACACCATATACACTGCTTTGGTATATACTGCCAAAGAAAGTGAAAAGCTTCAGCAAAAAAAAGTATTTGTTACTTTTGATCAACCACTTTGTAACAAGGTGTTTGATATTCTGTTGGCAGTGCCACATGATAGTGTTTTGTCATGCGTTGAAATTAGGATTGGAGGATTTCACCATCTAATGCCCTTCCTTGGAGCAATAGGCAAAATCATGGGTAGTTATGGACTAGAAGACATGTGGAAAACCATATACGCAAAGAACACAGTGGTTCATATGCTTAGCAGTAGGCAATACTCCAGAGCTATGAGAGCTCATATTCTGACTCAACAAAACAAGCTTTATTAAGTATAATATTTCAAATGTGCCCAGAACGGCACTTATACACAAACTGGAAGATACTTTTTGTGATATATTGTAGGGCAGTGTACTTCCTGAACATGTTACTGAATGTAGTGATGTATAGGCAGTTAGCCAACTCATTGATTCAAAGCTTGAAGAGCTGTCAGTTGCAAGTCGCACTGCTAAGTTATCTGCTCAATACATTGAAATGGTAGGAATTGTGCTTTTGTATGTTAGAGCTGAGCATGTTGGAGACTGGAACCTCCCCCTATTCTGTGTCCAAAGTATGCTGCCTTATTTCCATGCTGCTGGAAACTTGAACTATGCCAAAACGACACATATTTACTTACAATGAATGCTTAGCTTATGGGAATCTTTGCCTACAGAAGAGTTGGAACAATTTGTCATGAAATCATATTTTACAATAAAGAGAACTGACAAGTTTTGGTCCGGGACCTGGACTGACATGATAATTGAACAATATTTAATATGTTCAATGAAGTCGACAGGAGGATTAACACATGGAAGAGGTTTGTCAAGCCCCACTTTGTCTAAATGGATCAAGGCTATACCTGCAATTGTTAAAGTGGTCGATTCACTTGAAAAGGTGGCCGGAGTATACTCTGCTACAACCTATCAACACGTGGAACTCAGAGAGTCATGCAAGACAAGAGATAAGAATGATGTACTCAGGCTGCAAGATTGGTTGAAGCTTCGCAACCCATTCGAAACAGGATTGCCTTCCAGTTATTTTTTTACTAATGGCTTGATAGCAATCATAAGCAGTAAACTGTGATTCTGCAAAAGATGCAGGAATCAGAGCAATGAAAATAATGGTTAGAAAGCCATTGAGTGGCATAACCCTGAAGAGAAAAGATGTCGTGACAACACTTTCGAAAGCCACCAAAGGTATCCGGGTCAGAGAACATTTTGTTGAAGTTAATTCAACTCAGATTGTCCATCGCATGCTGTGCGTGGTGAGATCAGATGAAGAGCTCGCAGAAAACCTCAGCTACGAACGTTCTGCTTGGCCACCAGCTCTGTTTGAAAACTGCAATATGAGAAAATGCTCTGGTAAAGCTGTGTTATTGCCTGTTCTTGAAAACTACCTCAGACCAAGTTCTTGTCTGTCAAATGAATCGGAGAACACTGCGTATATTATAGATGGTGGATATTTCTTGCATTTATGCTATTGGCAATGCCATGAAACATATGGAAAAATAGCGAGTAAATATGTTCTTACGTAACTAGCAGATATATATTATATATATATATATATAATATGATGTGGCTGTTGTGTTCGAAAGATATGGAAAACCTTCAGCTAAAGACCATGAACATTTTCGACATGGGTGATCTTCTGAAGAGCTTGTGGAGGAAAACTCTTTCAAGGTGTTGCCTCGAAATATGTTTTTATCGAATGCTAGCAATAAAACACAACTCATCTTTACTTTCAACACATCTTTGGAAATCAGGAGTCCATGTTTTCCAAGCTGAGGCATTCTCTGATACCTTGCTTGTTTTGAATGCAGTGTCAAAACATAAGCTTGGAAAAACATCAATATTGGTAGGAGAAGACACTGATTTACTCGTACTACTTGTTGCACATTCTGAAGTAAATATGCATATGTTAATACCTAATAAAGGCAAAAGAGCCAGGAAAATGTTCAACATAACACAACTTCAAGAGGTATTGGGTTCAATGAAGGAGTACGTGTTGTTCATACATGCCTTTACTGGGTGCGATACCACATCGTCCCTGCATGGCAAAGGTAAATCATTGCCATTTGTAAAACTGGAACGTTACGAATCATTGAGGAATTAGGTGGCCGTTTTCAACGACGAGTCTTCTTCCCCGCAAGAGGTTGATGAAACTGGAGAAGCATTTATGTGCCTTATTTATGGTGGGAAAACTTCGTAAAATATAAATAAGCTGCACCACCAGATGTACCTTTATATTTTCGCTAAACAAAAAATTGATGGTCCCTTTAGAACGTCATTCTTACCTCCGACGCCTGAAGCTACTAAATAGCATTTATTTTGTGTTTCCCATCAGGTACAAGAGAGGAAAAACTGGGCGATAGAGTTTACTGTTTGGGATTAGAAGTTTTAAAATGGCCAATACTCCCCGATACCAACATTTTTAGAACCGGTGCCACAAAAGCTGTTATGCTTGGTATCGTGCATCTACAAAACTGGTTGTTACCACCGAAGCTGTGAATGTCTAAGAAACTGTTTGAAGTGTACTGATATGTGTGGCTACTGCTCTGGCTTCGGATGCTTATATCGCTTGCCACCGATAGAGGAAGATGATGGTATCGATGGTCTACAGAATTTGAGCGGTGATCCTGCACTTTACCCATGAAACAGGTAATCTTCTTTATGTGTACGCTTTGTTGTGACACTGTAAACTTTGTAATGAGGAAAATGTTTATTTTTCAGCATTTCTGTGTGAAATGTAAATAATAAAATCTATTTTAATTTATTTTAATGCGAAAATGAAATTTGGTCACATCCATCTCATTGTTTAAACATAGATTTATTTAGATAACAACTTATTTTATTTATTTCTGTATTTACAGTGTGAAGCTCCTACCAAAATTTAGCAAATAGTCGGCTAGCGGAGCTGTGCCAAAAAAAAATGAGTTTATCAATATGTTTATCTTGTTGGAAGGTAAGTAAATTTTTTTTTGTTTAGAACCATCAAAATAGAATATAATGGCACAAGTTGGGCCTTTCTACGAGTTTTCGTATTGGGGATATATATATTTTTAAGGAAAAGCCTGCTTTGGTGGTGGTTTTACCAAGATGACAGATTTTGCTTAAGTGGGAAACTGAGAATTTTCAGAAAATGATGAGGGGATGGTGCCAAACACATTCCACAAAGTTTTGTTTTGTTAATAATTTTGTCCGGGTTAAAACCTAAACGCACTGCACTAAAGAGGGAGCAGGGAGGAGGAAGGAAAACAAGGTCACATCCACCCCCTCCCATCACCACCCGTGGCGGGCTGGTTTTGTTGTCGCGAGAGACATTTTTACTTCGACTGCCTCATAAAATTGGCCAGTTGGAAGGGGAAACGAGAAAACAGCTTACCCTACCCCTCCCACCAAAAATATGTTTAAGGGAGAAAAGAAAGCTTCGCCCATCAAATTACAAACACTAATCGAGGGACCCAGCCCTCCACAACCTCCCAGAATTAGAGCGAGGATCAACCAGCGAACGACCGCAGCCGTAATCGACAGTGTAGCAGACCTGATACCCTCTTAAAGCCGAGTACAGATGTCACAGCTTGGCCGTCTCTTGCTGGTCAAAGTTAGAATAAGACTATCCGTACACATCGACCAGATGACCACCCACATGGAGTTCTTAGTGGCACCCAAAATGGGGGAAGCTGTTAATTTGGGACAACCCTGGCTCCAAAAATAAAATTGTGTTGTGGACTGTGAGCAATGCCAGATGCACATCAGAGAGATAAAAGTGCCTTTTGATTCCCTACGAATCAAGCAGTGACGTAACCTTTCTGTCTCCAACCCCACCACATGGACCAGGGAGACTGTAACGACTGCTACAGTTGCAAGTAGTAATGGACCAACCAACCCAAGCCCACCAAAGAAGACGAGAATCCAGATCCACATAACCCCTATGACATCACGTGCGGTTTCTGCTTCAAGAAGCCCCGTACCGGAAATAAAACGCTATGGCCTCAACCACTTCAGAAACAACGGACGTCAACCGAGGGGCAAGCTACTCCGTTCCAATAAGGACAGGGGTGCAGAAGCAAATGGCAAAATCAGTGATTCAGACATTTTCATCCACTCCCATCGACTTCAAGAACAAAATGGATGCCCAGCAAGAAATATGGACGCCAAGTGCCAGCGAGATATCCTCGTATGGTCGATTAGATCGAGAAACATGCCCTACACGGCCACATCCAAGTCCGACAGTCGAGAGGGAGGAAGAACTAAGAGTCATCACGCCGATTGCACTTCAAAGACCCTCCATTCAAACGACAACCCCCGCAACACCGGCCCAAGCCATACCGAAGGAAAGATTGCAACGCTGAATGATGTCACAGCCACCTTCAAAACACCGCCATCCTCAATAAAGGGCCATGTCATAACTGCCAGCAAATACCAGGCACGAGTAGAGGCCATACTTAAACTGGTACCTATGGCCACGATATACATAGACAGCGTAAAAACTCAGCTGGCCGCTGGGCCATCCAGTGCAGAGACCACAAGCGCCACAGGCATTCCAGCTTCGCCCGCAGTCGAATTCACGGCACAGCTCTCTGAACAAAAGGAAGATCAATCGCCTTCAGCTGGAGGGGCAGCAGAAGACAACCTGTCGCAGAGTCTGTCCCAGATGGTAGCTGAAGTCCCGGTGTCACCTACTTCTAAAGCCAACACCCAGTGTCGGAACGAGGGGGAAGGGGGGGCGCTTGCCCAGCTCCCAAATCTGATGCAGCCAGCGAGGCAGTAGCACCATTAGAACCACTGCCTCTGACGGCTACCCTGGTGGCAACATTCTCGGACAACAGGGCCGCTGATCATCCTCAGGCACCTGTTGGTCTGCCCCAGATCAAGGCAGAGGATGAACCCACGATGCGGACCCTATCGCCTCAGAGAATGCAGCCACCACAAGGCTGTCAGGTCAGTTCGGTGCCGGGCCACTACCAGTAAGCTCCCTGGAGGCCGACTGTCAGATTCACCTCTCCTTACCCGCAGCACGCTGCCCTGACAAAGCGGGGAGGCCACTGAAGAAGATGAGACGATATAACGAGTAAGTGATGTTCCATACACGAACATACTTATATAATTGAATAGCTGTTACTAAGTTATCACACAGTGAGTACGTACCAGTAAAGGGTGCATAAATAATAAAATCAGTCAAGATATACCTAATCTAAAATAATGTTCAATCAGCTGTTAGGGACTCTACAAGAGAACAGCGTAATTATGTACAGATATCGGAAGAGGTAAGGACCAAGTGCCAGTCAGTCAGTTCTAATTAACGTAAACATTCTGGACACTCGTTGGTGCCCAAGTGACGCAAAATAAGTGCTAAGAAGGACACCGTGTACAATGATATAAAGCAGACGAAATTCTTGTTGAAATAAATATAGGCAGAAAAAGTAAAGTTTTCTAGTAGCCTATGAGAAACCAGTAAATCTTCTTAGCTTTGTATAAATTCAAATTTTAAAAGTTTAAATAAAATGTTGAAAATATTGTTTTGATAATTTCAAAATCACTCTGTTGTAGGCACATTTTAAAGGAAGCTGTTTAAAAAAAAAACATGTGATTTTATACAACAATAAAAGATTTTATGAGGAATTAATTTTTTGTGAATGGCATAAAACTTCAAGAAACTCACAAACTAAAAGACAGTTTAATAAGCAATTAAGAAAGTTTGTGAACTAATTTTCTTCTGAGTATTTAAAAATATTCCAAGTACTTTGTTGTGTGTCAATTGTTTGTTTCTTAGATATACAATTTCTTTTAAAGTCGCAAACAAAAGAGACAGTTTAACAAGCCAATCAATAATAGTTTGTGACTTAGTAATTTTTTCTGAATATGTAAAATTATCCTGAGTGCAATATGTGTTTTGAAGTGCCTTCTATGTTTATTTTTATATTTTTTGTATGGTGGTGATGTACGTCTTTGTTAATAGTTAACTTTATTTGTCAACATACTCTCATTACCAATCTTAGCTGCTCAGACGAGATGCAGGAAGGTCTCGGTATTATTTAAGATGCGTTGTTTATGCTTAATGCAAATGTCTAGGCAAAAGTTATAATAGTATTTATTAATACGACATTTTACGTATCGTCTTTTATGTATATGCAAGTACATCACGGTGATATTTATTTTAATGGACTGTTGTATGCGACTACTACGGTAATATTTATTTTAATGGACTGGAGTATGCGACTACTACGTAACAAATCATCTCATCTTTTTACTGTCGTTTTTATACATTAAACAGTATTTTCCTTTAAAACAATTAATGCTTTCAACTGCCAAACTGTGTCCACAATACATTAACCATTCATTGTGTCACCATTTTCTTCGGAAAGTAGAAAGAGAAATTTCACTCTAAATATTCCATGTTACGTATTGATAAATTGAATATTACTTGTTCTATATAGGACAATGTATACATAATAAATATATGTAGGGCTCTTTTCTGCATACATTAACTACTTAAATGCACAGTTTATAAGAATGCATAAGTTTCAATTATTTCAGCATACATTATTGCAGGTGCAACGCGTGTTTGCATTTGTCACATTACCTGCCTGAACACACAGGAGTATGTTGAAGAGGGTTGTGGTGGGGCGGTCGATAAATTCCGACAAGGTCATAAAGTTAGGTCTGGCAACTGCTATTTTTTTGTCTTGATCGAATGCGTACGCTTAGTGAAGCTCGCGGCGGCTTGCGAACTAATGGCTCTAGTGCAGGCTGACGCATTTTTAACATTGCAGTATATGGCAGTTTCGGAGATTTTTTAATAAAATTAAGTAACGCCTATTAATTTTCATATGTCCGCTCGGCATAAAGAATTGCGATTTATTTAGGTGCATTTGAAGTTGATTTCGTTTACGATAATGGTTTTCTGGCGCAATATACCGAGTTTGTAAAAACCTCTGCATTGCATTTTTTTCTCGCACCGTGTTTACAATTTTGTTTATATTTAATGAAGGTTGAGGTTCGACAAGTTCAGGTTTATTTTGTCTAGTAATATAGTACATCGTGCCTAGCAACTTAACAATTTAGGACACACAAATAAATATTATGTAAAACTATTTTTTAAGTATAAAGCAAAAAGTCAATTATGTACAGTACAAATATATACTACTGGATTGTCAGCATGGCCAAATATGACAAAATGTGTTTTAAGTGTGATTATCAAGCGCTCAATATAAAACCTTACTCAGAAGAAGATATTTAATATATTTCTTAAAGTTAGTTATGTTAATTGAGGTTATCGAGTCTGGTAGCTTATTGTATATATGTATTCCTTTCAATTCAATACTTCTCTTGTACAAATTTGTCCAGTAATAATATACTCTATACCTACTTATTTATATTCCTTGTGGAATAGTGATGGAAATTAAATTTTATAAGATATTCGTTTTAGCTGGAGTGAATAAATTAAGAAATTCAAAAATGTAAATTGATGTGAATGATAATTTTTTTTTTTTTTTTTAAATAAAGGCCTGCATCTTGTATTATACGTATTTACTTTAGAGATTATTGTAATAACCAATTTTCTAGCTACAAATATTTAGTTAGCATAATTGCAGACCCCCAAAATAATATACCATATGATGATGCGTTGCTGAAGCGATGATACACTGGTTTAAGGTATTGGGGTAGTAATGCTTCTACAAGTATGTGTGATGGACAACTGTTTTATTTGGCCATATTAAGGGTAGTAGCCATATTAAGGGTAGTAGTAATATTCACACAAAATTGTTATTAAATTCATAAGCAACGTATAGGCCTAGTGGTCCCGATATAAATTTATTGTTTCAAGATAACTGTTTTTTATATTTCCATTATACTGAACCTTCAAATTATTCGTTTTTGTATTGTTCCAAATGATCCACTTAAGAGTAAAGTGGCAATCTGCGATACCGTAATATAATTTCGAGTTGAAATCGGGACAAGCAGTGTGTGGAAAACACTTTCTACCAGAAAATATTATGTAAAATGGTATTTAAAGATAGCAGCAGAGCAGTTATAACCAAAGTAAGTTTGTAATACGTAACATTACGAATTTGTCTTAGTCTAATTCCTGTGAAACATTTTTGTAAACATTTATGTATAAATGGAGATTGCAGGGAAATTGTGGGGTACAAATGTAAACATAACATCAGAAAATCCTGAACCAAAGTCAAGCTCCAGAAAACTGTTGACATTCAAATCTTCACAAATTAGCTTGTATAGTACAGTAAAGTATGTGCAGGGGGGAGGGCCATTATGTGCTTCATATGTGCGCCCTCTATGCTCTCTTCATTAGAGCTCGGGGACTCAGAGTGGTGTAGATTTATATGTAAACAGTTTCCAGGAGCTACAAATATAAATAAATGTATGTACAGTAGTATTGACTGTAAAATAATTTGTTACGGGTATGCAAAGAATGGGACATGGACAAAACCTACCAATGCAAAATGATAAAGTAAATCAACTGATTCGCCATACAGTTAATCAGTAACTTATGGTTCAATAGAATAAATGTGCACATTTACACTGCACACTATTACAGGTTTCTAACAAAAAGCTGACGAAAATATTCTCTGTCGTTGGCCAGCTCTCATACGAGTCACACTTCACCTTACATTGGTAAAAAAAACCTGTAATATAACAAATATTCAAACATATCTGGCCAGAATTGCACCACCAAATTCATAAATCCATAGCTGATACACAACCGGTGTAGCTCTTGAACTTGTAGCCTCCATTCTATATTCACAAATATCAATGCATTAACTGTTCATTCTTTGTACTGAAAACTGTTTCTCAGCTAATTGTTCCTTGTTAGTCCACAACACAGGAAAAACACTAACATTGTCAAACACGAACAGATATGTAACAGTATATATGGTAATTTCTTGCAGTCAAAATAACTAACAATTTTCACAGCAGAGAACTGTGTAAACCTAGGAAATTTTGTAACTGCATACACAGAATTTAAGTGTTGCTAAAGTTAATTAATTAATTAATTTACTATTAAATCTCTCCAGCGATCCTATGATGAGCAAGAGCTCTGGAATATAGCATTAGTCAAAATTCTTACAAAACACACACATACCTACACAAAATATTTGTATAGTCCATTCACGGTTACTTCAGCCTTTTCTGAAGCCCTGCTAAAGTTCTACTTCCAGGATATTCCTCCGCCTCGGGAAACTAAGCTTAACTAATCCTGGAGAATTACGCCAGGGGGGACAACGCACCACATTCATGCGCACTCAGTGTAACAGTATTTTGTATAAGGACTATTTGTCACTAGGCGCTACCAACATACTTTTTTCTTCCTGATTTTTGTTCAGATTATTTATAAATGAAGCATTATAACTTATGGATAAAATATTAATAAAATTTCAATTTAACAGAAAAAAAAAGTAACTTTTATGAACACAAGTATAATACGCTTGCTATACAGGATGTATTTAGGAAATAACTAAACACGTCATTAATGGGGAAATTTTTCAAAGGTGTGACTGAAAAAGGCCGAAGAAATCGTGAATGGACTATAAATATTTCCTATGGCTTTTTTTTTTTTTGGAATCTGGAAACTTTGATAGTTTTAAGACGTTGCCCACTGAATGATACAATATAACATTACAGCATGAAAATATGAAAAATAAATTTGTTTAAGGCAGGATGTCTTTAGACGATATGATAAATTATATAAAGTGTAACACGCTGTGCTTATTTTCGGGACTATGTTATCAATATGATTATTCCCATAAAGATGACTGTCAATATGTAAACCTAAAATATTGTAGGATGGCTTTCTTTCAAATCATAGTTTCTATATTTTACTAAGAAGTACCCTGTTGTTTTTATGTGAGGAATTTCATTAAAACTATTTGATCCCAGTTTAAAGAAAGATAATTTGCTGTAAACAATTTATCTAGTTATGAATAGTCTCATTTAATGACACCATGAGTGCTGTCAGATTCTCATCTTTAAACAAAAATTTAGTACATATCATCCACAATGAGTAGAATGTTTGAATACAGATAATTTATATCTAACATATTAAATAAATAAATAAATAAATATAATAGAGGACAAAGGATGAAACCTTTGGGAACAATGTTTGATTACCTAACCCTTTTTTTAGACTTGTATGTATATCATCTGAATTTATTGCAACCTGCTGATATCTATGAGACAAGTAAGATGTAAACCATGATAAAGTACGTGCCTCCTTGGAGGGAATTCAGTAGATGGTGGTGGTTTTTATTTCACTGCCAGCCTTTACAGCCGTGTAAATGTTTTGGGTCTTCTGCCCACTGAATCACCACAACCTCCTAACAGCATCTTAACTTATTGTATGTGTCTGATATGGGAGATGGCCATTCAGCAATCCCACTCAACATTTAGTTTTATACGAGAGGGCCAACACTCTTGTTAGATAGTCATAACAGGTTTATTGCATCATTACAATGACGTCACCTCATCGCGGGGTGAACTGAGGAGAGCCACGTGGGCGAATGGCCCACACCCTGGATGAATCTCTTGTGCTCTGGTACCCTTCGCAACTCTATACGAATACAGTAGATTGTAAATTATCCCAACTAATAGGGACCAAAGGTTATTCGGATAGTTAATCGAAAATTCGGATAATGGAAATATTTTGAAAATGAAGATAAAAGAATTTGTAAAAAAAATTAAACATTTTCACACAACGTAAAATTTATTAGACCTGCGTAGAACATTGACTTATCCAAAACAGAAACTGTACACAAAATAAAAAATGAAATCAGTTAACAATAACCACCCTCCTTCCAGACGTGTTCACTGTGAACAACACGTGAAAGGTCACATCACAAGAGCACACACAAGTGCTTGCCTCTCCTCCGCGGGTAAGGGAAACACTGTGACAAAAGAGACTTTCGTGTTTTTACTGTCCTCTTTATTTTTCAAACAAGTCCAGATAATCTCCTTTCTATTATATTCTAAAACCTGGTTTCGTAAGTCAAACCTCCCTCCTCCCCGTTCCAGAGACCACGATATACCGTCAATGTGGATAATATCTTTATCTGTGGAGGGGAACATAAATATAGTGTTATAATTGGCCTCTCGTCTGCATCAATTGTGACATTGCATTTGACATGGTTCGGTGAGTATAACATGTTTTGAAGTACAGTAAATAGTTTATTGATAAATATGTATAAAAACAAACACAAGTACAGGTGAACGAAAACTGATCTGGCTCACAAGACCTGCAAGTGGCCATAGTTGCGAAAAAAAAAGAAGCCAAAATGGCACAAACAAAATTACTTGACACAATATTAAAAATAAAAAACCTGTGAATCGACGGAGGGATGCTGTGAACACTGACGGTTACACAAAAACTAAGTTCAGGTTACTAACGTTAAACGATTATGGCACACAAAAATGATCAGAACAAAAGTAGATCACCCTCCGTGACGCGATTTGTGTGCAACACATACGGCCAGCTGGATCCGACCAACTGTGCCGCACTTTGACTGGAACAATCCAGTTAAAAACAAACACTGAAAATAATCCCACATAATGCACTGACTTGCTACATCCGTTAACACTTGTTAATTCCTATCTAACACATTGTACAATAGGCAGTCTGCTCAAATACGCGGTGCCTTATGTGCTGATTCAAACATTTGCCTGTAGGCATTAAACTATGTATGATTAAAAAAAAAAACATTTTCTGACATAATTACTGAGTTTTCTCTACGTGACAAAGAGACATAGCACTGACTAGCGCATTCCGTTAGCGAATGGGTCACAGGACCTGTTCATGAATGAACGTTTCTGTCAAGCATGCATGAATATATGAATATAGGATACGGGAATACTATCACTAGATATAAGGTTAGGGTGATGTGAGTCTCCACAAGTTGAATGACTCAATATCAAAATACACTAAACTCTCAAATTCATTTTACTGTTAACAATTTTAGAACTGTGATAGAGAGATCCTCTGACTATGACAACAAATAGCAAAGTACAAGAATGGTGTCTGGCTGGTGAATACTGTCTCACCCGCATAAGGATGTCGTAGCCCTTGCCACCCCTACTGAAAAAAAAAACCACTATGAAAATGGTATAAAAACAGTTTTGTATTACATTTTAAATTTTTTCTTAACTGCTGATATTGATAGAATAATGTTCATATATGGTTGTCCATACTGTTAAATATAAGTTTGTGTCTGTCTGAATAGTACACATAATGATTTCTGACTATTCTCAAACTGTAAGTTCTGTTCCATACTTTTCAAACATTCAGAATATACTGTTCAGTCATTATTAACTTTACAAGACGAACATTTATTTTAAAAATGTAACAACGTACTGACCATAGTGTTTTTATACTGTGCTGAAAGTATTATTACACAATGAAATCTCTTGCTATCCTGGACAGTTCTACAAACATAGGCCCTACTGTTACATAATACTTTTATACTGTGTAGCAATTTAATTATTTGGTATGAACAGCATCAGTACAGGTGATGCTCACGGGGATGGTGTACTTATTAGAGTATTTAGTAATTAAAAACAGGTTTGGTGTGTAAGGAAGACTACTTTTAGTGTACTTGTATTAACATGGTTCAGGATTTGATGATAAGTTTTGGTTGTCCTCAAACTACAACAGTGTTGACTACCGGAACCTTCCAAATTCTTAGCCTATTTAACTTTGAAAAGTTATAGCTTATGTCTCCACTTGTGTATATTGTGTATCGAGATTTGGATAAAATACAATTTTATAAACTGAATAGTCAGTCCAGTACCCAAATTTTGTTCAGAATTGTTGGTGTGAGACTAGCTCTTCTCTCTGTATGATCTAAATGGCAGTGAAATATCAGCTCTTAATTTTAAAAAAAATTTTGTTCTGTATAATATTTTTGAAGCAACTTCGATGCTGTGGATTCAACTTTTACAAATTGTTGGGAAATACCCTTCCTCTTCTGCACATTTGCTAAATTTTTGTCTATTTTTCCTGTGTTTGGTAGATAAAAGTGAATTTCCATCAAAAGTGCCAGGCATAATTTTCAGTCCTCAATGTCTACTGGAAACCATTCTCCATACTCATCGTACGTCTACCACTGGTCATGCACACTGTAAAATCTTGAACTTAAGTGATGATCTAGATTTCCCATTCACTTTTATAATACAATTTTTTTAATTTTGTTTTACTTGTGATTAATCACATAGTTAGTAAATCCTACTAGCAATTTCGAGACATTAATGGAAAATAACATGCAAATTATGTATCCGATAAGAAATCTGTTGGTGCAATGTATACATAGTATTTGCTTGTTTTTTTTTTCTTCTTCCCCATTATGGGGACTAAAGAAAATATTTTGGTGAAAATCCACATGTCAAGTTTTAACAATTATATTTAAGGTTGCAATATTTAACCATGGCATTTTGGACTTTGCAAATGGCTGACGAGAGGTCTCCACCACCTGACGCCAGTGTCACGTGACTGCGATGTGTGGGACATAAAACATGTTCACTGAATGCTGCCATACAATCAGTACATAAATTGGTAACTTCTTACCTGATTTGGATTGAGTAATAGTATAAAATAGAGCTTTTAAAAGTAGCAATTCATTGTATTAAAATTTTGTCCATGTTTACATAGTCAAAACCATTTACGCTGTTGAACATACATTTGCCTGGTCAATCACAACATGTGAAAGTTGCATTTTTTCATATATGCAGGTATGTTTATACATCTCAGAATTTGCATTATAGAACAGTGCCAAATTGCTGTGGATTTTGCAGTGAATAAATAAATTGTGTTCCTAAGGAGTCGTATTACTTTCTCAAATAAAAATGAAACTTTTACACATAAATAGTTTTGTTACGCAATAAATGCCCTTGCACATGTAATGTACATGTACACAAAATGCAGATATTTACTTCAATTTATGTAAAAAAACATAGTCTCCAACACCCCTAGCAGGATACGAGGCCTAGGGTACAAGGAGAATTCCAAATTGGAAAGGAACAACTGTGGTGGATCAACGTATGAACTGGGGCCACTGTGGTGTAGTGGTTAGACTACTTGCCTCCCCCTAAGGTGAACCAGGCTCGATTCCCAGCGGGGTTATTCCCGAACTTTTACACGTGAGAACTGTTCTGACCGGCAGGTTTTCTCTGGGATTTCTTATTTCCCCAGCTCTTGTATTCCGGTATTGCTCCAGTCTCATCGGCTCTCAAGACCACAATGTTAAGGGCTGCCCAAATATATCTACTACAGTACATGAAATTTTGTCTTAGGAAGACCAAATATACGCCTGTAGCCTATGTTCGAAATATTCTGTTCAGTAGCTTGGGTTTTAGAATAAATAACTTTTTTGTTGTGTAGCATTAGTAATTTTTATATGGGTTTCTGAAAATTTTAAAAGTTGCATTATTATTCAAGGTTGGCCAATAAAAACACAAAAAATATATATATTAATTATTTTTTTTTAACCCTAAGTTTCCTGTCTTATTTTGAGTATTTTCATTTCTGAAAACCATTTTGTTACAATGAAGAACTTTCCAGTTGTGGTGTGAATCAACGTAACTCAAGGTCAGTGCTGAGAGAATGCAGCGCCTTGGGGCATTGCTGTAAACAGCAACGTGCTGCATGTTGAAAAGCAGCGTCAGCAACTGTGACTGGATGCGTCTCACAAGTGTGTGCAAGTGTGAGATCCTAGACTTTCATTAGGTGGTTGGAAACTTACTGACCATCTGAATTGCCCCCGCGTAGTAGGTACAACAGTCAAGTGTGGCTCATGAAATACTGGCATATAGCAGGACGCCGACTGCCAAGTGAGGACCTGTAGGAGAGCCATTCACATTAACAATCAATGTATTTGACTTGCGTAACAATCAACTTGCATCCTCTGGTGTATAGTATTTCCTTGGAGATCTGTGCAAGTAGGTCACCATACATCACAAACAACATGAGTAAACATGAAGTCAAATATGTACTGTATATACAACCAATCACGCAAATAAAAAACAGTTTTAGTGTAAGGCGGTTCACGATAAAGTGAGCACTTTTGAAATCAACTTCAAAAAAGTCACTGCCCCTGCCTGTATATATTATAACGAACACACTGAGTGATATGCGCCCAGCAAAGATGGTAATAATAGATGGAAAGTAATTCCATCAGAATCCCAGCAGGTTTGTTAAATATTTACTTTTCTGACGATTTCACAGTTTCACTTGACCGACGCATAAATAAAGTGATGAGGTACGAGGCAATGTCAATTTTACATAACGTGGAAGAATATGTAACATGCACACGAGTAGATCTTGAGCAGGGCTCTCAAAAGTGCTCATTTTATCGTGAAAAACGTATAGCTGCCCTACTATCAAAATGTAGACCAATGTAACTGTTAAAAACCGAAAACACTTTAGTGGTACGTAACATGTTAAACCAAAATCATTCTTTACATTCTTTTTCTTCCCACAAAAAAATAGTCAATATGACACTTCAGCGAATGTTTTTTCTTTCCTCTTTTGGATTGTTGTATTTAAACAAAAAACATTAATTCAGTAAAATCTGCCATTGTTTCAATTTTTTTGTTGTGTTTCAAATTGCAGTAGCCAATGAGTTGCTGTTCCATTTTCTTGTTAAATCCATAATAGTTTTTATTTGCTGTATCATATCATCTGGTCTTTTATGTTAGGCAAAGTGCTAGCATAGAATTACATTTGTATTTTAAAAGTTTACTGAAAGTTATTAGTTATTTAAATGCCGTCACAGAAACTTTACTTAAGATTAGTTTTTATTTTGACGTATTTCTACAGTGCGTAAGTTGGAACATTTGTTCCCCCACTACTTTAAAGCTGTGTTCCAATTTACACACATGCATGCGTGCGCACACACTCTCTCTCTCTCTCTCTCTCTCTCTCTCTCTCTCTCTCTCTCTCTCTCTCTCTCTCTCTCTCTCACACACACACACACACACTTTATTTTAAAGGCTGTTCACGATAAAGTGGGCACTTTTGAAATCAACCTTAGATAAAAGTCACTGGTCCTGCCTGCATATGCTTTTAACATGCGCACTGAGTGACATGCACTCAGTAATGTTGGTAACGTCAAATAAAAAAATGTTAGGTAACCATTTGTAATAACTTAAATTATTTCATTCGCTTTCTGTTTTTTAATGCACCGAAATGTAAAAATGAGTGGATTTGTAAAATATTTACTTTTATAATAATTCCACAGTTTCACTTGACCGATGCATGTACAAAGTGATGAGGCCCATGGCAATGTTAATTTTACATAAGGCGGAAGAATATACACAAGTAGATCTTAAGCAGGGCTTTCAAAACTGCTCATTTTACCGTGAACGACCTATACTTACCCTGGCCCCTTCAGCACCCACAGTTCTATGCATTCCCTTGATTCCTTTTTGAGGAAGTGGATATAATTTCAAACACCCATCTTTATTTAGAAATTAGTGCATAAGCGATTGAAGAATCAATGAACTAAACACATTTTCTTATGTTGTCTTGGATTTTGTACGAACAAGTGTTCAGCAAACAACAGGAATAAGCTGCATAATTGTTATGAACAATTAAACTTACAGTGTAGGGCATGTGTAGAGGACATCGCTCTTGGCCCTAGTCAAATGGGATATTCAAGGTGCATTCATGCCCTTACCGCAAATTCAGGCGGTGACAAATCAACGTCACAGCCATGATACACTTTTCAAGGGCACACAGCCAGGCAAGGGCTCTTGGCTCGTAAATTAGAACACATATTAAGTTAATTTAAACAAACATGTTACTTTGTGAATGAACACTGAAATAAGGTGAACAATTTTTCTTTTAACAGTACCTAACTATGCTTTTTTTGTGAAATACAGCTTTGTATGCATGAGTATTTGAAAATAGAATATATTTGCTTCAGTGTGACACACTTTTTCAGAAAGGTGGCCTTTTAGTGTGGATGGCAATAAATTGTAGTTTCGGCATTTTTTTAAATAAAGGATTCCATTATATTTTTAAAAGTTTTACTTCATAATTTCCCTGATCTTTGCAACTATCCTTACTATGTGGAATTGTTGGCTATAATTTAAGCTTAATTCAAAAATGAAATGTCGGGGCATGACTGAGCAATTCCTGTACTTCTCAAATATGCTATTTTCTATTTTTTTTCTTATTTTAGTTACACTAATAATTGGGTAACAAATTTTAGCTCGATTCCAAGTATAGTCTTTGGACAAAAAACAAATATTAACTATACTTGCTATGAAAACTTGTTATGTGGAAAGGAAGACATTAGGTAATTTTATGAGTTATAGGTTATCTTTGAAAGGCACCTTTTATTTACGTTAAATCGCAATATTACAACACAACTCTTGCGTTATGGAAATTTATTCTTGTCCCAATGTCACATAAACACATCACAGTTTAAAAATGAAAAACACGAAATTCCGCTAATTTCTATTACAATTAGTTTGTCACTTGCTAGCCTGCATGTATTCATTCGGAATAAACACGATTGTTTACGTTAAATCGGAATACTATACCACAAAAATCATTGCAGTAAACAAATTTAATCTTCTTTTAATTGTCACGCAAAATTTATCACAATTTGAGAAATATAAAACACGAAATTACGATATTTTCACATGTATGACACTTGCAGTGCATGTATTCTTATGGGAGAAACCCCGATTGTTTTTTGGTCACGTTTCTACTATTACTATTTCTACTCGAGCTTCACTAAGCGTACGCAAAACGACGGCAAGTGTCTAGACCTATCTTTATGACCGTGAATTCAGAGCATTGCCGAAAGAGTGAGGTCGCGAACCTATAGTGCACTTAGAATAATTATTTGGGTATATTTTGCTCCTGGTCGTTTTAAACGGCGTCTCCCGATCGGCAGAAGTGGTGGCTGTCGAGATTGGCATAGAAACCTGCCGATAGAATACCCGAGAAACCTAGAACAAACCCTCAGGACTGTTAAGAAACAAAATTTGAATTTTCATGGACAAAATGTGAAGTTTATATATATGTTAATGGTATTTGGTGAAAAAGTGTATGCTTTTCAAACGAAAATTGGGTGGTAACCTAGTTGAAAGGGCCTCATAAGAGGCTCACAGCCATTGGGTCGAAATACAGTGCTTATAAAATCTAGTGACTCTAACTAGAGTGGCATGAATGGCTTGGAGTAATTAATTTTTTTAAGAACAATGGTGTTGGACTTATTTCCAGTGGTATTGACCATAGAAATATTGGTACATAGTACATATTTAACTTGTATCACATCCAAGGCATGATAGAAGGCGACAAAATGCAGCTGCGCAGTGCGTAGATTTTTTTAAAATCCAATAAGCTAATAGATTAATTTTGAAAGAAAACCGACTGTTTTATTCTCCTCTCCTCTTCCCGTTACCACGACATATTTGAAAAGCTAAGAATCACTTGGAAGCAGCTTAATGATTTGCATCTACCTACAGGGCAGAGCCAACATAACTGTATGGTGTACAAAACTCACATAGCAGAGTTTCCATAAAGACTCTTGGAATCTAGTACAAAAGAGCGAGTTGTGAAAATCTTCGGTTCATACATATTTTATCATTTGCTCTAAGGGCCAACTTCACCAAGCGAAATAATATTTTATTGAGTGTAAGTACCAAATTATCTCGATTATCCATTTTTCAAGTTTCACCGGGGACCCTATCTCGATTTTCCCTGTATATCGAGATAAAATATTTTAACCACTAATTTTGCAGGATAAAATCAGTTATGTGCATAAAGACTTCAAATGTAAACAAACGCATTACGCAATTCGTAGAGCCAAGATTACTCGGTGAATAGCAATAAAACCGAAATGCAAGTTATACAATAACACTAAAACTTCAGTTATAACACAAAATAAATTAAATTTAACAAAATATTTTATATATGAAACCCTGACCAATAGTATGTATCCAAAAATGTATAAACTGCGTGATAATAAGAATAATAAAATTTTCAGATGATGTGAAGTAAACTAATTAATTTTAAACTGTTTTCTTTAAGACTGAGTGAATAAAAGCAGTAAATAATGAATACCATGTGGGTGAGAAATTATCATTTAATAAGAATAGCAAAATTGTAAAAGCAAATATAAAAAAATTTTATTTCCAGTATTAAATGTTTTTTCTCTCTATAAAATCATATACAAGCCATTGATTCTTGACTGTAAAAAAAATCCACACTGAATATGAACTTCAACATTCAAGTTGCAAAGAAACAAAGCCTGTAAAAAGTGATTTTTTTAACCAATGGCAATGCTCAATAAAACCTGCAACACCGAAATCAGGTATTTTTAATAACAAATCTTGCCCCTAGGTATTCGCAATGAAAATTGGAAAGTGATGGAAAAATGATAATATGTAGATTATTTTCATATTATTCAGTAATAAACATAATATAAAGTGTAACAGTTGTAAAATACCTAAATAAAAGAATAGGTACTGAAGAAAATATTGATATTATAAAAATTATTTTGCAAAGAAGTAATTGTAGGGTTATTTTATCTTTACTATAAAACACTTTTATTATATTTATTTAAAAATTTAGGATACTGTCAGATTATTGTAGTTATGTAGTTACTTTCATTTGCTGCATATGTTCTGATATACAATAATGCACTAAATTTGAGGTTATAAATTCAGACCTGATATTTAAAAACTGGAAACGTTCAAAAATTACAAAAATAATCAAAATTATTAGCTACATGACGAAACTATAACTGAACTGCAAAAATCACTATAAGAATTTATGAATAATATATCATAACAATAAATATTTAGACCCGTATTTTCAGAGGTTTAATTTTCGCAGTACTGCATTTATTCTGGCATGTTGTCTTGGTTATATTGGTGGTTGCTGACTACCAGTACTAGTCCAGGGAGAATTTCCCATATTTTTCATTAAATAAGTGTTCAATTTGTAGCATTGTAGGTTAAGTATTTTTGAATAATTTCTATAATTTACTTTAAATATCATTTTTGTTGAATTCCCCGTTTCTTTTGTTAGTGAGTGTACTGTTCTAAATTTTTATTTGGTGCCGCTTGGAGCGGGCAGTGTTTATCAGTTTTAATTCAGGGCCATATTCGAGTGGTTATCTTTGGTGCGTTTGCTTTTTCGAGTTTCAAGAGTCTCAGTGAGGTTTAGTCAGTTTAGAAGAGTTTTTTTCAACCTCGCTTGCCATTTTCCTTTAGTAAGCACTTTTAGTTCTGGATGGCGAGGAAGTGCGCTGCGATGCAGTAATTTCTGGCCAATAAGAACAGGTTGTGCGAAGGAGTAGAGGTAGAATCAGCGCGTGGTGTCGATTCTAAGACCCAGCGAGTATATTTTTAGAACTGAGCTATGGGAGAAATGAAGAGTGGGAAGAGGCACATACGCCGAGCTCATAGCTGCGGGTCCGGGACTCGTTAGCATTGATCACAAGACTGTGAGAGAACAGATCGAGGCGCAACAACTACACCTACAACAGCAAGCGCCCGTGGCCGGAACTTCTGTTTTATATTATATATAATGTAATTTGGACAACTATCTTTACTGCGAAATTTCTTCCGCTGGTGTAGGCGGCCGTTATGTTATCAGTGGGTGGGGGGAGGGGAGGTTTTCCCCCTCCTGCATTCGTAATATTTTCTTGCGATGGGAGTTTTGAAGGAACATTAACTAATTACTACTACAGCGCTGTTTTCAATTTATGTCTTCAATTTATGTCTGCTAATGACTATGACTTGGTTGGAGATTCCGAAATTTTAGTTTTGAAATAACAATAAAACTAAGTAATTTTCAGAGACGGAATTTCATTTATTTTTATTTTTACAACATGGCGCCTTACGTAGTGCTCTACCGGCCGAAGTGAATTAAACTGTAACTGTAGCAGTGCTATTAACTAGCCTTTGCCACGTTACAAATTGTACTAGTCACCTTATAGAAAAGTATCTTGTAGGGAACGTAAAATTTGAAACCATCGATATTATTACATGATGTGAAGATATAACATCTCGGAAAACTCAGTTTTCGGGGGACGTGGATATTCATTTTCCTCTTTATAATATTTCATTTTGATGTCCCAATTTAAGAGTATGGTGGTACTTTCCATTATCTATATAAAAAAAAATTAAAAATACTTTTTGCGCTTAGGACTACAATTAATTTATATTTTGTTGCTTCTTGTAAAAATAACTTACTATCTTGACTTCTCATAACTATTAATTAGATTTTAGCACAATACCAACGTGGGTACTATTCCCAATATTTATAGAGTAATTCAAAACATTTCATAATTGACGAATAAAATAATTGCCCCTTTAGAAGTAAATACAGTGATATATTATCAGACCATGTTGTTTGCAATTGAGCATCATACCTGCACCTAACAAGCTTACAACAAATGTTCAAAAATATTTCAATCTGCTTGCATACATTTGGCTGCACGCTTATGAAAAGGCATGTGTTGCTCTACGTAGCTGCACATACTGTCATTGATTTATACATGTAAGTAGTTCCTCGCATGTTTGTGAAGTCCTTTGGTAAAAAAATATCCTTCATCGAACCCCATATGCAATAATCTATGCAGTTCCAATTTATATGACATATTTTGCTCCAATTAACGAAAGAAATAAGCCTTGTGAGTGGCGGCAACTCCTAGTGAATCATTTTGTATATATCAATTTCTTTGGGGAAAGATAAGTAATTGTGGAACACGTGACACTTTATCTAGATGGAAATCAAAGTTTATCTTTATAAAATCAACCACATCGTACACTAATTTTATTTCAGTTGGTGAATCCGGCCCTAAAGTAATTGAAAAAACTGCTACATGTTTCTACGTATGTTACCCCCAGTCACTCCTTTTTTTTTTTTTTTTTTTTTAATGAGTGATTCAGAGATATTATACATGGCCTTTGCCAAGAAAACCAATCTTGTCTCTAACCATTATTTTGTATCCACAGAGTTGTTATGCAATTTGATGCTGTGGTGGTGTCATGCTTTGTTTGCATGATTTAATGTTGATATTCATTCCCTACTCCATAAATATGTGGACGGAAGTAAAAATCAGAAACTAAGTACTACCAGGGCATTTCAATTGATAAAAAGTGGACAGAATGCACAAGTACTCACAGGACGGTAGGTAATCACAAATAGACACACACAATACCAACACATTTCTCTCGCGAGTGAGTGGTCGCATGACATTCTGCTGGCTAAGTCAGCTTCATCATATGGCGAGTGGCGGCTCACTGCGATCTCATCCATGCAACAGCCCACATTGCAGCTCTTGTGCTATACACCAGTCTTCCACCTCCTTCATCAGCAAGCAAACAAACTACACTGATACTATCCAGGGCAGCTACAACTTAGAATAGACACCAAAAAAGCCAAAGCTAGGGCAGATGTAAATTTGTAGGAAAAGCCAGTTGCACTATCTCGCAACCATAAAGTTAACTCCTGTTACACAATCAAGAGTTGTGAGGGCCCTACCTCCTAATAATAGTGTAGAACTGCATCGCTGCGAACTGGCCCACCAATACATTACCAAATCCAGACAGACACCTGGCTTAAACATAAGGTAACCCCTTCGCAACATTTAAAATTTCCCCCCTCACACAAGTTCACCTCCTGGCCGCTAGGTTCACTGTTTGCAACCACTGCTCAAGGGACTGCAGTGTATCACCCAGCGCCACCACTTGCCATTTGATGAAGATCGTCTAGCCAGAAAAACATCGCGACTGTGCATAGGCATGAAAAATGTGTAGTTCTTTGTGTGTGTCCGTCGACAAGTAATAGAATGCTAAAAGTGTGGCTGTTAACACACTAGTTTTGGTCCAAATTGGTTGAATGATTCTTGAGATAATGCACGCCACCAAAAAATTTAAAATGGCCACCACGTAATGACTTAGTTGTCAATGCACGAAAATAATGGAGCACATTCCAAACAGTGCGTGAATAACGTGACAACCCTGTGAAAGGTTAATATTCTTGTTAATTCATGTTATTTATTCTTGAGGTTGGAAAGTAAGTTGCTGCTGGTACCTGTGTTTGTGATTGTCAGATACTGTGTTTTGCGAGCACTGGACAGAGACTGGGGGAAATGTGTTCGCAAGGGGATCACAACTCTGGACCTAAAATCTTGATGCATCAGAATGCTTGCATTTTGGAACAAAGTCCTGGAGCCAGTTATACAACATTATACATTGCTCTGAGCTATGCTGAACTTTTGTAATACATTATGTGTGTCTGCCATTATAATATAACATTAATGTAATTGCTGCTGGATGCTATGCAGTGGGATAAATATAGTGCTGTGCCTGATGCTTGTAATTCTTATATGCATTACCAGAGGAATGCTTAAAACATATTTGAGCATATTGTGATTTTGTGGGTCTTGTTTAGTTATGGCATGTATATCAATTGAAAATTTGCATAAGGGGGTCCTGTTTAGTTAATGGCATGAGTTTATAACTTGGGAAATTCTCCAAGAGATAGTGTTCCCTGGCACTGCTTTAAGCTGATTTTTCAAATGATGCTTGTCCTAGATGGAAAGTTAAAAGTGTAGTAGAGTCCTAGGAAAGTGGGGTTTAAGTAAGCAAGGTGGTGTGTCCAGGTTACTGGTGCGCCTGTAGGCCATGTAACTGCAGGTAACACCCATTTCGGGGGCATGATAGGAACAGGTGATGCTGGTTTTGGAAGGTTGTACATGGGTGTCTTTTAATGTTGGTGCCGTAGGTATGGAATCCCAGCTATGCTCCGGGACGCATGTGTAATGTCGCAAGGCGGTGGCTTCATCATGCTCTACAGCGTATAACGGGGGGGGGGGGGGGGGGGGGGGAGGTGTGTCATGCTCTGGTTCACCAGATCGCGTAGCTTGGCACTTGCTATCTTGGCAGCCTTTTTCTGGACCACTCGGTGGAGTGGTATTATGAAACTAGATGTGAGTACACAGATAGGTGGAAAGTGCTTTGGAGTACACCACTGTCGGAGTCCTATTACTTGTTCGGCGCAGGATCGTGTGCTTCACAAGGGACGGTGTTCGGGCCTATAGCGGTTTGCGTGGAGAGGACCCCCTGATTCCCCTCGATTATAAGTTGAGTGAGGAGTGCTACGAGCTTCTGACCTCAGCTGCCCTTCTGTGTTCACAGTGTTCCCCACAGCTCTCAGGTAAGCAACATTACCAGTTTGTAGCCTGATAGTTGTGATGTCTCAACTTGTTTATGTTTCTCAAGCCTCAGAGTACAGTTCTCTCCCCCCTTGCCAAAGTGGCACCAGGAGGGGGACACTACCGCCAGAAACACCTAACCAAACTTTGACAAGTTTGTGCAGACTTTTGGTTCGCTACTGGATCACGGTGGTGGTGCGTGCAACTAGAAGTATATTATTGGATATGCATACAGAAGCAAAGCAGGCAAAGGAGGTGAAAAAAAAGAGAGAGAGAGATAGAGAGAGAGAGAGAGAGAGACCAAAAAGAGGTTACTTGTTAGATACGTATTTGTTTTAATGTCGGTAGGAAGTTACAAATGCACATACTTCTGATCTGTGCCCGCCAACATCTGATGAACGAGGTCCAAGTTTGCCACAGGATGACGAGATGACAGTAGAAGAGAGGGCGAGAGTGACCCTGGTAAAACCAAGCCCGGCACGGATGAGGCCGGTGGCCAAACTTGAAGAGAATGGAGAAGGCTCCATGACAAGGACTTCTGCCTAACGTGTTGAAACATATGTCCTGACAATAGTAACATACTGCTAATGCTGAAGGCAAGCAGTATGGAAAACATGGCGAGATATCGAGAGTTGGAGGTGATGATCCGCTCGGAGAACAGGTCCCGAACTTGATTGAAAACTGCCTCGTCTGGAGGGCTTGCATGCAAGAGATGTGAACGGGTCGCATGGAGGGGGAAGTCTCCCCTGACGCACTGAGTGTGCACGCTCGTGCCTGCTGGCCAGGGCAAGGAAAGCAAGGGGGTGGGTTAACCTACTTAGACGGGAGCGTGGTTTTGTGTGGGTTTCGGGACTCTTAGGCGGCAAGGAGTTGACTCGCTTGTGAATAAGAACGATACAGAGCCTTAAAGGGCATCTCCGGTCGGCACTACAGTATTGAACTCGGATGGAGTGTAATCCGCATCCATGGATCATATTCTGTGGTCCCATTTTTGCTTTATCTGAATTTCAAGACCACTTTCATATATACATATATGTATATTGAAATTTTTTTGTCAGTACTCTGAGAAACTAGGGACAGAGAATACGATAGTGCTTGTGGCACGGCAACGTAACATTATAAAAAGTAGACAGAATGCACAGCTACTTGTAGGGTGGTACTCGTGGATGTGCACACAAACAAAATTCAGACAAATGTAATTTCCACACAGCTGCGCAATGTTTCGCTGGCTAGACCAGCTTCATCAGGTTGCGAGCATGGTGGTACACTGTAGTCTGGTGAGCAACCAGGAGGCAAACTAGGTTAAGACAGGAAGTTTGAAATGTGGCGGAGGGATTACCTTACATTAAGCTAGACGTCTGTCTGGATTTAGTGTTGTATTGGTGGGCCAGTTCCCAGCACTGATGTTTTGTGCTATTATTAGGAGATACGACTTTCACCACTCTGGCTGTGTACCAGGAGTCAATGTTCTGGTTGTGAGACGCTGCAACTGCCTTCTGCAAATGTACTTCTGCTATAGCTATGGCATGTTTGGTGTCCGTTCTATGGCTATTCATTCTCTGACCGAGTGAGTTGGTTGTGAAAGTTAATGAACTCTGCATTGCAGTGAATGCACTGTAGCTGGTAGACAAGATTTTCTGTTGTACAGTTGTAGCTGCCCTGGATAGGATGTCTGATTTGTGAGTCTGTTGTTGATGGAGGTGGAAGATTGGTGTACAGCACAAGTGCTACAGTGTGAACTATTGCAAGAACGAGCCTGGGGGTGGTGATATTACAGACAGTGGGGTGCACAAGTTTGTTTCGAAGGATAGGAGGTCGTTTGAAGACAAAGTTTGTTGCTGCACAATAGAAAGATTGTGATTGGGGTGAGGCCCTTCACACCCAGGAGTGTTGATCATCTGGCCAATAACGAAGCTGCACTGATCACTAAAAAACTACAATCATCAATCTGTAGCATGGTACAACTGCAAAAGGGGCCACTGCTGATACAGAGTTAATGCCAGGCCACATTATGAGCACTGGGATCATAGATTTGTCTCTGCAGGATGCCAGGAAATGGTTCATACACACACAGCAGTTCAAACACTGGCTAATCTTATGAACCATCAATCCTCTTGCCTTATAGTCGACCTCGTCCATCTCGAGTCGATCCTCCACATGTGGGTGCCTTCATGTAACCAATGCTCCAAAGATCACCCAACTGTATGGTCCGAATGATACGCATGGTAGGTCGTACAGCGATACAACCATGTTGCAGATTTCAGTCCTATTATCAAGTCCTATCTCGGAGTCTAACAGGTATATGAAGTGATGTCTTCGGCACCTTCCCACATTCTTTTTGTGTACGCTGGCTTGGTATCGTCTGGTGTTTCTCACGTCAGTGTCTACGACAGTTAGTCAGCATTTGCAATGCCACTGCTGAGCATGTAGTAAAATGTGCATGCCCCAACATGGAATCATGGGCATATCAGCCTGTACTCTTGCTATTTACAGTTTTGTGGTTGTTGCATAATTTCTTCGTGATGTGTTGTTTTCATTGTCTGGCAGTGTAGAACTTTCTCTGAAATCCTTGATGGTGTAGTGGAGATGTAGTCATAATACTTACTTACCACCACTGTGAACATAGTTTAACCCCCAATGGGAAATACTGCAGACATTGTCACTAACTGGAAGGATATCAGAGGTTTCTCACCCCCCCTCCCCCCCCCCCCAATAGCATTTTGTTACTGCTAGAGCCTATTTCACCATTGGTACTAACAAATGAAGCTGTCAAGTGCCCCACTAAAATGTCTCTTACACTTATTGATACTCCAACCAGTAGTCTGTCATCACGAGCCAGTGTGGCAAACATACTGTATGTGAAACAAATAGGAAAATCGAGAAATAAATCACGCAATAAAGAATCATGACAAGAATAATTTTTAATACTTTCATTTGGTTGTACAAAAGCTACACTTCACACTAAGCTCACAATAAAACAGTTGGAAACATGTTCATTTGCAATAGTGCACATTATCAACAAAGTGGCTGTGCGTTGATTAATATAATTACCTATGCAGACTTGTGACATGCACTCCTAAACATTCAGAAATGGTAACTGCCTTATTGCTTGTGGTAATTAGCCTAATATTTACAGCTGTCTGATCAGAAGTAAATGTAGAAATGTGGCAAATTATTTTCAACAAGTAACAAAATTTTATGTAATCCGTCACGTCTTGCAGATGTATACTACTATGGCAGTAACAATTATGATGATATGCTTCGTACCTGCTATCACATGTTATATCTAGGATATTTTTACCCAATTCACTTTTTACACATTACAAGTGCCAGTAAAGAGAAAATATGACCCCTATTTTTATTATATGTACAAATTAATAGATTACACTTTACAAATGACTTCATTTGACAGTTTTACACAGCATAGAACTCAAATACCACCAAAACCATAGTAATGTACACAGAACTGCAATTTTGTCAAATAACTGTAACTGTTTCATCTGACATAAAATACGGTACGTACCTAGTTTGGCGTAGCATTTCTAATTGCGACCACATAGATTGTTGTTTGATTACAGTTTTATGCTTGATGCAAGTTTCTGAATTTGTCCCAAAAGCACAGAATGCTCTAATTCACAACACGAATATTTGCAACAAATGCAACTAATTTAGAGCTAGTGAAAAGAAAGACTAAGTATATGAACACCACTATATAATCATGTGGAATTAATTTTTACTTTTGCCCAACCCACCTCCTCACAATAACCACTCAAAACTAAATGCAACTCAAAAAACCATAATTATCAAAATTTATTAAATTAACTTTCTGTTTAGTGCATCAAAGTTAAATAAATTGAGAAAATAAGGGGGTAAAAAATATTCTGTCTTACAAAAAAAAAAGTGAATTATTACAAAATACTGGCATTTTAAACAAAATATTTTGACTCATTGTAACTTTCCTCATCAAACATGTCAGGTCAAGTGGAAGTTAGCCAAGACTCATTTTACAGTTTCTATGATAGTGTGTTCCCATTCTTACAGACTCAAAATACAATCCTGGTAGTCATTTACAAGAATTTTTTTTTTATCTAGCACTTTTTTCTTATTCAGAACATGAACCAACCACTATCAACCCTTAACTATCATTAAAAATCAAATAAATAGCTTGGCACTAATAAACGCGTATGTTAAAGTGCTGTTTGGAAAGAAATTACTGAGAAAATGCATTATAAGACAACAGTTAAGATTTTATTAACCAACTACGTAGAAAGATTACTCCAGTGTCATGGTTGAGGACATGATATCAAATACTGCACTTGTGAGGGTGTGTGGGGGGGGGGGGGGGGGGGGGGGGCTCACACACACAAAGCACCTTTCAGCTAATGAGAACTACTTTGAAAATAAGCTATAGGGTAAATCAGTTGTCCATTATTCAAAAAAAATTTATAATCAGTATTGTATTTTCTAAGCTAGTTCAGAAAAACTCTCTCTTGGAAGTGTCCTTTCAGATGAGTTTTGGGCACTAGGCTCTCATATTTAAGAGTAACCTTTACGAGGGGAATCGATTGTGCATTGCTGACCCACACTGCCAGTTATTTTATCCGTTATGATCCAGTGTACTGTGTATCTGGTTCATTTTCATAAGTGTAACATCACAGCAGACAAACAAAAGCTGTATGCTGATGCAAACAAAGGTGTTTAGTTCTCTCTCAGTGGAAATCAAGTGTGTCCATTCTGTAGGCTGACCACAAGCTTACGAGTACTAAGCCAGCACATTGTGCAGATAGATACACAGTGAGTTTGTGCAGGACCTGCGCAGGTGGCAATACAACTGTTGTGATGACAGATTCTACTTTTTGCTGTTAACACACATTCTCTTTATGATACACTTTGTCAGGTCACCATATTTCATTGTATGACTGTTACACTATTATTTTCAAGTGCTAAAAAAAGTAAACACTTTTAAAATCACATAAAAGTCACAGTCTTTGTTTCAAGCAGCATGCGCCTGTCCTTACAACCCCAGCAGGGCGCCCACTGAAATTCTGTTTTGGGATTCCCTGACTTTTCCCTGTTTCCCAGACAGTATCTTATCATTTTCCCAGGCATGTTTTCAATAATACTGAAACACAATACAAATTTCTTTCATTAACAGAACAAGTATGCCTTCAATGAAGTTGCATTAGATTACACTGCAACAGAACAAGTGAGAAGGGCCAACATTTGATTCAACCCATCAATATTTCTAGGGATATGCGCAAGTGCTCAATACAAACACAAAAATTTATTTTGTATGTATTATAGGCCATATGTCACTTACCAAAGATGCATTATTGCCAGTTCACTGACTTATAACTTATAACTTGGAATATTAAAATGCATACTCTCATAATTACTCTATCCTGTATTCACACAACTACCTATTTTTGCATGCATGCATTTGTACGTGTGTGTGTCTCTCCCCCCCCCCCTCCCCCCCAAACATTACAACACAAACTTGCAGACTCTAGTACGTAAATTCTGATTTTAGAGGCTGAAAAAAAAAAAAAAAAAAAAAAAATTGTACTGTTGTGTATCAAATAGGTATGCATCTCTGCACACACCAACTGTCTGCATAATGACTGATATGTACTTGGGCTTTGAAAGCTGTAACAGTAATCATGGTAGAACTATGCACAACCTCGCTTTGGAAATAAAACTTGGTTGTAAATTCAATCCAACCACAGCCCACTTGGCACATCAGATCAAGTGATCTCAGCATGTGAATAACAAAAGTTAAGTTTAGTTGTTCAAAATAAACATATTGTTATAAGCTATACTATTTGTATAAAAAAATTGTTTATGCACTTTTTAGTTTTTACAATTTTCTTGTAATATCTGGAATGAAAATTGCACCGACTTTAAAAAGACACGAGTAAGAAGAGTTACAAATGCACAGAACTATATCTTGCTTGCTGAAGTGGAGGTGGAACTGAAAAAGAAATTTTGGGGGAGCTGCACATAGGTACAACACGTTATAAAATGAGCCAATTTAGTCTATTCACAATATGTATAATAAATTGTTTTATCTATAAAAGAAATAAATAAAATATAATTTTAAATTTATATGTACACCTCAAATAAAATATTTATTATTTCTTTAATGTATAAAAATACTAAAAGTTCATATTTCACACAAAAGTACAACCTACGACAGATAAAAGTTCTTATTTACAACAGATAAATCAATTCCACAAATACAATATGATACTAAACTATTCTAAAATTACAATTTTGTGCTGCCACATTTTCCAGGTTGGAATACACTGTTGTAATAGACAATACATATATTTTTTCGATGTCCAATTAAACTGAATAATGAAACTAGTGTTTATTTAACCACAGTCATTATTTGATTATAATGGATTCATCCCAGGGTTGGGACCATTAGGCATGTCAAACAGTCTGCAGGGTAAGCGGTCTGCCTCCCTTCTCTCCCAGCCTGCAAAGACCAGAGAACAATCTAAAAGGGTGCCGACCACACTCCGGTCATGTTCTCTTAAGACACACAAGGTAAACAAAACGAAGGCTTTTTATAACTAAATGTCTCTGGTCAAGTTTACTTTACGGTTACAAACCCTTAAATTAGATCTCGAGTTAGGGTAAAGAAATCCAAAATGAGAAACTCTCATCAATGTGGAGAACGCGTGGCCCAGCTAGGCATTTTACATTTGCACCCCCGGTGCTTGTCCACTCCTGAACATCCCATAGGAGTTCCAGAGAGGCAAGGAGATGTTTCTACCCACAGCTGTTGAACCAAAAATTTTAACAACTGTTATAGATTGACACACATTTTGTGCATAGATATACAAAAAAGGTACTTGGTTACATCACGGCACAGAGTTCTTGAGCAAAAAAAAAAAAAAACTATACCTAATTATAGTTACAATAACCTTTTTGGTTTTATGTTTTTGTTACACTTTTCTCCAATATATGGATTTACTTTTCTCTCTCTTCTCTCACTTCTTCGAGCTCCATTCTCTTAAGTCTCTTTTATTCCTTTAATTTCACAAGTTCATTTACAATTTTCCTTTCTCCTGTATTTGCCTTCTTTGCATCAGTCTCCTGCAGACGTTTCTTTGCCAGGAAGTCTCTGTATTTACTTCTGACTGTCCTTACAGAGAGTAACATCTTGCCACCCATAGGTAGATGAATTACCTAACAATAGTACTTTATTGCATCATAGACAATCCTTTAGGCAATGCAAAACTCTCCATGTAGGTTTTCCACCAGTTATAATCTATTCATTGAAAATACAACAACTGAGGCATTACCAGGTGAAAAGATTGGCCAGAGTTAAACAACCTCCCATAGTTGATAATAGTTGGCTTTGTAACTCATCATTTCAGAAAAATCTTATCTTCTAAGCCAACATCTCCACTAGCTTCAAACCTTGTCAAGAGTCAACTAACTATTATACCATGAAAATTATGAGATCAATATGGTATTACTGTACAAGACCAGACTTTCATGAATAAAACAATATTTTCAAGAGGAATTCCTGACTAAAGGCATAATAGTATTCACAAAATTAGGTACTGAAACTTACTGAGTGATTCACAAATTCCTGACCTTTATTGACTGTGGGAACCCTGAAAACGACTCCTCTCGAATGTCTACAAGATAGAAATATGGCAAACCATAGTCTGCTCAAAAAAAGAATAAATATCTTAGTTTTAAAAGAACTGAAATTATATGTAACCCAGAGGTTGGGATCACACAATGAACATCACAGAAGTCCACCATCTGGTAGAATTACGCAAAATGTGGCCAGCATAAATTTGGAGAAACATGCAATCCAATGGTTTATCTCTGCCTCTAAAGACAACATGCTGATATGAAAAATGATTTGGCATATGTGCTAAACATAAACAATTTTTACACATAAACTTACTGTTTTTCAATATTTAATTCAAGATTTTAAATACTGACTAAAATTTTTGTATATACTGTACTTTCATGAATATGTTTGCTTCCTAATACAATTATATTTTCCATCCAACAACAGTGCATTCTACCTTAAATATTTATTCTGCAGTTAAGATATCCATTTTGAGCACATTGGCAGCAAAACTTTGGCAAGTTATAAATTCAAATGGCAATAGGTTACAATATACACACACTGACAAGGAAACCAACATATCTACAAGCCCCATTGAATATTTCTCTCCACTCTTCAATGAACATGATGCACTTCACATAATTTTACTTCACGTACATAGTAAAAATTGTTTTACAGTTTCTCATAACTTGTTAAACGTATATCAAAATGGCGTATTTTCAGGCATGTAAGACAGAACATCAGGTAATACAATATCAGCTTTTCAGCTGACAATTTGTCGACAATGTGTACTTTCAAGTGAGCTGTAAGTATGTTTGGTGCTGTGCAGATACAAACATAACATAAATATCTATCTTTTTTCTGTGTGTGTGAGCACGCATGTGTGCATGTGCATGCATGTGTGTGCATGCATATGTTTTAAATATATCTAAACATTGATTTTTCACTTAATTGAATGAACATATGCTTTAGTTAGGGGTGAACTGATTCAAAAGTGCATTAATTCAAGTTGGCAGATAATGGTGTATTGGTAATTGTTATTTGTAACAAAGCAACCACCGACAACCAAAAAATTTATTTCAAAGACGAATAGCATAAACATCAGTAATTTACTTGCAAAGAAAATCTCTTAAAATCTTCACTCAAAATTAAATACATATACAATGAATTACATTTATCACATACTTTTAGATCATGTTTGCAATTACACAGGTTATACGACATATAAAATTGGGAGAAAAAAAAACATTCAATTTTTTTTATATTGGTACACCCCTAATTTTAGTAGTACATACATCACAATATGATATGTGATCAATGTATGAAAGAAATCTTATGGCAATGATATCTTCAATGCACACAGAGCTTGACGTGTGAAATCCTTTCTCAACATTATTAAATTGACTTCTACTCATCAGTGTGCATCACTCAACGGCACATTTAAACGGAGTTGATTAGCAGTGCGTTCTACGAGACATCAGAACTTGTACTGTTTACCCACGGGAAAGGACGCATGCTCCATGCCTGAAGACTTGTAGAGTTCACCGGTTGAGTCACTGAGACTATGCATTAAGATCATCCAAGTACAATAGCGCATCACTGGATGGCACGACTAGTACAATCACCAAGACATGCAGCCCTGGATCCAGGGCCGGCCAGTGACGTCACACACTCAGAGGGATAAGCGCAGTCACCCCTCTCCACACATGACCAAGGGCGAGCCAGGAAAGTATAAATACTGGAGCCTGGCCCTTGGAATGCCAGTCTGTTCTGTTCCTCAACCGTACTACTGGTGTCGAAGATTCCTATGATCTGTGAGTCCTCACCAGTTTTATCTGACGTATGACGCATGACGCATCCCGCGCTTAGATGAAATGCATCTTACATGAACAACTTCACCCCAACTAAAGTTGTATTGACCAACGGGGAAGACACCGCCAAGCAAATACGGTAATGGAGGTAACCATATGGTCCAACTAAAGTTGACAGAGTCTCAACACAACCACTAACCACGTGCTCTTTGCTTTTACAGTCACCTATTCTCTACAAGAATCAGTCATATCAACACCCCTCCTCGAAGAATCCACCAGTATCACTTTGTTGCTCCCGCTAGAAGAACAGCACACAATTAAAAATTTGTGCCGCTGTAGGGTAGCGAGCCGTCCAGCAGAAAGTCAAAGCCTCCATGAGAGCATGAGGGCAAGATGTGTCATTGCCTCGTGCCGCTCTTTATAAGGATCCAGGGACCCATGTGTGACGACATAAGCTCCACCCCCAAGAGGTGTGGCTAATACTCCCTCCCCCCCCCCCCGAGAGCTAAAGAGTGGGGAAAATTAGTATAAAAGGCATCCCAGACTAGGCCTCAGGAGTGATTCTGCTGCACCTCCTGGCAGTGAAGGCTGGTAGTGCTAGCACTGGGCAGAGTCCCTCACCCACGCTGGTGACCGCGGTTAACCAGTAGTCGTTGACGACGAAGACAGCTCCGAACAACCCTACCACCAGAAGGCACCAACTTCTTCGGCCACCTCCAGTCGCAGCCATCCAGAGGCTTCCACCTCTTTGGACTCCGTCAGCAGCTACTCGTCATCGCTAACAACTTCCAGAGGATGTCGCTGTCACCGACGTCATCCCACCCCTTCCTCAACACCAATCAGGTATTGAAGGTCAAGGTGACGCCGTCCCTTCTGGACTCCTTTTGTGAAATACACAATAATTTCTCTTCAGGACGACTTCCCCCCGCACCTCTTAATAAAGTTAGGAAGGACCCTGGCCACTTACATTACTTACATATTATTCTTTTCACTTATTATATATACTTGTTCCATTTAGCCTGGACACTTTCACATGGTCGTAATATAACATGCTTCCGCATTTACAAATTATCTCAATATTAAATTCCCACAGTTATAAGTTATAAAGTGGAAACTCTATCAATAGAATTTCAGGGGACTGACAAAAATTCTATAGATTCAGATATTCTGTAGATGTGGACTTCACATATTAGAATAATAATAATAATAATAATAATAATAATAATAATAATAATAAACATAATAATAATGATGATGAGAAGAAGAAACCTCATTGGACTTAATGATGAACACATTGATAGGCCTGTGTTAGGTATTTGTCAAGTTTAATTAAAAGAAACCACTGCAAGTGGGAATATTAAAGAAAATTTTTCTGGTACACAGACACGCAAACATAATAAAAACTATATTTAAAAACCTCTTTTGAAATCACGTGCATCAAAATACATATTTTGGCATGTATAGGTTGCATACGTTAAAGGCTGCACCAGAAGTTTTAGATGAAAAATTAGGGATAGTTAATATTTCAAGTATAGGTCGCACAAAATTTTTGTATTTCTGTAAATATTATGAAGTTACAATTCACAAACATAGTAAATTCCGACTTAATTTCTACCCTACAAAACATTTCTGACAGAAAATTTGTATTACGTTGCAATGTTTACAAATAAACGCGTGATTACTATTCCACAGATGGTAACGTGACTTGAGAAAGCAAAATCCCAGCAACATGTTACAAAAAATGGTGTCTATCAATCTGCACTTGCAGCGGGCGAGCAAACTATATAAAATGTCTTTCTCTTGTACAGCAGCAAAATTATTTCCTCATGTACGTCTTAAATATTGTGATTGATAAAGAGCAGTGAATAGGATTTACTTAATTTTGCGTTGCTATTTTATAATTTTCCAAGCATATTTATTAGAGATTCATTTATACATAATGCTTTTGTAATTTTCATGAAAAAATATTTTTGAAATACTTGCGAGTGTTGTTGGCAATGCCGTATCGCGAATTGATATCTCAAAAATATGGCACTGCTGCTTCTTGCTCGTCGTTACCAACATGGCTGCTGCCAAAAACAATGCAACTGTTTGCTACACATCTAATAAAATTCTACACGACATATTTTGTATAATGTACTGCTGTATATCCGCATTTTGCAATTTTTTTTGCATTTTGTGCTCTCTAAATACACTATGTGTAGTCTGAGGCGTCTGTTATTATTTATTATTTTTCATTACAAGTACGAGTTAAGTGAGACATCAAGACTTTAAATTAACAACAGGTTATTTCGGAAGTGGTAAATTAGATAAATAGGACAAATACAGAGAAGTGAGACGTAAGCAAAAACAATGTGTTATACATTTATTTTATTTGCGATATCTGTTAGTATTGCTTGTGCATGTGTAAATAATGTTCTGTATACCGACTTTGCCTTAGTGAGTAGAGTTCATACTTATACTTTTTTGTTAATACTTCGTTGTTTAATGATCGAAGCATGTAATTTTCAGCGATGCAACAGAAATTTTTGTTTGATTGATGCAATAAAAATTAAATTTTGAGTTCTGCAAAAACTGACTTTTTTAGCATTATTTACATAGGGATTTTCTCGGGATAACAGAAAATACTATTAGGACACGGACTTTACATTCACGCGGGTTCGACGGTTCGAGTTTAGACTGTATTAGAATTGTGAATACGATGCCACATGATACTGTCTCTCTTATTACGTGTCAATAAACACAATTTATACCAGTGCAAGTAAATGTTTCTGTTCTTTAGCTCTGAATACACCCTTGTTGCTGACCTTAAAAGTAATTATATCAACTGGATTTTACTTTTGTGTCACATGAGGTAAAGCCGGCAAACGCGTATTCGCCAAAAGGGCAGTACACACACCTTAAGAGGCAACCCTGAGGTTGGTCAACAGATCAATTTCGGCAGAACCCAAAGCATTAGGAATACTATTTCATCCTTGTAATCGAGTTGAATTGGTAGCATCCTACTGTCTCAACAGAGAGAGAACTACCATTCTCATTTGACCCTCGGTGGAAACTCATCTACGAGTATCGCCTGTTGCAGGAGCTTCCAATACTCTGTAACCCTCGCCGGGCTGGAGAACGGAAATGCAGTGGAGGTTATGTAGCAAGATGTGCTCTTAGAAGTACACGTTAGTCCCGCTCGTTATTTACCCGACTTTCCCATACCAAATTATAATTGAGTCATTTGTGGCTTTTACAAACAGCCTTATGACACAACCACATAAAAGTAGCCAGAAACACAAACTGAAGTTAGGATTAAGGAAACTTTCCCCATACAGATAGAGATCCCCTTATTCACACCTCCCATCTAAGTAGGGAGTCTAATCTCATTAGAACACTATTAGTTCACAGCGATATTGCTGTCCTGGGTCTCAATCCCAACCTCCTACCAGACTTGTACACTGCCATTCCTCCACACCAACCTAAGGAATTAACCAGCAACACCAGCACCTCTCCATCGCAGCCAACGTCGGCCAGTGTTCAGCCACCAGCTGCATCCCAGCAACCGCCTACGGAGAGGAGGATGCTGGCGCCGCGCGGACAGCAGGTAGAGTCAACACAGCTCAGTGGCAGTGTCTTTAGAATTTGTTCTTACTCGCTAGCCAATGATTCCTGTCGATGCTAAGGTTGCATTCCCTTCATTTTCCTACTTTAGTAACATCCAAATAGAATGGGTACTGAGTTACACATAAGCATTCTGACCTCTTCAGGGCACTGATAGGAGGTAGTGCAACACCACCCTGATAATTTTCTTAACCGAATTAAACAAGTTTTTATCCAGTTAAGGATATCTTTCCCATAGCCACAGTACCCCTGCCTGTAGACGACAACCCCATCAGAGGAACAGCAGGTGACCAGAGAATTTTCTCAAACTACCGAACACTCACCGTAGAAACACACACACATCTTGGATGGACACCTTTTCTGTGCACGCTGGTGTACGGAACGTTAGAGCCCTGACACTAGGTACTCCTCCTATTGGGTGTTTGCTCTTTCCACTGCGCTTCTGGTGCCGGAAGGAGTACTTTCCTGGGTCTGGGGAGACTGATTCTCAAGAGGAATTCACCCACGTACTGGGACAGTCAGCCAGTGAGACCTGACTCCCAGCATCCACCACACTTCTGGTGCCGGGTACTGATATAGGCATACCACATTGGGTTGGTGGAGATGGAAGTGGAAGAACACTTAAGTACAGTGCCCAAACTACCTGCTCCACCTCTGCGAGGTCTGATTGTAGTTATTCTTTCCTCATGCCCTTCTCCCATCGAAGTGATAGCCGACAGAGGGTAAAAAGGGCTAAGACTATCTCCAAGTACCAACAAGAGCTTAAACCCTACCCCACCGAGCTTGAGTCCATCAGTCCCAGGGAGCAAGAACAATCCATCCACTACCTGGAATAACCAGTCTCACCAGCCTACGAACCAGCTCTCTTCATGCCACTTACCAAGCTCAATGGCACTCCATACCCAGTCTTACTGGCCTATCTGAGTGGACAAAACATGTCTCTTGGTTTAAGTTATCTGTGGTTTTGGGGACCCAATCAGTCAGTCTACCCCGGCGTCAAACAACACTGGCGAATGATCTCTGATCAGAACACCTGATTCAGAGTCCCAACTCCATGCACCACGGTCTGAGGCCCGGAATGTCCAGCAACCTCCGCAGGTCAAGCGCCACCCAGGTAGTCCCGTAACAGTGGTCCCACTGAAGAGTAAAATCACTGCCCAAAAGCCAGTGTTGTATATTGGCCGGGCTCCAGTCCCGCGCAAGGGCTAAAGACACAGTAACACCCTGGGTGCGTCTGCGCTCGCACCCACCAACACCCCTAGGGCCATGACAAACCTCCTCTGTCCACAGGACGTCACACATCAAGTTTTCATTTTCAACACTGTGATATGTGTATAAATTTAACACTCAAAGAATATCAACATGGGTTGAATTCACAAACACACCTTCAACCATTGTAAAACCCACAAAAACATGATTTTTTAAACATCGCCCTTGAAATTTCATAATCATGCAGCATTTAAGGTATATTTATTTTTCTGTTTCCTTAAGTTACACTTTGGCAATATTTTTTAATAATTTTTACATATATAAAAAGACAGAAATTTAAGTGATCGTAGCTTAGTACTTGTTGATAGACACACACACCAAGAAGGACAACATATTTTTCACGTGGTTGCATGATCGCTATGTTTCGCTGGGTGCCAGCTTCATCAGGCAGTGAAACGTAGCGATCGCACAACCAGGTGAAAAAAGTGTTGCCCTTCTTTGTGTGTATGCCTGTCAACAAGTACTAAACTGTGAGTAATTGAATTTCTGTCCTTTTGATATATTTCTGGTAGCCTAGTGGCCTACTTGTAAAGTTATCTCAAATGTTAAAAATAATGTTGGTTAGTTTGCACATCAAATGTGATAGTTCCCTGTTCTGATTTACTAATTGCCTCGAAAAATATTCCAGAATGAGAACTTTTTTAAATTGTTCACTCAGTACATGCACAATTCACTTGCCCAAATCTTTCTATGAACTTTATAACCTGGTAGCTTTTTTCCCAGAAATAATGTAAGTGCACATACCAACATTCAAATGGATTACAGTCACTGAACTCTATGAAAAAAATTTGCCTTACGTGCCTGAAAACATGGTACAGAATATAAAAATTGAAAATTAATAAATACTTGAACACAGTTTGAATACTACAAAAAATAATATGTTGCATATATCAATGTAACATTTGGGAACGCACAAATTAAAGAAATATTATTAGTATTTTTAATACTTGTACTGAAAATTTATAACTTTAAATACTTGAATACAGTCTTGATGGCAAAAAGTTACATTACTCTGTGTTGTTAAAACAATTACAGATATTACAGTTTTAAATCAAACATAGTAAATAACCACAAAAAAAAAATACTTTGTGATGATCTAGTTTCAAAGTTCATGATTATGATGTTTAGCTTTCACATAATGTCGTTCCCCATGATATGACTACCATGGAGAGGACTTGAAGGGAACAGGTAAATAAACACACTGCATGTACCCAAGACTCATGCTATCATATATAAACACAACTATGATGCTCCAAATTCAAGTAATTTACTATACAAAAATTCTACAAAAGCAAGCCTTTCAAAAGTAGAAAGAAATGGGGATGGTGGGAGGGGGTGAGAACTAGGAAATTATTTCGGAACAACAAATTTTAGCATATCCCAACCCAATGTTCCTGTTATTCAGCAGTATGATTGGACTGTACCAATGCTGAAGAATCAACTTTAAAAATTGATAACATTGCACTAGATTAAAAAAAAAACCACTGTTATTTAGAACGACATAATAGCATAATGATAATTTGCATAATTATGAAAATAATCTTAGTAGAGGTGATAGGTTCTCACATTTTTTGTTCAATTTGGTACATTTTTGGATTAAAATATTAATTCTCGGTTCGGGTTGGTCATGGCCACACATTTTTATGAGTGCAACAAAGGATACAAAAATATTTATACATGCAAAAAGTCTATTCTCAAATTGGCATTCATATCAAGCAAATGTTTAATGAGTTTTGTTTCACTATATCTAAAGACATCAATCAACCAATATAAGTAATCATATCAGTATTTTTATATATAACAAGTGTCACTGGCTTAGCATTATGATAGTTCAGTTCAAAAACAGTGTCACACTTTATTTGTATTGTTATAAATACCTGCTGCTGAAAACATTATTTTGTGTAAAAAGGAACAAAAATTCATAGCAGAAACATTTACGCACATATAAAGTCTGGTGTTACCTTCACTTGCATTTTAGACACACACATAAATCACTCTATGAGGTAATTAAAGTAGAAGTGTATCTTACAAGTGTCACTTTTTCTTAGGGCTGATCGGTTAACACTGAATTTTCGGTTTGGTCATTTTTATAAAAACTGAAACCGAACAAAATTCTCATAAAAAAACTCATCAGTCAGGTTTTTCTAGCACTTAAGTTAAAACATACATCATTAATTATTTGCCAAATAATGTCACTTCCACTTATATAACAGTATGCTGAGTATCTGTGGCGTTATATTTAAAAATTTTCTACTGAGGCAAGACACGTTTTCAACAATGGTAATCAGATGACATCAGCTCATCAGAATAGTCCGCAGCGCATCTGATTTCTACAGAGTCTGCATTACCGTTGACCACAGGTGACATCAGAAGATTGCACTATCTACCCTGCCAGAATGGACATTCCAGCCAGCGGAGATGTTATTCACTGGCCTGGCAAAGCTATGCACCTCAAGGCAACGAGTACTGCTAATCACCGCAAGATGGCACCACTAGTATGTTTCGTTGTTCATTTGTCTCTTTCTTCCAGCCAGCCGGTGACATCACCCCAGAGAGCTATGCTTTTTGCCATCCCCCACTCAGCGACCTGCCCTCACCCTCAAGATGCCAACCAATGAATGCTAAGGCAGCCGCCTGACAGAGTATAAATATGGAGTCAGAATTCGACTCGGGACCAGTCTTCAGTCTTCCACCGCACACACTGCTGGAACTGACCAGCCTCCCCTGACAGTCTTCAACGCGCTAGTTGCCGAAGTACTCGCCAGCTTTATTCCTCGCTATATCTTCCTTCCTTCACCACACCTTTGTGCCAGAAGGAAAACCTCTCCTAAGCTCCATTGTTGGACTTATCCTGCCACACCTGCTTAGTTATCCTAGCATCGAGCCTCTCGTCATCTATAAACTACAGTCCATCTCACGCTTAGATTGCAGTACAGGGCTTCTGGTGCTCACTGTTGCCAGATTGCTTCACCTTTGTGACGTAACTGGCAAGCTGAGAAACAAATGGGCGGTGAAGGGAACGGCCTGATTAAGAGAATTTTTATCTGTTTACCTCCCTGCCAACTTGTACAGGAATCCAATCCTGCGACGCAAAGCTAAGCTGCCCCTTTGAAAATGAAGCCTGTGACAAACCCTATCATTGTGATTGGATGGCGCACATACAATGTAGATAGTTTTCTTTTTCAAGGATGCAAAAAATAACTTATCAGGTAATAGCGCCCCCAGGAACAAGGACAGTGTTAACTACAGAAATTGTGCATTGGAAAGAGAGAGTGAATGACCATTACACCACACATTGCAATCTAAGAGAGAGATGCTCTATAGACACTGCTGCCCCTTTTGGGCAACAATGCTTTAGGGAGTCAGTATTAGTTTTCAGTTGTTCTAACAGTGCTATTCTGCCCCAATCCCTGCTAGCCTAGAAACAGATCATCTCTACCCAGACTACCTAACTTAGCTTCCCGTCAAGCTTTCAACAAACACAGGAGGGAGTACGTCATGACACGATTACTTCCTGGACAATGGACTAAACTTAGGTTTAAACCTATCCTTGAGTTCCACGTTCCTGTAGACATAGCACCTTGTGAAGTTGACCTCACCCTTGAGTGAAAGACAGCTAATCCCAGGAACTGTTACTCAAAAGAACCAATATACAAGCACTCGCCTAGCTACCCTTTCTACCTACTTTGGTAGGTAGAACGGCAGAGCCTACACAGGTACAGAGTTTCTGGACTCACTTGTCTATCTGATGCTTGGCCTTTTCCATCGCACCTTTGTGCCAAAAGGGGGTGTTCCCTAGGCTGGGAAGAGATAGACAGGACCCACGTGTTGAAGCTGCAATCAGCGAGGCTTAATTTTCTCTACTCACAGCGCCTTAGCGCCAAGCACTGAGATTGGGTATCCGCTCAACAGCATCCGCTCATGTGGTTCGACACAGTAGAGAGCCACAAAACTCTGAGTTTCAGCTTACGGAAGAGAGAGCGTGTGTGACTCCAGATGCCTTATTCCCAAGCAGTGGGCTTAAGGAGAAGGTAAAATAGGTGCTCATGTCCTCTGAGCATTTGTCAGAGCTGACCACGCCCTTGTCGCAGCATTATGACTACTCACTCCAACAAGAAATCAAACTCAAGCCATCAGATGCCTGCATATTCCAGTCACACCAGAAGTCCCACGAGAATTATTCCAGCCACAAACATATCCGAATAACAAAGTTCATCAGTGGCTTGTGGAACACTTCAGTCAACCGGAACAGCTGCCAGTCTATCTTACCCCTGTTGCTCTGTACCCAAAAGCACAAACCACATACCACATTCAGCCCACTCAAATCTAAGGAACATCTTCTCGTACAGTCAGCCAGCCAGAACCTCGTCCTAGCACTAGTAATTTCCGTCACCCAGGTATACCGCCCAAGACTCAGAGCCTGAAACGGAAGATTATTCTGGCAGAACCAGACTTTGTGTCTTGCCAAAAAGCTACCAGGCCAGTACTCTACACAGGGAAGGCACCGGCCCCATGTAGAGATTAATTGAGCACAAACTATCCAAGTGCCTGACTTAGCAACAAATAAAAATGCTCTCCCAGTTACATCTGAAGTATGCTTAGTCGACAGGGCGTCACGCATCACTACTTACGTGCTGTAGCGTTAAAATCATCCTAAACAGTTCCCCGGGATAAAGAGGTTATGGTTTCCCAATAAACTATGCACTGCCAATACAGGAATACTGTTTTATTGTGTCTGATTTGATTTAGTTCTTTTAAACGTACATAGTTATACATTCAAACTATGTACATAAATATTAGTAACGTAAATTACTTCAATTATAAATGTCACTTTAACAAAGCAAGTAAACAGTTCACTCATAAATATTTAGCAAATAAACATGCCACTATGGAGCCAGTGATGCCACACTTGCTCATGAATTTTTCCCTTTCCTATGAAAGGGTACCGACTCAAGATTTGTTCATTGCATGGACACAGTACTGTACAGGATCAATTTTTCTTGTTACATTTCTCTGCTTGCCGACTGCTTTGTCATTTTCTTCGGCAACACCAATCAATTTAGGTTAACCACTACGTTTTTTAACAGCCTGATGATACACCAGCCATGTTCCCGCCGTCGTGTGAGGCTGTGTTTCGTTGCCTGCAGGAGTGTAGTTAAAAGAATAATAAAGAACATTTCTTTTGTTATTTACTTCGGGTGGGAATATTTTTTAGCAAGGTTTTGTACCACTTACATTGCTTGAGCAGATATTTGTTTACAATCTTTCAGCTGAAACAACTTCCATACAAGTCGAGTGAAATTCATTTTAACATTTAGCAAAATTAAAAAGTTTTATGGCAGGTGGTTAATGTTGTAGAAATGTGTGTAGCTGCAAAAGATTAACTTACCTCATAAAGTACTAATTTATGTGTTTGCCTAAAATGAAAGTGAAATCGACACCAGACTTTTATGTGCACAAATATGTTTACTGAGAATTTTTGTGTTCCTTTTTACAAAATAAATATTTTCTGCAGCAGGCATCTATAACAATGCAAATATAGTGTGACACTGTTGTTGAACAGAACTATCATGATGCTAAGAAAAACACACTTATTATATATACTGGTAATATTATTATTACTTTTATAGGGTGATTGATGCCTTTAGATATAGAGAAACAAACTAGTTAAACATTTACTTAATATGAAAGCCAATTTGACAACAGACTTTTTGTGTACGTTAGTATTTTTGTAATCTTTGCTACACTCATAAAAGTGTGTAGCCATGACCAACCCGAATCGAGAACTGACATTTTAAACCAAAAACTGAACTGAACCGAACCAAACCGAACTAAAAATGTGAGAACCGATAAGCTCTCCTTTTTCTTAAGATAATTTTGGTTGTGTTCAATGCTATAAAACTTTTTTTTTCGCTAAAAGTCTGAGAAAAAAGGTATTTCCTTTTTATTTGTGTAAGTAGTTTCAGCTGAAAGAACGTCAACAAATATCTGCCGCAAGCAATGCCAGCAGTATAAAACCTCACAATAGCTCTGAAATACTGAAGGAAGTACTAAAAATTACTGCTGAGCAACCAACTTGGCCACTCACTGAAATAAATTGTACCCAAGTGCAATGTAAGCAAACTGGAAAGTGAAATCTCGCATTATGCAGACAAAATCGTTTGACTCGGTGTATCTGAAATAATTTGACTTCAGTTAGTTTTGTTGAAAGTATACTGGAAAGAATTAATGTGCTTACTAAAAATCATTAAACTTTGCATGTTTTTTGTTCTGAAAAATGTTGATGCAGACCAATTTAATAATTGAGCCAAGTTGTCTGAGTAAGAAAATAATAGGTAATGTAATATGGTGAAATAAACCTTGGATTTGGCCACACTGTAAACATTTGCTTGATATAAGGGCACGTAGACTGTTAGCCATGATGAAAAATGTTGTCAGGCTTTTTAGAAATGTGATACGTGGCACCAATAACACCAAGATCAAAAAGTGTGGTTACTATTACAAATACTGTATAGCCCTAAGTGCCTCAGTTTCTCAACCACTTTTTAACTTTAAAAAAGTGGGTTAAAACACATCTACCGTGCATTAAGGAGCATGTGGCTATGAAACTACAATGATGTGCATTTACAAAAAGTCAGAAAAGAGAAGACCACAACAGAAATATGAATGAGGATTGATGGTTGAATAGGAAACTGAAGGAAGCTTCTTAGGAGTAAATAGCCATACGTTGGCAACACCACTAGAAATTTTGTTCTGGGTGACAAGAACAGAGTCAGAATTGCATGTGTTTGTACATTACACTCGACATAGTGAACCTAGATTAAATCTTTTACCCTATAACTGATTTGTTCATTGTGATTAATTCATTATCAATGTACACATATAATGCCCGGTAGTAACTCAGAAAATAGCTACTTTAGTCACTCGCAGCTTTTTGATGAATCAAAATTGTTTCAGACTGTGTATAGAGTAGGTGAACTTTTTAAATGATTTGTCATACTGAATGGGCAATGCTACTGATAAGAATCCTATTGTTTTTGCCTTGCAGACATTCACGCCAACACAATATATCGCAGACAGAAAACTCACGTTATTCTGTTACAAAATCTGAGTATTTAGATAGTGGAAATTTTAATTCTACACATTATGCAACATCACACTGAAGTTTCTGAGTTGAGGCGCAGAACAAACTTGTTTGACTTTGGATCAACTACTTCCTCTGTGATGTTGAAGTGCGGTAGGTTACGAACATGACAGATCAACGACACGTCATTCTGTCGCAACTGGAAAGTAACTCCATGGCTGATAGGTCTCGACAGAAGTTCTTCACAGATGAGAGCCCACGTCTGAACTGACTTCTGTTCCTTTTCATTCTAAAAAAAAAATAACACCATGTAAAAATGTAGAAACAGCAAACTATTTGCCACAGAAAAATAAAACAAATAAATAAATAAATTTAAAAAAATCAAACCTTAGCAACAGCAATATAATGGCTAAATAATGTATACTGTAATTTGGACTTTCACTTTCAGTAACAGCAATACACAAATTTGCACATTACATAATGACATTTGAAGTGTCCGTTTTATGTGTGATGGTCTAATGTAGAGTTGTGCCGATTTTAAACGGCTTCTGTGGAATTTATCAATATTGACTAACTAGACACATATGCCAATTTTCCGCCGATTTACCTATATAAAATGTTGCCGGTAGTTCGGAGTTATTCTTCTATATCTACAATATGGTCCACCTAACATGGAAACCCTCAAAATTTCCACAACGGTAGCAGATCACAAAATGCAGTTTTCACTAAATGATAGAACATGCAGGGGTGAGTAAATTTCCTCATAGTGACTATTTGTAATAGTGTATGGATAGAGACATTTAACTACATATGATTGGTTAACTGGAAACATAAATTATTTGAACTGCGTCTGAAAGTACATGCTAAGAGAAATCCAGTGACATAGCATATGCAACGGAAAGTATCGCAGAAGTGCCAAGAAATAATGTGTAAATATGATCAAGTTAGGTGAGCCGGTAGCATGAGGCCATTGACCTGTGCTCACAGCTTTAAGAACACAACACATGCAGCGACACATCCTGGTGGGACAGCTTCCTATAGCAGCGCAGCACCAATTCCAGTAATCTGTTGTGATAAGTGGTGTGACAGTGCATGGATTTGCATACACAATGAAGTTCACAAATTAAGAAAAAACTGGACACCACTTATTTATGGTAAGTATAGCAGAAATGTCAAGCAAGCACTCCAAATGTATGGTGGAAGGTATCCTAATCAGATGCTCATCTTGCAGCAAACTGTACAAAGAATTTGCACACGTCTCGTGTCATGAGGTGATTGGAATTTCACAACACAAGTGTGACGAAAGACTGCTACAGGCAAGACACAGCAACATGATGTGTCGGCACTGTCAATGCAAACCCTCATGTGCGTACGCGAGAACTTTCCAGATACATAGGAATACGTAAAACAAGTGGATACTGTGCCAACGAACATTCCATCCATGTCACTGACTCTTCACCATACATTACATGAAGGTAGATTTCCAGCAGCATGTACACTTTTGCAGGTTTGCTCTGATGTCTGTAAGGAAAGATAGCTATTGTCCAAAGAACATACTATCTACAGATAAAGCGACCTTCACAAACCATGGGCATCTGCATTGGGTCCGGCACATCGAGCACCAGCGACAGTGGAGTGTGAATGCATGGTGTGGAATCGTTGGAGACTACATCACAGGGCCATACTTCTTCCTCCAAGGGACACGGACCAGCTGTACTTATGCCCATTTCCTCAGAAAGATGTTAACAATACTCCTGGAAGACATACGGCTTGACACATGTTAAGATACGAGGTTCCAGCATGACGAATGTACTGCACGTTTTGCTTTGCTGGCGAGACAAGTGATAAATGGAATGATCCCAATCCAGTGGTTAGGGCGTGGTGGTGTTGACAGATAGCCAGCGTGCTCCCCTAACCTCATAAATATAGATTATTTTCCTGTGGGGAACACTGAAAGAATGGTTGTACAAGATGGTTCCTATGGTGCCAGATGTCATGCAAGAACGCATTGTATCAGCTTGCAGTGACATTACACCAGAAAGTCGTGATCTTGAGAGCTGATGAGGGTGAATCAAGGTGAGTATCAAGCATCGCCAGAATGAAAGGGCGGGGAAAACTGAAGATTCCTGAGAAAACTAGCAGACAAGCAGCATAGTTCGGCACGATTTCCACATGAAAAAATTCGGGTGTGACCCCGCCTGGAATTGAACACGAGTAGTCCCACTACACCACCATGGTCTCTATGTGCGTTTACAGATGTGTATTGCTGTTGATGGTAAACACATAAAGCATATGCTGCAAAAAGACCTAATCTGAAGCGTTTCAATCATAACTGTGCTCTTTTGTACTATCTATGTGGATGAGATTGCATTTCTTCTCAGTTTGGGTTATTCTACATGTCTTGTGCATGTTTACACACTTGTTACTAAGTACAGTTAATGACTAGGAAATGAATCTTCTGAATTACGTTTGTATTTGAATAAAATTGACTTATTGATATCAGACTTGCACTGATATTGCCTGCCTTCCCACCACTGCGGTGCTAACGTTGGTCCAATACCGCATTCCGTGCACCTTGTTCTATTACGGTAAACTACGCTGCTACAGGTGGCAGTCCTTCCAGGATGAGTCATGGCATGTGTATGTACTTAAAGTTGTAAGCATATGTCTACTGCCCCATGCTACCGGCCCACCTAACTTAATCATATTTGTACATTATTTCATGGCATTTCTGCGATACTTTCCATTACAACTGCTCTATCATTGAATTTCTCTTTGCATGCACTTTCAGATGCCATTGAAATAAATGCGTGTTTCCAGTTAACAATTCATACGTAGTTCAATTTCTCTGTCCATACACTGTTACGAAGTCATTTAGTTGCAAATTACTTACCCCCATACATACTATCATTTAGTGAAGAATGCATCTTGTGATCTGCAACTATTGCGGAAATTTTGGGGTAGTCCACGTTAGGTGGACCAACCTGTATAATTGATATTGCCTTTGTGAACACAAAGTTTTTCTCTTGTAACAAAGCTAAGCTTTCATCACCAATACAGTGCACATCTAGGAAAGGAAAGTGTCTGTAAAAAAGACAACTTCCACTGTTTTTTTCAAACAATGCCTGTAGCTTTTGTCCCGAGCTCAACCCTGCTGTGAGATGACAATCCACCAGCTTGACATTGAGGGTCAGAGTCTCAGGGGACTGTTTAAAAAGCCACACCCATAAACAAAAGGTGATGGAGAGGGGGTAAGCGGAAGATGGTGATCGATGAGAAGACAACACAAACATAATGTAGACTTTCTGTACCAAAAAATTGTTGTAACTTTGACTTTTTTTTTTGGTTGACTTTAACAATAGAATAATGCTATTATTTCCATACACGTTGCACTCACCCACAAAACAAATCTGATGTTGATGTTGGTTGGAGAACAAGTCTGCATGCAGTGCTTGTCAGCATGCACCAGTTTATATATTTTGGTTCCATGAAACTGTTGCAAGCCCACACCTTGTGGTTGGGGAAAATATATACATTTTTACACCTAACACAACACTTCACGCATCTGCTATATCAAAGACCTAAGATGGAACAGAGACACAAGCCCAATATTTACTTTGTATGTAAAAACACGTGTGCAGGCTAGACGGGCTGTCTGCCACGTTGGGTCAAGGGTTTCTAGCTAAGGGGAATGGTGCATGAAAGCAGTATATTTACTGGATTTTCTATATAAATAATTTTCCAAATGGTTTATCAAAATTTTTAGCTCGATAAGATGTAAATAATAAATTTCAATGCCTTTTTACGTTGTTATATATTGACAGCCTTCTTTATTCTCGAAGCACTGATGGAAGAAGATAATTTTTTTTCTTATCTTCAATCAGTGCTCCGAGAATAACGAACACAGTGAATTCGTAATAATGTAAGAAGGTGATAAAAACTGTTATTTACGTCTTGTCGAGTAAAAAATTTCCAAAAATCCTCTGTGAAACAAGTTGTGGCAAAAAATTATGTAAATATACGGTTTTCGAGTACCATTTCCCTTAAGGAACTTGCTAGAGTTCACTCCGGGAATCGAACCCGGAACCTTTAACATTAAGATAAACTTCAGGCTTGAGGTGAGTTTGAGAGAGGTTTGTGTTTTGACCATGGAGGAGGACTTCGACCAATGTGATTCCAGTACCGCGAAGGACATTTAAGATGTCACACTTTAAGGGGGCAGTTTAGTTACGTGTACAAGCTTTTCCGTTATACAAAGTTGGCCACATGGGTTTCCTCACGGGAATGAAGTTTGGGGTGGTTAATAAAACTATAGGGTGACGAGGCCTTATCTTAGGGACACACCACCATGTTGTTCCTTCCCTTGTAGGCTGGTTGGTGGCCGGTATTGGCTGCGACGTCGCTGTGCAGAAATCTTTGAAGTTATAGGATGGTAGTGTAAGAGAACAGGGTTTAGCCCTAGTAGCATGTCGTCGTAAGTATTGATGACCATAGGTATTTCATGCAGTCCCTTTAGTAACTGGGTTGGTGGTGTGAATAATTCTACAGGTTTCTCTAATTGAATAGCGACTGATTCAATGAGCTCATTGAGGAGGTTCTACACATCAATTCTACATTTATGCTTAACACCACCTTTCTTACGGTATGGTACGAGTATGCCGTAAATACAGTTACCTGGAACAAATCTGTGATGTACGTAGCCCTAGCGTGTATAGTTGAGCACTCTGGCTTGCCAGTGGTTTCGCACAATGCTGTTATTTCTGGGCCGGCCTTTTACAGCGGTGGGTGGAATATACAGGACGGATTCGTAGCTGTGGTTTTATTCAAGGATGCTCAAAGGAACCTCCACAGCGGGTCAAGACACGCTCCCCCTTCTCCTGCTCCCTCTCTCCCTTCAATCCCCCCTCCCTCCCCCTCTGCTGGTGGATTATGTTAGCCTGCCTTTGTGGCTTGAATGCATCCCAACTATTTATTCTCTATGTCTGAGTTTTTACAAGGCCTGAAGGGCTTAACGTTATAACAAGATGCAAGTCTACAAATGAGAAAGCAAGGAAGTTACTTTACATTGTGACAAAGTAAAATATAGAAAAACATTTTTTTTTAATATTTTATTTTGTTCAGTAACTATATTCCTCGTGGAAGGTCTGTTTTTGTTAGGACGAGTTACTATTTTTTTGTTAGGAGTGGATAACTTTTTAATTCTATTTATTATTTCAAGAGAAGTTGGGAAGACAGGATTTTTTGGCTGGTTAGTTTTGGGATTTTTCCATGTTTGTTTTTTTTTACAGAGACTTGCAATTGAGTCTTCTGGAGATGCTAAGTTAGGTATTAACACTTTTATTTCCTGGTCCTTCTCAAACTATCGAGGTAAGGTTGTCTTTATGTTTTCACTTTTACCGCCAATTACCAGTCGTCTAGGGAACAAAATGCAGTTTTCCTGTAGTCACCGCACATTTCAGGCTTTTCCAGATCATTTCTATGGAATTTTGCGCAGAAATGTTTATTTCGTAAGTTCCTGCACTGTCCCCGATGGAGGTCTGTTTGAGCCACGCCAGCTGAGAGTTTGGTGGTACAGCCAGGGGTAAGAGGTGGACATGCTGAAAACAGCCACGAGAGTGTACGCCATTGAAAATAAAAGGGAATGTTGTGGCAAGGACGTTCTGTTGCCAGGGCAGAATCGTGGGCTCTGATTGGCGGACGTAGGTGGCGTGACGTATGATGTAAATCGAAGTCAAACGAGGTGAGGTCTTAGTTGGGAAGATGGAGGCGAGCTAGGAGGAAGTGAGGCAGAGACGCGGTCCGGAGGAGGCCGTCAAGAACATTCCAATGATGAGCTAAGTATTGGTTTGTTTTGATTGATCGGGACATTCTTTCCTTACTTCAAGAAGAATGGCCCTGATCAATCTTATAAATAGTCTTCATTTTGAGGTAGATTAGGTAGGTAATTCAGTCAATTGGTTAGTCAGCTAGCCTTGAGGGTAGACTGCGGTGAGAGGAAGAGAAAGACACTAGCCATTTAAGTCGTAGATCTAAGGTAAGACTTTTATATTTTATGCATAACTGTTGGGAAAATAAGGTGGTTCATTACTGGTTGTGAATAATTTAAGACGTGCCTACAAGTAAGTGTAAACTCAGTCTTATTCATTTGTTGTTGTTGTTACTTTAAAGAGTTCATTTTATTTAGGGTTTAGGTCGTCAAGGTTGGTACTGGGTTATATGACGTAACCTTGTTTTGATAGCCTCTCTCTAGTGATTGCCAATTATTTTGTGTATAGTTTGAAGTTTCGTAACTTTTAGCCTACAGTATTTTTCTACCATTTGCTTATTATTTCAATTTTATTGATAATTTTTGGCCAATCATTAATGTGAGAAGGTTTATTCATTTATATTCTTATATAAAGTAAGTCTGGAATAGTCACTGAAAGCAGTCATAATTTAGACAGATTTTAACCAGTGTTTTATTAACTTTGTTGATGTTTACAAGCTCATACTGACAACTTCTAATGCAGACATCTCATCAGAATAAATGAAAAAGCTTTCGAGATAGTTTTACCTATTGTTAATGATTTATGGTTTGAACCTCTGGGAAAGACCTACCTGTTCTTTTAATGAGATTGTAATTTTATTCTTTATCGAGTTTATTGGAATTATTCTATTGTCGATGGTGACATTAAATTCAAATTTAATTGCATGAACTGTCAATTGGTTAGGATGTCTCAGTTTGTTATATAAATTCATTTTTTTAATTATTATTTTCTATTGGAAAACAGGAACTTCATAAGAATTAATTAAAGTTTGATAAATTGTCCCTATTGACAGCTTAACTAATTATATGATTTACATTCATATAATTATTTTTATTTAAAGCAAGAGATCACATATAATGGCATTGCCTTTAAATACTTTTTGCTTGGATGTTCACATTGTTCCTTCAGTCTTGAAATTGCTATTTTATAAATTTATTGATTATTCTTTGTGTTGTTTGTAAAACTTCTACTTTCACCTTGATGATTGTTATTATATTTTTAAATAATTGAATAAAATTTCATCTGATGTTTTGATTTTTCGAAAATCTCTGGTTTATCTTTCTTTTATTCATTCATTTTTTTTATATTCGACACCTGCATATTTCCTCAAGTTGTTTAAATTTTAAGGATAAGGTTAACTTTCTCTCGCCTCATCACAAACCAATGGGGCTCAGGTTATAACTGGAAGCAACTGGTACATGAATAAGATGTGGTCATGGACTACGCATTATGTTATATTCCTTGCAGCACCAGGAACCATGAAGCAATCCCAACCCCAGTAACCTTTAGCATAGTCGAGCGAGGTTATGTTGAGATTACAAAATTCTTACTTCCTAATACATAATTCTAAACAGGTACACAGGGATGAGTTTACTCTCAATTTTCATTTCTACAGGGTTTGCGTAACACCTTCAACATTTTACGCCTGCTTTCAGACTTTCTTGGTGGGGGGTGAGAATAGATTTCTCATGATTTTAAGTACAGGTGTTATCTGACCCATGCAGAGTATATGATTTTTCTTTTGCTATAGTGATGGCTGTATACATTAAACTTACGTTTGCAATCTCGCAGGGTTTAACAGATTATTTTCACAAAACACTAATTTCTACAGTAATTACTCTACGTTTAAATTTTCTTTTCAATCACACTAAATTTTATTCTTACGGAGGTTTCCTCTTTACGAAAAGTTACGTCTCCATTTCTACTTTCTGGGTTAACAGACTTAAATTCAATTGTGAAATAGAACACATACAACTCATCTCAACAGGAACTTTTCTATACTTACAAGGGTTTTCACCTCAGTGAAAAAACGTTGACATAACTAATGAACACAAGGGGGTTTGTAAGGTACACGACCTCTTCACAAAATACACTTTGCAATTTTTTAAGTTTACATAAGTTCTCAGGGTTAGTGTCACTTTGGCCCTAATTGCATATTAACAATTTTGAATTTAAGAAGGTTGGGAATTTCCTGGGTGACGATTACAGCATGCTTGCAGCGAGCTCTCGCCTCATACTCTTTCTCAAGGGTACAGGGTTTTCTAACCAAAGTTGCCCAGTCGCATTGCAAGGAATGGTGAGTGTTACGTCGTTCATGTTCACGGGCCTGCTGATAGGCTTTGATTATGCGTTCACATTTCCAACCAGTGCTCACAGGCTTCAGTGGCGTTACATTAATTGCATGGTACTAGTTTTCTCAACAATATCAACAGCCAAAGATTTTCAGTTTCTTAAGTAATACTTCTGTTACGTGAGCACTTGGGGGAATTTTCGTGATTATGCAAACATTAACTTTCCAGTCTGCTTTCGGGTTTGACTCTACGTTATTTTATCTCCACAAAACTTTTTCTTTTCTGGTTGGCAAACTAGGAACCAAGTTCTTATAGAATAAAAATAAATTTTGTTATTTTTACGTTACTGGTGCCCATTGATAGGAGGTAGTCTTCATTAACTACGGCACTTATTAATGTGTGGGACTTCGGTTCCTACCAATGCGATTTTTGAATTTTCAACTGTATGAAAATCTTAACTAATAAGTTACAAGATTACATAAAATTACTCTTGGAGTACAGCAAATGCTTGCATTGCACTGTCTACTATATCAAGTTGTATGGGGTGTTTCATTGACACCTAACCTTACCTACTACACTAGCTAATGAGCTATTGCACTCTCATTTCATTAAATGTTTACATTTCTATCACTATTACTCCCTACTACTTGATTAACTACGAGGTCTCTGGTGACAAGGCGTGATAGTTTAGATGCTGGCATATGCCAGGTACTCACTCAGGTGCTGGTGGTGCAGGTCACTGGCGCTTGGTGAGGCGTCCTTTCAGCAGGCATCCTAGTTTGCAGGGCGCTGCAGCAGGTGTGGCAGGCCAAAGATATGTGGTAGGCGCCCTCCAGGGCAATTCTCTGTAGCGTCTGGGGACGTGATACGTATGCCTTACACGTAAGGGCATTGCTCGTGACATGGCAACATCGGTAGGCGGCTGTTCAGGTACAGCGGCCTGGGTGTGGGTGACATCGGCTTCATGAACATCTGCTTCAGGAATAGCTGTTGTAGTTCTCGTGGCAGTGAACTGATGTTGCCTCACGGCAGCTGCGCTGGTTAAGCGTGCACTGTCCACTCCCGGCGGTGGAGGGATTTCGCTGGTGGCCGTAGCGCTCACTGGCATCCGGTAAAACACGTTTACAGACTGATCGGCTCGGGCGTCATGTCTCTCCTCTCCAGCCTTTCTCTGTGCTTCACTGGCGTCGGTCGTCGTGTTGACCAACGTATCCACCGTTGATGAGGGCTTTGGCAGGCTTTCTTCCTTCGTTCGTCCACTCTCTCCATTCTTCCTGGGAGAGGGGTAGGATGGGCAGGGCGGCAGGGGACGTGACCTAATTTCGCTATCCTGGTGGGAGCAGGTACGCAGCCATGTCCAGGTCTTCATCCGGATTGGGCGCTTCTTCCGCTGTGGGAGAGAAGGGTGGGGAGATGCATTCAGAGCATGGGGAGTGACATCTCAAGATTATCCTGGCGATGAACAGCCAGGGGTGGGGCATGAAGGTGGTCAAAGGGCGTTTGCGGCCTATCTGCCGTACTCTCAGGGGGTGGTTTGAGGTTCACATGCCTCCACTAGTGCATTTCTAGTAGGTTGTCTCGCTGTTGATGATCAATCGGATGGGTCACCACACAATTGCTCAGGTTGGACACAAGGTGGTGTCCGGCGAGGCATGAAATGAGATCTGGTACTATAGTTCATTCCCCATTCGAAGCAACTTTCTCGGAGCCCTGCTAAATATTTACTTGCAGGCCCATTTCATATCCTTCCGCCAAATGTAAATAAACATTGCATGTGACTACCATGTAGCATCTGTCAAAATCAATGTTTACATTCCATTGTGTGGGTACTTATGTTCGTATACTTGCCCTGGTTGGTTCCTGTTCAAGACGGGACCTTCACGGTTCTGGGTTCGAGGGTGCACGTTGACTGGGACACACGTACATTTGGTGGAGATTGGGTGGCCTGCCATTTGTTGCGGTTCGTTTCCCCGTGGAGAACACATGCATCAGAGTTGCGCGGCTGTACATTTACCAGGCGGCTTGTCCAAGCGAGCAAGAACCCTACCAAGACAGCTGTTTGAAGCAGCTGAGAGAGAGAGAGAGAGAGAGAGAGAGAGAGAGAGAGAGACACACACACACACACACACACCATGGGCGCTAACTACTTCCAGATGTCGAGATGTCGCCACTCAGCCAACACAGATAAGAGAGGTACGCAGATCTTCACAGCTCTAGCATACAGAGAAGGCGCGCGCATACCAAATGCTATATACCCTGAGTAGCATGACCCAAACTGCCGAAAAGAGAAAATCTTTTTTCTGCTCCAAGATGGTTCTACATCGACACGGACAAGGGGCGATTGACACACGACACATTCTGTATCCTTGATGCGCATTCTACAAATTGACTTTGCCACATCTTGAGCACAATACTCAATCCTATTGGCAAGTCATTAACCGAAACAGTATTAAAGACATGCCTACAGGGTAACACTTCGCACAATGTCAGAAGAGACTACAGACACATGATCCTGGCTTGTACAGTTCACCTGAAAACACGAAGAAGTTGTCAGGTCGACACCCTTCAGTAGGATTGTACTGCCTATTGAGCCACCGCTACCTCCAACAAGGCAAAGCTAGTTCGAGGGTGCGGCAAGGGAGGGCACTACCCAGTCTACTACACAGAACTAGAAGATAAGGAATGATAGCACTGCATCAGCACCATTGAATTTCCAACCGCTGTGGCCGAGACTATCACCCCCACTCCCCTCACCATTAGCACCAGTACGAGATAAGTATATTGACTAGAAATCTTCAGTCACTGCTCCTCCACCACCTTCGTACAGGTCTGGAGGTAGCCATCGGGGTGCATGACCACTGATATGTCCACAGATTTCACCGCTCGTAAGGACCTGAATCTCTACCAGTCGAAAACATCGCCGACCAGAATCCAACACCACTGCATCCACCGCAGATCATGCTGCCTCTGGGAGACTGGACCCTCCAGAGGTTCCTGAAGATGTCGCTCTGCCTTCCTTACCACCTCCTGGTGTTAAATCCAGAAGAACCCCTTGGTGTCAGGTCACGTTAAGACCTCCACCCTGCCCACCGGGCAGTGACGGCAACGTTGACATTACTCTTCTAGTAGTCATCCTCCCCAGTTGCTTCCTAGAGAATAACCACCAATTAAAGTAAGGAAATAGTTGTTGAATACTCATTTTCTCTAATATCAATTAATGCCTTCCCCAATTAGATTAACTCCCAGAACCGCCTTCACCTGGATTGCTTAGGATTTGCTTCTGTACCAAAGTCTAGTAGAAGGTAGCTAAGTGCCCCAGTGTTTTATTAGAGGCAACAAGCCAGATAACCACATATTAAGAGGCCACCTCATATCTGCGAAATTTGGTAAAATTTGGTGGAGCCGAAAGCACTAGAAACTCCTCCATAAGGCAAATAGGTGATGCACGATGTTCCATACTCCCTCACTGCTCTCCAGCAGGGCTGGACGAAAGGAACACAGGGTGTATCTCTTGTTACAAGACTAAGTATCCAGAAGTACACGCTAGGGAATCACAAGCACCGGCTCTACTTTCATGCAGTCTCAGTTGTACCCTTAACTTGCCATGCCTTACATCTGGAAGGGAGGTAGACAGAGATGGTTGAAGCAGGCAGCTGCTCCCTCAGTCAGAAGTTGCACTTTGCACTTCCACCAAGGAGCTTCACTCTGAAACCACAGCAGACAAAGTTATTTCCACCTCTAATTAATTAAGCTTGAAGGGCCTTTGCATCTCATTCTAGAACCTCTTCTAAGGGATGAGAAGCCTCTCTTTGGTATAGCCAGACCCTAGTTGTGCGACCCCAATCACCTTGAACAGTTGCCTGCAGTACAACACACATCCAGATAATATCACAGTCTGACAGTCACAGAGGCGACCACCAGCCCTCCCCACAGCCAGCAGTAACACCCCTACCTAAGAAGAATCACCAACTTCCAGGTAAATGTGTTTGTAAGGATCAGCCAACTTGTAGGGCCCTGCGGTGGCTTTGGTTTTTGTCCCCTTGAGACTGGCCGTCTGTTTCTCCACCATTAAGGCACTTAACCCCTGATTCTGGCATCACAAAATAAGACTGTGAAAATGACTAAGATCTCAACAGTCTCTTTTAAACATTGTGTGACAAAGATCACAATAAATTTTAACCCCAAAGGTCTTAGATCATTATTTGATGCGTCCAGCCCCACCAAGTGATTGTTTCAATTATTCATCCCTCATGGGTATGCATCAACATCTTAACTAAGAATCTTGGCAAAAATCTTCATGTGCAATAAAAATATTATTCTTGATTTTCCAATTAGTTTTGTAGTAAACAATTTATTTGGGGTTATGTTAACACTTTTATCCCAAATTAATGAATAATAAAATTGAATATTAAAAAATGTACTAAAATTACAATTTAATCATGTAAACATACTTTTTATGAAAGAACCATAGTTACAATTGGAATCAAAGAAAAATTTGGACCAGAACCAAAAAAATAAAGAATCGACCCATCCTTAGTATGTAATTATATTTTACTTACCTGCTTTAATGGTACAGTAAAACTTCACCATAAACTTGAAGGGACCTGAAATGTTACTTGTTTGTTATAGTAAATTTCTTTGTAATGAAAGTACCCATACAGAAGTTTTTAGTAAGGTGTAAAAGACATTTATGGCTACACAACTTATTATTATTGTACTAACTACTTTATCTTAAATAAAGAACATAATTACATGGCAAAATTTTTTTTAGTATACTTTTTAGTAAAATAAGAATTTTTAACTTTTTTGTAATTACAGTAGAATCTAAATACAACGTACACAAAGGGACTTGCAAATTTTATACTTATACTGAAAAATACTTAATACTGAACACGTATTTAATGATATTACATCTGCAGGGGATTTGAAAGATGTACATTAAAGTGAACATTACTTTAAACTTAAATATTTTATACTGAAATTTTACTGTATATTGCACTATGAGACAGTTGCTCATAAACATTCAGTCAACTGATAATTATATTACGTCTTGGAGGTTTATTATAATTTACACCATACATTTTAGCTTTTACAGTTATGGTTTTCAGTTCCAGAAGCATAACTACTATATTCTACTAAAATATAGTAGGCCTATCTAAAAACGGCTAGGAATAAATGTATTTCAGGTTATGTAACAGTTATAAACCACACAAGACACAAGTGTCATTTTTTCACCAAAAAAATTGCAAAAATTTTTTTAACTACAATATTTGAAGATGTTGCATATTTAACATACAATTATTTATTACAATGAAAAAAGCAACATAACCCGTATGGCATCATAAAATTATATTTCAGTTGGTTATTACCAAATTTCACAACATATTGAAGCAGTTTAAATGGCATGCTATAGGTGCTGTAATTTAATCACATTCGAAAACAACATAACCCTCATACTGCTCGTAAACAAACGTCACATAGACTATAGATGCAGTATAAGGGAAAATTATCTCGCTATAGCGGAAGAGAAAGACACTACGTAGTTCACACACCCGTCGCTCCACAAGCGCTTTGTGTACAGAGATGCCATATTGTGATAATTCACCATGGTTTTATCATCTCCAGTCAGGTTAACATCTGCGGGATAGCTATGGTGTGGCCACGATGTTTTTATGTAAACATTACAATATTTGACTAAATTGTTTGGTTATCTTAAGAAGGTAAAAAAATCTGAATTTAAAACTTTAGTATGGAATTAAGCCATAAAGTGTTCATTAAGGTGAATATTTTAATAATACGCAAGTCGTAACGTAAAAAATCTGTTAAAGTAAAAGAAAAATCCATTGTATTGCAAGGGCTTTTGTCAGGACCATAACAGTGGTTTGTTATAATGAAATGTTCATTAATGTAAAGTTCGTTAAAATGGTGCTTTACTGTAGCACTGTATATCTTTTGGGTGTTGTAAGTGATTTTCATGGTATTTTGGTATGTTCTCGAAAACGTACCATTTGCCAATAAACATTTAACAAAGACTACAATAATAATCGGTTGCAGCCTACCAGTTAAAACCATGCAATCAAGCTTCAGATACAAGCCACATATAAAGACAAAATAAAAGTATTAATACATATTTTTTTCTCACTTTAATTTTTGAAGATATTCAATAATTATCTATTTATTTTTCCAAGCTTAGATTCTTTAAAAAGTAAACAATAGTATTGTTTTCAGCCTTCCTGGTGTACTTCCATTGTAGGGTTTTGCATTGAGCATTGTGCACTCCTTAGTTTAAAAAGTAACCATCTTTCAATAGTGCGTTATCTATTTTGTCTACTTTATGAAGCAAAGAGAGGCTTACAAGAACCTCCCTCTCTCTTGCGGGGGCATGAGATGTGTGTGTGTGTCTATATATATATGTTACATATGTATATTTGAATAAAGGTTACAAGTAGGCCGCTAGGGCTACCAAAAATATACGAAGGACTGAAATCAGGTACTCACAGTCTAGTACTTGTTAACAGGCAGACACACAAACAAGGAAGACACAGTTTTCATGTGGTTGCATGATCGCAATGTTTCACTAAATAAGCTTAATCAGGCAGTGAGTTGTAGCTTTGTAACTGTACTGAGTACTGACTAAGGATACATATGTGCTAAGAACAGAGAAAGCGGTTACCTGCAGCACAGGTGCGGTGACGAGATACGGCTCGAGGAAGGCACGCGGTGTGAGGTCGTGACTGAGGCAGTCTGCCAGGTGGGCCAGGATGGACTCCACCGAGTGGTGTGGCTGCTGGCGTGTCACACGCAGGTACTTCTGCAGGGCACGCGCCATCGACGGAAACACCGCCTGCGCTGCCTCATGTGGGTCCATTGGGATGGAAGACACTGCATCACCAGAATACGACTATACACTTCCGTTACAACCCCTACACCATTGGATAGAAAAAAATATTCACCATTTCATAATTGTGCCAAAACACTGTTTTGGCTCTAAATATCTTGGGTCGTACAGATATTTCGCACATTAAAAAAATTACAAATAAGAATTTTATTTTCAATTTCAACACAAATTGGTTGCTGAAAGTCAAACAAAAAAAAGTTTAATTTAATTGTTTTTCCATTTTTAATTGCTTTATTAAATGTTGATTAAGGTGAATAACAATCCAAGTGTTTGAGAACCAAATTTTTGAGTCAATTACAACTTTGAACCCTGACTAACGAACATTGACGCTAAAAACCCTCAAAATTCCCCAAAAAATACAAGATTCCAAAAAATTCAAAAAGAAAATCCCAACAATTTATTTAAAAATATAAAAATTTATTTTAAAATCATAAAAAAATTATTTTACACAATCAGAAAATTCCAGTTCCCTGGCAGTAATTTTTTCCTTACAATTTCCCTTTTCCTTAATAATTTCCCCCTTTTTTCCTTCAAATTTTCCTTCTTTTTCAAATTCCCACTTTTCTTTAAAAATGTCAAATTTTTCCCCTCAAAAATTGTAGATGCCCCAGAAAGGCAATTTTCACCCAATTTAAGTAATTTAAGGGGTTTCCTTAGGACCGACAAAGCAATGGTGGCCATATTGGTTTTATAGGCATAGTGTATGCCAAATCGATACAAGGAATCTGGGATCAGAGCCAGACCTTACCAACAGGTTCTTCGTTCAGTCAGCCAACTTGTCCACCATATTGAGTGCAGGTAACCTTTACACCATGAACTTGAATGACCTTCAACCCAAAAAACACAAAAAAATCACAAAACAATCAAAAATATATACAAAAATCTAAAAATATCTCAAAGCATATCATGTCAACCTTACACTGATACCCCAACCCTAACCATCAACTCCTACGCCCACCTACCTACTTTCCAATACTGTGTCGACCACCAAGCCTCTACTGGTTGTACATTCACAGCGGGTTGAGCGGCAAACCCCAGGCTAATGTCACTCCAACACTGAATTAATGCTCAAAGCGAGAGATAACCTGAGCTTGTATGCACTCCCTGTGTGAAGGTGTTTCTAGTGGTTGTGGGTTGTGGTGTTGCTGTTTCTCCCCACCAGCATTAAATAAGTGCTCGGGGGCTGGGAAGAAACAGGTAGCCATCTAAAGTGGATGTCAACAATCTCCTGGTTCCTGTTGGCAGTGCACGCCATACTCTGTCGCTAACAGTTAACACAGACAAGTACCCTGTAAATGAAAAGAGGAAGAGTAGTAAACAATGAGTGTTTATTGAATACTGAATAAACACGTGACCCGTGCTACCTCCTACAAAATCGTGAAATGCTGAAGGTATCTGCGAATCCAAGTGTAGGTGACCTGGTTCTAGATTAAAAGGGGGATAGCTGGTTCTAGACCAATACAATGTTAATTAAAGTTAAACTGAGCTAAGTAGGTGTCTAGAAGAGACAAAGTGAAGTTAAATATGTATGCAAGTGTTCGCTGGTCGTAGAGACATGGTAAGTAGCCACTTGAAGCTTACAAGATCTCGGAGGTCCCAGCACTGAATTAGTGCTCTGGGATGTCGCGCGAGAGTTGGATAAAGAATGACTACCCAAGCCCGGCAGAGTCCGTACTTATATAGGTGAAGCTTGTAGACTGCCGGCGCGTGCTGCGGGTAGGGTGAGCATCATGCTCTGATTGGAGTGGGAGTTGAAAAACTTGGGTCAGCAATAGTCAGGGTTTCTGCTTCGTGCCTCTTCGGTGGCGCTTGGGTTTGCCCGGTGGCGGGGATCTCAGTGCGAGGTAGAGGGGGCGGCATGCCTGCCGGCTTGTGTAACCTTCGGTGAAGCAAATTCGCTCATAAATTCCTTTTGCCTGGTAGAGTAGGTGGCCGAGAATTTGTGTGGAAAATTCTCTGTACATTTGTAGCAGTGGAAGTAGGAACATTTAGCAATGAGTTGTGATTGTGGTTAATTAGTACGTTGAACAGCATGCGTCACTCTGTTTTTTAAATACATTTTTCATTTTTTTCTCAGTTTTTTTACTATTGGAAGGTGGGTAGGTTGGGAAAAGAGATTGATGGTTAGGGTGGTGGGATGAGTGTGACATAAACATGAGACACACCACGATTGCTTTTTAAAATACTTTTTTGGTTCAAGGTCATTCAAGGTCACAGGGTCAAGGTGAAAGTTTACCTGAACCCAATATGGTCAACCAGATGGCTGATAGAACCAAAATTGCTGCTAATTAGGTCTGGCTCTGATCCTGCATCCCTTTATCTATTTGGCATACCCTATGCCTATAAAACCAATATGGCCACCACTGCTCTGTCGGTCCTAAGGAAGCCCCTCAAATGACTTACACTGGCCAAAAATTGCCTTTCAGGTGATTTTTTTTTTTTGCACACAAGCGACTTTTATCATATTTTGGGGAAAAATAGAAATTTTTTTAACGTAAAAATATAATTTTTTTTGGGAGAAGGGAAATTTTAAGGGAAAAAAGGAAACTCTTAGGGGGAAAAAGGGAAATTGTTAGGGAAAAATGGCTGCTAGGAAACTGGAATATCTAAATTATTTGATTAACGATTTTTTAATAATTTTAAATAATAAATTGTTGGAATTTTGTGATGTTTTTAGGGTCAAAGGTCAATTACTTCCAATATGGAGGACAGTGACATACCAACATGGCGGCCGGCTGAATCCTGCGCTCCTATGACAGACGCTGATGCACTCAACTTCCCTAAATCCTACTGCTACAATACCCATTATTAAATTGCTACCTACATAAAACTAAACATGCACTAATCTCAAAGAGCCCATTTGTAAAGTTCTATAAAGTTATAATTTAAGCACTTATTTTTACTTAATAAATTTCCACTCATGCAACTTTGTTTTCATATGTACTTAAAGGAATATTTCATAAATACATATTGTTATATGACACAAGACATTGGGGAAACTAAGCACAACACATCAAGATATACGGTTACCCGTACATAACCTGCAACGTTATCGTGGAACAGCTTCCACAATCATATAACACACCCGGACTTAGTCAGGTAACCACACTCTGAAGGTGCCATCACGCAATTCACATGGACCCCCCCCCCCCCCAGTGCTTCCTTGTAAGTAATTACTTAATTACCGGCATTCTTAAGAATCCTGACCTCCCTACGAATTAACCTGTACTGACATTGTTTAGCTTACACTAGAAAGCTCAGGTACAGTTCCTTGTCCAGACTTCAGGAAGTCCAAGAAATTAAACACCCTGTGGCGCCTGACATTAAACGTTTACCGCCATGTCCGTTTCGAGCAGAAATGAGCACGAGTATTCCGTGACTCATATAAACGGACAGCGAACCCAAAACTTTATGACTAAATGTGACATGGCTGCCTGTCTGGCACGGGGATACACTACATCCTTTGTTCATATTGCAGCAAGCATTTACATTACCTATGTATAGGATGGGAAGACGCTCTCCGGTATACAGACAGCCTACAATATAGGTGCCCATCATGTAGACTGCGGCCACTAGTCACGTGCCACTGGTTAGTGTGTAACGGCCAAGGTACTTTCACTACTCATATAACCTGCAATAATGAGTATCATTTACGATGCATAGGTTGGCCGGATGAACAAAGCATGCATCCAGGCCAAGTCTACCAATGCGAAGTGTGCTAGCGCAGCCTGGCATACGAACCGAAAAATCCCGATTCGAGACAGTCGAGAACCATCCCACCCAACGACCAAATTCCAACTGCCGGGATTTAGCGGGAAACCCCATGAAGACCCAGTTGCATTTGTGCAGGAATGAGAGAGGGAATTCACAGACCATAATATTCCCTGTAAGCAATAAGCGCTGAAGACCCAGCGCAAATTGCTAGGAATGGCAAAGGAGTAGTGGTGAACGTACGGGGAATTCGTCCAGGAATGGGACCATCTCAGCCACTGACTGGGTTCCCATTTAAGGGGAAGAAGTTGTGGCACAGCTGATTACGGAGTTTCACACACAAGTACAATCACCAGGGGAGGAAACTGATACACATTCGCTGAAAGGTGCAAATGTTTAAGGTATAAGAGCATTTATCCAGCAGAAAGCGAAGTAAGTACGTGCAGAATATAACACGCACTCTACTTCCCTATTGAGATAAATGGGTGTACACAGCTCGCTTTACTGGAGTTTGTGGCAACAGGAAATTTCATATGGAAGGAACTTTTGTCGGCAGAACAGATAACGAAATTACAACCTCAAACCCAAATAGTCCATATGGCTCAGCCTAGCCAAATACTAGAAGTCAACAAGAAATTAGATCTCTTAATTAGGATACACCATTTGATCTACAAGGGAGTTCACTGTAGCCTCAAGCATAGAGGAAGAGGTTATTTTGGGACAACCCTGGTTGACCCAACACAAATACCTGTCGGACTATGGACGATGCGTTACGCAGTTCGGATCAGAGAAAGGGATGTCTATACCCTGCCAGGTAGTAGTATTCAGACTGAATCTCCATAGTGACATGGAGATACAGCCCATGGAGATACCAGTGGAAACTCTGTGGAGGATCCACTCGAACCCCAGACGGGGTCCAAACCTCACAAATAAAGAGTGTATCCTGTATGGGCCCCTTAGGGGACCTGTTATGGATCTCCAGCCCGATGTCTAAGCCAAACCAGGTTTTCTCTTAGCATCACACCAGAGCCGCCACCTCATAGAGGAAATGGATCATATTGAGGCCTCTCATCCATTCACAGTCTCTACAAACCTGCTTCAGTGTCCGGACGGGGTGGAGGGACTAGCTTTATGGGTACAGAGGTTTCATGGCGGAGTTTGCTTGATCAAACACCCCAAGAGAGACCGGGAGTACGTAGTAGCATCGTCGAACTCAACGAAGATCGAATGTCGTCAGGGACGGGAGTCACACACAGGCCATGTCCCTGGAACGTCCTTCCACGACCACTGGTGGAAATTAGGATTTAGCCAGCACTGTACATGTAATGATGAAAGAACCTTATTTTCCCCCCATTATAAAGTGTGCACATGAAATGGACAGCCAGCAAAAGTATGACCTTGACGTCTTGTGCCTGCCCCTACCGTCAGGATCGGTGCCGCTGAATCCCCCTTCAGAAGTATAAACGCCAGCAAGACAAGAGGACAACGCCAACGCAGTGCCGCCATCAACTTTGCTCACTGCAGATGGCCCACCGTCCAGAGAAGCCAACCAAGCCCCTTTTCTACAGATGCAGTTCCAAGGCCTACTCTTCTAAAAACTCCCCAATCAAACCAAATGGGGACGAAATGGAACATCAATGGTGAGGCATTGGCCAGCACCCCTCCCTCGATCCACACATCTCCCAGTCGAGATGCCACAGCCATGGTTAGAACCCAAGATGGAGGTGAGAATGTCTCCCAGAGTTCCCCTCCTGTGATTGACGCTTCCGGTACACGTTAGTACCACAGCAATGAGAAGGTCTCAACTTTCTCCAGATGTTACCAATCAGGCCGAGATTGCGTCAAAAGTACTGGTAACAAACATTGAACCGAGACCGCCTCCCTCAGATGAGTGCGCCATCCGAGTCTGCCATGTTCGAATCCGGCCCCGTGAGAGCCTGCGAGAGCAACTCGGGTTCTCAGGTCGCGGGGCTACTTTGGCGAAACCCCCTGGAGACCCACGCCCACTTATCGATGGCATGCACTATCACAGCAACCACCAAAAAAAGTGGGCAGCTTCAGAAGAAGGGTCATCATAAGCGACACCACACCCAGGAAGAACTGTGAGTGAACTTACCACAGACTCTCTCATTTACAATCATCGGGGATGCATACATCTCCCTAAGCAGTAGCATTCAAACAAACTTTCATTAGACTCACATTTCTTCAAAGCAGCCAGTCATGTTGCTGCATAGCTAACAAGGGGAAAGACTGTGTAAAATTTCCCTCCCCTTAAAATATGTGCACGTGTACAAAAGTGAAGTGTCCATAAATGCACTGAAAACCTGAAATACTGCCACAGTAGAAGACACCGCAAGATAGTGCTAGTCCCGTGAGTGCAAGACGCCACATCAGTGAAAAGACACTGCACATGTTCCGTCAAAGATCAAACATCAGAAGGCCTGAGTCTTAAAACATTACACTTGATGTTGGAATGGTAATGACTAAGGTAAGAAGTTGTTAGTTTACAAATCTCAGAGTAGGAATAGGGTATGTATAATATAGAATTGATTCACATAATTTAAATTAATTTTTCCCCTCTTTTTTTTAAAAGGGTGTACGTAATTGTGTCAATGAAGTAAGATGATAATGCCATGATGGTAGAGAATTGCACCTCAAGTTGAACAGTGTCAAGTATGGGAACATGCTACATGTGAATCAAACAGCTCGTCGGCACACTCGCAGAAGGAACATGAGTAAATTTGAATTTATATGGTGTGCTGTAAATGCTGCAGTGGAAAAATATTGTATATATTTCTTGTTTCTGGACGTGTTTTACTCTATTGTTTCATTGGAGATTATGATGTAGAAGGTAACTTTAAGTTTTAATAATAAGAGCTTCACTCTGAGTAATTAAAGGCTCACCTCAGCGCCATTGTAGAATACGATTTTCAAGGTTAAAAAGTCAAGGAAACTTCTAGTGTACCTTATTTTAGCGTAAGGGATCGGTCCATGATAATTTTAGAATTGCATAAACTAATGCACCATGCCTAATATAGGTTTCTTGGTGTGTTAAATTGTGAATACGTTAATCAGTACAAGGATTTGGGACCCAAACACTCGAGCCATATTTCATTTTCTTGACTGACAACAGCATAGTTAGGTACAAGAAAAATTGTAAATAGTACCAGGTGTAAATATTTGTTAGGATAGGCTATCATTAGGGCAAGTAACTGATTCCATGATACATTAAGATATTCTTAAGGTTTCATAAAACATTGCTTTAAAAATTGTTTAATTATCAATATCCAAGAGTGCTATATGTAATTATGTTACATAAAAACACATGTAACCAAAAGAGTTATGTGGTATTCAATATGTTGTGTATAGACAGTGACACATGCCACATTGCTGTGCAGCGTGCCTGCGCACACTACGGGCAACTTTGCCCCATCAATGAGCAAGGAAGAGCTAAGAAACAAGTCACAACAATGGCAGTCTACCATTCACGCGCCAACACACTTATAATTAACGTGATTAATTACAAAATTGTACCCAGAATACAACATGCAGTCGCCACAAGATTGTTTTACCCTATGAGCCACTGCCCAGAGATAACGGAGAAGGAAGAGACACCACAGGAGCGCAGCACCTCTGCTGCCCCGTGACGTCACAACCACAAAGACTCAAGCGGAGGTTGTACACCTGTTGCCAGCCTCGACTACGGGTGATAAGGAATACGCACCACTGCCGCAACCCTGCCATAAAACAGCCCTGCGGAGAAAGGCTATCATCCCCAACACCTCCGGAAGAACCCTGAAGCACTGATCTTGGACTATATAAGTAGGCTCAGAAGCGCCTCAAGCCAGAGTTCACCGGCTCGCCGGCCGCAGAGGTAAGCGAGCTCTCCCTGGTCTGACCAAGACCTCCTCTCCTAGCGAAGGTGCTTCCTCACCTGCAGCTTGTAAAGACTCCACCTGCAGCTTGGGAAGTCTCTTCCTTACCTGCAACTTGCGAAGGATCTACCTCACCTGCAGCTTGTGAAGACTCTACCTGCAGCTTGGGAAGGTTCTTCCTCACCTGCAGCTTGGGAAGTCTCTTCCTCATCTACAGCTTGTGAAGGCTCTACCTGCAGCTTGGGAAGGTTCTTCCTCACCTGCAGCTTGTGAAGGCTCAACCTTACCCGCAGCTTGCGAAGGCTCTTCCTAACCTGCAGCTTGCGAAGGCTCGACCTTACCTGCAGGTTGGAAAGGCTCTACCCGCAGCTTGCGAAGGCTCTTCCTCACAAAGTTTTGACCTCACCTGCAGCTTGCAAAGTCTCGACCTCACTTGCACCTTACGAAGTCTCAACCTCACCTGCAGCTTGTGAAGGCTCTACCCGCAGCTTGCGAAGGTGCTTCCTCACCTGCAGCTTGTGAAGGCTCGACCTTACCCGCAGCTTGTGAAGGCTCTTCCTCACCTGCAGCTTGCGAAGTCTCAACCTCACCTGCACCTTGCGAAGGCTCTATCCGCAGCTTGCGAAGACTCTACCTCACCTGCAGCTTGAGAAGGCTCCTCTGGCAGCAGTCCAACCACAGTTCCTGCAAGATGCTCCAGAGATAACTTCGACACTCTAACCCTGCATCCCTTTTACACCAGTCACTCCTCGACTCCGTGGTAGAGGTTGTCAGGACATCCCCTCAGGACAACCACCTCTCGGGAGGTAAACGCTGTTAATAGCGTAATAATATTAAGTCTCATAGTTGATTAAGTAATCTAAGATTTCGTCCAGGCTCGCCTTCGCCCGAGCAAAGTAAATTACATAATTATTAAGATTAGAATGTACGTTGAACAAAGATTCCCTATTGTTTTCAAGACATACAAATAAACTATGTCAAACTTAATTTAGTTGACTACGTTAATCCTTATTGCCCTCTCACATTACTGTTAGTTGAAGTGTTATTGATACTGTTATACGATTGGAGGTAAAGGTTCCTAATGAATAGAAAGAGAGGTGGGATACCTAGCCGGAATAGGCGTAGAGAGCGGCGAGCTCTACTGAGAGAACCGCAAATACAGGTTGCTGTAGGCTCTAACTGCGAGGATGCAACCCCATCCACAGCTCAGGAGTTCATCCCGCATCCCGTCTCGCCTATCACACCGCTGGACCACCAATCGGAGAAAACACCTACCTGAATATCTGCTGGTCGTGTCGTGGCCGGACTTATACCACGTGAGTTACTATCAGCTGGAAACACCCTTGTCTTCAGAACTCGAGCCGATCCCTAATAAAGACAAGGACATGAGCCCGTACAATACGTGTACAATCCGTACCACATCAGGGAAGGTGATCAAGATCAACTTGCCCTCTAAACCCACTTCCAAACCTCGTGTAGTTTCAGCCCCGTTAAATTTCATCCCCGGTTGTAGACCGACAAGACCAAGCAGGATCGAGCCAGCACCTCACACCGGACCTCAAAACCCCCTTATTGTTGTAACCTAGTTATCCTCCGTGGTACCTACCATGGCAAGTGACCTAGGACTAGGACAACTGGCGTCCCACTTATTGGTAGCCCTCTCTGTGAGCAAGATTGCACTCCCTGGACGGGAATCAATTACGGTTCGAATCACCTTGGGGTATGATTCCCCTGCACTCCGGACTAACCCTCCACTAGGCGGTACCCACGTGAACCAACCACGACCTGCCGGGCTAAGACAAATTGTTTGAATCAAGGATACACCGCAGAAGGGTTATAGACCAGACCCAGGAGGGTAATCAGCACTCAACCGTAACAAACACACAAAACCAGCACGTATCAACAGTAACTTGAAAAGCACACAAAAGTGAATAAATGAATTTATACCTTCTTACTTGTAATATAGTTTGCATACGCATTGCATAACTGTAAATCAACATAGCGTACTTAAAACTTTAACAATTGTGGTACCACATAATCACATGGAAAAAACAGAAGGAAAAGAACAAGTGTCTATGAATAATCCTTTTAAATGAAAAGAGTTTCTTTATTAAGTTGTTGCAAATGTAACGCACCATAACCATAAAGGTAAACATATATTTGAATTTATGTCCCCTGTGTGTTCTTATAAAGGTCCTTAAACCAATTAACATAAGAATCTTTTTCTCGTACATTGCAATGGTTACGGACTGATTCAACTACGTCTGTGCAGCGGAAGGCCACCGACTCCATAAGTTTGCTGTACTAAACAGGCACAAGGATTCTTCAGATTAAATTCTCTCCCTCGGCAAACATTTAGATATTTTCTTCCCGTTCCTTGTATGAGGGGATCACGTTGCACCCACAAGTGTCGAGTCACGTCTTTATGTGTTAACTTCATTCTCCCTTTTATTTACAGGAAAAGTAACTAAAAGATGTATTAAGGAAAAACCTCCCTTGCTGATAGTTGTAAACTGACCCGGCGACATGAATGAAGGCACACAAACCCTACAGCATAGGAACACGAAAGCTTACAGCAGTTGAAAACTTCTTTCTTTTCATGCGCAATGACCCCAGTATCCTCTCCCTAACCCTCACCTTTCCTACAACTCCAGCCGCAAGAAAGAAGCGAGACAGCAACCCAGCTGATGTCGAGACAAGGGAGGCAAGGGAAAGTGGAAAAGAGGAGTGAGCACGAGGAAGGAGACAGAGCCACATGCCAGACTGGCAAACACAAAATAGATGCTTCCTTTGTGTGTGCGGAGAGGTGAAGATAAGGCCATTCACCAAGCTGCGTCCCCAGCCAGTTTGATACCCTAGCACAGAGCAGCTACGAAGACAGATGCAAAGCAGATTACAGTAACACTGAACCTAGATCCAAGTCAACGTTCCGAACTTCTGAGTATCAACTCCAGGATTGGTCTCCGTCGTAAAGAAGTGAGGGGGGTTGCGATTGACACATGATGCATCCCACACCTAGAAGAGGCGCACATTACAGAAGCAACTTCGCCCCATCCAAAAGTTACTTTACTTATTTGGGCAAGTCAATCCAAATTAAAAACTGTAATAGAGGCAGGACAGACTCAACACACCTAATTACCATGTGGTCCTAGCTTTTACAGAGCATCGTAACTCTACAAGAAGCTTTCACATCATCACCCCTCCCCGAGGAAAGACGCTCTACTTTGCCGCTATCATTGGAAGAACAGAGCTCGTTTTGTACTTCCTGCCGCTGCAGGGAAGCGGGCCAATCACCAGAAAGTCACAGCCTCCGCAAGAGCATCAGTGCAAGATGTGTCAACACCTCGCGCCCAGCACAAGGCAGATAAGGATCCATGGTTCATGTATATGACATCATAAGCTACACCCCCGAGAGGCGGGGTGAATTCCCCCGCACCCCCCTGAGCACCAAAAGTGAGAAATGTTTAGTATACAAGGCACCCCAAGCATGGCAAGTCAGTGCGCGTGGGGCTGTGGAAGAGCTCCGATCCCTTTGGCTGTTAAGGCCGAGGACACCAACGGTACCACAGCTCCTTCTCCTGGCTGTGAAGGCCAGAGTATTCAGTAACGGCAAAGTTACTCAATCGCGCCATCAAACACGCAGTGCATCAGTGGTCGCAGATGCCAGCAGCTCTGAAGAGCCCTACCTCCCGAAGTTCTCAACCTCTTTGGCTGCCGACAGTCACTGCCTTCCAGAAGCTTCAACTCTTGCGACCTTCCCCAGCTACTCCAATGCGTCACCATCGACCATGAGAGGGCAGCACCGTCATCATCCCTAACCTTCCTCGAATACCTTCCTTCTGCAACAGCACCTAGGTATTGAAGATCACAGCGACATAGTCCCTTCTGGACTTCCCATCCCCTTAAGGCCTTGGCCTGGCCACCTCTTTAATGCTTTGGTAAAGAACCATTTTGAAAACACACGTCTAGGTCCCTTTTGGACAACCCCCCTTAACTTCAGCTAGGAAACTGTGGCCATTAAACTATTGAGTATTTTCATAACTTACATAAAATACTACTTATTCTAATCTTTAGTCAGGAAACCTTCACCTGGCCGTAACAACACACACTTTCACAGCTTAAATATTAAAATTATTTTTATATTTAAATTGTCTCTGATAATTATCTTTGTTATGTTAGAATATCTAGAATATCTTGTTGTTATGTATCATCAATTCATTATTGTATGAATTTAATGTCACGTTATATCTTTTACTATGTGTTAATAAACACAATCATATCAGTGTAATTAGATGCTTTCTTCTTTCACTGTGAATATTCCCTTTGCTATTAAAATTAAGCATCATTGAGAGCTATTCTGTGTCATGTGAGGTAAAGCCGACCCCGCATATTCGCCACGACGGCAGTGTACACACACTTTAAGAGGCAACCCCGACGTTGGTCACTGGAGCAATTTCGGCAGAGCCCAGAGCACTAGGAATACTACTCCATCTGTGGAATTGAGTTGAATTGTTAGCTCCCTACTCCACCTGACAGAGGGAAATCTACCATCCTCACTTGACCCTCCGTGGAATCTCACCTACAAGTATTGTCAGTCACACGTACTTCCCATACTCTGTTGTAACTTACGCTCGGCTGGCGAACAGCTAAGATTGTGGTACACAGTACAGATGACGTGGCCAGACGTACACGCTATAGTCTGCTTAATAATTGCCTTTCTTATTCCACCTGCTTTCCTTCACGAGGAAAATGAGATGTATTCAAATTGGTATTATTCTCTTTCATGTGGATTTCATTAACAGCCTTATACCTCGCACATATAAAAGTGGCAGGAAGTTTAAGCTAAAGCAGACCTTAAAGAAACTCGAGACAGAAATTAACAAAACTCCTATCCCAGACCAGACAGAGAAAATCACTTATTTACACCTCCCACACGTATAGGACAACTTATTTCTTGAATATTTATTAACATTCCATTGTAGCCTTGAGATGGTAGGAATTGACCCAGAACTCCTACCTGATTCATACACGGCCATTCCTCCACACCCATCCCAAATACCCACAAGTAGCATCAGCACTGCTCCACCACAGCCAACGTCGGCCGGACCGCTGTTGAGCCACCGGCCGCATTCCAGCAGCCATTAACAGCAGAGAGAGCGCAGGTGCCAAGCGGACAAGTAAAGTGACAAAGGGTTACAGTGCCAGTATCACTCTCAAACAGACATGACACGTTCTATATAACGGCTAGTTTCCCAAGCGAGAGTAACTCCTCCTTGCAGCATGACCCCAGAGTTACAGATGTTGCATGTTTATTTGAAGGTCACCTCCTCTGCTAAGTGAAATCTGTGTATCTTAGATCATTGGAAGTGAAAATAACCCTAAGGGAGATAATCACCAAGCTCTCAACCAGTCAGAATGCTTGCAAGTCAGTTAAACAAGCATATTCCTCCCAGCGCGGGGAATACCCACTCCTCCTGCAGAGCTAGCCATTGAACCTATGTGTGAATCTTGTTGAAGCTATAGTTGCATTTATTCACCTTCCTGTTTAGAAACTTACTTATTAAATGGTTAGAGAGGTTTTATTCCTCACTCCGCCCACACCAGACTGGACACAACCATATCCCTTCCTTGGTAGAGCGGACATTGCTTCACTCTACCAGGTGGCTTAAAACGACACGCTTCAACTGGAAGTATTTTCTTCAGGTTTTATACTGATTCACTGGTACTTGATTGTGTCCTTTGGTTTAAAAAATGTATACTAACAAATGAAACTTTGAATAGTGACAGTCGGCGACTGGTTGAGCATAGCTCAAAGCAATTTACAGGTAGTTACGTAATTTATGCTATCATTTTACATTAACACGCAACGTCCTTGGATTAACAGTGGATCGTCATGGTCATACTGTTTTTATTTGGTGTGATGCTAGACATACCGAGTTACTTTGACTTGGCCTTACTTAGGTAAGTACCTGGACTTTCCGGTATAAAGAACGGGCAGTGTAGCTTTCAGACTCTGGTTTGAAATTAGAGACGGCGAGTGTAGTAACTGTTGATATGTAGTAGTTGGCTGCACTGAGGCAGCAGTGTGTAAGGAAGATGGCAATTAAAAGCTGAGTTGAAAATGTGGTTGTGTGTTTTAAATCGTGAACCATTCAGCATCTAGTGACATAATCTATATTAGAGATATGTTATCACAGTGTCTAAAATCACGAGTCATCTGAATAGATAATAACATGGCGCAGTCAGGACAAGAACACTGGCAACAGAAGAAAATACAAAGAAATACAAGACAGCGTGGCTGGAAAAAAAGAACATGGCCAAGTGAAGAATAATCAACAAAGAAAATGGACGAGAGAAACGAAACTGCGATGAATAACTTAAAACCACCAGGTCCACTACTATTTACAGGTAATGTGGCAGAAAATTACAGCAAGTTTAAACAAAAATACGAGTTGTACATGCTTGCTTCGGGAGGTACAAAACAGTCGCCAGAACAACAGACAGCTATTTTGTTAACGATAGTTGGCGAAGAGGAGTTGGAAATATTCAACAATTCTGATCTCAGTGCCGAAGACAAGAAAGACCAACAGAAAGTATTGCAATCCCTGGAAATATACTGCATCCCACAAGCAAATGTAAGTTTGGAAAGGCATATTTTCTTCTCCAGAGAACAGAGAGAAGGTGAGTCAATAGGCAGTTATGTGACGGAGCTCAGGAAATTATCTCAGAGCTGTGAGTTTGGGGAAATGAAGGACAGTTTGATAAAAGACAAAATTATCAGTGGGTTGCTAGACAACGAGGTTAAGACAAAGTTGTTCAATACTGATGAATTGTTATTAGAACGTGTCTCCAGATATGCAAAAATGCAGAACTCACAAGAACACAATTGAAGACTGTGATGCACTGTGATAAGATGGCTAGTTTCCATGCTGTGAATAACGGACGGTACAGAGGAAAGAAGACAACAGGGGAGTCACAAGAGAGAAAAAAAAGAAGGCCAACAACAACGTCCTTAATGGCAGCAAGGAATTCAGTCTCGATGAGGAGGATTTTTGGTTCAGCAACAGACCCAGAGGACATCGCAGAATGAAGACTACTTACAGTGCACAAGATGAGGTAAGAGACATCAAAGAAAGGTACAACCTGCCTACAATAAAACTTGTATGAAATGTAAAAACCTAGGACATTTTGCTAGGTGTTGCAAGAGTAATGTAAAGAATGTGTATCAAATTCATGAGCCACCAGGTGAAATGGACACCCAGGGACAGAGACAGAAAAATGAAAGAGTTTTGTGTATAAGAGGGGAACAAAACATATATAGAGTAGATGACAAGAAATGTGTTTTTTATAATGTTCTCAGCGAAAACCTATTTTTGCTTGGTCAAAAATTAACGTTGTCAACCTTGCTAATTTAGACTGGGTAGAGAAAGTACAAATTAAAAATAAGTTTGTGAACCTAAAATTATATACAGGAGCCAAAGTTAATGTTATGAACAGGTCTGACACACACAGGCTAGGAGTAAATATAATACCCTCCGCAGCAAAATTAGAGAACTATAGTGGGTTACCAATACAGGTCATAGAACTATAGTGGGTTACCAATACAGGTTATACGAACGTGTTTTTGTAAATGCATCTTTAGAGGGGTAGAACAGGCGTGGTAGAGTTCCAAGTGGTGAGTGAAGAAAAGAACACACCATCAGTCTGGGGACTACCAAATATTGAATTGTATTGGTTAGTTATGAGATTCGAACAAGTTCAAGAACGAGTAAAAAGGACTACCAATTTTGAGTAGAAAAAGGACAACTGGTAGTACAAAGGTAAATAGGTTATTGGATACACATGAAGATCTATTTGAAGGTATTGGGAAACTAAGTTATACGTATAGAATAGTGTTAAAGAAGGATGCACAACCACAAGTGTCAAGAACAAAGAAAATACCTTTTCATTTATTAGAGCTCCTAAGGGAGGAATTAATAAGACTGGAAAAGCTTGGAATAGTCAAGTCAGTTGCAGAACCAACACCACGGGTAAGTTCACTTATTGCAAGGAAGCCAGACAACAGCATAAGAATACGTTTAGATCCATATCATTTAAATAAAGTGATAAGGAATATTATACACTACCAACTTTCGATGAACTTGTGTCACAGATGACAGGTGCCAAAGTATTTACTACCTTAGATGGGTTTCGGGGGTTCTGGCAAGTAAAACTGGATGAAACAAGACAGAAGTTCACCACATTCAATACTGTGTTTGATAGGTACATGTTTACCAGAATGCCCTATGGGTTGTGCTCTGCTCCACAAATTATTCATAAATGTTATTCACAAATTTTCTCAGGTATCGCAGGGGTGGCAGTGTATATCGATGACTTGGTGATATGGGGTACGGATCAGGAAGAACATGACAAGCAATTAGAGTTAGTGCTAAAGCGAGAAAGAGATAATGGGGTTAGATTAAGAGTAAGATCAGTGTTAGTAAGGTCACGTATGTGGGTCACAAATTGGGTCCACATGGCATTAGTCCAGATGATGAAAAAATTAAGTCAATTGTGGACATGCCAAAACCAGTCAACAAGAAAGAGTAGTTAACATTTTTTGTACTGGTAACATATGTCTCAAAATTTATACCGCTAGGAGCGGAGATAGGCTATCCTTTGAGGGAATTGACAAGGAAAGGTGCTGTCTGGCAATGGACAGAGAAACATGAAAAGACTTTCGAAGAGTTGAAAACAATTCTAGTGAGTAAGCCAATATCGCAGTATTTTTACAAAGAGAAGTCAATAGTTTTATCAGTAGATGCATCGAGCCATAGTTTGGGAGCAGTATTGTTACAGAATAATTTACCAGTTGTGTATGCCAATAAGTCATTGAATACGGCAGAGCAAAATTATGCTCAAATTGAAAAGGAAACACTGGTGATTGCCTAAGGCTGTCAAAGGTTTCAACAGTACTCGTATGGCTCACATTTTACGGTTGAAAAAGATCACTTGCCATTGTTGGTAATATTTAAGAAACCACTGAATGAATGTCCTCTAAAATTACAACGTATGAGGTTGAGGTTACAAAAATATAACTTTACACTAAAATACTTACCAGGGAAGAAGCTCATTATAGGTGATGCAGTGTCTACGTTAGGTGATAGTAAAGACTACAATTTTGACTTAGACCAGGAAGTGAAAGCACATGTAGGAATGGTTATAGAGTAATTGCCGGTGTCACAAGGTAGGCTATGTAGACTAAGAGACAAAACAAACAATAATAAGGAACTAGTAGAAGTAAAGTAGTTGATTCTTAAAGGATGGCCACAAAGTATTTCAGAATGTCCAGAAGTAGTTAAACCCTACTTTAAGGTAAGGAGTGAACTGTATACAGTTGATGATCTTGTGTTCAAGTCCCAAAATCCTTAAGAAAAGATATGTAGAACAAAGTTCACTATAATCACTTAGGGATTTCAAAATGTAAACACAGAGCAAGGCAGCATTTGTACTGGCCACACATGAACATGCAAATAGAAAATTTAGTGGCAAATTGTCAAACATGAGTTAAATATCAAAGCAGTAACGTAGCAGAACCAATGTACACCAGAGCAGTACCAGTGGAACCATGGGTAGTTGTAGGCACAGACATTTTTTACTTGTCTAATAAGAACTATATTCTGATAGCAGATTATTTTACCAAATTTGCTGAGTTTGAGGAATTGAAAAATATGAGCAGTCAAGAAGTAGTAAAAAAGTTAAAATCTATTTTTTCGTGGTACGGATTTCCAGGAACCTTCTGCAGTGACAATGGGCCACAATTCGTAAATGCAAAGTTCTGGCAATTTACTAAAGACTGGAATGTTGGTCATGTCACATCAAGCCTCAATTAAATGGCTTAGTTGAGCGTTAAATCCAAACAGTAAAGAAACATTGAAAAAGATATTGACAGATGAAAAATACTTAGAATTAGCAATGTTGGAGCTAAATAACACACCATTAGAAAATAACTGGAAATCTCCAGCTGAAATGATGTTCAGCAGGAAACCAAGCAGAATGCTGAGCACAACACACAACAGAAAAAAAGAGGGAACTGACAGAACTAGACTCGAAGCGAGACAAATAAAAAAACAACAAACCTACTATAATAGGGGGAAAAGATACTTAAGGCCACTCAGGTCAGGGGAGAAGTACAATTGCATAGGTGTAGTAGGGAATACAATTGTAAGGAGAAAATATGACTGACAGGTGACAAAGTGCAGTACAGGCAAGTGACAACTGATGAGGAGTTCAAGGGATGGGATCATCACAGCCGGGAGTTTAGACATGCGCAAAAGCAGGCTGAGTTGGAGAAGCAAAAGTTGGAGGAGATGTCCAACCACGCTAGTATGGACCCAAATGAGAATGCTCTCATCACATGTAGTGGGAGACTATGTAGTAGACCTCATTATTTGAGGGATTATAAAACCTAGGTTAAGGCTAGCAAGAGTTATTGTAAAGCAAGCTCATTGAAAAGTTATGATTGATATAAATAACTACATGATTTAAATTACGTAAAAAAAAAGGGAGATGTAGTAACGGTTGATATGTGGAAGTTGGCTGCACTGAGCCAGCAGCGTGTAAGGAAGCTGAGTTGAAACTGTGGTTGTGTGTTTTAAATCATGAATCATCCAGCATCTAGTGACATAATCTATATTAGAGATATGTTATCATAGTGTCTAAAATCACGAGTCATCTAAAGAGCTATAACAGCGAGTACCACCTGTTGTCTGATTGGATTTGGTTTGACCTGTATACTGAGCAACGGATAGCCTGTAGAGGCTGCTGCAGGCTGGCTGGAGCTGGCACCGGGACCTGGTGAGCTGATGGGTCGGCTGCGGCTGTCATTGCTGGTGGCCCTAGGTGGGCTGTCGGGACGGTTGCCCCTGATCCAGGGATTACCTATACTAAATAGAACTTTCTCACCCATTTGATATTGAAGAAACCGCCCTACTCCGAAGTCACCCCATGAGTCGTGGAATCAGTCAATTCAGCGCAGGGCTGGCAAGCAAGTGGGAAGGACCCTACAAAGTAATCTGACAAGGTCATGTGTGCCCATACCCGGGTTCAGCGCCGACAACGGCCCAATTCTCCCAAGCACCGCTGCATTCCGACCCGTCGGAAGACGAGAACGAGACAGCCAAGCCAGCTACTAGCCAGGTTGCTCAAACGACGTCACCAGCAGTGAGTGATGGAAGAAGGCCGCAGCCAGCACCGAGTGCCTACTCGCCTCCACTGAGGGTTGTTTTCTTACCACCCAGTGGCACAAGAACTTTGGAACGGACTGTACCGTCCAAACCATCCATTGCCGGAAGTTCACCAAGTGCCCGGGAGGATGGATTCTGAGCACAACAGAGATCTCCTGGACAAGCGCAGCGGATAGACCCCTGAGACGTTCACACCCATCTCCTACCACTGGCACCAAGAGAACACCAGCAAGCAGCATCATCAGATCTAAACTGAAGCTCCTCTTGCGCCACTACCAAGACGAGCCACCTCTATCTCCAAGGCTCCCTTGAGCCGACTAAACAGTGAACCTGCTACGACGGACGTCACCGTAGCTCTCCACGTCGAGAAACACAGTCTCCTTCAGAGGGGGCTACACCTAAAGCTGCCATCCTGACTGAGACTGTGCCTCAGGTTACGGAGAAGCTCGTCCCAGCAGCCACAGCCGCCAAGGAAGTGTGACCATCTTGGCCGCACAGTCCCGACAACGCAGAGGCTGCAAGTTTCGCATAAGAGGCTGCACCCAGCATCCAGGCCGATGCCCTGACTCAAAGCCAGGAGTGTGTACAGGAACCACCCGAGAATAACCCTTCCGGGTTTTTCACTAATACTTTTTCTGCAGTTAGCCCTGTGTGCAATCCTATCTAATATGCTCACCCACAGGTCAACAGACACTGATGACGTGTCTCCAGTCCCCAAGCCGAATAATGAGAGTGAACCTGCTGGAACCGCAGAGGCTGTTAGTGTCCTGACCGTAACAGAGGAAGCAGTGACCACAGAGCAGTATGCTCCAGATCCTCACTATAGACGTGGCCGAGATCCTGAGACGTCAGCCCCAGGCCAGCCAGTCCTGGCACATACCGACCCAGGCCATGATAACGTCGCAGACCACACTACACTGAAGGCAGTTGAGGTGGCTTAGCAGCAGCCCGTCTCCCAACTGTCCTGGACAGCCGCTGTGGAACGCTGTCAAGAGACCAGGTGCTGACCATACCCAGTCCAGGGACAACTAGCCTGACCAACCTGTTCAAGACTGACTCATCCACAACGACGAAGCAAGCAGACAACACAGAAACAGACAGGGCACATCTCAAGAGTCCAGCTGCCCCGCGCCTGTAGAGCTCAGATACAGCCTGGTGTAACATGCAGCAACGAAGCCTTGAGCGTTTCTAAACAAACCCCTCCAGGCAGGCCAATTGTGCCAGATATCAGGGCTGGAAACCAGGCAAACGAGGTCTTTGTAATCGAGACACTGCACCAGCAAGACATCCAGAGAAGGCGGCGTGCCGTTCGCCGTAATTTGTCTAGTCATCAATGATGGTACCTGCTGGCCCAAATCTAAGAAGCAGATGGCAACACCATATCTGAGAAGCAGATGGCAACACCTCTAGCAGAGAAGCAGATGACCAGTGATTGTCCAATGTGTAGAAATATTGTGACGCCGATTAATGGAAGTGTTGTACAGTAGAATCTCTATATTATGATCCCTCACGGTTGCTGAGAATAGGGTCATAATAGAGGGGAGGCTTAATAAAAAATTTGGAAAATTTTGGGCCGATTTTGACCCACCCCTAACCCCTTTCCCCTCATTAAAAAAAAAAAAAAACTGGTTGAAAAAACTACGGTAGAAGAATAACAGCTTTTATAGGGTAAAGGAGGATATGTTAAGTCAGCCTACTATTTAGCGTTTCATTGCTAGAAAATTGGACGTATTACACACAAAGCACTAACCAAAAACACTGTTGGAGATGCCTTACGTTTGCAGTAAAACACTGCACTTCATTTATTGATAATAGATATGAAGGTTTTTTTTTTAAATTTAATTACTCATGCGCTGCGGCTAGCAGCGAATACATAGTTGTGTGTACGTAGATGGACGAGTGCCTAGATCCTCTGCAGCACTGCTGGGCGCGGCAGATCGGACCTAGATCCTCTGGTTGGGCTGTGAAGTAGGCAGCCTTGGCACGAGCATCAGGCTTGTGCGAGGCCGGCCGAGTGCCGCTCAGTTGTTGCTCATACCGGGGTCGACTGTCTCGCACAGCTGTCGATCAATCGCAGCGTGTTGGCTTCTGTACTGGTACAATGAGGCCCAACAATGTTTACAGGAATACATAAATTTAGTGCAGCCTACTTGAAATATTAAGTAACACGAATTTTTTATGAAAAAATTTTGATATGGCATATCCACGCAGACACTGTCTAACTCACCAAAATTAATTGCTCACAATAAAAAACGATCACCTTATATAGTTATGGATGGAGGAGGGTTGACAGAAGTAAAAAATTAGTGGGAGGGGTAAGGCAGAGGTGGCGTTACAGTACAGTACCTGACTAGACAAAGAATTCTCAACCCAGCCTGCAACCCCCCCCCCCCCCCCCCCAAATACATACCACAGTCCCCTTCTGACTTGAAGTATTTTATTGCTTCACGCTGCTTGGCACAACAATTCTCAAAATTTTGAGAAATGGGTGACCACTAACATCAGTAAAGGACAGTTTTCCATAGACAGTGTATAATAGAAACTTGTACCGCGGTTGAAGAATACGTCTACAAAAACAAATCCATGCATAACTGAAACCGCTTTTGAAGATACAGTGGTTGGCAAGGGATTACTGTATCTATTTTTAGACATGCCTCAAATTTTCGACTTTTTTGACCCAAACTTTCTACGGTTCCTCAGGATCTGGTCGTAATAGTGAGGTGGTCATAATACAGGGATTTTACTGTAAATACAGAGCAGAGAAGTAAACAGGTTGATTGTTGCCAGAATCTTCCAAACTTTAAATATAATGCACCTAGTACTGTTAAATATGCGAGCAAACCTGTTCTATGTAATTACAATGTGTAAAGTTTTATTTTCTTTTCCAATAATGTCATTGTATAAAATGCTCAAAGAAAATATTGATTTTTGCAGTGCGTAATAACATGTGCAAAAGAAAGAATGCAACCAGCCTAGCTAATACTGTGTCCAATCATGTATTTAAGCAAAGCAGCCATGGACTATAAAAGAGTCAAGCTGCAAGAAGAACCGACAAGTTCGGTTGATGTAAATATTATTCCAAGGGATTTATATTTCTCTTCTAAAACTGTCCTACTTGATGTTGTGGTGACGCACTCGCAATCTTGTGAAGAACCCCGCCGCTTCATTTTACAGCTGCCCATATTATTGTGAAATGAGTTTGGAAGCGCTCAGTTCACTGACCCAGCAGTTTGCTGTAGCAGAAAAAACGTCAAATATACTCGCTGTGTGACACAAGGCACAATAAACTCCTCCATGTTAACAGCAACAGTAGAGCATTAGGATAACAAATAAAGAGCAAAGCATAAAATTGTGACAGAACTCACGGCAGGATAATCTGTAGAAATATAATTCCTACACATTGTTATTCTACGAGCGTTCAGTGTTGACGTGTTTGCATTTTGCTGTCACACTTGTTAATTTTTTTAACGTAACTGTGAATGTTCACCGTAATAAAAGAGGCTTGTGGCATTATACAAACACACACTGTAATAGGAGTAGATAAGAAGAATGTTTTTAAAATAAAAGAGATGACGTTAACACCACCTGGGATTACATTAGGATGCTTGGCAAATCCCTCTTTTATGCTTCCTTTTTCTGGATGGAGAGAGTGATATAGGGTAGCCCGTGAGCTAGACAGAAACAGAGTTTGTCTGCTATCGGAGCAGTGTGCTGTTAAAAGTAGTAGTAAAAGTGTGGGCAGTCACCTGTAGGAAGGCATGACGTTCACCCACCATCAACTGTTTTCACAGCTTGGTCAAGGTTAGTAATGAGGGCAATCGCACGAGGAGCCGCGCACACACAGAGCAGCGCGCTTAGCAGAAGTGCAACAGAGAGGAAAGAAACCTGCTATTGAGAGGACAGCACTGCTTTCTCTCAAGGGAATTTCCTTTTCGACACTTAGCCATCTCTGATTCAACGAGCCAGGGAGGAGTAGAGTTGACATTCTGATTCGGGGACACTTGGCATTCACACTTCCTGTTCAGCAAGGTAGTCGAACAGGACATTGATCATCCTGTGGGAAAGAAAACCACGAAAGGGTCTTGTGTTCTGCTGCCCCATGAATTGATCTCAGCTATAAGTATGAGTAGAGAAGGGTAGTGTCCCATGGTGAGTGTCAACTTCAGAGGAAAGGTAACAACCGGCAGGAGAGTGTGAGCACTGTTCCTTGGATTGGGAAACACCACCTTCCTTCAGTGGGCGTCACTTTCCTACTCACAAAAAAAATATCCTGACTATGTAGAGGATGATCAAGGCAACCCTGGGGAGAATCAACTACCACTGTACCTCCTTTGCAAGTCGCAAGGGGGAGACATATTGTCCTTTTGGAGAATATTTCCCTCTATTCATCAGGATGAGCTTCAGTCACAGTGGAAAGGGGGCGAATTGACGCATGATGCATCCCTATTATTGGTATTCAGACGACCTCAGCTCCATCCTGATGTTTAGCAACGTTGAAATAAGAATTTATTTTACTATTTTTTCCCATGTGAACTGAAATTGTACTATCTACTACTTAGCTTGTTTTATTCACTGGCCCACCATAACTACACGAGCAGGACGAATTCATTTCCCCACCACTAGATAGCACTAGTTGTATTATCATTCGTCTTTGCTTTCCTTCCTCCAGTTGGCTGGTGATGTCACAGCTGCCAGTCATGCCATCACTACCCCTCTGCCCTTATGATGCTGGCCAATCAGCGACGGGCACTGCCTGATTTTTAGTATAAAAGGAGGTTTTGTTTGCACCTCCCAGGGCATTTAGCATTTGGTTTTTGTCTCTAGTACTTGCTGCTCAGAACAAGTCACCCGCCAATCTAGTTCTAGCTGCTCAGACACACCCTATATTCTTGCTTCTCTTCCAACACCCGTTGTTTGAAACACATTAGGCCCTTGTAGCATAGTGATCTGACCACTTCGGCAGAGTTAGTTACGCGACTCTCTCCATGAAGATTCCTGCTAACTCCCACCCCCCTTCTCAACACGAATGTTTTCGAGACAGGGAAACTCCTATCATACAGTCCTTCTCTCCTTGCTTAGTCTCCCTACTTTGTGCCCAGCTCAGCGTACCATCATACACCTACGGAACTACGGCAAAAATAGAAGTGGAATCTATTCTGGCAGTGTGCACAACTAAAGAAATTAACCTAGCTCCAGATCATGTGGGTATGTTGCACCTTTCAGGTCAGTTAGTTATCAATGACCTTGTTCATTGCTGCAGCAGCTTCACTCAGATTAGACTTGGACATATCTCGGCTAGCAAAATTGAGCATGAAGGGGCATTTACAGACTCCCCAAAGTCTGGCTGAGTATGGCTTGACTTCCAACTAGATTAACTTTGTTCTCTGGGTCGTGCTGGCCTATTACTGCTGTACTACTCAACTAATAAAGCACTGTGGTCCAACGTTGGGCGCCACGAAATGAAAACACTTGACGTGTGACGTCGGTTGAACTGATGGCAACGACACTGTAAGACAAGGGTTATATAGTGCCGGACAGAGGCACGGGCTAACTTAATGTTGTGAAGTTTGGTTTATTGGCCACTGATTGTTCCCCGACTGCAGTATAGGCTGGCTTGCATGAACCTACGACATGGTACAAAGTAAGGTGTGGGGTTGGCTGCTTTTCCCCTGTTGGTGTGGACACAAACACTGGTTTACCTGCATGGGTTGTGGCACAGGATGGATCTGGCTCCGCTTCCGCTGCTACCGGCTGGAACTAGTGCCCTGTCCTGGGGCAGCGGTGATGCTGCTGCTGGGCAGGCTGGTTGGCTCCCGTGGTGCACAGCTGAACCTCGTAGATCTCAGAAGTACGGGTTGGTGATGCTCAGTGGTACTGGAAGTCTCAGTCATATGTGCACTACAAGCAGGTGCAGTTCACCGGCGGTCTTATTGGGTGAAGACTATCCAGTTGTCAAGCCGTTTGACCTTGTTTCCGTGAGCAGAGACTGCTGAGGGTGGACGGCACTGGGTTGCAGAACTGGCAAGGATCAGAGGCAGTAGCTGCTTTCTTAACTCTCTACCTAGCACCACTCCTATGGATGAAGGGCATATGGGGAGGTACTATGGTCTACCACACTAAGAGAGAGCCGGCGAAGAGTTCCCTAGCTATGAGTTTAGCCAGTTGGGCCTAGGCTACCCAGACCCAGTCCTATTGATCTAACCGGCGAAGATAACCCAGTGAATGGAGTGGGTTGGTTGGTCTGGATGTTAAACTGCTTCATGGAATGTGTTACTAGTCGATGGATCTCTGCCATACGTGCTGATGCATGCCCGGATAATGGAATAAGGATGGTGGGCTAGTCATGGTGAAGTTTGATGCACTGCATCTTAAGTGCCATGAAAAGCCAAGTTATGTGACTTTTAAGGTAAGAGGAGGTCATCATGGTCAGTACTACAGTTTTAGTTCGTGATGCCAGTGTCATGAGAAACATCAAGGGTGCCATAGTGTTTCGTGGGTGCTCAACCGGTATAGAAGACAGGTCTCATGGCCTGTCTGATAAGCACAAAACCAGGAGTCACAGTCACAGCCTTGCGAATGGGCTGGCCCTTATCAAACGGATTACCTTGGCTCTTGATGATCATGTGAGACTGCTACTCCAGTTGACGTGCAGGCAGCTGGTTGTCAGCGTTCTCACTAGGGTGTGAAGTGCTGCAGATGGTGCTGGTGTCTAAGATGGACAAATGACTGATAAGCTGCTGGCGTCTGACCCACAGGTTGGCTGACCCAAAGGGTGGCTTTTCTCCTCTTCTGATAGCCTCAACCAGGGGGTGAGGTGATCCAGCAGTTACAATCAATGGAGGGAAGAGTGGTTCGAGGAGCACTGATAGGTGAGGCCTCTCAGATGGGTGGGCACAGAGAACGCTGTCCAGTGTCGGTGAATTGCTAAGTGCAAGTGACGGATCGGGATCACAATGGAAGCTAACTTTGCAGGCATGAATTTCTCTGTGCACTGTTCTTCCCGGTGAACAGTATCGGAAATAAAGGTACAAACTACCACCTTTCGAAGGCGAAGCTGGCAACACAGTTCCCTACTGTGTAGTGCGAGGGCTGCAGCCACACAGGCAAGAGTTATACTTGTTACTCCTTTTGTCAGGCCCCGTAGAGAGTGGTGGGTTGGCTCAGGCTGTACAACAGGACACTTGGGAGTGGTATCCACCGGGGTTAGTTCATCAGTACCATCTCTCACTCCTTTGCGGCCCCATAAAAAGCAGTGGCAGAGTTAGGACAATCTGATTGGCTAGCCACCGAATGGAGGTATTCCTAATGTACTCTACCCTGGGGAAAGCATGAGTGGGTGCCTAATGCGTATGTATTTAGCTTTAAATAGCATGGTCTGCCAGCTTTACTCTCACGGGTTGACGTTTGCATAAGGATAACGACACAGTGATACTCGGACATTAGTACACAGCAGTTAGTTTAGAACACATGTATGTTCAGTAAGAATACACACTGTGGCCCTGTACTACCTCCTATACTAAACTGAAATGGACACAGAAGTGCGTGGAGTGGTGGCATGTGGTAGGAGATGTTGGGCACAAAGTTCCGTAACCAGTTACACAGACCCAGGTACCGTCGTAACTGTTTCTTGTCGGTAGATTTTTCTGCTTCTTGGATTGCTCGTAGAGAGCCTTGTTGTGGGGAAGTTCCCGTCAGGGGAAACCACATGGCCTAGGTAGTCAATGGATGACTTTCCAAAATAGCTTTTGGACAGTTTGCACGTCATCCCATGGAGTTCGAGTCATTCCAGAACTCTCTGTATGTGACCGAGGTGCTCCTCCCATGTCTTCGAATAAATAATCACATCGTCGAGATAAGCAAAGCAAAACTCTCCGATGTATCTGGCCAATACCTCTGCGGACATTAATCGTTAGAAGGTGGCGGGGACATTCTTTAAGCCGAAGGGCATTACCCTGAATTGTAAGGTCTTGCCTTCTGGGCTCATAAATACCGTAGACTTCCTGATGTCTGGATGGACAGCAATTTGACAGTATCCGGATTCCATATCCAGGGTGCTGAAAATTCTCGCCTCCCTAATATCTCGCAGGGTACGAGTTAGATCAATGTCTGGGGAAGCAATAGGATGTGTCACATCGCTCAGGGCTTCTTGAAATTTACACAAAATCTGAATTTGCCATCCTTTTTCGGTACTAATACAACTTGGGAGTGGTATGGGGAGTTGGATGACTCTACAATTCCTTGGTTCTTCATTTTGTTCACCTGCTCCATTATCCGGTTACGTAGTGGTGCTGATACTTAAAAGAGGCAATTGTAAATGGGAGCCTCCGTGTTCTTCCAGATCACGTGCTGATTCAAGCGAGTCTGACATAGCAATACTCTACGTCCAAAAGCTCTGGCGTATTCATCTAGCACTTGTTTCAGTTCGCTAAATTCTGGTACACCTACTTCATGGTTTATCCTGGATGGATCAACGCGGTTGGGTAATACGGCTTTGGAACTGTGTTCCCAATTCACCGTTACCTAGTACTTATCTCCCAAGTAAACTCGTTGCTGTCCATGGTCAATGACACATTGCTGTTCGGAGCCATGGACAACAAAGTATTACGGCTTCTGTCAATACGGGTGAAATCACGAATTCGGCCGGGTTAGTGTGTTGTTGCAAAGTGACAGTCAGGGTGATTCGGCCATCAACCTACAGGGTGGCATCTGGTTGTGCCATACGTACAATGTTTGACTGTAGTCGCAGGGTAGCTAGCTGTTCTGGAGTTAATAAATTGCTTCAGATAAAGTCCTTGATTGCGGCAGAATCTAAAAGGGCGAGAAACCTGCTCGCATTGAATTATACTTCAATGCGGGCAGTGATAGGAGGGGTTGGTTCCTCGTTTAAGCACTAGAGGCTGGGCCTTTGTTGTCTGGTGGCGGCGGCCCACTTCGCACCCTGGTGGCACCATTTTCCCGCCTTGGGGCGGAGGTAGTTTAAACTGCAACATTTGGTTGATTCGGTGCTTCCGTCTGGTTGGTTTGCTTATTAGCCGGGATCCTTTGTCTGGCGGGTTTGCATGGGCAGTCCTTGATCCAGTGGCTGCAGGGACAGAACCAGCACTTCGGTACGAACGTGAGGCATCGTGTAGTAGGAGCAGGTGCATTCCTAGGTGCCTCGGCTGACGGAGTTCGTGACTTAGGAGTTTTCACCATTTTAGGTTTGTAGAGAGTAGCCTGTGCTGCGAAGTTTTGTTCTGCCTCTCTGGCGTGCTCTACCAGTTCATCAATTGTCGTGAGTTTAGACAAGAGTAATATGTTTTGCAACCCGTGTAATAACATTCAACTAATAGATCAGACGGAAGTCGCCTCATCTACTTCCGGAAATACAGTGGAACAGTGTTATTGTGAGTATGTCTTACAGCGTCATGTCCGCTATTGTGATAGTTTTTAATGCACTGTCATTTTCCCTATAATTTGAACAGAACTTAATTTTGTTTATAACGAAAACCTGTTAATGAAACATTTCACTATATCAATAGGAACATTTGTAAACCGTATTTTAAAAATGTTTAAACATGCTGTATCGCAAATGAAATTTGCCACGTCTGAGCCCGCCTTTATTAGTTTGTCGAGTGGTGACACACTTGCAGATGTAGAAGTGAGCGAAGAGGTGCGAGGTGCGTGCTGCGTGCGGGTGTAGGAGACAGGGCCGAGTTGTGAAGGGGGGGGGGGGGGGTGCGGATGGGAGCTAGACACAGCAGAGGGAGGATGTTGGAAATTATTTTGGGAGGGGGGGGGGTGGACACAGAAGGGAACGGTAGGTAATAATGAATATTGGTCAAGGCGGCGAGGTGAATTAGAGTGGGAAAGGGTGGGGGAGGGGGTGGAGCATCCGGCAAGGATTGGAGGAGGGAGCGGTGTGGTGGGGTAAGTGAGGAATGGGTCACGAGGAGGCGCCAAGATGCTCTCCGCCTACCTTGTAGGATAAATTGTGTAAATTTTGTGCCTAAGTTGTAAAAATGTGCCGGTAATTCGTACTTTTCTATAGTAAAACAAGTTGAAAACATAGATATTTCAATTTTTGTAAATGTCTGTTTTCAATGTTGACATTTTTCATTTCCTTCAATATATTATTCCTGATTGTCCAAATATTTTTCTAACCTACCATAAAGCTACATTTGTTTATGTTTGAACAGAAACCTGTGTTGGAACAGAACGGGAAAATCATCCCATCTGTTCATGGTGCCAGCCCTTCCCGTTACAAAAATGTAGTCTCTACACATGGACTGCTGTTTGCTTTGTGAGCGCGCGAGAGTGAAGTGTGGTGTCTGCGAGTTAAGAGCAGAGTGTCTTCGGCCGGGTGGAGAATGGAAGCCGACAGAGGATAACGTTGATGAAGTGCGGGGGGAAGGGGAAACGGGTAGATGGCCGAGAGACAGGTGGAGAGAGAGAATCGTGAGAGGGGAAAGAGACAGGAGCAGAGGGAAGTAGGGAGGGAAGATCAGTGGTCTCTCTCTCTCTCTCTCTGTGCTTGTGTGTGTGTGTGTGTGTGTGTGTGTGTGTGTGTGTGTGTGTGTGTGTGTGTGTGTGTGTGTGTGTGTGTGTGTGTGTGTGTGTGTGCGACACAGAGTGAAGTAGAGCGCTGATTCGAAAGCAGCTAACTCCCTCACATCGCTTCAACAAAATGGAGGAGGGTGGGGGAGAACAATGGAGGAGGAAGCAAGATTGCGCCGGCTGGTCATTTCATAATGCTGCTGTCAGACCGTTGGACTTGTCAATTGTTTTTGTATTAACTTGTCGCTTCACACGCTTAGTTTTACGGCATTAGTTAAGGCCAGGATATTCCATGCATCTGCATATAAGGAAATAAATGCTAAATTTGGGCAAAGAGCTCTCAGTCATCTTCTGTGGCAGTATTTTCAAATAAAAATTTTTTGTTAGATAGTGAACGCATCTAGATTTGTAAATCTTTCAAATGTTAATTTTTTAATTTTAAATGCACTTTTTCAGTTTTCATAAATTTAGGCATTTTATAGTAAAAAAGTGAATTTAAAATTAAAAAGGTTTACAAATCTAGATACGTTCAATTTATAACATAAAATCTTTAGTTGAAAATACTACCGCGAAAAACGACTGTAAAATCCTTGTCCCAATTTAACATTTATTCCCTATATGCACATGCATGGTGAAGCTTGGCCTTAACACAGCATGGACGGCTTCTATGGCCGAGCTCCAACTTGTTTACAGTTTATGAGTGCGGGATGGTTATTTTATAAACGTAAATGAAAAAAATATTGCACTACTGATCAATACTGTAAAATGTACAGCCACACCATATAATTTTTGTGTCTAAAGGAAGTAATAACCCAATTTCACTGTCTATAACCGATACAAATGTATCTGCTTGATACCATGCCCGATACAGATACATCGGGAAAAGGTTAAGCATCGGCTGATGCCGATACCAAATACTCTAACAAAAATTATGGGACACAGTAAATTTTTTCATAGCGATAACTCGCTATAGCAATAATTAATTTTGCCATTATTGACTATCATTATAACGCAGTTCCACTGTTCTCTTCGGAACATCTGTTCTTTCCTTCAGATGAATACTTCCGCTTCATCGCCGTGTACCTGGGTCTGACTAGAATTGCATTGTCAATCTTGCCAGCACTTCCTCGCCAGTAAACTCGGTCGCCAACCAATTCCTAAACTGCTTCCACTCATTTAGAAACTCGCCGTAGCAATTTCACCAGGTTAGTACGAGGCCTTTGAGGTGGGTTTGGACGTGGCTCACACAGTGCTTTAACGGGAGGTTGGTTGCCTTGAATTTGTTCTCACATTCAAAGTGAATATAACCGGATCCTCATGTGGACGCCCCGCAACAAGTAGACACCCAAGCATCTTTATTCGAACCACCCAGTCAGGCATCTAGTAAAATTCATGTAATACACTGGTAAATTACACAGTCCCAAGATTCCTTAATAGGATACGACCTAATTCTAGCCGCATATACTCCCCACTTCATACCCTCCTTTAGCTTGGACTATTACCTGGACACGACTTCCGTCACAGTCAGCGTCAGCCGCTGTTCAGCCTCCACCATCTGCAAGTCACCAGTCTCCACCAGTTAGAACTATGCATCCAGAAATATCTAAGGTAAGGTGTCGCCCTAGTATAGTTTTGTCAGCACCTGATTTTGCCCCCGTACAAAAACTTACGCTAACATCATGATGGCTGATGTACACTTCATTTACTAAACAGACCACTCACAGATCTACCATATGATACCAATTAACATTGATGCTTAGAGTCAGGGGTTCGACTCCCAAAGCAGATGTCAACAAGCCTTCTCTACTACAGCCCCAACATGGCCGACACCATACCTAC